>OX638072.1:7387332-8006256 GCA_951804385.1 Trifolium dubium | reverse complement strand
CTTATTAAGGATAGGTCTGGTGAGCTTTTATCCAATCTCAAGTGTAGAACTCTAGGAGATTTTAGGTGGTACAAAGATACTTTCCTTACTAGGGTTTACACTAGAGATGATAGTCATCAGCCATTTTGGAAAGAAAAATTCCTTGCAGGACTTCCCAAATCCTTAGGAGACAAAGTTAGAGAAAAACTTAGGGGTCAAAACCCTAATGGAGATATTCCTTATGATCAGTTAAGCTATGGACAATTAATAGCTTACATACAAAAGGTAGCTCTTAAGATTTGTCAAGATGACAAAATCCAAAAACAGCTTGCTAAAGAAAAATCCATGAACCATAAAGATATGGGAACCTTTTGTGAACAATTTGGTTTACCTTGTTCTAAGAAACCAAAATCCAGACCTAAGCATGGTCCTCCCAAGCATGGTCCTCCTAAGCCGAAATTCTATAAGAGGAAACCCCATAGACCTTATAGAAAACCACCCCACCAGGAGGTTAAGCCAGAAAATCATGTACCTTTCAATAATAATTTTCCTAGGAAAGCTAGGTCTCCGGTTGTTTGCTATAATTGCAATAAACCCGGTCACGTCAGTAAATATTGTAGATTAAAAGGTAAATTAAATCCTTAAATCTTGATCAAGACTTGGAAGAACGTATTAATAATTTGTTAATCGAAACCTCTGACGAGGACTCTATTCCTAGTTCTTCCGATGATTTAAATCAAGTTCAAAATGATGACTTATCCGATGATGAGTCTGGTTCTTCTAGCCAAATTAATGTTTTAACGAAGGAACAAGATCTCCTTTTTGAAGCCATAAATGCTATCACTGATCCTCATGTTAAGAAAGTTTACCTTGAAAAATTAAAATCCTCTCTTGTGACTAAACCAACTAGAAATCCTCTTGTAGCCAATAAGTTTAATCTTACTGATACTTTCAAAAGACTTGAGAAAGCTACAACTAAACCTGTCACTATTCAAGATCTCCAGCATGAGATAAATACTCTTAAAATTGATAGTCATCACATAATCTTAGATCAATTACAACAATATGAAGGTGTAGATGATAATCCGACCGAAGTTTATCCAACCAATCCTACTAACCATGTTAGTACCCAGTATCAAGGAAACCAAGAAGATGATGATTTCTTGGGATTAATCAATCAACTTAAGATTCAAAAATTTTACATAAATATCAAAATTGTTATAAAAGAATTTATCCTTGAAACTACGGCCCTCTTTGATACTGGGGCTGATTCTAACTGTATTTTAGAAGGTCTTATTCCTACAAAGTACTTTGAGAAAACCTCTGAACAACTTAGCACTGCTAATGGCTCAAAACTTAAAATCAATTATAAGTTATCTACTACTATAATTGAAAATCAAAACCTTAAGATCGAGACCCCCTTTTTATTGGTCAAAAATCTTAAAAATAAGGTAATCTTAGGAACTCCTTTCATAAGATCTCTTTTCCCTTTACAAATAACTAATGAAGGAATTATTACTCAGCATTTGGGTCAATCTATTATTTTTAAATTTATTAGGAAACCTATTATTAGAGATTTAAACCCAATTCATTACAAACAAAATCAAATTAACTTTCTAAAAGAAGAGATTTCTTTTAAAAATATCGATAGGCAGATTCAACAACCAAATATCAAACAAAGAATCCAGACACTCTTGGATCATATACAATCTACAATTTGTTCTGATATTCCTAATGCCTTTTGGGAAAGAAAACAGCATATCGTTGATCTTCCTTATGAAAAGGATTTTCAAGAGAAGCTTATACCGACTAAGGCTAGACCTATTCAAATGAATAATGAACTTCTTCAAATTTGTCAAAATGAAATAAAAGATCTTTTAACAAAAGGATTCATTAGAAAAAGCAAAAGTCCTTGGTCTTGCTCAGCCTTTTATGTTAATAAACAGGCTGAGATTGAAAGGGGTGTTCCTCGTCTTGTCATAAATTACAAACCTCTCAATCAAGCTTTAAGCTGGATCCGTTATCCTATTCCGAATAAGAAAGATCTTTTAAATCGTCTGCATGACGCCAAAATCTTCTCTAAGTTTGATATGAAGTCAGGATTTTGGCAAATTCAGATTAAAGAAGAAGATCGATACAAAACAGCGTTCACTGTTCCTTTTGGGCAATATGAATGGAATGTCATGCCTTTTGGTCTAAAGAATGCTCCTTCTGAATTTCAAAAAATTATGAATGACATCTTTAATCCTTTTTCAAAGTTTACCATAGTCTATATTGATGATGTGTTGATATTTTCCCAATCTATAGATGAGCATTTTAAGCACATCAATATATTCATCTCCACCATTAAGAAAAATGGTCTTGCTGTTTCTAAGACAAAAATTAATCTATTTCAAACAAAAATCAGATTCCTTGGTCACAATATTCATCAAGGTACCATTATCCCTATCCATAGAGCAATTGAGTTTGCCGACAAATTTCCCAACCAAATCATTGATAAAACCCAACTACAACGTTTCTTAGGTTGTCTAAATTATGTTTCTGATTTCTTCCCTCAGTTAAGCAATATTATAAAACCGCTTCATGATAGACTTAAAAAGGAACCTCCTCCTTGGACTGATATTCACACCAATGTAGTTAAAACAATAAAAGATCAAGTAAAGCACCTACCGTGTCTTTACCTTCCTATTCCTCAAGCTTTCAAAATTGTTGAAACTGATGCTTCCGATATAGGTTATGGTGGTATCCTAAAACAAAAGATTTCTAACAAAGAACAAATTATTGCTTTTACTTCAAAACATTGGAACCCTGCACAGCAAAATTATTCTACTGTTAAAAAAGAAGTTTTAGCTATTGTTTTATCTATTTCAAAATTCCAATCTGATTTACTTAACCAAAAATTTTTAGTTCGTGTAGATTGTAAATCTGCAAAAGATATTTTACAAAAGGATGTAAAAAATTTAGCTTCGAAACAAATTTTTGCTAGATGGCAAGCAATATTAAGTGTTTTTGATTTTGAAATTGAATATCTCAAAGGCTCAGAAAATGCTCTCCCTGACTATCTCACTCGTGAATACTTACAGGGTAAAGAATAGGATGCCGAGAACGGCAAAGTCTGCCTCTTCTCGAGGAGGTAGAATTTCAACAGATATGGTTATAGCTGATTTACCAGTAAGACAAACAAGATCATCAACTCTTGGGTCATCCACCCAAAACCAATCAATCGGGTCATCCACCCAAAACCAATCAATTGGGTCATCTACCCAAAACCAATTTATTGAAAAAACCACAATTGATACAGCCAAACAATCAAAAGCAGATTATGCCTTTCCTATCCAAACTCTTTTAGCCTTCCAAGAACAAGGCCTTGTAAGTCTCCCCAACAAGACCTGGGCAAGTATTGTCGATGAAGAAGAGGAACAAGATTCCTTGGATCAAATTATTGAAGATCTCAAAAATAAAGCCATACAAGTCAATCCTAAACCTCCAGGTCAATTAGTAACCAAACCAGAAGTAACTAGTGTAGTACAATACCAAAACCATTCAAATAACCAAAATCCTCAAACTAACTATATTCCCAAATCCAAATATTGGCCAGTAATCCAAATGGACCTGAATATTGGGACCCAAACCCAAACAAAGTTCCTCCTAAGATTTTCCCACCGGGATTCCATTTTCAACCTTTATCAATTAACAAATCCCAAAAATTTTATGAGTTCATCTTAGTAGACACTGATTCCATAGCAATCAAACATTATAGAGATCCTAAGGATGCGTCTAATATTACGCATTCAACTTTTCAAATCCTCAAAATTATGACCCCAGAATCCTTCGGACAAAATCCAAATAAAACCAGAACTTTCTCCCAAGCCTTTGATCCTATTGGTTACAATTATTGGGATTATGTCAATGCTTGGACATATGTCTTTTGGAAACAAAACAAAACAAATAAACACTCTTGGCTTATTTATTTCAAAACGGGAGTTACCTATACATTCCCAAACTGGTTTCTTCGTTGGTGGGATTATTTTGGTCCCATCATCCAAATCCTTCCTTCAGAAGTCCAAGATGGCTTCCAAGTATTTGACAAAAGATTCAACAGAGATTTTGACAAACTACCAATCGAATTAAATTTCTTTACAAAACTTTCATTAACCTGGATTTTTTCATGGCAATACAAGTACGGGCAAAATCCAAACTCAAGAGCCCTACCTATTCTTCAAAAACAAGCTTATGTCAAGTGGTGGCCCAAGTTCGACGCTTCAAAGGCCACAAAAGAGAGTGTTATCGAATGGTTCAAAACTAATCCAAAATATTTGCAGATCGCAGACCCTCAAAACTGTTTGTTCCTCAATCAAAAGGCTTGTATTACAGCAGCCTTGGCAGCCTCATCATCTGGAGACGAGATGGTAGAAAATCTACAAGGAGTCCTCAGATTGTTGGCACAAGAACAAGAAAAGAAGAAAGAAAAGCATGATCTTCCATCATCTCCATCATCATCATCATCAATTCCAAATGAAGACGTCTATGCAGAATATTCTCTGATAGATTTCTCACAAGGTTGAAGAAATAAAAAATTACCTCAAGAAAAATTATCCTCTTGTAATCTTTAATTATTTGTATTTTTCAATTATGTACCAAGAAATTTTAACTTAAAAAAAAAAAAAAAAAAAAAAAAAAAAGAAAAGAATCTTTTCTCCTGTAGAAACAGTTCCGGTTACAACCTGTTCTGTAGCAACAGTAGCTTTTATTTTTTCTATTTATAGGCATGCCTTGCATTGTTGTAGAGGCACCCTTAGTTACCACTATCATAGAGAGTTTTAGAGAGAGTCAGAGCTAGCATTCTGAGTCCTTCTTGTAAGCTTTCTGCAATCTTTCTTTTTCAATCTTAATCAATCTTGTTACTTCAATCTTTTCTCTTCTTTCTTTAATCAGTCCTGCTTGGCTCTGCCATCGTTCTGATATTCTTTTATGCTTTAATTTATCATCTTTTGGTTTATATTACTTGTTTATGGAAGGCTAAGCCTCCTGTTTATATTTGTTTAATCCTCTGCACTTATTTTACGTACTTAATTTATTCCGTTAAGCAGTCTGTCTGCTCTTCTACTTTCCATTTTCTTTATTTAACTAACCTTTATCTGCTTCCGATCCCCTCTTGGTATCAGAGCCTGATGGGGAAGTAGGAATGTATTAATTAAATATTGAGTTCTTAATTTATTAAACTAGATTGTTCTTTACAGTTTGTCCAAAAGAATAATTTATGACCTATCATTCCAGATCTACTATTCATGAACAGTAAAGCAAATTATTCTAGATCTAATTATTCTGTACAACTGTAGCAATAAGACCCACTTATGGGCAATAAGTCTAATTTGTCGATGTTCTATGGGATGATTAGATCCAGACTAATAATAACAGTAATAATAGTTCTTGAGATGGTTTGGTCATAGAAGTTTCCTTTTGGATTAATTCTAAAGAATAATTTAGAGAATAAATTATTAACTCATATTTAATAATTATATTTCTAACCAACCAAGTGATGGCGATGATATTAATGGGTGAGGAAACCAAAGCCTTTTTTATGCTCCGATCATTTTCCTCACGTTTCTCTTGTAGATCCTCTCAACCTTCTTCTTCTTCTATAAGTGAACCTCAATCTCAATCTTTTTCAAACAAAGTCTTCAAAGAAGAAATTCACTTTGAAGATATTAATCAAGAGATAGATAATTGGGAAATACCCAAAATATCTCCTAAAGAACTTTACAAACCTGATGGATCTTTCTTCCATAGATCTGACTATATAATTAGGACTGTCGAACAAAAATTTAAACTAAAATCTGACGATGAAGAACTCCATCTCCTTTCTGAAAAAAGTATTAAAGAACACTTAAGTAAAAAATACAATTACATGCACATTGGAAGTGTTCAAGTAGGTCTGAAGCCTCTCACGAGGGGCTCTCTTGACGTAGCGGTACTCCTCTGCTTAAGAGATATAAGACACAATCGTTTTGATGATTCACTCCTAGGAACGGTAGAATCCAGTCTTAGTCATGGACCAATCTTTTTCAATTGTTTTCCTGATCTAACTATAAGTTTGGATGATAAAAATATTTTAGATGTCCTTTTCTTAAATGTTAAACTCCATGGTTATGACATGAAAGAAGGATCTGTCCCTATCACCTTAGTTTACAGAGTTCAATATAAAATTATGAATTCAATAAGGTCCAATTTCCTTAAAACAAAATGCGATAAATCTGGAGAAACAACATTATTTCTCACAGATGAGAGTAAAGCCAATGTTATTGTGCCAAAAACCATTCAATGGAGTGACATAACATTGCCTGAGAGATGGGCTTTAGATAGAGCTACACCAGCCCAACCCCGTATTACTCCTGATTTTCAAGATATAATTCAACACCAAACAGGAAGGGTAGAATTAGTTTTCAACAGAAGAAATTCCTTCTCTAGGTCCGGATCTGTTAGATCTGATAATGCAACAAAAGAAGACTTTAGGTCAGCTGTGTCTAGAAGGTCTTTTTCAATTCCTAGATCCATCAGAACTGAACCTACCCATGATGGGTCAACAATTCATTTACAAGGCCTTGAGACAACTACTCCGGTAAGGCCTACCTATCAAAGAGAAGAAGACGATCAAAGAACGGTTCAATCCCCAACATATTCCTCCCTTAATGAACGTTATGATGTTATATAAGTTCATTATAGAAAAGGAATCCCTTAAGAAAGAATTCTATTCTGAGGAATGGTCTCCTCATAGAGAATGGTTCTTTCAAAATTATAAGGGCAACAATAGGGTTTCTATACAAGAAGAATTTTATAAATTCTTAAACAAAGTTGAGCTTAACATTCCTTTTTTTGATTGGTTTCATGCTTACACCATAAAAAATAATATAGATTATCCTTTTCAAACTGATATAATGGGTGAAAGAACTACTAATGTCATAACTATTTGGCATTTAAAAAATGGTGAAATTGTCCAATCTGACTTTCCTCCTAACACTCCTTTTAAACTTAATCTCAAGAGTAATAATCTTTCTGTCATGGCTTCTCCTTTCAAAACTAAGGTAGATAATGAACCTGTTTGCTCTAATGATATTAAGAGCCTTATTGAACAATCAAATTATACTAATAAGTATCTCCAAGCTTTAGGAGAAAATTTAGGGAAAAAATCTGTTGTTGACAACCTCAACCAAGCTTCAACATCCTCTAACTCAATTGAGAAACCTTTGTTTAAACCTTATAAGATGTCTAAACAAATTAAGAAAGATTTACATTCTTCTAGCTCAAACAAAAAGATAAAAGAGGAAGTTAAGAGTGAACTTCTTGATATTGTTAACGAGAAATTAAGATTCCTCAATGCAACTGTCCCTGATAGTCCTTCTCCAGGAACTAAAACAATAAACATGATAGGACAACATATCACCTCTGATTGTAGTGAAGATTCAGATATCAGTGTTAATCCTGTTATAACTGGCCCTAAGCTCAATTGGAGGAAACAAACCAAGCTTTATTATCCCAGAGCAACTGCTCCTGACCTCTTACTTGAAGAAAATGAATCAAATTTTAAAAGTTTTAGTGCTAATAATGTCTATGAATGGAACATAGATGGTCAAAATGAATATGGCATAACTAAGATTCTTCAAAACATGACAATGGTGGCTACTGCCTATGAAACAGCTAATGATTGTCCTGAAACTGTTATTGTAGAAATCTTAGTTGCTGGATTTTCAGGTCAGTTAAAAGGTTGGTGGGATAATTATCTCACAGAAAATGAAAAACAATTAATTCTCACTGCCGTTAAAACTGATTCTGATGGAACTCCCATCCTTAGTGATGGAGCGTCTATAGCTGATGCTGTCAATACCTTAATTTTTACTATAGCCCAACATTTTATTGGAGATCCGTCTCTTATTAAGGATAGGTCTGGTGAGCTTTTATCCAATCTCAAGTGTAGAACTCTAGGAGATTTTAGGTGGTACAAAGATACTTTCCTTACTAGGGTTTACACTAGAGATGATAGTCATCAGCCATTTTGGAAAGAAAAATTCCTTGCAGGACTTCCCAAATCCTTAGGAGACAAAGTTAGAGAAAAACTTAGGGGTCAAAACCCTAATGGAGATATTCCTTATGATCAGTTAAGCTATGGACAATTAATAGCTTACATACAAAAGGTAGCTCTTAAGATTTGTCAAGATGACAAAATCCAAAAACAGCTTGCTAAAGAAAAATCCATGAACCATAAAGATATGGGAACCTTTTGTGAACAATTTGGTTTACCTTGTTCTAAGAAACCAAAATCCAGACCTAAGCATGGTCCTCCCAAGCATGGTCCTCCTAAGCCGAAATTCTATAAGAGGAAACCCCATAGACCTTATAGAAAACCACCCCACCAGGAGGTTAAGCCAGAAAATCATGTACCTTTCAATAATAATTTTCCTAGGAAAGCTAGGTCTCCGGTTGTTTGCTATAATTGCAATAAACCCGGTCACGTCAGTAAATATTGTAGATTAAAAGGTAAATTAAAATCCTTAAATCTTGATCAAGACTTGGAAGAACGTATTAATAATTTGTTAATCGAAACCTCTGACGAGGACTCTATTCCTAGTTCTTCCGATGATTTAAATCAAGTTCAAAATGATGACTTATCCGATGATGAGTCTGGTTCTTCTAGCCAAATTAATGTTTTAACGAAGGAACAAGATCTCCTTTTTGAAGCCATAAATGCTATCACTGATCCTCATGTTAAGAAAGTTTACCTTGAAAAATTAAAATCCTCTCTTGTGACTAAACCAACTAGAAATCCTCTTGTAGCCAATAAGTTTAATCTTACTGATACTTTCAAAAGACTTGAGAAAGCTACAACTAAACCTGTCACTATTCAAGATCTCCAGCATGAGATAAATACTCTTAAAATTGAAATACGAGAGTTAAAACAAACTCAAGATAGTCATCACATAATCTTAGATCAATTACAACAATATGAAGGTGTAGATGATAATCCGACCGAAGTTTATCCAACCAATCCTACTAACCATGTTAGTACCCAGTATCAAGGAAACCAAGAAGATGATGATTTCTTGGGATTAATCAATCAACTTAAGATTCAAAAATTTTACATAAATATCAAAATTGTTATAAAAGAATTTATCCTTGAAACTACGGCCCTCTTTGATACTGGGGCTGATTCTAACTGTATTTTAGAAGGTCTTATTCCTACAAAGTACTTTGAGAAAACCTCTGAACAACTTAGCACTGCTAATGGCTCAAAACTTAAAATCAATTATAAGTTATCTACTACTATAATTGAAAATCAAAACCTTAAGATCGAGACCCCCTTTTTATTGGTCAAAAATCTTAAAAATAAGGTAATCTTAGGAACTCCTTTCATAAGATCTCTTTTCCCTTTACAAATAACTAATGAAGGAATTATTACTCAGCATTTGGGTCAATCTATTATTTTTAAATTTATTAGGAAACCTATTATTAGAGATTTAAACCCAATTCATTACAAACAAAATCAAATTAACTTTCTAAAAGAAGAGATTTCTTTTAAAAATATCGATAGGCAGATTCAACAACCAAATATCAAACAAAGAATCCAGACACTCTTGGATCATATACAATCTACAATTTGTTCTGATATTCCTAATGCCTTTTGGGAAAGAAAACAGCATATCGTTGATCTTCCTTATGAAAAGGATTTTCAAGAGAAGCTTATACCGACTAAGGCTAGACCTATTCAAATGAATAATGAACTTCTTCAAATTTGTCAAAATGAAATAAAAGATCTTTTAACAAAAGGATTCATTAGAAAAAGCAAAAGTCCTTGGTCTTGCTCAGCCTTTTATGTTAATAAACAGGCTGAGATTGAAAGGGGTGTTCCTCGTCTTGTCATAAATTACAAACCTCTCAATCAAGCTTTAAGCTGGATCCGTTATCCTATTCCGAATAAGAAAGATCTTTTAAATCGTCTGCATGACGCCAAAATCTTCTCTAAGTTTGATATGAAGTCAGGATTTTGGCAAATTCAGATTAAAGAAGAAGATCGATACAAAACAGCGTTCACTGTTCCTTTTGGGCAATATGAATGGAATGTCATGCCTTTTGGTCTAAAGAATGCTCCTTCTGAATTTCAAAAAATTATGAATGACATCTTTAATCCTTTTTCAAAGTTTACCATAGTCTATATTGATGATGTGTTGATATTTTCCCAATCTATAGATGAGCATTTTAAGCACATCAATATATTCATCTCCACCATTAAGAAAAATGGTCTTGCTGTTTCTAAGACAAAAATTAATCTATTTCAAACAAAAATCAGATTCCTTGGTCACAATATTCATCAAGGTACCATTATCCCTATCCATAGAGCAATTGAGTTTGCCGACAAATTTCCCAACCAAATCATTGATAAAACCCAACTACAACGTTTCTTAGGTTGTCTAAATTATGTTTCTGATTTCTTCCCTCAGTTAAGCAATATTATAAAACCGCTTCATGATAGACTTAAAAAGGAACCTCCTCCTTGGACTGATATTCACACCAATGTAGTTAAAACAATAAAAGATCAAGTAAAGCACCTACCGTGTCTTTACCTTCCTATTCCTCAAGCTTTCAAAATTGTTGAAACTGATGCTTCCGATATAGGTTATGGTGGTATCCTAAAACAAAAGATTTCTAACAAAGAACAAATTATTGCTTTTACTTCAAAACATTGGAACCCTGCACAGCAAAATTATTCTACTGTTAAAAAAGAAGTTTTAGCTATTGTTTTATCTATTTCAAAATTCCAATCTGATTTACTTAACCAAAAATTTTTAGTTCGTGTAGATTGTAAATCTGCAAAAGATATTTTACAAAAGGATGTAAAAAATTTAGCTTCGAAACAAATTTTTGCTAGATGGCAAGCAATATTAAGTGTTTTTGATTTTGA
This sequence comes from Trifolium dubium, assembly GCA_951804385.1. NCBI lineage: Eukaryota > Viridiplantae > Streptophyta > Magnoliopsida > Fabales > Fabaceae > Trifolium > Trifolium dubium. The sequence continues at coordinate 7,995,326 of OX638072.1, read as the reverse complement.
AATTGAATATCTCAAAGGCTCAGAAAATGCTCTCCCTGACTATCTCACTCGTGAATACTTACAGGGTAAAGAATAGGATGCCGAGAACGGCAAAGTCTGCCTCTTCTCGAGGAGGTAGAATTTCAACAGATATGGTTATAGCTGATTTACCAGTAAGACAAACAAGATCATCAACTCTTGGGTCATCCACCCAAAACCAATCAATCGGGTCATCCACCCAAAACCAATCAATTGGGTCATCTACCCAAAACCAATTTATTGAAAAAACCACAATTGATACAGCCAAACAATCAAAAGCAGATTATGCCTTTCCTATCCAAACTCTTTTAGCCTTCCAAGAACAAGGCCTTGTAAGTCTCCCCAACAAGACCTGGGCAAGTATTGTCGATGAAGAAGAGGAACAAGATTCCTTGGATCAAATTATTGAAGATCTCAAAAATAAAGCCATACAAGTCAATCCTAAACCTCCAGGTCAATTAGTAACCAAACCAGAAGTAACTAGTGTAGTACAATACCAAAACCATTCAAATAACCAAAATCCTCAAACTAACTATATTCCCAAATCCAAATATTGGCCAGTAATCCAAATGGAACCTGAATATTGGGACCCAAACCCAAACAAAGTTCCTCCTAAGATTTTCCCACCGGGATTCCATTTTCAACCTTTATCAATTAACAAATCCCAAAAATTTTATGAGTTCATCTTAGTAGACACTGATTCCATAGCAATCAAACATTATAGAGATCCTAAGGATGCGTCTAATATTACGCATTCAACTTTTCAAATCCTCAAAATTATGACCCCAGAATCCTTCGGACAAAATCCAAATAAAACCAGAACTTTCTCCCAAGCCTTTGATCCTATTGGTTACAATTATTGGGATTATGTCAATGCTTGGACATATGTCTTTTGGAAACAAAACAAAACAAATAAACACTCTTGGCTTATTTATTTCAAAACGGGAGTTACCTATACATTCCCAAACTGGTTTCTTCGTTGGTGGGATTATTTTGGTCCCATCATCCAAATCCTTCCTTCAGAAGTCCAAGATGGCTTCCAAGTATTTGACAAAAGATTCAACAGAGATTTTGACAAACTACCAATCGAATTAAATTTCTTTACAAAACTTTCATTAACCTGGATTTTTTCATGGCAATACAAGTACGGGCAAAATCCAAACTCAAGAGCCCTACCTATTCTTCAAAAACAAGCTTATGTCAAGTGGTGGCCCAAGTTCGACGCTTCAAAGGCCACAAAAGAGAGTGTTATCGAATGGTTCAAAACTAATCCAAAATATTTGCAGATCGCAGACCCTCAAAACTGTTTGTTCCTCAATCAAAAGGCTTGTATTACAGCAGCCTTGGCAGCCTCATCATCTGGAGACGAGATGGTAGAAAATCTACAAGGAGTCCTCAGATTGTTGGCACAAGAACAAGAAAAGAAGAAAGAAAAGCATGATCTTCCATCATCTCCATCATCATCATCATCAATTCCAAATGAAGACGTCTATGCAGAATATTCTCTGATAGATTTCTCACAAGGTTGAAGAAATAAAAAATTACCTCAAGAAAAATTATCCTCTTGTAATCTTTAATTATTTGTATTTTTCAATTATGTACCAAGAAATTTTAACTTAAAAAAAAAAAAAAAAAAAAAAAAAAAAAAAAAAAAAAAAAAAAAAAAAGAAAAGAATCTTTTCTCCTGTAGAAACAGTTCCGGTTACAACCTGTTCTGTAGCAACAGTAGCTTTTATTTTTTCTATTTATAGGCATGCCTTGCATTGTTGTAGAGGCACCCTTAGTTACCACTATCATAGAGAGTTTTAGAGAGAGTCAGAGCTAGCATTCTGAGTCCTTCTTGTAAGCTTTCTGCAATCTTTCTTTTTCAATCTTAATCAATCTTGTTACTTCAATCTTTTCTCTTCTTTCTTTAATCAGTCCTGCTTGGCTCTGCCATCGTTCTGATATTCTTTTATGCTTTAATTTATCATCTTTTGGTTTATATTACTTGTTTATGGAAGGCTAAGCCTCCTGTTTATATTTGTTTAATCCTCTGCACTTATTTTACGTACTTAATTTATTCCGTTAAGCAGTCTGTCTGCTCTTCTACTTTCCATTTTCTTTATTTAACTAACCTTTATCTGCTTCCGATCCCCTCTTGGTATCAGAGCCTGATGGGGAAGTAGGAATGTATTAATTAAATATTGAGTTCTTAATTTATTAAACTAGATTGTTCTTTACAGTTTGTCCAAAAGAATAATTTATGACCTATCATTCCAGATCTACTATTCATGAACAGTAAAGCAAATTATTCTAGATCTAATTATTCTGTACAACTGTAGCAATAAGACCCACTTATGGGCAATAAGTCTAATTTGTCGATGTTCTATGGGATGATTAGATCCAGACTAATAATAACAGTAATAATAGTTCTTGAGATGGTTTGGTCATAGAAGTTTCCTTTTGGATTAATTCTAAAGAATAATTTAGAGAATAAATTATTAACTCATATTTAATAATTATATTTCTAACCAACCAAGTGATGGCGATGATATTAATGGGTGAGGAAACCAAAGCCTTTTTTATGCTCCGATCATTTTCCTCACGTTTCTCTTGTAGATCCTCTCAACCTTCTTCTTCTTCTATAAGTGAACCTCAATCTCAATCTTTTTCAAACAAAGTCTTCAAAGAAGAAATTCACTTTGAAGATATTAATCAAGAGATAGATAATTGGGAAATACCCAAAATATCTCCTAAAGAACTTTACAAACCTGATGGATCTTTCTTCCATAGATCTGACTATATAATTAGGACTGTCGAACAAAAATTTAAACTAAAATCTGACGATGAAGAACTCCATCTCCTTTCTGAAAAAAGTATTAAAGAACACTTAAGTAAAAAATACAATTACATGCACATTGGAAGTGTTCAAGTAGGTCTGAAGCCTCTCACGAGGGGCTCTCTTGACGTAGCGGTACTCCTCTGCTTAAGAGATATAAGACACAATCGTTTTGATGATTCACTCCTAGGAACGGTAGAATCCAGTCTTAGTCATGGACCAATCTTTTTCAATTGTTTTCCTGATCTAACTATAAGTTTGGATGATAAAAATATTTTAGATGTCCTTTTCTTAAATGTTAAACTCCATGGTTATGACATGAAAGAAGGATCTGTCCCTATCACCTTAGTTTACAGAGTTCAATATAAAATTATGAATTCAATAAGGTCCAATTTCCTTAAAACAAAATGCGATAAATCTGGAGAAACAACATTATTTCTCACAGATGAGAGTAAAGCCAATGTTATTGTGCCAAAAACCATTCAATGGAGTGACATAACATTGCCTGAGAGATGGGCTTTAGATAGAGCTACACCAGCCCAACCCCGTATTACTCCTGATTTTCAAGATATAATTCAACACCAAACAGGAAGGGTAGAATTAGTTTTCAACAGAAGAAATTCCTTCTCTAGGTCCGGATCTGTTAGATCTGATAATGCAACAAAAGAAGACTTTAGGTCAGCTGTGTCTAGAAGGTCTTTTTCAATTCCTAGATCCATCAGAACTGAACCTACCCATGATGGGTCAACAATTCATTTACAAGGCCTTGAGACAACTACTCCGGTAAGGCCTACCTATCAAAGAGAAGAAGACGATCAAAGAACGGTTCAATCCCCAACATATTCCTCCCTTAATGAACGTTATGATGTTATATAAGTTCATTATAGAAAAGGAATCCCTTAAGAAAGAATTCTATTCTGAGGAATGGTCTCCTCATAGAGAATGGTTCTTTCAAAATTATAAGGGCAACAATAGGGTTTCTATACAAGAAGAATTTTATAAATTCTTAAACAAAGTTGAGCTTAACATTCTTTTTTTTGATTGGTTTCATGCTTACACCATAAAAAATAATATAGATTATCCTTTTCAAACTGATATAATGGGTGAAAGAACTACTAATGTCATAACTATTTGGCATTTAAAAAATGGTGAAATTGTCCAATCTGACTTTCCTCCTAACACTCCTTTTAAACTTAATCTCAAGAGTAATAATCTTTCTGTCATGGCTTCTCCTTTCAAAACTAAGGTAGATAATGAACCTGTTTGCTCTAATGATATTAAGAGCCTTATTGAACAATCAAATTATACTAATAAGTATCTCCAAGCTTTAGGAGAAAATTTAGGGAAAAAATCTGTTGTTGACAACCTCAACCAAGCTTCAACATCCTCTAACTCAATTGAGAAACCTTTGTTTAAACCTTATAAGATGTCTAAACAAATTAAGAAAGATTTACATTCTTCTAGCTCAAACAAAAAGATAAAAGAGGAAGTTAAGAGTGAACTTCTTGATATTGTTAACGAGAAATTAAGATTCCTCAATGCAACTGTCCCTGATAGTCCTTCTCCAGGAACTAAAACAATAAACATGATAGGACAACATATCACCTCTGATTGTAGTGAAGATTCAGATATCAGTGTTAATCCTGTTATAACTGGCCCTAAGCTCAATTGGAGGAAACAAACCAAGCTTTATTATCCCAGAGCAACTGCTCCTGACCTCTTACTTGAAGAAAATGAATCAAATTTTAAAAGTTTTAGTGCTAATAATGTCTATGAATGGAACATAGATGGTCAAAATGAATATGGCATAACTAAGATTCTTCAAAACATGACAATGGTGGCTACTGCCTATGAAACAGCTAATGATTGTCCTGAAACTGTTATTGTAGAAATCTTAGTTGCTGGATTTTCAGGTCAGTTAAAAGGTTGGTGGGATAATTATCTCACAGAAAATGAAAAACAATTAATTCTCACTGCCGTTAAAACTGATTCTGATGGAACTCCCATCCTTAGTGATGGAGCGTCTATAGCTGATGCTGTCAATACCTTAATTTTTACTATAGCCCAACATTTTATTGGAGATCCGTCTCTTATTAAGGATAGGTCTGGTGAGCTTTTATCCAATCTCAAGTGTAGAACTCTAGGAGATTTTAGGTGGTACAAAGATACTTTCCTTACTAGGGTTTACACTAGAGATGATAGTCATCAGCCATTTTGGAAAGAAAAATTCCTTGCAGGACTTCCCAAATCCTTAGGAGACAAAGTTAGAGAAAAACTTAGGGGTCAAAACCCTAATGGAGATATTCCTTATGATCAGTTAAGCTATGGACAATTAATAGCTTACATACAAAAGGTAGCTCTTAAGATTTGTCAAGATGACAAAATCCAAAAACAGCTTGCTAAAGAAAAATCCATGAACCATAAAGATATGGGAACCTTTTGTGAACAATTTGGTTTACCTTGTTCTAAGAAACCAAAATCCAGACCTAAGCATGGTCCTCCCAAGCATGGTCCTCCTAAGCCGAAATTCTATAAGAGGAAACCCCATAGACCTTATAGAAAACCACCCCACCAGGAGGTTAAGCCAGAAAATCATGTACCTTTCAATAATAATTTTCCTAGGAAAGCTAGGTCTCCGGTTGTTTGCTATAATTGCAATAAACCCGGTCACGTCAGTAAATATTGTAGATTAAAAGGTAAATTAAAATCCTTAAATCTTGATCAAGACTTGGAAGAACGTATTAATAATTTGTTAATCGAAACCTCTGACGAGGACTCTATTCCTAGTTCTTCCGATGATTTAAATCAAGTTCAAAATGATGACTTATCCGATGATGAGTCTGGTTCTTCTAGCCAAATTAATGTTTTAACGAAGGAACAAGATCTCCTTTTTGAAGCCATAAATGCTATCACTGATCCTCATGTTAAGAAAGTTTACCTTGAAAAATTAAAATCCTCTCTTGTGACTAAACCAACTAGAAATCCTCTTGTAGCCAATAAGTTTAATCTTACTGATACTTTCAAAAGACTTGAGAAAGCTACAACTAAACCTGTCACTATTCAAGATCTCCAGCATGAGATAAATACTCTTAAAATTGAAATACGAGAGTTAAAACAAACTCAAGATAGTCATCACATAATCTTAGATCAATTACAACAATATGAAGGTGTAGATGATAATCCGACCGAAGTTTATCCAACCAATCCTACTAACCATGTTAGTACCCAGTATCAAGGAAACCAAGAAGATGATGATTTCTTGGGATTAATCAATCAACTTAAGATTCAAAAATTTTACATAAATATCAAAATTGTTATAAAAGAATTTATCCTTGAAACTACGGCCCTCTTTGATACTGGGGCTGATTCTAACTGTATTTTAGAAGGTCTTATTCCTACAAAGTACTTTGAGAAAACCTCTGAACAACTTAGCACTGCTAATGGCTCAAAACTTAAAATCAATTATAAGTTATCTACTACTATAATTGAAAATCAAAACCTTAAGATCGAGACCCCCTTTTTATTGGTCAAAAATCTTAAAAATAAGGTAATCTTAGGAACTCCTTTCATAAGATCTCTTTTCCCTTTACAAATAACTAATGAAGGAATTATTACTCAGCATTTGGGTCAATCTATTATTTTTAAATTTATTAGGAAACCTATTATTAGAGATTTAAACCCAATTCATTACAAACAAAATCAAATTAACTTTCTAAAAGAAGAGATTTCTTTTAAAAATATCGATAGGCAGATTCAACAACCAAATATCAAACAAAGAATCCAGACACTCTTGGATCATATACAATCTACAATTTGTTCTGATATTCCTAATGCCTTTTGGGAAAGAAAACAGCATATCGTTGATCTTCCTTATGAAAAGGATTTTCAAGAGAAGCTTATACCGACTAAGGCTAGACCTATTCAAATGAATAATGAACTTCTTCAAATTTGTCAAAATGAAATAAAAGATCTTTTAACAAAAGGATTCATTAGAAAAAGCAAAAGTCCTTGGTCTTGCTCAGCCTTTTATGTTAATAAACAGGCTGAGATTGAAAGGGGTGTTCCTCGTCTTGTCATAAATTACAAACCTCTCAATCAAGCTTTAAGCTGGATCCGTTATCCTATTCCGAATAAGAAAGATCTTTTAAATCGTCTGCATGACGCCAAAATCTTCTCTAAGTTTGATATGAAGTCAGGATTTTGGCAAATTCAGATTAAAGAAGAAGATCGATACAAAACAGCGTTCACTGTTCCTTTTGGGCAATATGAATGGAATGTCATGCCTTTTGGTCTAAAGAATGCTCCTTCTGAATTTCAAAAAATTATGAATGACATCTTTAATCCTTTTTCAAAGTTTACCATAGTCTATATTGATGATGTGTTGATATTTTCCCAATCTATAGATGAGCATTTTAAGCACATCAATATATTCATCTCCACCATTAAGAAAAATGGTCTTGCTGTTTCTAAGACAAAAATTAATCTATTTCAAACAAAAATCAGATTCCTTGGTCACAATATTCATCAAGGTACCATTATCCCTATCCATAGAGCAATTGAGTTTGCCGACAAATTTCCCAACCAAATCATTGATAAAACCCAACTACAACGTTTCTTAGGTTGTCTAAATTATGTTTCTGATTTCTTCCCTCAGTTAAGCAATATTATAAAACCGCTTCATGATAGACTTAAAAAGGAACCTCCTCCTTGGACTGATATTCACACCAATGTAGTTAAAACAATAAAAGATCAAGTAAAGCACCTACCGTGTCTTTACCTTCCTATTCCTCAAGCTTTCAAAATTGTTGAAACTGATGCTTCCGATATAGGTTATGGTGGTATCCTAAAACAAAAGATTTCTAACAAAGAACAAATTATTGCTTTTACTTCAAAACATTGGAACCCTGCACAGCAAAATTATTCTACTGTTAAAAAAGAAGTTTTAGCTATTGTTTTATCTATTTCAAAATTCCAATCTGATTTACTTAACCAAAAATTTTTAGTTCGTGTAGATTGTAAATCTGCAAAAGATATTTTACAAAAGGATGTAAAAAATTTAGCTTCGAAACAAATTTTTGCTAGATGGCAAGCAATATTAAGTGTTTTTGATTTTGAAATTGAATATCTCAAAGGCTCAGAAAATGCTCTCCCTGACTATCTCACTCGTGAATACTTACAGGGTAAAGAATAGGATGCCGAGAACGGCAAAGTCTGCCTCTTCTCGAGGAGGTAGAATTTCAACAGATATGGTTATAGCTGATTTACCAGTAAGACAAACAAGATCATCAACTCTTGGGTCATCCACCCAAAACCAATCAATCGGGTCATCCACCCAAAACCAATCAATTGGGTCATCTACCCAAAACCAATTTATTGAAAAAACCACAATTGATACAGCCAAACAATCAAAAGCAGATTATGCCTTTCCTATCCAAACTCTTTTAGCCTTCCAAGAACAAGGCCTTGTAAGTCTCCCCAACAAGACCTGGGCAAGTATTGTCGATGAAGAAGAGGAACAAGATTCCTTGGATCAAATTATTGAAGATCTCAAAAATAAAGCCATACAAGTCAATCCTAAACCTCCAGGTCAATTAGTAACCAAACCAGAAGTAACTAGTGTAGTACAATACCAAAACCATTCAAATAACCAAAATCCTCAAACTAACTATATTCCCAAATCCAAATATTGGCCAGTAATCCAAATGGAACCTGAATATTGGGACCCAAACCCAAACAAAGTTCCTCCTAAGATTTTCCCACCGGGATTCCATTTTCAACCTTTATCAATTAACAAATCCCAAAAATTTTATGAGTTCATCTTAGTAGACACTGATTCCATAGCAATCAAACATTATAGAGATCCTAAGGATGCGTCTAATATTACGCATTCAACTTTTCAAATCCTCAAAATTATGACCCCAGAATCCTTCGGACAAAATCCAAATAAAACCAGAACTTTCTCCCAAGCCTTTGATCCTATTGGTTACAATTATTGGGATTATGTCAATGCTTGGACATATGTCTTTTGGAAACAAAACAAAACAAATAAACACTCTTGGCTTATTTATTTCAAAACGGGAGTTACCTATACATTCCCAAACTGGTTTCTTCGTTGGTGGGATTATTTTGGTCCCATCATCCAAATCCTTCCTTCAGAAGTCCAAGATGGCTTCCAAGTATTTGACAAAAGATTCAACAGAGATTTTGACAAACTACCAATCGAATTAAATTTCTTTACAAAACTTTCATTAACCTGGATTTTTTCATGGCAATACAAGTACGGGCAAAATCCAAACTCAAGAGCCCTACCTATTCTTCAAAAACAAGCTTATGTCAAGTGGTGGCCCAAGTTCGACGCTTCAAAGGCCACAAAAGAGAGTGTTATCGAATGGTTCAAAACTAATCCAAAATATTTGCAGATCGCAGACCCTCAAAACTGTTTGTTCCTCAATCAAAAGGCTTGTATTACAGCAGCCTTGGCAGCCTCATCATCTGGAGACGAGATGGTAGAAAATCTACAAGGAGTCCTCAGATTGTTGGCACAAGAACAAGAAAAGAAGAAAGAAAAGCATGATCTTCCATCATCTCCATCATCATCATCATCAATTCCAAATGAAGACGTCTATGCAGAATATTCTCTGATAGATTTCTCACAAGGTTGAAGAAATAAAAAATTACCTCAAGAAAAATTATCCTCTTGTAATCTTTAATTATTTGTATTTTTCAATTATGTACCAAGAAATTTTAACTTAAAAAAAAAAAAAAAAAAAAAAAAAAAAAAAAAAAAAAAAAAAAAAAAAGAAAAGAATCTTTTCTCCTGTAGAAACAGTTCCGGTTACAACCTGTTCTGTAGCAACAGTAGCTTTTATTTTTTCTATTTATAGGCATGCCTTGCATTGTTGTAGAGGCACCCTTAGTTACCACTATCATAGAGAGTTTTAGAGAGAGTCAGAGCTAGCATTCTGAGTCCTTCTTGTAAGCTTTCTGCAATCTTTCTTTTTCAATCTTAATCAATCTTGTTACTTCAATCTTTTCTCTTCTTTCTTTAATCAGTCCTGCTTGGCTCTGCCATCGTTCTGATATTCTTTTATGCTTTAATTTATCATCTTTTGGTTTATATTACTTGTTTATGGAAGGCTAAGCCTCCTGTTTATATTTGTTTAATCCTCTGCACTTATTTTACGTACTTAATTTATTCCGTTAAGCAGTCTGTCTGCTCTTCTACTTTCCATTTTCTTTATTTAACTAACCTTTATCTACCTTAGTCTTGAAGATTATATATATATATATATATATATATATATATATATATATATATATATATATATAATCTTCAAGAAATGATTTATGACATCGCATACATGAGAAATATATGTTGCTTAACCCGATTATTTTTTTACCTGCAAAATAACAATGGCTATCAACTGCTTAACCTGATGAAGGAACATACATCACAAAAACCAAATGCCAAGGATATATATACATACACATACATATGCATACATACATAATAACTAAAAAATCAGAAGAAAGAAAAAAGTCAAAAAAAGGCAATTACAAATGATGAAGTCAAATCAAAGATTGTCAAAGAGTAATAAATGTAAGAAAATATGAAATTTATATATAGAAAAAGAGACGTTGGTTATCAATTATCATAATTAAGGTTCATGTTTTAGTCAAAAGAAAAAGTTCATCTTATTATTTGGTCAAAATTAAAAAATAAAAAAGGTTCATGTTATTATTTGGTCAAATTAAAAATAAATAAAAAAGGTTCATCTTATTATTTTTTCATAAAAATATCATAAATGTGAAGTTGAAGTTAATCAAAATCCACCTAGAGATTAAAATTTAAATTTAGCCTTTTAAGTCCATCATGTTTGGTATTTGTACCCTCTTCATTGTCGTTCGAGTGCGAAGTGGAAGAGTTGTTTTGACAATATAACTCTCTTGCAAAGTTTACAGCACTTATTTGGCCTGAACTTGTAGCAACAACATTTAAACTTGGCACCAAATCTTCCTCAAAAAATTCTGGCATGATAGCCCATGTGCTATATATTACTAGTTTGGTTAAAACGAGTCGTTGGATTTTCTAATCCTTGAAATTTTTTATTCTCACTAGATTGTGGAGTTAAAGAATTGTAATCATAGCCCCTTACAAAGGCTTCAACACTCATTCGACTTGAACTAGAACCACCAACAACATTTGAATTTGAACCCAAATTTGTATTCACAAATTGTGGTATTAATATGAAGCCTTATTAGCAACCTCATCATGCCTCAAACGTTGTTTATTAAATATGAAGCCTGGCATATGTAAACCCAAAATCACTTCACGAGGGATCCTTGTTTTGGAATCATCAGAGCAGGAGGAGTATTCTGACGAAACCTTGCATGGCCTTTGCTTAAATTTGAGGTCCAACTTGAGGTACTATACTAGATGATGCCAATTGTGCCTTTTCAAGTAAAGATTCCAATTAAAAATCTTGAAGGTTAGCAACAAGAATATCTTGAAAAACGCTTAATGCAATACTTTGTATATCTTCAACCACTTTACAAGGTCTTGAGTCTTTGCCATAATCTTGGTAAGCATTGATTCACATTAGATACATATCAAACATAAAGGATTCCACATTATAATACAATCCACCATTTATTTTTGCCCTTATTGTTACAAAATCCACGTTAAATTATTCTCATGAATAATGTAGAGACGAAATATTATGCAACAATGATGGTTTACAACAATAAGGGTAAAAATCAAAGATAGATTGTATTTTAACGTGGAATCCATTAAGTTTGATGTGTACCTGATGTGCATCAATGCTTACTATGCTTATGGCAAAGATTCAAGACCTTGTAAAGTGGTTGACGATATTCAAAGTCTTGCATTAAGTGTTTTTGAAGATATTAGTGTTGCTGGCCTTCAACGATTTCAATTGGACTTTTCACCCGAAAAGGTGCAATTGGCATCATCTAAGAGTACCTCAAGTTGGACTTCAAAGTAAAGGGCATGCAAGGTTTCGTCAGAATACTCCTCCTGCTGGTGATGTTTCCAAAATAAGGATCCCTCGTGAAGTGGGTTTCGGTCTATCTGCGCCAGACTTCATATTTAATAAACAACGTTTGAGGTATAATTAGGTTGCTAATCAGGCTTCATATTTAATGCCACCGTTTGTGAATAAATTATTGTGTTCAAATTCAAATATTGTTGGTGATTCTAGTTCAAATCATATGACTATTGAAGCCTTTCCAAGGGGCTATCATTATGTTGGGGCTATCATTACAATCCATACCCCACTTATTGCTTTCGTGATTCGCTAACATAAAAACCGATGGTTCTTTGAATCCTAACTCCTTCCATATTTTTCCTCTTTTCATGTAGGCAACTTTATCTCTGTAAAGGGTGATGTTGTTACAATTAAGGAAGTAAATTAAATATGTTATTATTAAATCAATACTATTTAAAAAAATTCAATTGTAAAAAACATAATCACATATTCAAAACAGCAGTGAGTTCGATTTTGTCAAATCAATAATCAGATATATAAGACACTGATTTTTAAACACAAATGATGCTAAATTTTTAATGGATTTATTTATGTATATATATATATATATATATATATATATATATATATATATATATATGTATATTCTTCACGAAATGATTTATTATATCACATACATGAGAAAAATATGCTACTTAACCAGATTTTTTTTTTGACCTGCAAAATAACAATGGCTATCAACTGCTTAACCAGATGAAGGAACTTACATCACAAAAACCAAATGCCAAGGATATATATACATACACATACATATGCATACATACATAATAACTAAAAAATCAAAAGAAAGAAAAAAGTCAAAAAAGGCAATTACAAATGAAGAAGTCAAGTCAAAGATAGTAATAGAGTAATTAATGTTAGAAAATATGAAATTTATATATAGAAAAAGACACGTTGGTGTTCAATTATCATAATTAAGGTTCATGTTTTAGTCAAAAGAAAAAGTTCATCTTATTATTTGGTCAAAATAAAAAAATAAAAATGGTTCATGTTATTATTTGGTCAAACTAAAGTTAAAAAAAAAAGGTTCATCTTATTATTTTTTCATAAAAATATCATAAAATGTGAAGTTGAAGTTAATCAAAATTCACCTAGTGATTAAAATTTAAATTTAGCCTTAAGTCCATCATGTTTGGTACTTGTACCCTCTTCATTCTCACTCGAGTGCGAAGTGGAAGAGTTGTTTTGATAATATAACTCTCTTGCAAAGTTTACAGCAATCATTTGGCTTGAACTTGTAGCAACAACATTTAAACTTGGCACCAAATATTCCTCCAAAAATTCTGGCATGATAGCCCATGTGCTATATATTACTAGTTTGGTTGAAACGAATCGTTGGGTCTGCTAATCCTTGAAATTTTTTACTCTCAGTAGATTGTGGAGTTAAAGAATTGTAATCATAGCCCCTTACAAAGGCTTCAACCCTCATTCGACTTGAACTAGAACCACCAACAACATTTGAATTTGAACTCAAATTTATATTTTGTTTTCAGGGGTATATCAAAGGATCACCGACTTACCGTTTGAAGTACGACACTCTTCTGAGTCTAGTCATGATATGTTTGAGGGTGACCAAACGACTCCACGCGAATCAACTTAAATATATAATTTTTGTTTAGCCATGTTGAACTTTTTCTATTTATTTTGGCTTTGATATATTAGGCGCATGTGTTGTGTCCTTTCTTTAGGTTTTTGTTAGGCACTGTTCAATGCACTGTTGTATTATTTTACTGTGTTTAACACCTTAATTATAAATCAAATGAATTATATTATATTTATGCATTTGATTTTTTTTAAGGCATTTATATATATATATATATATATATAGTTGTTTATGCATGAATTAATCCAGTATTTTATGAATTAATTTAATAATTCAGCGTTACAATGAACAAAAAAAACAGGAAAAAAATTAGTTCTAAAAAAATTGCAGCTAATGAAAACAAATTGAAAAAAAGATATACTGGTGGTTTCAAACCGCCCAAACAATGCATAATAATTAATTCAAAACATATATTTACTGGCGGTTCCAGACTGCCGCCATATTTATTTACTTTTCATATTTTGTTTTTTGTTATTGCGACGGTTTAAACCGCCGCTAAAGAAGAAGCGGCGGTTTGTCTGCGGGTGCCAAAACCGCCGCTAAATATGCTTCGACCAGCCTATATAGTGGCACTTTAGGAACCGCCGGTAAAGTGTCTAGCGGCGGTTCAAAACCACCGGTATCATGTTAAAACAACCGCCGCTATTTTACTGTTTTCTTGTAGTGTTTAGCATTCAATAGAAAAAGCTTCATATAAAAGTTGAAGAAACATGTATATTTTACATGTATATGCCACAATTACTTAGCATGGGCTCAAAACCATTGTTGCTCGTCTTCAAGGCCTGTATATCAATAAATAATTAAGACAAAAAACAGACATTCATATGACAACTGATCAATCAATATATTTCAAAGAGACTTGCATCATTCAAGACCTTCATCCGTTCTTGAGGCTTCTGCCTCGACTTTTCCACTAGGGATGACCTTTGAAGAGTGGAAAGGGCTTTGGTGTATCGTTTGCAGGGATACCAATAAGCAGAGCTAAGTAAAACACATCAATGGTAGAAAATAGTTAACAAACAGTGAAGATAATTTTGCATGTTAGATCTCTAGAATGAAAGAGACTAGGTAATCATATACAATAGAATCATGCAATGACAATGTTTTATTGATTGGAACTCAACACTCATCAGCAACTGTAACCAATTCTCCTATTCAACACATTTGTTAGTCTGGCTCGAACTCGATTCCTAACAAATTATGTAATTAGATTGGGAGTCTCAATGTTTCAGAAGTTCTCTTTTAATTGAGATTCTGGAACTCCTGTAAGCTAGAAGCAAATCCAAACAGGACCTAAGTAAAGACCGGCTTAAATTTTTTAAGTGATGTGAACAAGATAAAGGAAAACTCAAGAATGCAAAAAACTGGATATCAAAAATAGCAAATTCTTTAAGGCAATCATGATTCATGAGCGAAACACCAAAGAGAAGGCAAAAACACAATCTATACCCTAAGATATGCTTGATAGATAATTTGTGCGTTTATAGAATGCCTACAAAAATGGGCATTATATGAAGATGTTGCAATAGATGAGTAGACATAAGTAACAGGATGGATAAGCTTAGGACCAAGAGCTTTAACAATGTCAAATGACCGATGATCCCAAAAGTTTAATCTGTTAGAAAAAACCACCACTTAGTTGTAGAGGCTCTGATACCATGTCAAATGACCGATTATCTCAAAAGTTTAAGCTGTTAGAAAAAGCCACATCCATGATTTTATATTATATATATTATATCTAACAAACAAGAAAGGTGGAGTGGTTCTAATAGAGAAAAATGATGAAAGTTTACATAAGATGCCTATGAAAATCATTAATTATGACAACAACATTAATTATGATACCTAAAATCTAATATATATAGTAACAATGATATTCCGTGGTACTTTGTGTCAAATAAATTAAACACCTACAGTGTTTTAAAAGTATAAAAAAAGTATAAAATTACAAGCAGGCCATAACATATGCCTATAACAAGTAACAATTTTACAAATTCATTGGATTACAATGTATCAAGAGATAATAAACCAGGAACAATACTAGATAAAGGAATCTCTGCAAAAAAAGTAATAATAGATGTCATGTTATACTAAAATAAGTGTGACACATTTTGAAAGGTGTTACTAATTCACTGTTACTTAAGGCCATCAGTAACATTTTTAACAAATGTAACCGCTGAGTGTTACTAAAAGTCTAAAAGTCTAAAGTGTAGTAGTGTACATTGTTTTCAATTATCTCCTAATTAAAGAGGGATTAATTTCTACATATAAGTCTATAAATGTCATGCATGCAAAACTTTTTAACCACACCATATAAATAGGTCATAATTATATCTAAAATGGATTCCGTCTAAAGGAACTCATATACTGAAATTAAGACTTGAACATATGAGTTTGATTTTCAAAGAGGGAACTTGAGCTTTGAAGATATATAAGAATTTCAACTTTGAATCTAAAATTTGAACTCGTTTTAAACTTGAATTTCTACTCTCTTTGCTCCTTGAATTTCTACCGCATCATATCACTTAATTAATTTTAGAGGTTAAATGTGTTGAGAAAAACAATGATGTGTGAGTGGAAGAACATGGAAGAATGTGATGTTTAATTTCCTCTTATATATGGTAAGCTCAAACACATAGAACTGCTCAAACACTTAGAATTGCTCAAAGTCCCGACATCAATTAACCCCTTCATAAACAAATGATAACAAAGAACCTCAAAACACTTTGCTATTATAATAATCAGACTTGCAAAAAATAGCTGATGTTCATCTTTTAATTCAAATAATTTTGTCTCTAAAATTCGTTCTTTAAAAATAAAATTTCGTCTCTATTGGAGACAAAACACATTTTCCGTCTCTAATAAGCCATTATTTTTGTCTATTTATCAATTAAATGTTTATACAATTTTCCAAATTGTTGGCGTTTTTGTATGTTGGCTATAATTTTGCAAAAACCTATTTTATCACATGCTCTAGGACATGCTGAAGAATCTGAGTATGTTGAGCCCTGAAGCTGTTTGGATGCGCGCGTTTTTTTTTTTGAAATATATCTTGGAAATATTTGTTTTAAAAATATATTTTATCATGCATAGCTGGCATAACATAACGCGCCTTGGGTCAGAAGTTATCTCTTATGCGAAGATTTAATTCTAAAATATAATTCCTATATTTTAGGATTTGGTTTATTTTTATTGGATATATTTTTGAAGACTCCTTTTCTTAATGAACAAGTCAAGTTGCGCTGAAGACTCTATAT
The DNA here is from genome assembly GCA_951804385.1 of Trifolium dubium. Classification (NCBI taxonomy): domain Eukaryota; kingdom Viridiplantae; phylum Streptophyta; class Magnoliopsida; order Fabales; family Fabaceae; genus Trifolium; species Trifolium dubium. The sequence goes on along the minus strand of OX638072.1, from coordinate 7,978,559 downwards.
ATACTTGTGTAAAACCTAGTTAGGGTTGTGGGAATTTTATTGTGTTCACTAAAGCGTGTGTTGTTTATTTTTCCCTAGTGAACTTTGTGAGTCTTTTCTTGTACCACCTTGTACATGCTAAAGACATAGGCTGTGTGTTTGTGTTATTTGTGTGATTACTCTTATATTAAGCCTTTAGGTACGGAGTTAATCTTTTGTTTGAGTGTGTTCTCACCATCATAAGTTGTTTGTTTGTTTGTGAACAACACTGTGTGCGTGTTGTTTGTAAAGGAGTAAGGTGGGGTGCCTTTGATCTAGGAGTTCCTAGGTTGAGTTGCACGAGTAGTTGCTAGGTGAGAAGACGTAAACGGGGCGTTTTCTGAGGTCTTTGAACTAGGACTATATTAGTCGATTCCTTCCTGGATTGGTATCCCCCAAACTAGGGCAAGTTGCGCCGAACTGGGTCAACAAACACTTGTGTTATTTACGTTTCTATTCTTTATCGCCTTTATTATTATCTGTGTTGTGAGTAGGACGCTGTAGCAATTGCTAAAGCATCTTACTACTGAGTGCCAGGAATTTCAATTGGCATCAGAGCAGGCATCCTGCTTGTTTGGGTGAGCTTCAGGGAACTATTTCTGGCACAATGGATGAAGAAGGAGGAATGGTGAACAGACCACCTCTGCTGAATGACTCTAACTATGATATTTGGAAGTCTCGCATGACGGCTTTCTTGAAATCACTAGATAGCAGGGCTTGGAAGGCTATACTCAAAGGATGGGATCATCCCAAAGTGAAAGACGCTAATAATGTTGATACTGATGAACTCAAACCTGAAGAAGAATGGTCTCAGGCTGAAGACACTGCAGCAGTTGGAAATTCCAAAGCTCTAAACGCCTTATTTAATGGAGTGGATTCAAACATGTTTAGACTGATCAATCAATGTACTATTGCCAAGGATGCTTGGAATATCTTGAAAACTGATCATGAAGGTACTCAGAGGGTAAAGAAGTCAAAACTCCAAATTCTAACAACTCAGTTTGAGAATCTCAAGATGAAGGAAGAGGAAAGTGTTCGTGACTTTCATATGAATGTACTAGAGTATGCTAATTCATTTGAATCCTTGGGAGAAAAGATATCTGATGAAAAACTAGTAGGCAAGATTCTAATAAGGTCTTTACCCAAAAGATTTGATATGAAAGTATGTGCAATAGAGGAGGCACAAGACATTGGTAATATGAGAATTGATGAGTTGAATGGATCTCTTCAAACTTTTGAGTTGAAAATCAATGAGAGGTCAGATAAGAAAAATAAAAGTATTGCTTTTGCCTCAAACATTGATGAAGATGATGTGGAAAGATACATAGATACCGATGAAAGCCTATCAAATGCTATGGAGCTGCTTAAAAGACAGTTTAACGAAGTTCTCAAATCCATGGACAGAAGATCCAGATCAAACAATGAGGGAGGAAATGCTAGAACATCTGTTGAGGGTAGATCATTCGACTCTAACAAAAACACAAATTTACAAGGGAGGTCAAAAATTGATGACAAACCTACTCAAAGCAAAAGGGTTCAGTGTAATGAGTGTGAAGGCTATGGCCACATTAGAAATGAATGTGGAACATATCTGAAGAGGCAGAAGAAAGGTATGACCATAACTTGGTCGGATGAGGATAGGTTTGAGGAGGAAGTTGAGTCTGAGACTACAAAGCACATCACTACTCTAACAAGAGTATGTCTATCTAATGAAGAATCATGTGATGAAGAATTGACCTTTGATAAGTTGGCAGCCTCTTACAAGGAGCTATGTATTAGGAATGGAGAAGTGTGTAGAACTAATGAACAATAGAAGAAGATCATATCTCAACTCCAGGATGAAAAGGAAAAATAATTAACAACTATCTCTGATCTTCAAGAAGAGGTGATCTTGTTGAACTCAAAAATCAAAGAGCAAAAGAAATTTGTTTCTATGATGACTAATGGTACTGAGAAATTAGATAAGATTCTGATTCAGCAAAGTCCAGGTAGGCCAAAAGGTGTTTGATTTAATTATGAGAAGCTTAACAAGAAGAAGAAGTATAATCAGAGTACTATGTACACACCGCTCAAAGAAACATTTCCAACAAGGTCAAGTCAGTTGCTTCAGCAATCTGTGCAGCATCTGGGAGTCAAGAAAAAATTTCAACCATGGATATGTCACTATTGTGGGAGAAAAGGGCATATAAAACCATTTTGTTTCTTGCTTCATGGATATCTCAGTAAGGTGCATCAAACTAAATCTAGCAAGTCTGTCAAGAAAGAATGGAAACCTAAAGAGGATTTTGTTGCATTCATTGCTCACACATCTCTAAAAGCAACATTTAAGGAAGATTAGTACTTTGACAGTGGTTGTTCCAGGCACATGACTGGAATTGAGAACTTTCTGGTTGATATAAAACCTTATTCAACAAGCCTTGTTACCTTTGGTGATGGTGTTAAAGGTGAAATCAAGGGAATAGGAAATGTGGTCAAAGAGGGTCCACCTAAACTTACAAAGGTTTTGCTAGTGAAAGGTCTGACAGCTAATCTAATCAGCATCCGTCAACAATGTGATCAAGGGTTGATAGTAAACTTCACAAAATCTGAATATCTAGTCACTAATAAAGACGGAGAAGTTTTAATGAAGGGTGTGAGATCAAAAGATAATTGTTACTTATGGGAACCTCAAGAAGAAGTTGGCATGTCAACTTGCTTGGTAACTAGTAAAGATAAGAGATCTGATGCTCCAACAATCTCTATAGCATCTGAACAACAGGAAGAGGTATTTGAAACTGAAAAGAAAGATGGTGACTATGAACCAAGTGGTGGTGAACTTAACAAAGGTCCATCTACAAGTGTTCAGACAAATCATCCAAAAGAACTTATCATTAGAGACCTTGACCAAGGCATTGCTACAAGAAGAACCAGAGATGAAGAACTTGATCAGTTCAAGAGAAATGAAGTGTGGGATCTTGTGCCTAGACCTAAAGGAGTGAATGTAATTGGTACAAAATGGGTCTACAAGAACAAATCTGATGAGAATGGGACCATAAATAGAAACAAGGCTAGAATGGTGGCTTAAGGCTATGCTCAGATTGAAGGGATAGACTTTGATGAGACATTTGCTCATGTAGCACGTCTTGAATCTATAAGACTTCTTTTAGGGATTGCATGTATATTGAAGTTCAAGCTATTTCAAATGGATGTGAAAAGTGTCTTCCTCAATGGGTACTTGAATGAAGAAGTCTATGTTGAACAGCCCAAAGGTTTTCTTGATCCTAGCTTTCCAGATCATGTCTACAGATTGAAAAGGGCCTTGTATGGTTTAAAGCAAGCTCATAGGGCTTGGTATGAAAGGTTGACTGAATTTCTTGTTACTCATGGGTACAAAAAGGGTGGCAATGACAAGACTCTGTTTGTGAGAGAAGAGAAAGGTAAAGTGATGATAGCACTAGTTTATGTGGATGATATAGTCTTTGGTGGACTAACTGATCAGATGGTCCAGCAATTCGTGCAGCAGATGCAGTCAGAATTTGAGATGAGTCTAGTTGGTGAACTAACTTTCTTTCTTGGATTCCAAGTCAAACAAATGGAGGATACTATGTTTGTGTCTCAAAGTAAGTATGCAAGAAATATTGTGAAAAAGTTTGGTATGGAGAGTGCAACCAACAAAAGAACATCAGCAGCAACACAACTGAAACTTACCAAAGATGAAAAAGGGATCAGTGTTGATCAAAGTCTTTATAGAAGTATGATTGGAAGCATATTGTATCTCACAGCAAGCAGACCTGATATTACTTTTGCTGTAGGAGTATGTGCAAGATATCAAGCTGAACCTAAGATGAGTCACCTCACATAAGTCAAAAGAATCTTAAAATATGTGAATGGGACATGTGACTATGGAATCTTGTATTGTCATAGTGATAATTCTATGTTAGTAGGCTAATGTGACGCTGATTGGGCAGGAAGTGCGGTTGATAGGAAAAGCACTTCAGGAGCATGTTTCTTCCTAGGAAATAATCTCATATCTTGGTTTAGTAAGAAACAAAATTATGTGTCTCTATCAACTTCAGAAGCAGAATATATTGCAGCTGGTAGTAGTTGTTCTCAACTAGTGTGGATGAAGCAAATGTTGAAGGAGTACAATGTGGTACAAAATGCTATGACATTATACTGTGACAACTTGAGTGCCATAAACATCTCTAAAAATCCTATTCAACATAGTAGGACTAAGCATATTGATATAAGGCATCATTTTATTAGAGATCTTGTTGAAAAGAAGATTGTCACACTTGAGCATGAAGCAAAAAATGAACAACTTGCTGATATCTTCACAAAGGCATTAGATGCAACACAATTTGAGAAGTTGATGGGCAAATTGGGAATTTGCCTATTTGAAAGCCAATAGCAGTTATTTTTAAAAGGCGTGCAACTGTTTCTCCCTCCTATCAAATTAGGGTGCACGCTATTCAAGGAACGGTTTTCCTTCTTATTATCTCTTTTTTCCGTAATCATTGTTTCTCTTTTCAAAACACTAAAACGATTGCATCATCGTTTTCGTTCGCACAAGAGACTTCTCATCTCTCAGACTACCTGCATTCCTCATCGCTACTCTCTCAAAACAATCATGTCTACTCCTGTTTCTTCACCGGTCAGAGAAAGCTCTCGAAACTCACCATCGCCGCAAGAACCCGCAACTATGATTGCTGTCGCAGAACCTATATCTGTTGTCGCTCTCGACACTACTGCAAAATCAAAGAAAGAAAAATCAAAGAAGAAGAAAATGTCGGTAAGTGTTCTTCCCTCTGAATCTTTGAAATCTAAAGGGAAAAAGAAGAAATCTAAGTCTAAATCTAGATCTAGCAAATCTTATACTATGCAAGAACTGTATCTTGATGATCTAGGTGAAAAGAATGTTGAATCTTCTACTAGGGTAGTTCAAGAATCTCAAACCCTAGGATTAGATGATTCTGGTGATATTGATGTTGATGGTGGTGCTAACATAAAGACCATAGAGAATGTTGTGCTAAAAACAACCTAGGAAGATGATATAACTGTTGTTGCCTTTGAAAAGGCTGAGTATCATGAAGGTACTAACCTTCCTAAAAATGCTGATGCTGTAACAGATGCTAGAGCATCTGATGTCTCATACACTGCAAAGAATGCAGATGAAACTGTGTCTAGTGATACTATTGAGGTCTCTCAGAATGATGAGAGCATGAAGACTGCTGAAATGGAAAATGAGGATCACACTCTGTCTGATCCCCAAACAAGTTCACAGAACAAGGAACTTGATGTTGAGATTTTGTCATCTGTGGACAAAATGGTGGAGAAGACTCTTGAACCTAGTATTGCTAGGAGGTTAAGGAGTAGAGCTAGAAGAGAACCCACACCACCACCAAAGTCAACCATGAAATCCAAAGATACTGATGGATTGAAGCTAGTGAGGTGTGGCCTTGGCAGAACAAAGAGCAAACACATTCCAACTGCTGAGCCTAAGAAGAAGGCTTTGAAGAGAAAACATGAGTCATCTAATGACAGTGACTTTGTGGTTGAAGAGGATGCTGTAGAAGATGCTGGCACATCTAACAAGCTAGTTGATACAGGGAAGAAAAGTGCAAAGAGTGTTCCATCTGTTCCTCTAGACAATGTGTCGTTTCATCATGAGGATGGTGCCTCTAGATGGAAGTTTATCTGTGAAAGAAAGGTAGCTGTTGAAAGAAATCTGCATCATGATCTGTTGAATCTTCAAGAGCTCATGGAGGTTATTGAAGCAGCTGGTTTAGTGAAGACTGTGAAAGGTTTGGGTAAATGCTTTGTCAAGCTGGTCAGAGAATTCATTGTGAACATAGGGACTAACTGTGATGATCCTATGAATCCTGAATATAGGCAGGTTTTTGTGGGTGGAAAATGTGTTAAATTTTCACCTGCAGTGATCAATGAATATCTAGGCAGGAGTGTTGAAGATGTAACTGAGTTGGAGGTAACTCAGAATCAGATCTGCAAAATCCTCACAGGTGATCTGGTCAAGGAGTGGCCTATGAAGAGCAACTTGTCTACTGCTAAGCTTTCTACTAAGTATGCTATACTAAATAAATTGCAGCTACTAATTGGGTGCCAACTACCAATTCTAATGATGTCTCCAGAGGGTTGAGCAAGTTCATCTATGCTATAGGTACAAAATCTTTTTTTAACTTTGGTGATTTAATCTTTTATCAAACTATAGCTCATAGGAAGACCAATGCAACAAAAATTCCTATTGTTTTTCCCACTTTAATCTGTGATATCATCTTGCAACAATATCCTGAGCTGTGTTTCCCTACTGATGAGGCTGCTAAGAGAGAGTCAGAAATTACTCTAGACTCTAGATTTTTGGAAAAATCACATGCTGTAGATATTGCTCTAGCATCTGCCAAAGGCAAATCTGCTATGCTCAGCAGGCAGTAGATGATTGTTGATCTCAAGGTTGTGAGTAAGGCACTGGATGACAAGAAGTTCTTGGTGGATCGTGTGATTCAAAATTTGGAAGCTGAAGAGCTAGCTGCTCATGATGAAGCATTAGTGGTAGAAGATTCTGAAGGAAGTGCTGATTTTTAATAATCCTTTTTCTTGTTTTTTTTTATGTTCTTTTTATGGGTGAAGCCCTGGATTATCTATGCATCTATGTGTGCTATCTGGTCTGTAATAAGTACTATGTGATTTTATTCCGTACTTATATGTTCTTTTCCTTTTCTCAAATTATTTGGCTAAAAAGGGGGAGTATTATTAGTGTTGATACTGCTACTGAATTTATTGCTAGCTACTAATTTCTGTGATATACTGATTATTTATCTGATGCTTAGCAATGCATGAAGACAGGGGGAGTGTAGTATGTAGTAGCATGTATGTGTGGAATTTATTTTTCCATTGAAGGGGAGTATTGTTGATTATATGCATTAAGGGGGAGGAATTTATTTTTCCTAATCCTTAAAATTTGTTGATGCTCATTGAAGCTGGTTATTTTTCTCTGGAATCCACTTGAGAGATTAAGTCTCTCTGATCATACTCTTTGAGGCTAGTTATTTTCATATTCGCTGTGCATGCCTCTGATACATGGTTAGCCTGTGCATTCAAGTAATGTCCTATTCTTTTGAAGTTATATGTTGAAGTTGATTTGAAGAATTATTTTTTATGCATGCTGATCAAAAAGTGTTTTAGCCAAAATTTGCCAAAGGGGGAGATTGTTGGCGTTTTTGTATGTTGGCTATAATTTTGCAAAAACTCATTTAGTCACATGCTCTAGGACATGCTGAAGCATCTGAGTATGTTGAGCCCTGAAGCTGTTTGGACGCGCGAGTTTTTATTTTTGAAATATATCTTGGAAAGATTTGTTTTAAAAATATATTTTATCATGCATAGCTGGAATAACGGAACGCACCTTGGGTCAGAAGTTATCTCTTGTGAAGATTTAATTCTAAAATATAATTCTTATATTTTAGGATTTGGTTTATTTTTATTGGATATATTTTTGAAGACTCCTTTTCTTAAGGAACAAGTCAAGTTGCGCTGAAGACTCTATATATACTTGTGTAAAACCTAGTTAGGGTTGTGGGAATTTTATTGTGTTCACTAAAGCGTGTGTTGTTTATTTTTCCCTAGTGAACTTTGTGAGTCTTTTCTTGTATCACCTTGATACATGCTAAAGACATAGGCTGTGTGCTTGTGTTATTTGTGTGATTACTCTTAAGCCTTTAGGTATGGAGTTAATCTTTTGTTTGAGTGTGTTCTCACCATCATAAGTTGTTTGTTTGTTTGTGTGTTGTTAGTAAGGGAGTAAGGCGGGGCGCCTTTGATCTAGGAGTTCCTAGGTTGAGTTGCACGGGTAGTTGGTAAGTGAGAAGATGTAAACGAGGCGTTTTCTGAGGTCTTTGAACTAGGGCTATATTAGTGGATTCCTTCCTGGATTGGTATCCCCTAGACTAGGGCAAGTTGTGCCGAATTGGGTCAACAAACACTTGTGTTATTTACGTTTCTATTCTTTATCGCCTTTATTATTATCTGTGTTGTGAGTAGACGCTATAGCAATTGCAAAAGCATCTTACTACTGAGTGCCAGGAATTTCACAAATATTAATTTTTATTTTCTAAATGTAATTCATATTAATTTTTACTTTATTAGTACTCTCTATTGGAGAGTAAAAAGTGTTGTCTAATGGTAACATAAAATAGCGCTTATGAACAGGAAGCGATTAAAGATATAATAAGATAGCGCTTATGAGTAGTAAATATTGTCTAATGGTGATTTTAGATAGCGCTTTTACTTCTATACTTTTAGCACTACCATCATAGATAGCGCTACATAAACATTGTATAATGCCAAAATAAACACTGTCTAAAATATTTTTTGTCATAATGACTGATTGAAGCAAATAGTTTCACTTAGATATTTCTAATACCATAAGATAGATAATGAAACGCACTGAGACATGTAGTCTCATCTCTCACATCTTTTTTTTCTCTTTCGAATAACAGGTTTAACGATACAAGGGATATATGAAGAAAACTGGTGATCAAGCCGTGGCTGATGACATATTATATGTTATGGATTAAATCCTTGTATTGTGTTAACTTAAATAAGTTAAGATTTCATCTAGGAACTTGTTTACATTTCTGATGTGTATTTATTTAACACTTGTAATGGGTATTGTATTGTACAATATATTTAAGTTAATTTAAATTTTCTATAATTTTTATCTATCTGAACTCAATTAGTTATGTTTCGTTCAATATATACAAGTGAATATTAATATCAAATTGTTATGAAATTAATCTAAACAAGAGAAAGAATTGAAGTATAGAGATGGATGAGAAAGATGTAAAAGTAGAGATTATATTACTCTTCACAAGTGTGTCTTTACATCATAACAAAAGTCCTATTTATAGGACACCAATATACAAGTGAATGATCAAGGCTATTTAAAAATCACTCACTAGCTAGTGGGAGTTATAAGAAGTGGAAGATCATGGATGGACATCCACTAAGACATTAAGACATCCACTGAGGCATTAGTATAATTATTCATAACACTCCCCCTTGGATGTCCATCGAGGATATGCCTCATTAAAACCTTACTAGGAAAAACCCTGTGGGAAAAAATCCTAGCCAAGGAAAAAGAGTACAACATCCTTTTGTGTGTGAACTGCCTCATTAAAAACCTTTCCAGGAAAACCCTGTGAGAAAAAACCATGGCAAAGGGAAAAAGAGTGCAGTTTTTCTCCCCCTGTTTGAAGCATCTTTGTCATTATATAAACTTTCTCCCGAACACATTAAATCAATAAGCTTGATGATATATCCTTCTTTCAATAGAGCTATGTGGAATCCACTATATCTTCAAGACCTCTTCTTTGAATTGCTTGTATTTGAACTCGATATGTGGAAGTGAGAACTGTTGAGTTAAATTTATATCATGATGATGCCTCTATCGCCTTATGTAAATATTCGCGTACTTTAGAATTGACTTATTATGGATCAGAAAAATATCTCATATCAGCATGGTTAATTTGACGAACATATATTCTTAAAATAAATGATTTAACTCTATCATGAAAATATTTACCTCAAATTATTCTAATGCCTTTTGGTTAGTGATAAATCTTATTTCACAAGCAAGAATAAAATAATATTATCTCATCAATCTATATAAGTAATATGCAAGCGCACTAATTTAACGTCTTCAAGACTGAGATATTTGACACTAACATCATGTACTTAATAAATATAATTTGTCAAGATTCATTTAGTTAATAAATTAATCTGCACAGATTAAGAAAAATATATCTCAAAATATTTCTCTTAAGATATTTCTCTATAAGTCAATTATAGGATTTTCTTGTAAGAGATCCTTCAGGGATCTTCATATAATGATCATGTGTATCAAATGAGAGATATAACTATGTTGTAAAAACACTCATTATGTGAAAATTGAGCTTTCCATGTGCTATAAGGCTTCTTATGTACCCAAAAAGTACTTATATCCTTTTAGCAACAAGTCGTGCTTTGTATTTCACAATTTCATCACTCTCATTTGTACACAATTATAATTTCACACCTTTTAACTGTCTGGACTACAGGTCCACAAACATTTTGTTGAAAAAGTGAGTTTCATTATACTTCAATCTAATTTCTCAATTTTGGCCAATTCTCACTTTGTCTACAATCTTTAGTAGACTTTGGTTCATGATCCTCACTGTCATTTGTAAAAAATAGCGCTATATTATATTTAAAAACATTGTCAACGTTGACTTTCCTGCGGTTCCAATATATTATATTTATGACATAATTTGTCGAGATCTCTATATTTTCATAAATTTCAGGTACCTGATAAGTTCTTCTGGAACTTAAAAATCAATTATGTCAAATACTCTTTTCATATCCTCACATGGGTCATCTTTCTTTTTAGCTCCTTTTCTTAATTGAGGATTTTATCTTTGAAACTGGCTGCACTACCACACTTCAGGGTGGTTAAGATTCATTTGCAATTTTGATTGGAGCATTAGCAGCAGCTGATAGTTTATTTCATAAACTTTGCAAATAATTTATCTTTTGAATATATAGTTCAATTACTTTATATGAGGATCAAGATAAGACAATAATAATAACTCAATTCAAGTGTTCTTTTGAACTTCTGGTTCAAATTTTCAGCTGCTTCTTCTCTCCCCCTAATATTGGAAAAACTAATTTCTCACTTGATAATATAATAAGCCTTTTGGGCCGTAAACAAGTCTCCAATTTTTAGCTCAAGATACTTTATAATATATAGAAATTCATGTCAAATTTATTTTCCCAATATTCTTTAAGAATTCATCTTAATGTATTACTTGGAGCAATTGAAACATAAACCCATTTGCAAATTAAGGGGAGAACATTCATATAATAACTTTTTGGAATGATGCGTAGCAAAAATTCAATATAAATGATCGAATGTTCCCAAAGTATAATTTTGAAGTTATGATTTAATAAGTATCAATCGCACATTTAACTTTAGACGTCTAAAGAATGGATCTTCAGGTCCATTTTTGTTTAATTAACATATGCAGCAAGATATTCATTATCAACATATGATAATTATCAAATACTTTCTAAAAATATAGAAAATGAGCTCTTCATAAAACAATTTCACAGACTTCGGGATGTGAGTTGTTTAACCATTTAGTTGTTTCATCAATTAACGTTATAAAATATCTAAATGGTAATTGGTGTACAAATAACACCTTATATACATTCTCAAATTGTGAGAGACTCAAATTTTCAATTCATTTGGGAACTAATAAAATAAATTATTGGATCGAAATACTTCTAGTTCTTCAAAACATTTCCAATATATATCATTTTTCGCATCATAATAGATTCGGGATGACCCAACCGATCTTGCCAAACTTAATATGATTTGTAAACTTCTGGTTTACAATAATTTATGCTTCAATTGCACTAGCATATTCTCAAATTAAACTAACTTTGTTCTCCTTGCAATAATATATTAGCTCTTCTGGAGCTTTTAATAATTTGGTTGCAGTATCCAAAACAATTTTAAACAATTGTTGCAGAGAATATATAAATTAATAATCAATTATATTTATAAAGTTTCTTGTATATCATAATAATTATCAAACTCTATGTCCGAAAACAAAGAAACCAAAGCAATTTTCAATATGAGCAAATAATATTGAAAATAATTTTCTCCTTTTATGCAATTATATAATTAGTCACAAGAAAATAAATAAATAAATAAATAAATGCACAACTGACCTCCAATAGTATGACATTCATCATAATTTTTGCAATCCTTCTGGGATATATTTGATACTAAATTATTAGTTCTTGATGATCTATATGATTTTAGCAATCCTTTTGGGATTTATTTGATATTATATTATTAATTAGTTCTTCAGGAACTATCGACATATAATTAAAAACTTTAAACTTTGTTGAGCTATCCTTCAGGGATGTTTTAATATATATCAAACTTTTAGTTCTTCGGAAACTTTATAACACATTTTTTTTAGATCTCCATAAATGATTTGTTACGCAATCCTTCAATGATGTTTGATATTAAATTTCTTATTTTCGAAGAACCATGTCCCAAATCTTCTAGAATTCTTAAATGATTAACTCTTTTGAATTCTTCTAGAATTCACATAGAATAATGTTGAGTTCTTCAAGAACTATCCTTTTGAATTCAGGAATTCACATAGAATAATAAGAACTACATAATAGTTGTTTCACAATTCAACTACCAATACCATATCTATTTGGTTAGAGCTATAAATTAAATTAAGTTGAAAATGTATATATATATATATATATATATGTTCTACAAATCAAAACCAACGAATACTTGAAAAGTTTCTAATGTTAAATTACTATTTGCAACCAAATAAATAAAAAGTCAGATTACCAACTGAATTTAAAATATCATGATCAAATATATTAGATTAGAACATAATAAGATATAAAATAAATCTCCACAAATCCTCTCGGTGGAATTCACCACCATACTAATGTCGGTCATGAAACCTAAACAACATCGAACATTCAAATATATCAAGATATGATGTCAATTTATAAATTACTATAAGATAACAGTGGTCATGATACATTAAAAATGAAATGAACAAATGAAATAGAAAAACAAAGCAGTGGCTATGATCGATGCAAAGTAAAACCAGAACTTTGTTCATGTTGGCTCATATGTAGCATATTGAATTAACAATTATACTCAATTATCAATTATAACAGAATCATAGCTATGTTTGGTGTACGTACCTTTTCAACGATAATTTTTGGTAGAGATTCATGCTGATAACGTGTTATGAAATTAATCTAAACAAGAGAAAGAATTGAAGTATAGAGATGGATGAGAAAGATGTAAAAGTAGAGATTATATTACTCTTCACAAGTGTGTCTTTACATCATAACAAGAGTCCTATTTATAGGACACCAATATACAAGTGAATGATCAAGGCTATTTAAAGATCACTCACTAGCTAGTGGGAGTTATAAGAAGTGGAAGATCATGGATGGACATCCACTAAGACATTAAGACATCCACTGAGGCATTAGTATAATTATTCATAATACAAATGTTATAATCCTATATATTTAACCATAACTTGGTAACTTCTTGTCAAAAAAAAAACCCATAAATTGGTAACTTGATTTTACATCATTTCCAATTATTTACTATATATCTAATATTTATATCACCCGGAAAAAATGTCTTATAAATAATTAATTCAATAAAATATTTATGTGATTTCTACTTTCCCTGTGCATTTGTATTTGGAACATAGATTATACCACCTATGATATTCTATTAAATTAAATTTTATAAAATCACCTTTTACAAACTCAGTTTGAGATCTTCACACTAAAAGATTATACACATGTATTCTTCAAGAACACACTGAGGACATGAGCTTAATAGATTCTCTTCATTTCATACATTAAGGAAAGAAAATGTTTGTGCTAATTTTCTCGTCAAATTAGGTTAGACTAATGACATAAAAAAGATGATATTTTACGTTAACATCATTATCATTAGCAATAATAATGACTATTGACGGCAATAACATTATTATCAACGGGTACAGATCCTCTCCCGTGAACTTTCACTGGATGAGTGGGCATCTCTACCATCAATTTTTAATTTTAAAATTGTTATTACAGTGATGAAAAGAAATGAAAGATCATGATTTAACCGAACATATAATGTCATCGGAGAGGATCTGTATCCATTATCAACTTTTCCCATTGCCTAATACAAAATAAATGTGAGGGTTTTATTTTGACGGCAACATAAATGTGAGGGTTATTGAGCTAATAATTTGAAATTTGAATGCTTATTAAAAATATAAATATATTAGATCTTATAAGCTATATCTATTTTGAAGTGTTAAATATAGATATGAAAATTACTTGTAATAAAACGAATCATTTAAACTTGATAAAGTAAAAGGCATTAAACTCTCCTAATAAGGGCATAATTTCTACATATAGTCTATAAATGTCATGCATGCAAACCTTTCTAACGACACCATATATATACAGGTTGTAACATCCCGAAATTTTAAAATGATATAATTATTAAAAATGTTTATTTATTTAGAAAATGTGGCTATATTTTTTTTTCCCAGACATAAATCATAATTACATTGCTGATAAAATAAAATAACTATATTAAATATTTCAAAAATAAAATACAATGGTCAAATTAATTGTTTCAAAATTACAGATGATAAAACCCAATTTATTTTTCCCCGCCGCATGCAAACTTCAATAATCATCGTTCACTGCATCAACTTTTGTACCTAAAATGTTGGTTGCAAGGGTCAATATTCCTAAACCACAAGTACGATCATAAGGAACATGAAAACATAAAATAAGAAGAATGATAAAACTTTCACCGCATAAAAGGTAAAACCAATTAGCACAAATAAATTAATAACTTAAGAAGTCACACTTTTAAGACACAATGCATGCAACTAGACCATGATCCGGATATCGCCCCAATTGGCATATAATTTCAATCGCCCCATTTGGCACCTAAACACAAATCGCCCCATTTGGCAGTTACTAATAATATCGCCCCATTTGGCACATAGTAACAAATCGCAGCATTTGACACTTAATAATCGCCCCATTTGGCACTTAGACACGACTATATGCAAATGTTATGCAACTTTTAAAACAACCACTAACACTTTTCAAATACCTTCCACACAAATGCATTCTTTTATATCAAACCAAATAAACCACATGTTTTGATCGTAGACAATACAGGTTATTATATTAAATCCAAAATTATGTTCTGCAAGTAACCATATGGCAACATAAACCTACCTTCACAGTACCAGTGCTTACAAAACAATATAATCACTTAACAAAATCAACATTAGATGACACACAAAAATAAATAGAACAAACATGTTCACGTATCTAGCATATAAAAATAAGGAAATCATGTTCTTAATTATTATTATTTTATTTGAACTAAAGTTTCTACCTATTATTTGATAAGAATTCTATCACTTTCCTATCATATGATTTCATGGTCAATATGATTGTACCGGAATATAAGCCCTTACCTTTAAAAGCTTTCTCTCCGATGATCTTGATTCTAGACTACGGCCGACGTGTCTCTGCTGCTACGGATTTCTATAGAGTTGAGTTAAAGTAGAAGGCACGACTTGTATGGCGTCTACGGTACAAGGTTGAAAGAGAAAAGAAACTGATCGAATGAAATTCAATTGTATGGAAAGATACATATATACTACTGCTGTAACTTTTTAATTGTTTTTCCCAATTTGATAACTGTCGGTTAGATTATGTAGGCTCTATACACACTCTCTCAAGAGGATATAAATGTGGAGAAAGTGGTTAATAAGTCCTACAAAGTGGGGGTTGATCTGGTCTCTGCCTCCAAGACTAATCTAGTCATCACGTTTTACTTCCCTATAGTTTTCTACTAATATGGATAATGGGTCACTACCTACAATGGGTCACTTATCATAATAGTTATATAGTAGTACAAACAATTGATAAATTAACATATAACACTATACTATTTATTTAATTTTTTTTTCGATAATCTTTAGTTAGTTGGAAAAAATATGATTCCTATAACAGTATATTTCAACAAGCCCATAAATCAAATCAAAGATATAAACTAACATATAGAGAATAAAATTATAATAATAATCACACCAATTTGATAGCTAATAATTAAATAATTATTAAATAAAATTTTGGGTTCAAACTAATTAAAAATTAACGAGTGTTACACAGGTCATAATTATATCCAAGGTGGGTTCCGTCTAAAGGAACTCATATATACTGAAATTAAGACTTCAACATGAGTTTGATTTTCAAACAGTGGAGCTTTGAAGATAAGAACTTCAACTTTGAATCTAAAATTTGAGCTCGTTTTGAACTTGAATGTCTACTCCCTTTGCTCCTTGAACTTCTACCGCATCATAGAACTTAATTTTAGAGGTTCAATGTATTGAGAAATAATGATGTGTGAGTGGAGTGTTGTTGTTAGTGACCACTAAAGAGAAAGAAGAAAATGGGAGAATGTGATGTTTAACTGCCTCTTATATATGGTAAGCTCGAACACTTAGAATTAGAATTGCTCAAAGTTACGACATTAATTAATCCCTTCATAAATAAATGATAACAAAGAACCTTAAAAAACATTTTGATTTACAACATTTAGACTTGCAAAAAATAGCATATGACTTGACTGATAAGGTAATTGATTAAATTTGTAACGCTTATTAAAATATGAGATTAAACTGATATTTGCCTACCGTGTGTGATGCCTTGGTGTAGGTCATACCCATTGTTTGTGAGTTTGTTTGTAGTTGTAACTCAGCTTGCTTACTTTTTATTTAGTGGGTACGTCTTGTACTTTCCAATCTTTCTAATAAAGTTTTGAAGTTCAAAGAAGAAAAGAGATTAAACAGGTTTATAGATATGAAATGACATCAAATAAATAAGTTTAATTAAAAAAATTTAAGTAGGATTATAGGGTTAAAATTGGAAGAAAAAATGATAAAATATAAGCTCATAAGTTAATTGAAATATCTTATAAAAAATAAGATATATAAGTTAATAAAATAAGCTATAAACTCTATTTAAAAAGACCGTTCCTAAACAAATCTTTTTTATTATATAAGCTTATATATAACCTAGAAGCTCAAATTTTTGCATTAAAAAAAGAGAGTGTAATCAAATGATAATATTTGGTATTATTCCATGATAGAAATAACAAAATTAAGGGCATCAGCATAATGAATGCAAATTTTGCATTTTAGTGGCTCATACATTTTTTCACCAACAAAAGTAAACTTAGTTACCAATTTCCCTTGACATACTCATAGTCTCATAGATGCAAATTAGGAACAAAACACGTCAACACATTCTTCCTAACAAATTATGTCAGAAAGTGACACAACCCCAAACAACAAATAAACCTTCCACATTTTATTTAAAATAACAAGAATCATATAAATTTCATCTAAATGCACCTCCACATTAAACTAAATAAACCTTCCAAGTTTTATTTTGAGATTGGCATCATCTTTCGACCTCCGCGAACCTTTAACATAAACACGTTTTTAATCTGAAGTGTCGGTGCATTACATTTTACCTTTCAATTTAAAGTACTTCCCATCATAACCGCACAATTCTTAATAAAATAATGAAGTTGAGCACTCCCACAATCTATTTGCTTCCACTTCAATCTCACGCCATCAGGATCAAGACAACAAGTATAAATCGACAAAGAGCGTTCTCCATGCGAAACCGAAGATGTACCAATTACAAGTAACTGGTCACCAAGTGATTTAAATGCAACACCCCAACCACCATGTGCATCAGCTCTAACAGGAGAAACACCTAACTTCTTCCATTTATTGGTCCCTTTGATATAAACTTTCAACTCATTAGAAGAAGCATCAAGTGTGTAAAGCTCGTTATTAGCGACAGCTATTAGAGGGGGAGAGCGATAAACTGGAATATTTTTCAACATATCTGGAATCAAATTCCATGTATTTGTCTTTTCGTCGAAAAACTCTCCACAAGTTAGATTGTTGTTATTCTCATCTTTCCCACCGATAATATAGAATCTATTGTCCATGTAACAACCCGAACAAAATTTTCTCTTTAGACTCATCTTGGGTAACGGTGTCCATGTTTTGCTTTTTGAATCATATTTCTCAGCAGTATCCAATATTCCGCTATAAGTGTTTGTATCTAATCCACCAGCGACAAGAGCAAAATCACCAGAACTAGCTGAAGCAAATAGACACCTTGGATTGATCATGAATGGCCCTTTAAACCATTCATTAATTTCCAAATCGTACCGCCAAATAACAGGTGCTTCAATTTCTCTTCCTGAAACCAATAATTGTGACCCTGCAGAGAATGATTCTTTATCACCTAGCATAAAGTTGTCATCTGATTGAATCATTGGTAATTTCCTGCTTGATTTGAAAGGCCAATCCATACCCCACCAATTGCTTTCCTTATTAGCGAACATAAAAACCGATGGTTCTTTGAATCCTATCTCCTTCCTTATTTTGTAGATCTCGCCGCTTTTCATTAGACTCAAGAATCTCTTGTTTAGAAAACATAGTTTCCAGTGTTGTGATCTTGGAAATCTTGCCAAGATCGATGTCTCTAGCTCGTCGCTCAGACTTAGAGTATAATCTGAATCATGCGGTAAAGTTTTTTCTTTTGTTGAAGAACCGTTGCCGTCAGAGTGTGGTAACAATTCACTAATTCTCATCTTACCTGCAACATCATACAGAAAATTCAGACATAAGCAGCAACATGGAACAAAATTGATGCATCAATAACTATACTATCATTAATTAAAGTGGTACGTCTTCGAAAGGATTTGAACTCTATCCAGATTATAAAATTCATTTCTTACCACTAAGCTGATACCTAACATATGCATGAATATTAAAATTTATAAGCACACATAGAAATCTCACAAACAAGAGTAAAAGCCTATAATCTGTTTCATAAGTTAATAAGTGGGCGCGCCAATTCGATTGGTGCGCCTTGGGCTGATAGATGTAGGTAGCTTTATCACCGTATAAGGTGAGGCTGTTTGAAGGAATTCAAAATGTTATTAACTTATAATCAATACTGATTCAAAAAATTCAATTGTAAAAAACAGAATCATGTATTCAAAACAGCAGTGAGTTTGGTTTTCTCAAATCAATAATAAGATATACAAGACACTGATTTTGTGATAAAAACAATATACTAAACTTTTAATGGAGTTATTTATGTATATCAACTTATGTAATATATATATTCTACAAGAAATGATTCATAATATCTCATACCTGAAAAAAAATATGTTGCTTAACCAGATTTTTTTTTTAACTACAAAATAACAATGGTAATCAACTGCTTAACCAGAAACCAAAAGCCAAGGATATATACACACACATACATACATGCATAATAATTAAAAAATCAAAAGAAAGAAAAAAGACAAAAAAGCCAATTACAAATGAAGAAGTTAAGTCAAAGATAGTCAAATATGGTATTAGAGTAATAAACATTAGAAAATATGAAATCTATATATAGAAAAAGAGAAGTTGGTGTTCAACTGTCATAATTAAGGTTCTATGTTTTAGTCAAAAAAAAAATTCATGTTATTATTTGGTCAACATGAAAATAAAAAAAAAGGTTCATGTTATTATTTGGTCAAACCAAAAAAAAAGTCTCATATTGTTTTTTCATAAAAACGTGAAGTTAAATTAATCAAAACTCTCCCGTTTCAACTTGAAAGAGAAGGTGTCAATAAAAATGATGAGATGGATGCTAATGAAAATCATGAGATGGGTGATGAAGTTTAAATTTAATTACTTTTTTTAAGTATTTTTGTTAAATCATTTAAAAAAATTTGTGTGTTGAACAACTTTAAGTTTGATCGATATTGATCTTTGTAAGAATGAGTTACATTTTTATGTTAATGTTTAAAATTTATTGTCAATTAAAATTTGATTTTCTCACATTGTAGAATAATATTTTATGGATTACATTTAAAAAATAAAATTAATATTGTTTGAAAAATTGTATAATCATTTAATTGCTAAATAGACAAAAATAATAACTTATTAGAGACAGAATTGTGTTTTGTCTATATTGAGACAGAATTTTAAGATTAGAGATGGAATTTTGTGAGACAACGTTATTTGAATTTAGAGACAAATTAAATAATTTTGTCTCTAATAGAAACGACATATATTCTTAGAGATGAAATTTTTTAAAGACAAATTTTTTTTTGAATTTAGGGACGGATAATTCTGTCTCCAATAAAGACATATATATTGTATTCTGAATTCAACATTTAAAGACAATTTTTTATTTTAGTTATGGATTAATTGACTCTTATCAGAGACGAAATATAAAATCCGTCTCTAAAGAAATTAACGACATAATCAAATCCGTCTTTAATTATGTGTCTAACATGTTAGTGTGTTGAGAGTGAAGTAGAGAATGCACAAGACTAAATTACATTAATAGAAAAAAGTTTAATTACCGACAGAATTTAGAAACAAATTTTATTTCATCTTTATTGGAGACAGAATTAAAGACAGATCAAATACAAGTGTTTAGAGACAAAAATATATGTATTAATGACGAATTTTACAGACAGAAAAACCTGTCTCAAAAATATTTCGTCTCTAAATATGTCTCTAGTTAATTAGTTTTTTAATATATAAATTATAAAGTAATTGGAGATAGATATTAGAGACGGATTTTTATCATGTCTAATAGTTTTATCTATGTATCCATCTCTAATTAGTCAACTTGTTATTAAAGTAGTCAAATATTTGTCAGAGACGAAATTTATTCGTCTTTGAGTTTATCTGTCTCTGAAGTCCATCTTTAAACAAAATAAAATAGAAGATTCATCCCGCCAAAAAGTTTCCCGCCAAATTTTTTGTTGTCCCTAAAATTTTAAACAAAATGATATATTTTATTTTTTTATAATAGTTTTTTTTTAATGTTACAAAACACATTCTCCTCGAGTCACAACTATGAGTTTCTCCCATACGATGTATGGGATATACTTTCGATACAAATATAGAATTCCCTCCGTCCCAAAATATAAGAGAATGTTGGTCAAATAAAGTTAATATATCTTAACCAAATTTTTAACCAGATACATCAATTTTTGTTGACCTATTTTCTCTTTTTTTTTGAGACGGAAGGAGTAGTTTATAGTTATAACAATTTAATCTTTAGTTGAACAATTTAATCTTTAATTTGATCACAACTAGAAAAATCTTAAATACCGACGGCTAAAATTTGTCTCTAAAAGGCAAATATTCCGTCACTAAGCATGTTAGAGACAGAATTAGAGATAGATTTAATGTCGTCGTTAATTTTCTCGTCTCTAAGCCATTAGAGACGGATTTTATATTCCGTCTTTGATTGGAGATAGAATTTATCTGTCTCTGATTCAAAGACGGAATTTATATATATGTCTCTAAATGTTGAATTCAAGACACAATAAATTCGTCTCTATTAGAGACAAAATTATCCGTCTCTGAATTCAAATAATTTTGTCTCTAAATATCTGTCTCTAAGCAAAATTATCCGTCTCTGTTGGAGACAAAATTTCCGTCTCTGAAATCAAGTAATTCTGTCTCTAAAATTCTGTCTCTAAGCAAAATAATTTGTCTTTGTTGGAGACAGAATTATCCGTCTCTGAATTCAAATATTTTCGTCTCTGAAATTCCGTCTCTAAGCATAAAAGTTTGTCTCTATCAAAGACAAAATTATCCGTCTCTAATTGCAAATAATTGTTAATAAAAGTTTATCACATATAATTATCCGTCGCAGAAAGTTTATCACAAAATTATCTGTCTCTTAATTCAAATAATTCATATAAACTAACGAAGTTCTAGACATAATTGTTAATTCAAAGCTGCAATCGTTGATTTAAAGTTGTTCTTTACGATAAATCAAAAATAAAAAGTAACAAGATTATCACAAAAAAAAAATCAATAAAAGTTAGGAAGATAGATATGGAACGTCTCTCTAATAATCACTTGTTTAATTTTCATATGTTGGGAAGTTTCTTCTCCTTCTTCATTGTCATCTTGTTTTTATTCTTGTATATCGTCAAATGAATCTTCAACTCTTTCTTCCTTTAGAACATTAACGGTTACTCTTTATGAAACTTCTCCTTCTTCAGCGCCATATTGTTGTTGTATTTTGTCAAACGAGTCTTCAACTATTTCTCTCATCAACAATTACAATGAGTCTTCCACTCTTTCTTTCTTTTGAATATTCTTTATGAAACTTCTTCATCTTCAATGTCATATTGTTGTTGTATTTTTTCAAACGAATCTTCAACAATTTCTCTCATCAATAGTTCCAATGAGTCTTTCACTCTTTCTTCCTTTTGAATATTCATGAGTCTTTTAAAAAAAATTTCTCTCCGATCTATTATTTTACTCTGCACTTAAAATTTTAAATAAATTATACTCATCTTATTTATAGAATTTTAACTCTTCATAGAACCATTATTATTATTTTTTTTTACTAAAAAACCATTTTATTATTTTTTTTTTTAGATAAAGACTAAAGAATCAATATATGTAACCAAATATTGATTAAATTTGGATATAACAAATAACGTTGTTTTTAAAACAAACTTTAATTTTTCAAATATATATATCACTTCCTGCGTCAAAAATATATATATCACTTCCATATATTTTTTATTTATATTTAAGTTTTTTTTATAAGATATTTATATTTAAGTTTATAATTGTATTTAAATGTTAAAAATTTATTTAATATAAAATATTAAGTTATTCGAGTAAAATTACATTTAAGGGTATAAAATTTCAAATATTATATATATATATATATATATATATAAGACATAGACATATTGTTTCTATAAGATAGCTCAAATGGTAAGAGTTGGGGACATATGAGTTAGGTAAGAGTGGTTATTGTGCACTGTTTTGTACAGGATACGCGAGCCCTTTATCTTTTCATCTGCCCCTCCATCTTCTTCCTGCTCAATGTTAATTTCCATTTCTTTCAAACAAAATATTGCAGATTTTTTTATCTTGCTCAATTTTAATTTTCCACCTGTCCCTCTCCATCTTCTTCTTGCTCAATGTTAATTTCCATCTTCTTCTTCTTGCCCAATTTTAATTATTTTATTTAATTAGTTTGCAGTATTCTTTTATTTAATTATTTATATGTCAACATTGAAATACAATTTGCAAAAGCAATATTTTGAAGCTAATACGAATTTGGAATAAAAAAAGGGTAAAGTGACCTAAACAATTGGAACGGCAAAAAATAAAAGATCGCAATATATATTTTTTGGTTAATTCATAGTTAAAGTAAAGTAAAGAAATTCAATGTCGATTGAATAGGTAAGGTAAATTAAATGAGATGTGTAATGGGATGACGAAATCGGAGAAGATCAATATGATTTAAAGAAAATGTGTTTTGTAACATTAAAAAATATTATTATAAAAAATAAAAAATATTATTTCATTTAAAATTTTGGACGGACAAAAAAATATTTGGCGGGAAATTTGTTGGCGGACAATAAAAAATTTGGAGGGAAATTTGTTGGCGAGATGAATCTTCGATGTTATTTTATTTAGAGACGGATTTTGGAGACAGATTAATTTAGAGACGAATAAATTCCGTCTCTGATAGATGATTATCTACTTTAATAATGGGTTGACTTTTTAGAGACAAATACAGAGACGAAAATTATTAGACACGATAAAAACTCGTCTCTAACATCTGTCTCAAATTACTTTTTTATTTATACATTAAAAATATAATTAACTAGAGACAGATTTAGAGACGAAATATTTTTGAGATAGATTTTTCTGTCTCTAAAGTGCGTCACTGGTACATATATTTTAATTTTTCTCTCTAAACATTTTTTTTGTCTCTAGTTCCATCTCTAATAGAGATGAAATAAATTTCGTCTCTAAATTCCGTCGGTATTTAGACTTTTTCTAGTAGTGGATGTATGTTATCAATAAATTAATAAATATTAAATATTTAAATTAATGACATTTGAAGATTTTTCTAGTAGTGTATGTGATTGTCTATGTAACATCCCACTTTTATTAATTTCTTAAGTTATATGATAATGCCAACTTATGAGATAATTAGCAAGAGTAGTAAAGAAATTAAATATGAGTTGGCAAGATTTGGGTTAAGATGTGGGGACCACCTATAACCTTATCACTTGTTTGTGGCTATACTACAAGCTCATAGTATTCTTTCTTTTTCCATTCACTAGCTTGACAGAACAAAGCAAACCCTTCTTCTTTTTCATTCTTTCTCACGCTCACAAATCTCTCAAAATCAAGCAAGTAAATTCATGAAAACTACAAACCCATCATCCATAGAACCAATTTAAGTTGTTTCTTCCTTCCCCCTCTCTGAATCTGAAAATCAATTTCAAATCCCCCATCTACAACCCTCTTCAATTCCAGAGGCTGCATGTGTAAGTTTCTTCATGGATTCAAGCTTTTAGGTGTTGGAAGGTGTTGGAAAAGACTATGGTAAGTGAATCAAACCATCTCTCCATTTTCTCCCTTTGTGTATGCCAAACCCTAGGACCCCCTAGGACCCCAGTTGTTTTATATAAAGGAATTTTACAAGTTAAGTGATCTGATTTTGGTTGTTAATGGTTTGTGTTGATGATTCTATGAGCTTACATGAAGGAAGAGTAATTAAAGTAGATTTTCGTATGGACCTGCAGTCAGTAAATTTGTCATAACTCTCTCTGCATAAGTCAGTTTTTTATGAAACTTGAACCATTGGAAAGTAGACAAAATTTGACATGAATTAGACTTTGGAATCATGACTTTTCATTAAGTATAACTAGAGAAATTCTGCGTTCAAGTTGATGAAATAATTCTGTCAAGTTCCTGGACCTGTCAAGGATGTTTGTATCGTATCTCTCTCCCTGTAAATCCGTTTGGTTTGGCTTCTGAAGCTATGGAAAGCTAACGTAATGCCGGTCGTTTGGGTACCAGCCTCGTGATATTTGAGGGGAAAATGAATTCTGTGCAATTTTTTGAAGTGAAAGGTTCAACACAGGATTTATGCAGAATTTGTGTTTAGACAGGGCTGCACGTAAATGGTGAGTTCTCACTCTCTATAACTCCGATTATAATTCCGCTTGTTGGTATGGATAGCTAACACAATTACGGTCAGGTTGGCACTGGTTTCGTAATTTTTGAATGGAAAATGAGTTCTGGAGACGAGTCCAAAGTTGGAAGTCAGTAGCAGTTTTATGCAGGAAAATCAGTCACATAATTGCGTATTCGAACGCCACAATCGAATGGTTTTTAAGCGTACAAAAGCTCGGTATGGTTATCAATATCAGGTGAGTTCCTTTAGATAGAAAACCCACCTATGGGTAGATGTAATTTAGCCTTTTGTGATTATTTAAAATATATGAAAAACGTTAGAACACTTTCTGAATACCCCCTCCGTTGGCATACGGAGATCGGAAAGTTAGATAACTTAGGAAAGATGATCTCATCCCAAATAATTGATATGCATGAATTAGTATTTTTTCCGCGTAGCATATTAATTTAGATGATAGATTAAAATGTTAGAATAAGTGTAGTGAAAAATGTATGAACCATTAATTCAAATATATGCTCTGAAAACCATGTTTTTATGGAACATACTACATTATGCATCGGTGCATGTTCAACATGAACCGATACATATTGGGTTTTAAATTGTAGAATTCTGGAAAACGAAAATGAACCGGTGCAAGTATAACTTGAACCGGTGTATCCTATACACATGATTTCAAAATCTATTTTAAATAAAGAGCATGAATTAATAGGTTAATGGGATGCTAGTCATTCGTAATCTACACTTATTAAAGATATAAACTAGAGATTTTGGGTAGTATTAAGTCTCCCCAATAGAATGAACTGTTTATGGTAATGTATAACTAAGGAAACATAAGTATATGATATAGGATTGATCAAATGGAGTGGGCTTTGGACCCGCAAAGGAGTGGACTTTGGACCACATTTCTGGAACGATAATTGCCAGAATATGAATGAAATGAATGATAATAACAATTGTGAGATGCTGAGCCATAGCCTGATATGATAGGAATTTGGCCAGGAACGATGGGGAATGACTCAAGACACTCACCTTGAGCCATTCCGTAAAATTCACCAAATAATATTGTTGTATGTTCAATAACATTATGATATGAAATGAAAATAATATGTTATATGATATGACGTGATCAATCCTAAGAAATGTTATGAAAGATGTTAGGAAATTTAGTTTTCCCTATGTCACTGATTGAGCAGATAGTTTCCCCTTATACTCGATTAGTGAAGAATTATATGAACATGGTTAGTACTAACCGAAGCACGTAGCTTCACGTAGAAAATGCTAACACCCTAAGATAGGTGGAACTCACGAGACAAGTAGTCTCACCCAACTCCCTCTATTTTTTTTTTCAGAGAACAGGTTAAGCAATGGATCGAGCTATTGATCGAGCTATGGTGAAGGAGATATTAGATATTACAGTTTATTGTATTGTTTAGTTAGTTATTTCATGAGTTTTGTACAAGAATTCAACTTTCCGCTGTGTATTTTGAGAGTGCTTGAAATAAGTAATGGTTGTACATAGTAATTGAGTTCTATTTTTTCTGTAATTTTAAATGTATCCGGATTCAATTATGTGTGCTTCATTCGATATACTAGTCAATCGATATGGGGCGTTATAGTCTATATGTATTTTAGTTGATAAGTTATTGGCTTAAGTATCATTTTCTAGTAGTTCACCACTTTGTATTTCCCTTGTATCTCTGTTGTTTAATTTATACCAACACTACTAGAAAAATCTTAAATACCGACGGCCAAAATTTGTCTCTAAAAGGCAAATATTCCGTCACGAAGCATGTTAGAGACAGAATTAGAGACAAATTTAATGTCGTCGTTAATTTCCTCGTCTCTAAGCCATTAGAGACGGATTTTATATTCCGTCTCTGATTAGAGACAGAATTTATCCGTCTCTAATTCAGAGACAAATTTTATATATCTGTCTCTAAATGTTGAATTTAAGACTCAATAATTCGTCTCTATTAGAGACAAAATTATCCGTCTCTGAATTCAAATAATTTTGTCTCTAAAACTCTGTCTCTAAGCAAAATAATTTGTCTCTGTTGGAGACAAAATTATCCATCTCTGAATTCAAATAATTATGTCTCTAAAATTCCGTCTCTAAGCATAAAAGTCTGTCTCTATCGGAGATAAAATTATCCGTCTCTAAATTCAAATAATTTTGTCGCTAAATTTCCGTCTCTAAGCATAAAACTCCGTCTCTATTAGAAACAGAATTATCTGTCTCTGAATTTAAATAATTTTGTCTCTAATCATAAAATTTCATCTCACAAAACATATTTTCCATCTCTTATTAGTCATTATTTTTGTCTATTTAGCAATTAAATGCTTCTACAATTTTTCAAATATTAATTTTTGTTTACTAAATGTAATTCATATAATTTTACAATGTGAGAAAATCAAATTTCGATTAACACTAAATTTGAAACATTAATATAAAAATATAATGTATGTCATATTTACAAATTTCAATTAGATGATAGTGTGCTGTATTTTTTGTGGTTCAGGCTGGTGGTGGGCAGCATCTTTTCTCCTTGTAATATGGCTTTGCTGAGCTTTTTGCTTTCCATTCCTCTGTTGTCTTTTTTGGCTCTTTTGCTGTTTTGTCTCCTGCTCCTGGATATTTATAGCATGGTCTTCCCTTACTCTGTAGTGAGGGGATGAGTGCTTTTGTTTGTAATCTATGTTTGTACTTTCTTTTTGTTGGCTTGAGTAGTACTTCTTGTACTCTTAATTGCCTCATAATAAAAAATTTGGCTGTTAAAAAAAAAAAAAGAATATCAAACTTAAAGTTGTCCAACACACAAATAAATTTAAATAATTTAACAAAAATACATAAAAGAAAGTAACTAGCTAAAGCTAAACCTCATCACTCTTCTCATCATTTTCATTGTCACCTTCTCTTTCAAGTTGAACCGGAGAGCTTTGATTAATATTAGACACAAACCTTCTGATGACACGAAATCATATCGTATTTTTAGCTTAATTTATGTGAACTTTAGTTGCATTTTCATATGTTTTTATTTCTTTTATCTGCTTTTATGTTGGTATTTGTTTTGTTTTCAGTTTTGTCAAATAAAATAGGTCGGAGAAGAGAATTGAGCAAAAAGTGTCAAAAACGGAGCAAAAAGGGGGTGCAATGCCCAAAATCCGCGCAGCCCACAAAGAAGCCCAACAGAAAGGGGCATTTGCCCCCATTTAGCCTTGTGGCGGGCGCCACCAAGTTTCAGTCCAATTACAACAACATTTTGAGCAACGTGGGGAGCAAGCACGCGTCTGATCAACTGTTTTTCCTAATCGTACGGCCAAAGGGATGAGACAAGTGAAACCTATCCATTCCTACTTTTGTGGATCGTAGAGGCAAAAATCCTCTATAAATAGGAAGCTCAAATTCAGAATTTTACACGCCTTATTTTCTTTACTTTTCAGTCAGTTTTAGTTTCTTGCTACAGTAACTATAACGGTATTTCCACATCGGGAATCCGTTTTCAGTTCTGTTTTCACTTTTCTGTCAAGAATTCTGTACCGATTATTTCAGTCAAGTTTATTCAGCATTTATTTCTAGGTTTTTTTTTATGTCTTTATTTAATTATTTATTTATGCTTTATTTAATTTACTGTTTTTATTTATTTATTTCTTTTACCATGTCTAGCTAAATTCCTAGATATCGGTATGTAATTTAATTCTCCGAAGGGGATTTAATGATGATGTAGCGCGCGCACATATTAAACTATTTTTCTGATTCGGGTTTCTAATTTTAAAACTCCTATGCTTTTGAACGAAAGTAAAATAAAGCAATTAAGGTTAAAATCAATAGAGCGAGAGTTTGAGATTTTAACTAGATAGTAGAAACTTGATATTAATTTTTGAACGAGCGAGAGCCACGTTAGAATTAATTAGGACTTATTGATTTTCAAAATATACTTTCGAAACTAAGGTGGTAGAAAAGTGACAGTAAAACTCCTAGTCTAGAAAGTATGGTTTTTATCAACAAAACGAGAGTGTGAGGTTTAATCCTTTAAATTGAGAAAGTTCTTCTGAAAAATAAACCCTTTTTAGCGCGCTATTAATTTATTAAATTCTCGATGGTTAATTAGTTACATACCGATATCCCGTTTTAATTAATTTAATTCTTCTTTTTTTTATTTCTTTTAAATTCTAAAACAATTCTAAACTAAATCCATCGCCTTAGATTTACACAATAACAACAGAATTACGGTAGGTCAACTATTGGTCTCTGTGGTTCGATATCTTTTAAAACTCAACGACGAAACAGTGCACTTGCAGTTATAAAGTATTTTTGATACACAAATCGTCGATCAAGTTTTTGGTGCCGTTGCTGGGGACCAATTTAGTCGATATCGTAACTCCGTTGTTACACCGTAGAGACTAAGGCAAATTTAATTTTTAGTAAAAGGTTTAAATATTCAAAAAAAAAAAAAAGGGTAACTATCCACAAAACCGTCCACTTAAGTTCTATGATATTCCTTCACAAGAACCTCATAATAGCATTGTTGCCCCTGCTATTGAAGCAGATAGTTTTGAGCTTAATCCTTCATTGTTGTCTGTCGTACAACAAAATCAATTTGCTGGTAGTCCTAGTGACGACCCTAATCTACATTTATCAATATTCTTGCAATACGCAGACACTGTGAAAGCAAATATGGTTAGTCCCGAAGCAATTAGGCTTCGTCTTTTCCCTTTCTCTTTAAGAGATAGAGCTAGAGCTTGGCTCCACTCATTACCTTCCAACTCTGTTACCACGTGGAATGAGTTGAAGAAAGTTTTCTTAGCAAGATACTTCCCACCTAGCAAAACTTTTATGCTAATAGCTCAAATTTATGGGTTTAAACAAAGTTATAATGAATCTCTTTCTGAAACATGGGAAAGATACAAGGACATGATAAGACTCTGCCCACACCATGGTCTAGAAGACTGGTTAGTGATCCACACCTTTTACAATGGTCTCTTGTACAATACAAAAATAACAATAGACGCCGCAGCTGGTGGCGCATTGATGGATAAATCTTACACTGAGGCCTATAACCTTATAGAAAACATGGCTCAAAACCATTATCTGTGGGGAAGCTCAAGAACACCTTTAGAGAAACCTCTTGCGAAAGGAGGTATGCATGAGTTTAGCGAACTTGACCATGTCAAAGCACAAGTGGATGCTCTGACTCAAAAGTTATAGAGCTTAACCAAATTACCTGCAGCTACTGTGGCTGCAACGGTTTCAAACTGTGAATTATGTGGAACGCCAGGACATGCTACCCCTGAATGTCAACTTTTGGCAGGCGTTTCCCCAGACCAAGTGAACTATTCTCAGGGAAACCCTAACACCTGTGATCCAGGTTGGCAGAACAATTCCTACATTCCACCAGGATTTCAACATGGAGCCCCTGCTGCTCTTTATGTCCCTACAAAGTCAAACTTGGAGCTTATGATGGAAAACTTTATCCTAGCTCAGACTCACCAGAATAGTCAAACAAATGAAGTGATTAACCGTTTGGCTAACAAAGTTGATCTTATGGCCACCCATAACAAAATGCTTGAAACTCAGATATCTCAAGTGGCTCAACAACTAGCGTCTACTAGTGCCCCAACAGGTATATTTCCTGGCCAACCTGAGCCTAATCCTAAAGCACATGTGAACGCTGTGACACTGCGAAGTGGAACACAGTATGATGAACCAAGTTGAGAAAGAGAGTCAACCTAAAGAGAAAGGAGGAAATGGCGTTGAGGCTAAAGAAAAAGATAAACCTTATGTGCCTCCGCCATCTTATAAACCACTCATTCCTTATCCTCAAAAGTTTGAAAAGACCAAAAGCATGGAGAAATTCAAGAAATTTGTGGAGCTTCTGAAAAAATTAAATATAACAATACCCTTTACAAAAGCTATCACCCAAATGCCTTCATATGCTAAATTTCTCAAAGAAATCTTATTTAATAAAACGAGGATTGAGGATGATGAAACCGTTATGCTTACTACAGAGTGTAGCGCAATTCTTCAAAATGATATGCCTCCTAAATTGGAAGACCTAGGAAGTTTTTCCATACCTTGTGTAATTGGAAAGTATGTCATAGATAGGGCCCTATGCGATTTAGGTGCCAGCATAAGTCTCATGCCCATGACCATATGCGAAAAACTTAAGTTAGGAGAATTAAGACCAACTAAAATGTCAATACAATTCGCTGACCGTTCTATCAAATACCCCTCAGATATACTAGAAAACGTGCTAGTGCGTGTAGGTCAATTCTTTATCCCAACTGATTTTATAGTCATGGACATAAGGGAGGATTCCAATACACCTAACATCTTAGGAAGGCCATTCTTAGCTATTGCTGGTGCATTAATAGATGTAAAGAAGGGCAAGCTCACTTTTGAAGTGGGTGAAGAAAAAATCGAATTTATTCTAGCACAATTCATGAAAGCACCAGCTACAGACGGCATCTGTTATCTGCTAGATGTCATTGACGAATGTAGAAAAGAGAGGGAGATGGAGCAAACCACGTATTCTAAAGTTCTAAAACCTTGTGCCCCTCCAACTCTTAAAAATGATAATGACAATCTAGGTGAAACTCTAGAAATTGCACCAGAACCTCCTCCTTGCAAGCCTCCAGGATTTAATAAATCCAATGGTCCTAGCCAGCTTGAAAAGTTTATAAAGATGTTGAAAAAGCTTCATATTGACACACCCTTGATTGAGGCTATAACCCAGATACCTTCATATGCAAAGTTCTTAAAGAAAATTCTTTCTAACAAAATAAAGCTTAAGACATTGGGACAGTGGAATGCAATGCAATCTGTGAAAACAAGCTTGCCCCGCAACTCGAGGACCCTGGAAAATTTTCTATTCCTTGCGTCATTGGGAGACATATCATAGATAAAGCTCTCTGTGAATTAGGATCAAGTGTAAGTCTATTACCTCTATCCCTCTGCAAAAAGCTTGGTCTAGGAGAGCTAAAACCTACAAAGATCTCCCTACAGTTTCCTGATAGAACTATCAAATACCCAGTAGGAATCTTGGAAAATGTTCCAGTTAGAATCAATCATTTGTTTATCCCTACTGACTTTGTGATCATGGACATAGAGGAGGATGCTGATATCCCCATTCTGTTAGGTAGATCTTTCCTGGCATCTTCGGGAGCTATAATTAATGTAAAGAAAGGGAAAATTACCTTTGAGGTAGGTGATGAAAAGATCGAGCTCATAATGTCTCAATCCATAAAAAGCCCTACCTTGAAAAACTCTTGCTATAGAATCGACATAGTTGAACGAAATGTCGACAAAACTCCATTTAAAAGAGTCCCTCCCGACAAACTAAAAGCCCATCCAGATCATAATATCTTTCTAGATAAGTCACCCCAGTCCGTTTCCAAGAAAAAGAAAGTAAAAAAGAAAACACCCACGAAATGGTTCGACATGTTCCAATGGAAACCTCGGGATGTTGGGCACAAATTTAAGAATGTGAGTCTGAAAGAAGAGCCAGATTGAGTTAACAAATTCAAAAGTCGAGCTAACCGACATCAAACAAAGCGCTTGGTGGGAGGCAACCCGTTGATTTGGAATCTAATGTTTTCTTTTTAGTTCATTTTATTTTGCAGGTAATAAAGAGATAGCACGCTCGATGACTTCATAGTTGTGAAAGCTTGGCTATTCAGGTTCTATTCTTCCAACCTCACTTTTTAGTCGTTGCATTGGGGACAATGCTCGATTTAAGTGTGGGGGAGGAAGCTTTATCGCTTTCCTTTTATTTTTCAGTCATTTAGTTTGCATGCATAATAAAATCTTAGGATAGTTCACTTAAATTGAGTTGTTTTTGTTAATGTCTGATTTTCCCATTTCTTGAGCTATACCAAAAATTTTCTTGTGAAAAGCAAAGTGTTGAGTTTTGATGCTTGATATTGATTGTTTGAAAGTATATAGGTTGTTTGCACTATCTAGGCTATTTTGTGAAATTTGGGTAACGGTTAGATAAAATCAATACCGTTTTAACACTTTAGATTCCAAGTAGTGTGTAAAACTGATTTGAGTACTAGTTTTGACAAAGCTTTGAACTTGAGTTTTAATGAACCCTTAGTAGTTTATTCAGCAGTCGGCACCATCTCAAGGCACAAACTAAGTGGGAAACCGATGAATATAAGTGAATGATCTTGAATATAAATGTTTATGAATACTATTGGTTGATTCTTTGAAATAATTGATGAAAATTCAACAAATGTTGAAACATGCGAAAGGAAAAAAAATACCATAGTATAGAAACTCATTAGTAGTTGGTTCAGAGGTGTCTGATTCTGAACTTGGTAGGGCGGGTTACGATCCGATCCCCCGCAACTGCGAAGTGGGTAAAGCAAATAGGGGTTACCAAACTTATGTTATCAGCACCCCTCGCTATATGATGATCATAATCACTAACAGGTTTCCTACCATGGGCATGTACAAGATAACGGGCTTAATGTGATTGCGCTAGAATGAAAAGGGTGAATGAAATTTAGGTGAAAGGTAGAGTCAAAAGGAAATACTTCAGGTCTGTTTTTAAATAATGGGAGTCTCTTGTGTCATTACGGTGTTTTTGTTATTTGTACTGTTATTTGATTTTCATGGCTTAGCCAGCAACCACGTATGAGTAGGATGATCGTGTCATGTGTTTTCACTTGTGCTATGCAATTCACTATTCTTTTATGCTTGAGGACAAGCAATGGTTCAAGTGTGGGGGAATTTGATGACACGAAATCATATCGTATTTTTAGCTTAATTTATGTGAACTTTAGTTGCAATTTCATATGTTTTTATTTCTTTTATCTGCTTTTATGTTGGTATTTGTTTTGTTTTCAGTTTTGTCAAATAAAATAGGTCGGAGAAGAGAATTGAGCAAAAAGTGTAAAAAACGGAGCAAAAAGGGGGTGCAATGCCCAAAATCCGCGCAGCCCAAAAAGGAGCCCAACAGAAAGGGGCATTTGCCCCCATTTAGCCTTGTGGCGGGCGCCACCAAGTTTCAGCCCAATTACAACAACATTTTGAGCAACGTGGGGAGCAAGCACGCGTCTGATCAACTGCTTTTCCTAATCGTACGGCCAAAGGGATGAGATCAAGTGAAGCCTATATCCATTCCTACTTTTGTGGATCGTAGAGGGAAAAATCCTCTATAAATAGGAAGCTCAAATTCATAATTTTACACGCCTTATTTTCTTTACTTTTTAGTCAGTTTTACTTTCTTGTTACAGTAACTATAACGGTATTTCCACATTGGAAATCCGCTTTCAGTTCTGTTTTCACTTTCCTGTCAAGAATTCTGTACCGATTATTTCAGTCAAGTTTATTCAGCATTTATTTCCAGGTTTTTTTTTATGTCTTTATTTAATTATTTATTTATGTTTTATTTAATTTACTGTTTTTATTTATTTATTTATTTCTTTTACCATGTCTAGCTAAATTCCTAGATATCGGTATGTAATTTAATTCTCCGAAGGGGATTTAATGATGATGTAGCGCGCGCACATATTAAACTATTTTTCTGATTCGGGT
Organism: Trifolium dubium; assembly: GCA_951804385.1. NCBI lineage: Eukaryota > Viridiplantae > Streptophyta > Magnoliopsida > Fabales > Fabaceae > Trifolium > Trifolium dubium. The sequence goes on along the minus strand of OX638072.1, from coordinate 7,944,292 downwards.
TTCTAATTTTAAAACTCTTATGCTTTTGAACGAAAGTAAAATAAAGCAATTAAGGTTAAAATCAATAGAGCGAGAGTTTGAGATTTTAACTAGATAGTAGAAACTTGATATTAATTTTTGAACGAGCGAGAGCCACGTTAGAATTAATTAGGACTTATTGATTTTCTAAATATACTTTCGAAACTAAGGTGGTAGAAAAGTGACAGTAAAACTCCTAGTCTAGAAAGTATGGTTTTTATCAACAAAACGAGAGTGTGAGGTTTAAACCTTTAAATTGAGAAAGTTCTTCTGAAAAATAAACCCTTTTTAGCGCACTATTAATTTATTAAATTCCCGATGGTTAATTAGTTACATACCGATATCCCATTTTAATTAATTTAATTCTTCTTTTTTTTATTTCTTTTAAATTCTAAACTAAATCCATCGCCTTAGATTTACACAGTAACAACAAAATTACGGTAGGTCAACTATTGGTCTCTGTGGTTCAATATCTTTTAAAACTCAACGACGAAACTATGCACTTGCAGTTATAAAGTATTTTTGATACACAAATCGTCGATCACCTTCCCAAAAACATACAATTAAAGTTATATCAAGATTACACACTAGAAAAAACATACAATATAATGAACAATGAATAAAAACAAACAAAACTCTAAGAACTCTTAGACTTTCACAATATTTTTGGGTGAGTATTGTTGTTGGACTTGAGTCTCTATTTATAGTAAAATAGACTATCAGATAATATTCAAATCTTTTATTAAGGATTAGCTTCAATTTGATAAAGTTTGTTAGCAACAAATTTTTCATTAAATCTTATTTTTCAAACAAGACAAAGCTCTTCCAAAAACAATTTGTGTTTCCAAAAAAAATTCTTCACAAAGAATATATTTGTTTGGAATACTTAAAATAAAATAAAAACCAATCTTCAAAAATTTACTTGTTTGAAATATTTAATTTTAAATATATATCTTCAAACAAAAATATTCAACAAAAATATATTTGTTCACTTCCAAATTAAACAAATAAAAATAAAAATATTTGTTAATTTTAAATATATATCTTCAAACAAATCTAGTTCATTCATTTTGTATGATAGTATTTAATTTACAGGTATTTGTGTGATAGTTGAATCGAATAACAATTGTTGTATAGAAGAAATAAAGTAATGGGACTTTAAAACGACGAAATCAACAACGCAATTAAATGGACATTTGAAACGTAAAAAATAAAAAACAAATACATTTTTCATATTCTAATTGGAGAGAAAATAAGGATCAAACATTTAGAGACCCTATTATATGTATCGTGTACAAAAAAATACCTATGAAAAGTGTAACAAAAATATATAAATCCTAGGAAAAAAAGTTAGTTATATTATTGATTTGAAATTAAAATTACATATTATCTTTTTTTTAGTCAAGACCAAGGTATTTACCGTTGTACGTAGTGACTAACGTAATTATCTTTTATATAAAGTAGTTTAAAAAAAAATAGAGTTTTTAGTATAAAAAAACAAGTGAGTTTAGACTTGTTAACTTACTCACATATGTTTTTAGATGGGTGTAAGTTAACAACCCCCTATATATAAGGTATATCAAGTGAGAGGAGTATTTATAATAAGAGATGAGAAGGTGAAATAATAACCCTCCGATCTAAATTAATGGTTGTGATTAAATCACATTTTAAAAAACAACGATCCGTTGTTCATCATCATGTCCGTCTTCCTATATAGTTTATACTTTGACTCTTCGTTTTATACACACACTCCCATTGCTTCTGCATTTTTCATTGACGGGGGTTGTGAATTGTGATTCAAATGAATGCATAATTCATTTGTTATAGTTTTTTAAGTAAATTTTCTTTAATCTTAAACTTATATAAATATCTTTAGGAAAAATAAAACTTTTATATGTTTTTAATAAAAGACAAACATATTTTTACCGAAAAAAAATCACAAGTATAGACGCTAAAATGCTATATTTTATCATCACTATTCCATTAAACCGCGACACTAATACCTAGCAGCGTATACTCCAACGGTTTTCTAGAACCGTCGTTGAATAATCTAGCGACGCCTCTTCCAGATTCTTTGTAGTGATCGTCCTAGTTGTGACTCAAGAAAAATGTGTTTTATAACATTAAAAAAATTATAATAAAAAATAAAATATATCATTTTATTTAAAATTTTGGGCGGACAATAAAAAATTTGGTAGGAAATTTTTTGGCGGGAAATTTTTTGCGGGATGAATCTTCGATGTTATTTGGTTTAGAGATGGATTTTAGAGACAGATTAAGTCAGAGACGATTAAAATCCGTCTCAGACAGATGTTTAACTACGTTAATAACAAGTTGACTAATTAGAGACGAATATAGAGACAAAACTATTAGACACGCTAAAAATCCGTCTCTAACATCTGTCTCCAATTACCATTTTAATTATAAATTTAAAAACTAATTAACTAGAGACAGATTTAGAGACAATATTTTTGAGACAGATCTTTCTGTCTCTAAACTCCATCACTAGTACATATATAATAATTTTTGTCTCTAAACACTTTTTTCTGTCTCTAATTCTGTCTCTAATAAAGATGAAATAAATTTCGTCTCTAAATTTCGTCGATATTTAAACTTTTTCTAATAGTGCAATACTGTTTTCTAATGCAAGTCTTAGTCTCAAAGAAAGGTTAAGCACATGATCGTGCAGTCAATCGTAGGACATTATTAATCTGTCATCGGAAGGAAAGCGCATAAGGTAATTTTTCTGATATTTCGGTAGACCATGGAATTTAGCAATGTAAATAATATACATAACATATTAATTGTTAAATTTTGTTACTAAACTAAATTATTTGTGAGAAATTCTCAAAGAGGTGAGGGTAGTAAACAATCTGATGATAGTATATACATGGAAGTTGTTGAAGGTATTAACAAGAACGAAAATGATATTCTGGACACATATTTGGATTACAATATATTATATAATTTTTGAAATTTTTGTCTTCAATTTCTACTGATGTAGCCCCTGTTTGGCCCGACTTATTTTCTACTTTTCTATTTTTTTAAAACGAAATAGAGAAATATAAAATTGAATTTAGCCATATTTATCCTTAAAACTTTTAAAGAAATAAAGTAAAGAAGTAAAAAAATAACGAAAAGTGGAGTCAAATACAATTTTTTTCTTCTTTACTATTTTTAAGGAGAAGAAAAAAAGAAGAAAATAATCCGGGTCAAACGAGTACAGGCAGATAAAGTTGCTGGCTAAGATTGAAACATTAACCATTGAACTTGAGCAAAAGAATGTTTGAACAAAATTAATAAAACAAAAGATGGAGCATTGAAGCAAATTTTTTGTAGATTTGTGTCAAATATTAATCAAAACTCTCTGGTTCAATTTGAAAGAAAAAGGTGACAATGAAAATGATGAGATGAATGCTAATTAAAAAGATGAGATGGATGATGCTAATGAAAATGATAAGATAAGTGATGAAATTTAATTTTAGTTACTTTCTTTTAAATATTTTTGTTAAATCATTTAAATTTATTTGTGTATTGGACAACTTTAAATTTGATACTTAGTAAAAATGACATACATTTTTATGTTAATGTTTCAAATTTAGTGCCAATCGAAATTTGATTTTCTCACATTATAGAATTATATGAATTACATTTACTAAATAAAATATTAATATTTGAAAATTTGTATAATCATTTAATTGTCAACCCAGTTTGGGCCGGCTTATTTTCTACTTTTCTATTTTGTTAAAAAGAAATAGAGAAGTATAAAATTGAATTTAGCCATATTTCTCCTTAAAAGTATTAGAGAAAAAAGTAAAAAGGTAAAAAATACAGAGAAATAAAGTCCAACACAATTTTTTCATTCTTTACTATTTTTAAGGACAAGAAAAAAAGTAGAAAAAAAGCCGGGCCAAACGGGGCCAAAATAATGACTTATTAGAGACGCTATGGAGACAAAATTTTAGAGACAAAATTATTTAAATTCAGAGACAGATAATTTTGTCTCCAATAGAAAAATAATTATTTTATTTCAGAGACGGACAATTCAAAGACAAATTTATTATGCTTTGAATTCAACATTTAGAGACAGTTTTGTTTTTTGCGACGGATAAATTTTGTCTCCAATCAGAGACGAAATATAAAATCTGACTCTAATAGATTAGAGACGAAGAAATTAACGACCAAATCAAATCCGTCTCTAATTCCGTCTCTAACATGCTTAGTGACATATTTTATATTAGAAACAGATTTGGTTGTTATTTTCCTCGTCTCTAAAATATTAGAGACTGAATTTAAATTCCGTCTCTGATTGGAGACAAAAGTTATCCGTCACAAAAAATAAAAATTTGTCTTTAAATATTTTGAATTTAGAACAAAATATATTTGTCTCTATTGGAGACAAAATTATCCGTCTCTGAATTCAAATAATTTTATCTCTAAAATTCCGTCTCTATTGAAGACGAAATTATTTGACTCCGAATTCAAATAATTCTATCTCTAACGCACTCGCCAGCAAGCCACGCGCCCACTGGGTTCATATCTAACTTGACCAACTCAATCTCATTAAGCAAAAGAGAATGACAATCTTGTGGCATGGTCAGGTGTACCAACAGAGAGTCAATGAGGCTTTTGATAAGAAAGTTCGTCCAAGACAGTTCAAGAAAGGCATAAGACTTGGATTCAGTTTTCTTTCTCCGAAGCAAGGTCTTGTAAAGTCGAGATCATGAAGAAAGATGGCATCGTTATGATTCAGTGGAATTCATTTATTTTCATTGCCATTATCTTAGTTTCAATTTGCAATTACCTCTTCAAGAGATTTTGCATCCAGTTGAAAAATTCCGCACTTTTGCGCAATTAATAAATTCTCATTTTCATTTCAATTGTGTGCATTAGTGCTACTTATTTTTGACAAATAAAGCATCTAAACATTGTGAATAAAAAGCATTTGAAAATAGGGAACTGTTTTGAAATTAAAAGTGTCTGAAAGGAAACCAATGGCATAAAGTAAGGTGTCCCTGTCCTTAATACACAAAATCATGGCAATCTCTTGATTCTATCAGATAAAGAAAGTTGTTGTTTCTCTTTGGAAGCCTTTTTGAACACCTATTCTTCAACAGAAGCTTGCAAGGGTCCTCATCTCAACAATGTCAGAGTTATTCAAATTCTCGGTGCCGGGAAATTCAAATTCTCTTCAATAGAAACTCAAAAAGTCATGCATTCATGCATACGAACTCATGCATTCATCCCACAAGTTCATACATCCATACAAACCCAAGAAAGATCATACAAAGTTATGCATATGATCAGAAATTTCATCTGCATTAGTTTTGCATTTAGGCATCAGATATACGTAATCATGCATTTATGAAACACAGGTTCGAAATGTTGTTTTAACAGGTTGCGAACTTGGACGATCACTTATTCAGTGAAAAAAGGTTGATGTACTTAATTCTCCAGCAAGATGGTTAATGAACCGTATTTTCTCAAACAAAAAGGGTTGATGAATCTTTTCCCCAGTGAATTGGTCAACAAAGCATCATCCCCACCAGATCGGTCCGTGCACCACACTCTCAGACAGAAAGTTTGATAGATCACTTCTCTAGTGTTTTGGTTGAGATGGTTATCTCCAGTAAGTCGGTTAGAACGCCGCATCTTCAGCAAGTCGGTTATTAAACCGGTTTCCCCAGTAAAGTTGATTTATGCACAACATTCCAAGGGAACAGATCAATAAATCATTACCTAGTAAGCCCGTCAGCATACTGCATCCTAAGTAAATTTGGTACACCTTACCTCAGCAAGTTGGTTTCAGAACCATATCCCCAATAAAGTCGGCATACCGCATCTCCAACAAGTTGATTGATGGACCATGTTCCTCAGCAAGACAATTATCAAGCAGTTCTTTCAAGGTTTTGTTAAATCCATGGCAGAACATTCAACTTTCTCTCCTAGTGAGTTTCTTTCTTCAAAGATACCTCCAACTCTAGCAGAATACTCCAATACAAAGATCAGTTTTCACTGAAAATCAAGGCAGTTCATTCATAACTGAAAACTAAATTACAACCTTCAGTGCTATCTCAGCTCGGTCTTCACCGAACACAAGAAAAGTACAGTCTTTAATGTCATCTTAGTTCAGTCCTCACTGAAACTCGTAGAAGGTATAGTCTTCACTGTTATCTGAATTCAGTCTTCACTGAAAGTTATGGAGGGTACAGTCTTCACTGTTATCTTAATTCAGTCTTCACTGAAAGCCATGGAGAGTACAGTCTTCACCGTTATCTTAATTCAGTCTTCACTGAAAGTTAAAGAAGGATCAGTCTTCACTGTCCATCTCAAAAAGTTCAGTCTTCACTGAATGTCAGAAAGAAAGTTCAGTCTTCACTGAAAGTTAAAGAAGGTTCAGTCTTCACTGAAAATCAGAAAGTTCGGTTTTCACTGAACACCAGGGAAAATTCAGTCTTCGCTAAAAATTAAGAAAAGTTCAGTCTTCGCTAAATACTAGAAAAAGTACAGTCTTCGCTGTTATCTTAGTTCAGTCTTTGTTGAAAACTAGAGAAGTTCAGTCTTCACTGAAAGTCAAAAGAAAGTTTGTTGAAAATCAAGAAAAGTTCAATCTTCACTAGCAATCAAAAGGAATTCAGTCTTCATTGTTCATCTCAAAAGTCCAGTCTTCACTGAAAAACAAAGAAAAGTTCAGTCTTCACTGACAATTAAAGATCAACGCACCCGGGCGGGAGAAGATCAGTTGTTTTTCTTTTGGAGTCAAATCACCCAAGCGGGAGACAACTCTGTTTATTTTTTAATTCAAGCACCCGGGCGGGAGACGATTCAGTTTTCTTTTTACATGATTCAAGCACCCGGGCGGGAGAAGATCATTTGTTTTCTTTTTGAGTTAAAGCACCCGGACGGGAGACGACTCATTTCTAAAATCAAAGCACCCGGACGAGAGACGATCATTTCTTTATCAGGTATTCAGTTCCTAAATTTCTCCAGGTATGATTTCAACCCTTATCTCCCATTAGCATTCATCTCATTACATCACTTTCACATAACAAAATTAGGGCATTTGTATTTAATTATCTTTTACTACGAGCCTAAGGACAGAAGTCATTTACGCATTCGAGTACAAGATAATTAAATAGGGGCAACTGTAATACTCTAATTTTGCATTTTTTTTTAAATAAACGTTTTATTTTTAAATTGTTTCTTATATTTTAAGAAATGCCCAAAAATAGTTAAAAAATAATGTTTTCACGTCCTCTGCTAATTTTGTTTAAAATCATAGAAAAGTATATATTCCATTTCATTTTCATTCGCTTATTTTTATTCGTCACAAATATATTTTCCATCAACCAATTACAATGTGCCACATCATCATTTCCACCTCATAATCATTTTCATTACCATTTTCCACTAATTATCCTCTTAACCCAAAACTACTAATTTATTACACTAATGCCATTCTCCCTAATCTATTGCTATAAATACAATTAAAATAATCAGGTCAAAGTGGTGGACACATTTCTCAAGGAAACCCTAATTTCCTTTCTCCTTCTCTCATTCATTTTCCACCGCCGGAATCCACTCCAGCCGCCCCTCAACGACCACCAACCACCACTACAAAAATTCACCAAAAACGCAAACAAACACTCGATCTGTACTATTCAGACGCCCCCGAACACGAATCCAGTCTCCAATTCCTCAAAAAACGAACGGAAAGGCTTTAAAACCGTGCTCGAAGTCACGGTAAAATCAAGCATTCCGATCTAGTCCGTTAGAGCTCCAAACAAGGTGGTTTGTTGCTCGTTTCGTATCCTGAAGCTGATTCAAGCATTTTCCAGTATCTATTTTTTCGTGTTTGATTGCGTTCTTGTGCGATTTACTTGATTTTTGGTTCGGAACTTTTCGTTTCGTTTTGCATTTTTAAAGCTATAACTGTTAAAATTAATTATGGATTCATGATCCTTGCTGAATTCCGCGTAAAATGGTATGGTTGTTTGTGATTTTTGGTGGTCGGAGTAGATTATGGAAGGTGGCCGCCGCACTCCCTCCGTTCCCGTTCCCGTCCCCGTTTCTGTTTGTTTGAGAGGTAGAAGAAGATTGGGGACACGTGGCGCGCAGTGAGTGGTTGCAGCCTTATTCACGCGCGCCCCCAATTTACTCAATACACCCCCCTCCCTGGTTCAAGAGCTGAACCGGTTTGAACCGGTTCAAACCGGTTTGGATCGGTTTTATTTGGTTTTGGGCTGGGTCATCCCTTTTTGGGCCTAGATTTAGTTTTTTTTTAATTTGTTTTTTTTTCTTCTATTATTATGTACACACCTAGCTTACTGCCTACACCCTTGCTATGATAATATTAATTTTGGACATTTTTAATTGAAAAAATGCTTATTAATGTGAAATTTCTCTTATAAAAAATGAGATAAAAAACAAACGGGTCCCTGCCGTACAGCTTGCGTCCGAGAGTTGTTTTTTATTTTCAAACTTTAAAAAGTACTTGTTAATTAAAATAGAAATGAGAAAGTGACTGACATACGGCTTGTCTCCGAATCAATTTTATTTTAATTAATAAAGTTTAGTTAAAACATTTTATTTGATGTTCAATACACCGTTGTGGATTATCTGCCTATGTACGCGCTATTTATTTTTACTATCATCTGTGATATGTCTCTGTGATTTGCCTGGACTTGGATATTGTAAAAAGCTTTGACTGAAATGAGCATAAACTAGTCCCTGCCGTACGGCTTGCGTCTATGAGTTATGCTTAGACCAGTCAAAGGGAAACTTGTTAATTAAAAAGAATTAAGGAAGTGTCTGCCGCACGGCTTGTCTCCGACTTAATTCGATTTAATTAATGAAGTTCATATTTAACAGTTATTCGAACTTAATTATTATTTAGTTCATGTTTTACTGTGTGCATCTAATTGTACAACATCATCGTCATCATATCATTCATGTGCATTCATATATGCATTCCTCTCCTCTTCTACCTTTCTTTTTTTCTTTTCTTTTTGGTTATAATCTAAAACTGTGAAACCCTTTTGCCTACAAGAGGAGTGAGAATAAACCAGTCCCTGCCGTACAGCTTGCGTCTGCGGGTTTTTCTCATTCGATTTTAAACCAGAACTTATTAGTTAAAGAAAATGAGGAAGTGCCTGATGTGCGACTTGTCTCTAACTCATTTCACTTTAATTAATAAGGTTCAATTAATTGAATTGAATGAAAAGGGGATGTACGGTGTTTGACCTGCTTCTCTGGATAGTCTTGTCCCTGCTGCACTACTTGTGTCTAAGACTTATCCTCATTCACTGAATAATCTTAGTAACCTCTAAAAAAATACTCAACCCACTCATTCTTTTTTCTGCCCTTGCGCAGTCAATTCTTTTACAACTCAAATCTTTTCAACTTGTTTTCTCAAAAGGACAATGTTTTATCCATTTCCCTGATATAGACAAACGCTTAAGCCTCTGTCGAGCATACAAGCAAACTGTCGTATCAGTGGAATGCGACATAAACGTTGTTCATTAAAAACAACCAACAAACAAAACCTTTTTCAGGAAGAACTACGTGAGCTTTGACTTCCTCATTGTACTTGGGGGATACGTAGGAGCGAGATCGTAATCTCGTCAAGCCAAATAATAAAAAACTCTTTTTTTGTTTTTGTTTTGTTCAATATGCGGTAATCTTTTCTTGTATGCGGTTAATTTCTATTTATGCAAACCAAATTTCCTCAAATGGTTCCCGTTGAGTACAACGGATGTGAGGGGGTGTTAACGTCTTCCCCTTATGTAACCAACTCCCGAACCCTACTCTTAAAGGTTTTATCATTATTTTCCTTTCCCCTCACGGGATAAATAAAATATGGTGGCGGCTTCATTGCAATATTATTTTGTGCTTGCGTCAGGTGTTATAGTTGTTAATTCACAAACGCGATTTTGTCATACACGCCAAGTGTTTGACAAAATTACCATTTGATTACTTTGTTTGCAATAAGACAATTCGATACCGCAAATTGTGTGTGTGAATGATTTTAAAGGAAAAACTATATTTGACAATTGCTTGAATTCGAATATTTGTTGTTGTATTCGAATTATCATCGTTATATCATCTTGGCTATACTACCTTTCCTTTGGGCGAGGTGCAAATAGACTACCGATCTAGGTAGCTTCCGCTCACTCGTTTAAAATCCGAAAAGTCGTGTGTTGTATTTTCGGAACGCTTGTTTTCGCCACTTTAAAAGCGTAGCCACGTAGTCTAACAAGTGGTATCACGATCCCGGTTGATTTTTACGAAAATTGTGTGGATTCGTGCCAACTATTAGATCACAATGGCTTTTGCACCGAAGGGGGCGTATAATAGAGCACCGATTTTCAACGGCGAACATTTCGACTATTGGAAAAGTAGTATGAGAATTCACATCAATTCTTTTGATGTTGAAGTTTGGAACACCATTGAAAACGGTCCGTTTGTTCCGAAAAATACCGATTTGAATGGTGTGGTCACAAACAAGCCAATGGCACAATGGAATGACGATGATAAGAAGAAAGTGAGTTACGATGCGAAGGCTCAAAATATCTTGATCTCGTCTTTGGGGATTGAGCAATACTATCATGTGTCGCATTGTAACTCGGCAAAACAAATGTGGGACACATTAATCACTCACTTTGAGGGTAGTAATGAAGTCAAGAAATCTAAAATAAACACTTTAACACAAGAGTTTGAACTCTTTCGCATGCAAGATGGTGAGACCATCGGGCAAATGCAACAAAGGTTTATTAAAATCACACACAAATTGCATGGTCTTGGAAATCCTATATCAAATGAGGTTGCTACTAATAAAATCTTAAGGTGTTTGTCTAGGACTTGGCAACCTAAGGTCACCGCCATCAAAGAGGCGAATGACCTCTCTCAATTGAGCATTACAACGCTCTTTGGAAAGCTAGAGGAGCATGAGAGTGTGCTTAAAGCTTTGGAAAAGGAAGAGAAATGATCTAAGAAGGAAAAGCACACGGAGAAACAAAAAGAGAAGGAAATGAAGTCAATCGCTCTAAAAACATCATGTTCCAAATCAAAACGTAAAGAGCAATGTGATAATAGCTTAAGTGACGAAGAGTGGAATGAACAAGAAATGGTTATATTTGTTCAAAGATTTCACAAGTATGTATACATGGTATAAAATTCTCGAAGAAGAATGATCCCAAGTCACGGAAGCAATCTATGGATGATATAGAAAATGAGAAGAGCAAGCCAAATAGATTGTGTTATGAATGTGGCAAATCGGGACACTATGGACCGAAATGCCCAATCTATAACAAACGAAAAGGAAAGTCCTCCGAGAAAATTCACAAGAGTAAGAGAGCTTATGTTGCTTGGGATAGTTTGAGCGAAGATGGATCTCGGTCCAAGAGCTCAAGTGAAGAGGATGAAGAACGCGCTCATGTGGTACTCATGAATGGTTCACCTAGTAAAGGCAAGAAACATCACAAACGTCAAGTTCTAGCTCTATCTCTAATGATAATCCCTCATATGATGAACTTCAAAACGCTTTTGAAAAATTATATGGTGAAGCCAATAATGCTTTTAAGAAATTGGCAAAAAGGAAGAAAGTAATTTCTAACTTAGAGTCACAAATTGAAAAATTACAAGATGAATTAGAGGCATTAAAACTTACCATGAATTCAAAAAAAAAAAAGACGATTTTGAAAATAAGTCATCAAAGAATGAATGTGATTCTTGTTGTACTTTGAAAGGAGAAGTGAAAAACCTTCAAGACAAATTATACAAGTCTCATATGTCATCTTGGAATGCATGTGAAGCTTGTTGTGTTTGGCAAGGAGAAGTTAAAATCCTTCAAGACAAACTAGACGAAGCCCTTGTACCAAAAACTCCTTTTGTGGATATGCCAAAGATTTTTAACAAGCCTAGAAATAGGTCTTCTAAAAATGACAAATTTGTTAAAAAGAAAATGAATCCCAAAAGAAAATTTTTGGCTCACAAGGATCATTCCAATATTTTGTGTTACTATTGTTGTGAGAAGGGTCGTACCATTGCAAAGTGCCAAGCTAGAAAAACTTTTGTACCAAAAGGCAAAATGCAATGGATTCCCAAATCCATCAATGGTTTTGTTACTAACCACCTAGGACCCAATGAGAGTTGGGGACCTATTTGCAATGTTTAAAAGTTGTAGGAAAACGTCTTGGACCATTGACAAGAGACACCGATAACAATGGCGTTCAAGACTTATAAAGGAATAAAGACATAGGAAAAGCTTTGACTCGATACTCTAAAAGTTATGGAACTTGATCAGTTCCTATACTTGATACTTCAAAGGGAAGATTCTTATCCTTATCTTTATCCTTATTCCTTATTCTTTTGCATTTTATTACTTACTTGAGTGGTTCTTTATTCATATACATATAATTTCAACTCAATATGACTTTTGGAATGATAGTTGTCAACTCCTCCATTTCCAAAAATTTTGCTCAATGATATTGATAAGTTGTTGAGACTCTTATTTAAAAATGGGGTTTTGACAAGCATCAAACCAAATGCCATATTAAGTTTATTACATCTTATGTATATGTTTTCTACATATTGTTGTGCATATTATTTGAAATCTTATCTTGGTACTTGATATTTCTTATGTGAAATGTTTATCATGCATTATGTGGATTAACATGTATTCTCATGTTAATAAGTTGCTTTGATAGTTGTGGTCACATGCATACTTGATGTACCTTGGTGATTTATATTGTTTTTCATACATATATATGCTTGATAAGTCATAAAATTGAGTGTTATGGATAAAGAGATTTGAGTATTCGGATCCGGTTATTCAACGTATAAGCAAGATGACATCAACTAAGGGGGAACTTCGCAAGTGGTTAGCCTTGTTGTTGTTTGCGTCTGTATCATATAGCTATTTGTAAATTGCATCTTAGGTAGGCTTAGTTAGCTTATGCAATAGTTTTGACACTTATCAAAAAGGAGGAGAATGTAAATGCACCAGTTCCCCTCCGAGTTTTAATAATTGTCAAAACACGTGAAAATAGAGTAGAATATGTTTAGGTAACAATTGAAATTGACTTGACAGCAAAAATACTTTTTGAAACTTTGAAAAACCAATTTTTAGGTGTTTTGTATCGATACATGTACATCTGTATCAATACAAATGTCCTGAAACTTGTTCAGGCTGATTACTACGCATTTGTATCGATACATAGCAGCTTTGTATTGATACAAATCTTTCTCACTGGAGTCCAGATGAGCCTCTGTGTTTCGAAACACACTTGTATGTTTCGAAACACATGAAGACTCTCTGGAAACTAGTAAGAGCCTTGTGTTTTGAAACATACTTTTGTGTTTCGAAACATATCAGTCCAACTCTGTTTTTACTAGTGTATGTATCGATACAAACACGTGGTTGTATCGATACAAGTACACAAAACTTCAGTTTTCCAACACTGTTAAGTTACTTGTATCGATACACAGTAATGGATGTATCGATATAAGTCTGTTAGATTGTGCCTAAATTTTCTCAATTCTATTTTCTCTATAAATAGCTTTATGAGTTATTGTTGTAAGCGTGAGAAACTATTGGTAAACATTTCTTTGATCAAGATTGCTGAGTATTTTGCATCAAAGAGGATTCAAGAACAATCATCATCTTCCTTCACATTTCTATCAAATTAAAGTTGAGTATGTGATCAATTGATGTTTCTTAGAAGAGCTTGAAGGATAACGTTCGGAGTAAGTTCGTGGTGAATAAGAATTACATCCGAGTTGATTGGGTCTTGAAGGTATAGAGTTTCTCATCTGGAGTCAAGTGTTGCTTGGATTGATCAATACAATTTGACGAGGGAATTATCCAGACAATCATCACAAAGTTCTTGGTTCAAGATAGGTGTGAGGGTTTGATTGTTGGGAACGGTAATTGAAGTCAAGATTGGATAGGGGTTGCACAATCACAAGTTGGAGCTATGGTGAAGATCATTAGATAGAACCTATATCTTTACATATTGTATCAATTGTGTACTTGTGCATTCATATAAAGATTTTCGTATAAAAGTCTCAACTTATCCGTTTGATAAATTGGGGGGAGACGTACCGGCCCATAGCGAGGACGACGCGAAAGCTAGGAAACTCCCTGATCATCTACGTGTGTCATTCTCTAATTCCTTATCTCTTTACTTTATGATTTGTTGTTAATTCACAAACGCGATTTTGTCATACACGCCAAGTGTTTGACAAAGTTACCGTTTGATTACTTTGTTTGCTATAAGACAATTTGATACCGCAAATTGTGTGTGTGAATGATTTTAAAGGAAAAACTATATTTGACAATTGCTAGAATTCGAATAGTTGTTGTTGTATTCGAATTATCATCGTTATAGCATCTTGGCTATACTACCTTTCCTTTGGTCGAGGTGCAAATAGACTACCGAACTAGGTAGCTTCCGCTCACACCGTTTAAAATCCGAAAAGTCGTGTGTTGTATTTTCGGAACGCTTGTTTTCGCCACTTTAAAAGCGTATCCACGTAGTCTAACAACTTTGTGCTGCTACGTGTTATACCTGTCAAAGTGATTAGCACATCGTATCGCACATTGTGTATAGCGTGCCAGGAATTTCAATTGGTATCAGAGCAGGCACCCTGCCTATTTTTAGGGTGAGATTCAGGACCTAAAATCTCTGGCATCATGGATAAGGAAGGAGGGTTGGTTAATAATACATCTTTTGTGAACAGTGAGGAAAGTATTTCATATTCAATTATTGGAATAGAATTCAAGAAAATTTTAATGAGAATTGAAAGGAAGCAAAGGTCCAATGTCAAGAACTCTGTCATGTCGAATGTTGAAGCATCTGCTAAAAATCAGCTCAGTTTGCTCAAGAAAACAAATCATAAGTGTGATGTTGTACAGGATGTTGAAACATCCTTGGCTCAATCTGGACAAAATGTTGAAATTGTCCAAAGTATATTGGATGATGAGGTACTTCTTGGAAAGGAGTTTAACATAAATATGAAGAAGCTGAATAGAAGACCTAATGTTCAAGACATCTCATTTAATGACAAATCTATCTCTCTTGGTAAGTCTGACACTAATAAATTTTATGTTGAAGACCAAGATACTCTTGATAAGAAGAATCATGAGGCTCCTGAGCAGCCTACTACAAAGATTACTAGTGATATTCTTGAAAGGCTGAGGAATCCGAGTGGTAGAGCTATTGTCTCAACAAGTCAACTTATGAAAACCTTTACTATGGTAACAAGGCAATTTGCTAGTGTGAGTTCTAAGAAAGGATGGAACAAGATTATTCTTCATGATGTCATGTCAACTAGGAATAAAAGTTTAAAGAGAAAGAGTTCACCTACAAGTGACTCTAATCATGATGTGGCAAAAGATGCTCCAACATCTATGTTTTCTGCACATAAGAAGACAATCAACAAGAAAATTCCCTTCATTGTTCCTGATGCTTTCATAGACAAAGTATTCCTCCACTCCATTGCAAATATACAGAGGTGGAAGTTTGTGTGCACCAGGAGATCAACCATGGAAAGGGAACTGGTCAAGGATGGGCTGAAGAACAAGGAGATCATGAGTCTCATTGATTTTGCTGTTTTGAAGAGAACTATAATATGGCTGGGTAGCTATTATGAGAACCGAGTGAATGAATTCCTGATGAATATCCTTGAGGACTGTGATAGTTCTTCTAAAGGGGTATATAAAGTCTATGTAAGAAGTAAACGAGTTAACTTATCATCTATTAAGGCATTATTAGAAAGATCGGAAGCATCTCAGGCTGAGATTGAGGTTAATGACAATGCCATCTGTCAAACCACCATTGGTAATCATGTCAAGGTTTGGCCAAAGAAGAGCAAGCAGTTATCAAATAAGGTCACGGTGAAATATGCAATTTTGAACATGATTAGAGATATCAACTGGATGTTCACTTCTCACAGTTTTTACTTAGCTACAGGTCTGGGTAAGTCTCTTTATATTGTTGGTGCTAAGACCTCCTATGACTTTGACTCTTATATTCTTGATCAAATCATAAAGTATGCTAAGTGTTTGGATGTGAAGATGCTAACAGCATTTCCCACGCTGCTCTGTAGTATTGTTCTTGATCAGCATCTTGATATTTTGATAAGCTCTAACGTTGCTAGTAAGAGGGAATCCCCTCTCAAGTTGCACTGTAGAATATATGAAGGGACGCATGTCTCAGATAATGCTGTAACATCTGACCAGAAAACTTATGTGATGGGTCCTCTGAAAGTTGAAAGTCTTGGAAAGAGAAAGAATAAAAATGTGTTTGTAAGGATCATAAGTGACCGTGGGAAGAAATTTGAAGATGTCAAGTTATCTGGTTTCTACTCTGAAATATTTACTCTCGGTTACTCTACATATAGCATAGCTTACAAAATCTTTAGTTTCATAATCAATGCTATGATAGAATCTATATATGTAGAAGATTTGGATAAAAAGGGCATTGATTCTCCAACTAAGATTGTACAAGAGTCTCCAACCCTAGGTTTAGAAGATTCTGATGATGTTGCTGCTGATGATGATGCAGCTAAGGATGATGAAGCTGATGGTGATACAGAGGAGCTGGAAGTGTCTGAATCTAGCACTTCTTTTTAATTCATTTTTTGATGTATGCTCTTCATTATGTTTTATTTTTGCTGCTCCTGGTCTGTATTGGCTGCATTTTTGGTGTTCATTTTTGGTCTGTATGCTCTTCATTTTTTAAGTCCTTTGGTATTGGCTGCATTTTTGGTGTGATAAACTGTGTAGCAGGATGTGCGATATGATGCTTCAAACATTGTATCATGACACTAGCAGTTCGCGCGCGCCTTTTATATTTTTAAGGAATATCCGTTTTCTCTCTCATGTATCTTGCAGGACGCATTTATTGCTTCTGATTCACGTCAAATATATTTTTATCAAGAATCTCCATGAAGCATATTTCTCCAGAAGATCTCTTTTATTACTATGGAATTATTGGACGGGCTAAACACAACAAGCCCAAGGTACTTGTGTTTCAAGAATGTTCTACTGGTTATTTATAGGAGAAGCTAAACCTAATCCTACTGAGAGATTTGTTCATGCCTTTTTGTCTAGGGTTCTAGGTTTTGCGTGTGTGTTTATTTGTGAGCCTTTGTTGTATCTCATTGATGCAAGCTTAGGACTGTGTGTTTTTGTAACGTAATGTTTGTAATCCTCTCCTAAGCTGTGAAGTACGGAGTTAGGACTGTTTATTGTGGTTGCAACACTCTAAGCCTTTAGGTACGAGTGTGTAGTTTTTAGGAGTGTGTCTCCAACAAAAGTATTTGTATTTGTGCTGATAAAATCCTTGCTGTTTGTAAGGTTGTAAGGGAGAGATATGGGATCTCTGATCTAGGAGTTCCTAGGTTGAAGAGTCGTTGGTAGTGCCTAGGTGATAAGTTGTAAACGGGGAGTTTGCTAATAACTTAGAACTAGGGCTATTATAGTGATATTCCTTCCTGGATTGGTATCCCCCAGATTAGATTGATGTTGTGCGCTGAACTGGGTTAACAAATACTCTGCGTTCTTTATTTGTTTTTTGTTTATTTACTTTGTGCTGCTACGTGTTATACCTCTCAAAGTGTTTAGCACATCGTATCGCACACTTTGCATAACGTGCCAGGAATTTCAATATGAATGTAATACTAGGATTAGTCTTTTTACCTAGTACAAATTAAGATCACATCCTAGTAATCTCTTTTTATTAATTAATTCTAAATCTTATTCTAATTTATTATCTAAATGTGACAACCACACCCCATAATTTAATCACTAGCCCTATATTTACAAAGTAACAATAGATAACGGTAATCACGTTGGTCCCTTGGTTTCGATAATCTTATAAAACTACGCGACACGACTGTGCTCTTCCAGTCATTGATTTTACGATACGCTACGAGTCGATCATTGTTAATGCAGCGCCAGCTTCCATATACTCAATTACATTGAATTATATGACTTTCTCAAAAAAAATATATGTGTGTCAGTGTCTATACTTCATAGTCTACCACAATGTTTTTCGGTAACACATTTTCAAAAAAATTACACTTGTTTTTCACAAAACTCCCCCTCAAGTGTGAGTCTACCACAATGCTTAACCTCAAGCGGAAGTTCATACCTCCATTAACACGTTTCACTTGGTCAACGGGGCCACCACAAGTATGTCGGTCCCTTCACTTGAACCAAAGACTCTGATACCACTTGTTAGAACACAAGGGGGTAGTTCGGGGGTCATCCAAATGATGGCCAAGAACATTGATATAAGTGAGTTTAACACCACAAGTAAGCCGGTCTCTTAACTTAAACTAAAGGCTCATGATACCACTTGTTAGCATAGAGGGGACAACTCATGGATCATTTATTGGATGACCAAGAACATGAAGGAAAATGTGACAGTAATAGCAGCATAATATAAAAAAATTTGTTTAGTGATCCTTACAATTGAGCATGAATTTGTATTTAGGGTTTTACCTCTTATAGAGAAGAACCATTTGAATCACGAATGAAGGATGACACGAGGATTGATGACGAAGAGCAACGCCTCTAGCCAGTCTATACGAACAGCTGCCTTGAAAAGAGTGCTAGATCATTTGTATGAATGGTTATATGAATAGAGAGGAAGAAATATATTTTTAGGGCTTTGCAACCCTTGCAACTCTAAAAATTCTCAAGAGTTTCTCAAGTGTTTCTCTTGTATTTTTCTAGTGTGTTAAAGCTCTAGTAGAAGGGTTCTATTTATATAATTACTTGTCTTGTGCACCAAGACAAACATTTGTTTTGTCCAACAAGTTGAAGCAAGAACCCATTAGTGTCTATACACTCATGCGCGCGTCCCCATAGTGTATATACTCTCATGTGCATGCATTCCTACCATACCGTATGGTGTATTGCTTATTTAATTACCAAGATACCCTTATCACATTTCCATATTCCTCTTAAGTACACCGTACCTTATGATGTTCCTTAATTATCTCAATCTCTTATTATACTGTCCTTATGTGTGTGACCCTGTAGGTTTTCGTAACTTTGACAATTATATTAAACCTTATATTTAATACAATAAACAGTGAGTAGTATCTAGCAACATATCACTGCTACACAAGTCACAAGAAATAACATGCGATCAAAACATAACCTTGTGATAATATAAGCGTGTACAATTACCCCTTTGCCCCTATATCTATATTGAACACAAGGCATAGATCGTGTCATCATTTTCTAGTTTAATATTGGTACTAAGACATTTATCATGTTATGCATGATTGGCAAATTTCATCTAGGTCATTATTGTCCCTTAACATGCTTTGTGAAGTATCCATCAAATGCTTTATAATTATCCAGCTACAGACAACGTTAGATCAGCAACAAAGTAAGTGACTCTACATCTAAGGTACATAGTGGTTTCAGGTCTAAGGGTGGCGTACACCATTAAGACCATGGGAGTAACTTATGAAACTTTAGCATAACATTCCATGTACTACTCTCAGAGCGGGTCAATCTAGTATAAATATTACTCCTAATATTCATAACTATGTTAGACTTGGTAACTCTTTATCATGTGATCATCAGTCTATCTTCATAATAGTCTTTATGATTTAAGGTTATCTCATTTGACTATAAAGCTCGACTACGGATACTTTAAGAATAGTGTCCTTATGTTTAATGTAATCTCATGATTAAGTCATACTTAATATTAAACAAACTATCTATTCTAGGGACTTCATTATTTTGGACTTTACAAACATAATAAAAAAATGTCATATTTATATTAAACTCCTAAAGCAAATACCCAAAACCTTAAGGCAATGGGTTTATGAGTCTTTTCACTTACAAATGTTCAAGTCTCCACATTTTTAACCAATATGGGACTTCCCCACACTACTTACACTTGTTTTTCTTAACAGTTATTACAGGTAAACCTCTCAATATCCAACTTCAAACCTATGTACCTTATTCAGGATTTGATCATTTCCCCACGGTGGGCGCCAATGGTTTTGAATTTGATGAATAGTCACACCAATAAAGATTTGATGTGCAAAGCAAAATAACCAGGCAACCATAAATCAAACAGTATAAAGATGATAAAGATAATCCAAAACACAAGCAAGAGAAAATAGAGAAAGCAAGAAAAGGAAACAATCTTTATATACCCAGTTCAGTCAAATCAACAAACTCTAGAGGAGAGAGTAGCCCCTTCATTACACTAGAATCAATGACTCACTTTACAAGAAATTCTCTTTACAAGGGTTACAAGAATTAGTCTTCCAACCTAACTCTACCCAAGTCCTGAATCTTCTCCCGTAGCCAAGAGACTCAATTTACCCTAGTTTACCCAAGGTGAAACC
Organism: Trifolium dubium; assembly: GCA_951804385.1. Classification (NCBI taxonomy): domain Eukaryota; kingdom Viridiplantae; phylum Streptophyta; class Magnoliopsida; order Fabales; family Fabaceae; genus Trifolium; species Trifolium dubium. The sequence continues at coordinate 7,923,889 of OX638072.1, read as the reverse complement.
CCAACAACCTTTTGCACACCCTAGAATTATATATAACAAGAGTCGAATTTTACCCTCTAAAACCCTAGCCTTTTGTGGTGGTGGCAAATCTTTGTTCACAATTGTTTACCCTAGCCTTTTGTGGTGGTGGCAAATTTTTGTGAAGAAACAACCACTATTTATGGAAAAATATATCACTTAAAAATAGGAACAAATTTGTTTTAAAATAAAAAAAAATCTCACTTTGTTTGAAATATATCAAATTTAAAAACAAACAAAATCTTCCTTTGTTTTCAAACATGTCCAGTTCAAAAACAAACTTAATCTTTGTCCCCTAATTTTCAAGTCAATCTTCACAATCTTCATATAACTTTTTTATAGAATCAAAACCAATATTTTTCATTTGTAGAATAGAAAGTAGGTTATGTCGTCTACTAAGAGCATCAGCAGCAACATTTTGGACTCCCACTTTGTGTTTAAGAAAAAATGGATATGGCTGCATGCTTGCGGTTGATACTCTGTTGAAAATTTAGGTGCTTGAGAGCCTCATGGTCAGAATAAAGGATAAACTCTTTGTGCAATAAAATAGTGACTCCAATGTTGTAAGGCCCGAAAAATGGCCTAAAACTACTTGTGTATGTCGAGTTCTTCAGCTTTCCATTATTGAGATTTTCACTTAATAAAGTCGTGGGGTGGCCTTCATGACTAAGAACAACACCGATTCTAGTATGTTGCGGGGATTTTGGGATATCCACCACTAAATTGATCTTTCATTTCCAAATGAGGGGAAAGTATCAAAATTCGTTAAAAAGAGATTCTAAGCTTGGGGGTTAGTTACGCCTAGGGAAGTGTTGTACCCCAATTTTCGACCTATATATCTAATTCGCATTTTCAAGCATAATAAAATATAATATACAAAAATATATAGTTTAGTTTTTTACATTTTATTCATCCTTTTTCATGCATTTTTATTACTTTATTTTTTATTTTTACAAATATTTTAATTTTAAATCTCTTCTATCTGCTTTTATCTTAATTTTCTTTTAAATGGCGTAAAAGGTTAAAAATGTCTAAAAATAGTTTTTTTTATTATTTTAATTACATTTCGTATTTTATTTTCACATATTTCAAAATATCAAAAAAAATATTTACATTTTATTATATTTTTATTGCATTTTATGGCTTTTTTTTATTCCAATTTATTCCAAGTTATTTCATCTAAAAGTTTACCCAAAATGGCAAAAAGGAATAATCAACTTTGTCCAACCACATTTTGACACATCATCACACTCTCATCATAAATCTTTTTTCATTTTTCAAGATAAATAAAAAATCCCACCAATTTTGCTTCATTACTATTTTAACCCTCCTTTTTTGTGAACAACCAAATATACCCTTAACCCTAATCTCTCACCTTATAAATAGATCATTTATGGATGAGCACTACAAGAAATTTATGCATTTGCTACGAAAATTTTCCTCACAAATGCACCAAATTTCGTCACAAATGTACATTTGCGAGGACATTTATGAGGAAAGCAGTCGTTCGTAAATTAAAGGCTGTTCGGACGACATTTGCGAGGAAATTTTCTCGCAAATGGTGTCAGACCATTCTGCATGACATTTGCGAGGAAATTTCCTCGCAAATGTCAAATCTGACACTCACGCGCATTCACGTGGGGGACATTGATGTGACATGTCTGCACATACATTTGCGAGGAAATTTCCTCGCAAATGTATTAAATTAATTATTTTTTTTAAAAATAATAAATCAGAATTTAATTTAATTATAATTAAAATAATTATAATTTGTAAAAATAATAATTAAAATAAAATTAAAATTTTAATCAATATTAAATTTTGGTGGTAAATTTTTTTTAGAAAATTGCAAAAAAAATTTGCGGGAAAAATGAAATTCGAATTTTCGATAAAAATTTATTGCGGGAAAAAAAAATTCAAATTTTCGTTAAAAATTTATTGCGGGAAAAAATGAAATTTGAATTTTCGTCAAAATTTATTGCGGGAAAACTGAAATTTGAATTTTGCGCCAAAATTTTCGCTGGAGATATTTGCGAGGAAATTTCCTCGCAAATGTGAATAATTAAAAAAATGTAAACAGAAAACATTTGCGAGGAAATTTCCTCGCAAATGTAAAAAAAAAATTCGCCAAAATAATAAAAAAAAATCATAAATTCCTATTTAATTTGTTAAAATATGTTTTAAAATATTTTAATTTGATTAAAAAATTGATATTTATATTTTTCGAAAAGAAATATATACGATATATATTATAAATAAAAAATAAATGAATGAAATGAAAAAGTTGTTAGAAATGATGTTGAAAAAATAAAATGATAAATAAAAATAAAAGTTGAAAAGATATTGAAAATGTTAGATATGAATGTGTTGGAGATGTTGTTGAAAAGATGAAGAAAGTGTTAGAGATATTGAAAAGAAAATATAAATGTTGTTGATGAAAGTGTTAATGTGAAAGATGTTGTTGAAATGATGAAGTTGTTTAGTAGATAGTGTTTTGAAAAAAATATTTTAATTAGAAATTGTAGAAAAAGAAGAAAAAATGTTGAAGAAAGTGAAGAGAAAAAAGAAAAAGAGTTGAAGAAGTTGAAGAGAAAGAAGAAAAAGGGTTGAAGAGTTTGAAGAGAAAGAAGAAAAATGGTTGAAAAGTTTGAAGAGAAAGAAGAAAAATGGTTGAAGAGTTTGAAGAGAAAGAAGAAAAGTGTGAAAGAATGAGTATTGAAGAGTAGATAGTGTGGTATATATAGAAAAGTTGTTAGGAGAATAAATAATATAATAACATTTGAGAGGAAATTTCCTCTCAAATGTCTTCAGCAAATTTTAATAATTAATTTTGCTTAATAAATCGAAAATTCGAATTTCAATTTTTCCCGCAATAAATTATACTGAAAATTATAATTTCAATTTTTCCCGCAATAAATTTTTACAGAAAATTCGAATTTCCAATTTTTTGACCGTACTAATGTTATTTTCAAAAAGTTTGGTTATCCTCTATCAGTTTACGATGAAATTAAAAATTTTAATTTTTGCGTCTAAATATACATAAAGTTAGTTTCTCTATGCAGAAAATTATCGTAATTAAAGTTAAATTATCGTAATTCAATTTTTATTACACTGTTAGATAACATAAAATATCATTATTCTTCATTCCTCTGGATCTGATTCCTCTTCATAATACTCTTCTTCCGGATCAGACTCTTCCAATTCGGGGCCTTCAAAACTTGGAGCAGGGAAATATGAGGTCGATGGTCTTTGTGTCGCACGATTGTTTGAGTTACGTATATGTTGCATCATTTCTTCCTGCCATCTTAATCTGTCGGCTCTTTCTTCCTCATATTGTTGTTGCAATCTTTGAGTCTCTAGATCCCTTCTCCGCAACTCCTCCTGAAAATTTTGCCACATTTCTGACTCAGACATCCTTGGCTCAGGGCAATCGTCAGGACCAGGAACATGATATAGGTTGGTTCCTCGATGAAAGTTAACGGCCAACCTCCCTAGACCAGGGAACCTATGTTCTCTTCCTTGAAGTCTGAGTGCTTCGGTAGCCTTTCTCCAGAGCTGATGCTGAACTTCAGATGGTAAATGACTGTAGGAGTCATACTCAGGATGTTGAGACAAATAGATTGCAACTAAGCGATCATTCTCCACCTATATATATATATATATACACATAAAAAAAAATTGTGAGAAAAAAATTAGTGAATGAATAAAAAAATTTGAAAATAAATCTAAAATATATATCAAATTATAAATTTACCGAAAGTTGTTCAGAAATTGGATGAACCCAAGCACCGTCTCTCGTACTGCTGATGTGAGTTTGTCTGTACATTTTGGTGACGAAAGGTTCTCTCTCGAGAGTGCTTTCCTAATTTTTAATTTCACAAAATATTGATTAATATTTAAATATATAATTCAATATATTAAAAAAAAAAAATTAAATATATGTTTATACCAAGTGTCGAGCATGAGTAGAAAAGCTGACACATCCCCAGTGTGCAAGTTGGTACCCTTGGCATTAGCCCTATTTTTTTTGTTGACTTCACACCTTTTTAGGTAAGCCTCATCTTTAGTCCAATGCTCTACAAATCTGTCCCAGACATCCTCTCCAATGAATTCTGGACGATATTGGTCTGGACGTTTTAGATAGCGCTTTTTCTCGGTGTAAAGTTTCTGCGAGAATCGGGTACTACATGCTTTCATCCAGTTTTCCTTAACCATTTCTTCATGGTAAGGCTCCCAGGTACAGTATCTCTGAAATAAAAAAAATATAATTATTAATTACATATAATAAACATTTAAATCTTAAATTTAATTATTATATATGTAAACATGGAAATATTTGTGTTTACCTTAAATTCATCAAAAAGTTTCTTCCTTAATACCGAATCATTCTCAACTAACTTTTTGAAGCTGGGGGCAAAGTGTTTGAGGGCGAGTTTGACAACACAAGCTACCGCTTTGGCTGCATCTTTAGATGGCTCCAAACTACACATAATAAACATTAATTAATCTTTTAATTAAATTGTACATTTTAAAGAAATTAAAAATAAAATTAAAATAAAAATATACTTACCCATCGCCCTGAGGGTATATGACCCTTTTATCACTCAATACTCAAACTCCTTCAGTGAAACGACGCCGTGGTGGTCTGAAAGCCACTAGTCGCTGTTGCTCCTGTGAGCCTTGTGGTTGTGACGACGACGAACCATCCTGATGTGGTTGTCGTCGTTCTTGTTGTTGTGGTTGTTGTTGTTGTTGTTGTTGTTGGCTGAAAGCTTCATTAGGTGGATATGCCATAAAACCCAATAAATCATCATCATTGGCATCACCAGTATGAAGAAAAGGCATATTCCAATTTTCATCCTCAGGATTATCATTCAAGAAGCTAAAATCAGGTCTATATGCTGGTGAGGGTGTTGGATACGAAGACCTCGGAACATCAACCGAAGACCTTCGTGGAGTCGGTCTAGAGTGCACATCAATAGTCGGCGAAGGTGCTGGATGAGAAGATCTCGGAACATCAATAGACTTCCTCCGTGGGGCTGTAGGTGGAGTAGGTGCCGTAGAAGTCGGTTCTCGGATAGAAACTCCTTGATTCTGACGAGACGACAGAAAACTCGGTATCATACTTCGAGCGATCTTTTTTACATATTTTTCCGGCTTCTTTCCCTTTCTCAAACCTTTCTCCTGATTATTTTGATCTGCCATCCCTGCATAAAATAATTTCAAAAGTTTGAATAAAATTAACAAGATTAAATAATCGAGTAAAACAATTTAATTAAAATTAAACAATTCATGACAAAAGATTAATAGACACTATGATAATAAAAGTTCCAATTGGATTTATAATTCATTCCTAATTAAAGATAAATAGTTGCAATATGACAATAAAAATTTCAATTGGATTTAAAATTCATTACTAAAGATAAATAGTTACAATATGATAATAAAAGTTTCTCAATTGATTTAAAATTCATTACAAAGATAAATAATTACAATCGAGATTTATTCATCATCATCGTCATTTTTATAATATGTATCTTCATCTTCATTGTCTTCATCTTCATCTTCATTGTCTTCGTCTTCATCTTCATCGTTATTGTTATTCACCATTGCAATCAACTACTCAAACTCAATTTGATCACCATCAACTTCTTGGTTAACCAAATTTGTAATGTGATCAACTTCAATCATCGCGGGAACTCTTGACATTTCATCATCTTGGTAAGGCACTTCTATATCTGGAACTTTTGTTTCAATTTCACCTCTTGGTTTTGTCTTGATAGCTGAACACCATCCTCGTTTACCCCGGTGATGAGAAGGATAAGGTACATAATACACTTGAGAACACTTAGTAGCCAGGATGAACGGATCAAATCGATTATACCTTTTATTCATTAGTATGTCAACAAGTTTGTGCTTTGGATCAATTTTTGTCCCATTAGTAGTTGGGTCAGACCACTCACAATAAAATAACACAACATTGTTATCTTGACCCTCATAATAGTAACTCAATTGAAATATGCGCTTAATCACACCATAGAAGTCATCTTCGCCACCATCGCTGACCCCTTTAACATAAACTCCACTATTGATTGTTTTTTTGCCCACTGTCCATGAATCAGTTTGAAATTTATATCCATTGACAATATATGTGTGCCATTCATTGACATTTCTCCGAGGACCTTCAGCTAATCCTCTGAAATGTGTCATTTGTTCGTGTATTGCCACTTTACCCTTAAACCATTCTGGAAAGGTGGTATATGTGTCTCCAAGTTGTTTCCTTTCAAAAAATTCAATATATGGTCCAACTTCAATGCAATTAATCAAGACATGAACTTCGGCTGATCGCAACTCTTCATCGTTCATCCAGTACTCTTTCGCTGCCCCTGAATAACGCCCAGAAACACGAAATACTGACAAAGCGGAAGGGTTACTTTCATCAGGAACATCATTCCGCGTTCTTCTTGGTGTTAACATCATGTGGTTGAAATAATGAGAGCAAAAATGAGTGGTTTCCCGATGCAAGTAAGATGCACATATTGACCCTTCAACTCTTGCTTTATTTTTCACTGATCGCTTTGAATCACCCATGAATCTTTCGAAAGGATACATCCACCTATACTGAACAGGTCCACCAAGCATAGCTTCATACGCGAGATGTACCGGAAGATGTTTCATAGAATCAAAGAAAGCGGGGGGGAAAACTAGCTCCAATTTACAAAGTATTGTAGCAATGTTCTTATCCATTTTAACAAGTTCATCCCTCCTGAGCGTTGAAGCACATAAATCTTTAAAAAATTGACTCAATTCAGTCAATGGATTCAAGACATGGTTTGGTAATGAACAAAACACAATTGGAATTAAGCGTTCCATAAAAACATGTGAATCGTGACTTTTCATCCCCCGCAATCTTCCTTCCTTGACGTCGGCACACCTTGCCAAATTCGAAGAATATCCGTCCAGCATTCTCACTTCTTTTAACCACTAACAAACAGATTTTGCTTCAGCGGATGTTAAACAATAAACCGCCTTAGGTTTTAGAACTTTTCCATTTGGAAGACTTTTTAGGTGCAGTTCCGGTCTATTGCAAAACTTCTCCAAATCAAGTCTAGCCTTCTCATTATCTTTTGTTTTACCGGACACATTCATCACTGTGTTGACTATGTTATCACAAAAATTCTTTTCAATATGCATAACATCAAGATTGTGTCTCAATAAATTGTCCTTCCAGTAAGGGAGGTCCCAAAAGATACTTCGTTTTGTCCAGTTGTGCGTCTCGCCATATCCTTTGTATCTTACTCTATTTATAACATCTGGATATTTATCTAGGCCGCTCACAATTTGAGATATGTCATACGAAGATACGTTAGGAGGGGGACCATCTTTTTCTACCGTTTCTTTCTTGAACTCATTCGCCATCCTCCGAAATTGATGATTTTTAGGTAAGAACCGACGATGACAATCAAACCACGAAGCCTTTCCTTTTATTTGAAATGCTTTTGAAATTCTGGCAACCAGACAGACAAATGCTGTGCACAACGTTAGAGCACTTGTCCGAGCACTTGTCACACAATAATAATAAAACACAACGTTGCAAGTAAAATAAACGTGACTGAAAGATAAATAACACAGTAAGTTTGTTAACCCAGTTCGGCGCAAAATGCCCTAGTCTGGGGGATACCAATCCAGGAATGAACTCCACTATAATAGTTCTAGTGAAAAGCACAACGTAGACTCACTACTTGTCTTTGCACCACGACCCTACCAATGGCTGCTCTACCTAGGAACTCCTAAGTATGAGACCCCGTCTCAATTCCCACTAATAGTACAGACAGCACTGTTAAACATACACTTGTTCGTTTGTTTGAATAAGAGACACACTCTAAGAACACAACTAACTCCGTACTTAAAAGCTTAGGAGCAGTACACCATTACAACTCAAAACACAGAGTACTTGACTTGAATCAAAGTGATACAATCAAGTCTCACAACTAACAAGAAAACCTAAAACCTTAAGACACACGCTTTAGTATACACACGGTTTTCCACACACAAAACTAGGGTTTGTGTTTACATATATATAATACTGAGCAGTCATTGGTTTGGGCTTCAGCACACAGCTTGGACGTTGTCAGGTCCAGCAAATAATTCTTCATGAGCAAGAATATTGTTTCCAAAAATATATCAATATTAATTATGGAAATACACCAAGGTAAGACAGCCTTCTACAGCTCATTAAACCTGCGCGTCTTGATCAGCACGCTAGGTTAAACATAAAACTTCAGAGAATCTTCAGAAGATCTTGCACAGAAATATAACGCGAGCTGGCGCGTAAAAATCAGACAACACAATGCTGTTCCACTTGCTACAGCATTTGTCTCAGCATTGGCTAGTAGTTGTTTTTGCAAAATGTAGCCAACATACAAAAACCCAACAATCTCCCCCTTTGGCAAAATTTTGGCTAAAACAATCTATAGCCAGTTCTTTGGAGAGATACATAGAATTTCTTCAATTCACATCAGCACACGTCTTCTCAAATCAACTAAACATAATCTTGGCATATACTGAAATTACTTCCAAGGGAACTCTTTGACTAAAGATAACTTGTAAATAGTATCAGATGCAAATAATCATAATACGCCTAACCTCACAGGAATAGCCAGATAAAGAGAACATATATATAGTGGGTTCATATAAAGAGATGAAAACATACTCTTGAAAGATAATTCCACAACATATGAAAGATCATCAGATATACGCGCTCCCCCTCAACATATACACATCACAACTACATATCATAATGCTCCCCCTCAGAATATGCATTCGTATGAAACATAATATAGAACTTACTTCAATATGACACATGTAGGAGCATCTGTCAGAGCAATCTTCAATCAGAAAAAAAGTAGTTATACTACCATATCCATATATTCTACTCCCCCTTTTTAGCCATAAATTCTGACAAACAGCAACATCGGATAAGAGAAATCCAGAGTAGCACATCAGTTCACATCGGTCACAGAGTCACAGAGGCACAGAGAGGCCACAAATAAAGTTATTACAGACCATAGAGCACACTCAGGTGCATGAATAAAAGAAAGAAAAAAAAATTACACAATCATTAATCAGATGCAGTCTCATCAGAGGCAGCAGACACTTCCTCAGTGTCACCAGCAGCAGAAGCATTTCCATCTCCACCTTCTTCTTCCCTGTCATGGCCTTGAGCAGGAGCCTCACCCTCAGTTGCAACTTCAGCTTTCAAGGCAGCTATAACCCTGTCAACCTTCAGCTTCTTAGCACCCAGATCCACACTAACATCAGTAAGCTCAGCAATCATCTGCTGCTTACTCATAACACCAGATGACTGGACAGACGTGCCAGCCAAATCATCAGCTCGTGGCTGGGATATTAACCTGCAATCCAAACCAAGAGGGCTAGGCCTTCTAACAGGCGCATCTGTGCTAACCAAAATATCAGGGTGTTGTTGTAAAATAACACCACACACCAGAGTAGGAAAAGGAATAGGAAACTTAAGAGGAAATGACTTAGCCTGCTCCAAAAATTGATGATAGATGTAATAACCAAAATCAAAAGGAGACTTAGTACCAACTGCATATATAAGCTTACCAAGAACAGTGGCCACATAATTTGAATGAGTAGTAGGGGACCAGTTATAAGCAGCAATTTTATTCAGAGCAGCATACAGTGGAGTCAATTTTGCAGAGGACAAAAGCCCAGGCCAGTGTCTAAGCCTGTTACCTGTGATGGTCTTGCAGATGGTGTCATCTGTAACTTCCAGCTCAGGGGTGTCTTCAAGAGATCTTCCAAGATAAGCATTGATCACTTGAGGAGAAAAATTAACACATCTGCCACGTACATACACCTTCCTGTACTCAGCATACCTAGGATCATCACATTCTTCAGGTATGTTAACAACAAACTCCCTCACCAACTTGTCATAGCAATGACCCAGATCCTTCATTGTCTTCATCAGCCCAGCAAATTCCAACACATCAACCAACTCTTGGCACTTGAATACTTCAGCCTTCACATTCCTTTCAAGTCCAAGTCTCCTGTGATAGACAAATTTCCAGCGAGTAGCTCCACTTTCCAGATGAAAAGAGACATTATCCAGAGGAGCTGAAGGGATATCCAAAGGGACTTTCATACCCTTGACAGTTTTTCTAGATGCTCCACCAGATGGGGCAGCATCTGTCACAGCAATGTCAGAATCAGAATCACTTGAGGGGTGACCCTTTCTTTTGAGGCTCTTCTTCTTTTGATCAGGCTTGGGAGTCACTTTACTCCAAGACTTTGGGGGACCAACCATAGGCTTCTTCCCAGCAGCAACTGTTTTCTTCCTAGTGCCTTTAGCACTCTCACCAGCATCAGAAACATCCTTAACAACCTTGCTCCTTGTTCTGCGAGCAACACCAACAGCAGGAGTCTTTTCAAAGGATTTTTCAACAGACTCTTCTTCATCAACATTGACCACAACAGTTTGGTCAATGTTTACAGTCTCATCTTGATCCTGAACCTCATCATGTTGATCTTGAGGCTTGGGAGAATCATTACCTACACGTTGAACAGCCGGAGAAGATTTCTTACCTTTTGTTTCCAAGGACTTCTTCGTTGCAGAGGAAGTAGAACCCTTTCTAGTACTCTTCTTTCTTGTAACCAGCGCTTTGGGTCGCTGTTTAATCGGAGTCGACTCTTTGATCGTAGCAAGAGGTTGAACATCCATTACCACCGGTGAAGTGGTTTCAGGTACAGTGGGGGAAGTTTGATCGGTTGCGATGGGAGATGAAGAGTTTGTTGAAGTAGACATGATGGTAGAAGAAGTTATGAGTATTTGAGGGATTGAGAGTTTGTGAGAAATATTTTGATCAGCAGAGAGAACGGCTAGAGAGAAGTTGAGAGGTTGAGAGAAGGTTTGTAAAGAATGATGATGATTGCGTGTGATTGTTTCGTTTAAGGGAAGTTGGGATACTCTTCCTTGATTTGCGTGCATAAAGCGGTTGAGGAGGGAGAAATTAACTGCTGCACGCCTCCCATTTATTAACTGCTACAATTCCTCAATTAGGCAAATGCCTAACCGCCTTCTCAATTTTTCAAATTGTGCAACATCAAGAGCCTTTGTAAATATATCTGCTAATTGCTCCTCAGTTGAAACATGCTCAATAGAAATAATTTTTTCTTCAACCAAATCTCTGATGAAATGATGTCTGATATCAATGTGCTTGGTCCTGCTATGTTGTACAGGATTCTTAGAAATATTTATTGCACTCAAATTGTCACAATATAATGTCATAGCATCTGTCTTGACATTGTACTCACTCAGCATTTGTCTCATCCATACCAATTGTGTGCAGCTGCTACCAGCAGCTATGTACTCAGCCTCAGCAGTTGATAAGGAAACACAATTTTGTTTCTTACTAAACCAAGATATAAGATTGTTACCTAGAAAGAAACATCCACCAGAAGTGCTTTTTCTATCATCTGCACTTCCAGCCCAATCTGCATCACAATATCCTACCAACATAGTACTCTCTCCATGAGAATACAACAAGCCATAGTCACTGGTACTGTTCACATATTTCAGAATTCTCTTCACTTGAGTCAGATGGCTAATTTTTGGCTCAGCTTGGTACCTAGCACATACTCCAACAGCAAATGTGATATCAGGTCTACTAGCAGTCAGATAGAGTAGACTTCCTATCATACTTCTGTATAAGCTTTGATCTACATCTTCTCCCTTATCATCTTTAGATAATTTGACATGTGTGGGAGCAGGAGTTCTTCTGGTGGCAGCATTGTCCATACCAAATTTCTTGACCATATTCTTTGCATACTTGCTTTGAGATATGAATATAGTATCTTCCATTTGCTTTACTTGAAGACCTAGAAAGAAATTCAGTTCACCAACAAGACTCATTTCAAACTCAGATTGCATCTGCTGAACAAAATGTTGTACCATCTGGTCAGACATTCCTCCAAAGACTATATCATCAACATATATTTGTGCAATCATCAGCTTTCCTCTCTCATCTTTCACAAACAGTGTTTTGTCATTACCTCCCTTCCTGTAACCATTATTCACCAAGAATTCAGTTAACCTCTCATACCAAGCTCTAGGAGCTTGTTTCAAACCATATAGTGCTTTCTTCAACTTGTATACATGATTTGGAAAGGCTGGATCAACAAACCCCTTGGGCTGTTCCACATAGACCACTTCATTTAAGTAACCATTCAGAAACGCACTCTTGACATCCATTTGATATAGCTTGAATTTGAGAACACATGCAATTCCAAGTAACAGCCTAATAGCTTCTAGTCTAGCTACAGGTGCAAAGGTCTCACCAAAGTCTACTCCTTCAATCTGAGCATAACCTTGAGCAACCAATCTAGCCTTGTTTCTAGTGATGGTACCATTCTCATCAGATTTATTCTTGTAGACCCATTTTGTGCCTATGATATTAGCATTTTCTGGCCTAGGAACTAGATCCCACACATCACTTCTCTTGAACTGAGTTAGTTCTTCTTGCATGGCATTGATCCAGAACTCATCAGTCAAGGCCTCTTTAACATTCTTGGGTTCAAAGTTTGAAATAAAAGAAGAATTTGATACCTCATAGTTTCTTCTTCTTGTTGTAATCCCTTGATTTGGATTACCAATAACTTGATCTATTGGATGATTCTTCTGAACTCTGATGGATGGACCTTTGTTATTAGCTGTATCTTCAGAACTTATTACCTCACTGTTTTCCTCATTGACACCTTCATCTTCTGTCTCTTCTTGTAAGTCAGATGATGTGCCAAATGTACTATCTTCTGGTGCAGCATTCTTGCCCTTATCATCAATCACAACATTTATGGATTCCATCATGGCATTAGTTATGGAGTTGAATACCCTATAGGATCTGCTATTAGTTGAATATCCCAGAAATATGCCTTCATCACTTTTAGGATCCATCTTCCTTCTTGGTTCTCTGTCAGCTAAAATATAACATTTACTTCCAAACACATGAAAGTATTTCACAGTGGGCTTCCTTTCCTTCCATAGCTCATACAGAGTTGTAGATGTCCCTTTTCTCAAGGTTACTCTGTTATGTATATAGCAGGCTGTGTTCATAGCCTCAGCCCAGAAGTGGAATGGTAACTTCTTAGCATGTAACATTACTCTGGCAGACTCTTGTAATGTTCTATTCTTTCTCTCTACTATTCCATTTTGTTGAGGAGTAATAGGAGCAGAGAATTCATGGAATATTCCTTCAGTCGTGCAAAACTCAGAGAATTTACTGTTTTCAAACTCCTTCCCATGATCACTTCTGATTCTAGTGATACCACATTCCTTTTCTCTTTGAAGCTTTAAACAAAGATCCTTGAATTTTTCAAAAGTGTCAGATTTCTCCCTGATGAAATCAATCCAAGTATATCTAGAAAAATCATCTACCATGACAAAAGCATACTTTTTTCCACCTAAGCTCTCAACTTGCATAGGTCCCATTAGATCCATGTGCACCAATTCAAGCACTCTAGATGTGGTCAGATGCTGCAGCTTCTGGTGTGGCCTTTTTGTCTGTTTGCCTATCTGACATTCTCCACATATACTTCCTTCTTGAATCTGAAGCCTAGGTATGCCTCTGATGGCTCCTTCAGCAATAGCTTTCTTCATACTTTTGAGATTTAAGTGTCCAAGCTTTTGGTGCCACAAGTTCACATCATCTTCTTTGGTTACTAAGCAAGTAGACAGCTCAGCTTTGTCTTGAGATACCCATAGATAACAATTATCCTTTGATCTTTCTCCCTTCATCAGTAGATCACCTTTACTATTTGTAACTAAGCATTCACTCTTTGTGAAGTTGACTTTTAGACCTTTGTCGCACAACTGACTAATGCTTATTAGATTAGCTTTCAGCCCCTTCACATGAAGAACTTTGTCAAGTTTAGGTAGTCCTTCATTGATTAGTGATCCTATGCCTTTGATTTCCCCTTTGGCTCCATCACCAAACGTTACAAAGCTTGTAGCATATGGCAGAACATCTGTCAAGTAATCTCTATTTCCTGTCATATGTCTTGAACATCCACTATCAAAGTACCAATCGCTTCCAGATGATGCTCTTAGAGAGGTATGAGCAATTTGAGCAATCTCCACACCCTCAGATTCTGTTGAATTAGGATCATCATCATTGCTCTTTTGCTTCCACTCTTGCTTGACATTTTTCAGAATAGGTTCCATATTCTTCAAAATCGGTTCAGCATTCTTCAGAATAGGTTCAGCTTTTGGTATATGAGCTTTAACAGGTACCCATACAATTTAAAGCAGTAAGGTCTGATGTGTCCCTTTCTTCCACAATGATAACAAACCCAACCAGAATATCTTCTCTTAGGTTTAGTGTAATTTCTGATTGTTTGTTGTCTCACCTGATGCTGGGGCATCTGTCTTGACATAGTTGGATTATAGGTAGTAACAGACGGGACAAACTTCTTTATAGGCACTGTTTTCTAATTCATTAGTGACTTGTAATTGAACCCAATTCCTCTTGTATCATTAGACTTTTGTCCTGTCTCTAGAATTTCTTCTAGCATATCAGTACCTGTGTTTAGCATCCTCAATTGCTTGTTCATGTTGTCAATCTTGGATTTATATAGAGTAACATCACCCTCTAGTCTTGAATTTTCTTCCTGAAGTTTGATTTTCTCTGCCTGTAGTATAGCAATAGTCTTCTTTTGCTTAATCACAGTGTTACCAATCTCTAGACTTTTGAGCCATAATTCCTTATAGCATTCAACTAATTAATCATAAGGCATATCACCATCGTGTGACTCAGCATCAGAAGCACATATCCCAGTTAAAGCAATCACATGGTTAGCTGATTCAGACTCTTCCTCAGATTCATCTTCATCAGACCAAGAGACAGTCATTCCTTTATTTTGCCTCTTAAGGTACGTAGCACATTCAGTCCTGATATGCCCATATCCTTCACATTCATGACATTGAACTCCTTTGCCTTGGCTTGTCTTGTCATCTGTCTTTGATTTCCTCAGATTGTTGTTGTTCCTATTACTGCTGTGACTGTTGTCTGGAGCATGTGTCTTGGCATTTCTATCAAACCGTTTGAAGGCTTTATTGAATTTCCTCCCTAGCATCACAATGATTTCAGATAAACTGTCATCAGTTTCCATATCACTCTCCTCAGATTTGGAGGTAAACGCAATACTCTTTGTCTTCTTTTCAGATCTCTCATTCGCAATTACTTCAAACGTTTGCAAAGACCCTACTAGTTCACCCATTTTCAATTCTGAAATGTCCTTGGCTTCCTCTATGGCAGTAACCTTCATGTCAAACTTCTTAGGTAAAGACCTAAGCATTTTCTTCACCAGGTTTTCTTCAGAGATCTTTTCTCCCAAGGCGTCAAATTGATTATCAAACTCAAGCATTCTCATGTGAAAGTCTTGAATGCTTTCATCATCCTTCATCTTTAAGTTCTCAAATTTACTGGTCAACAATTGCAGCCTTGAGCTTTTTACCTTTGAGGTACCCTCATGAACAGTTTAGAGCTTCATCCATGCATCCTTTGCAATAGTACATTTTTTTATTAGTTTGAAAATGTGCGCATTGACTCCATTGGTTAAGGCATTTAGAGCCCTTGAATTTGCATTGGCTAATGCTTCTTCATCCTTGCTCCATTCGTCCTCAGGTTTCAGCTTAGTGATGGTCTCCCCTTCCTTACCAGTAGTGACTACAGGAGGTTCCCATCCTACAACCACAGCTCTCCATGTTTTGTGATCCATGGATTTCAAAAAAGTAGTCATTTTAGACTTCCAGTCATCATAGTTTGCATCACCAACCAAGAGTGGTGGTCTATTCATCAGTCCTCCTTCTTTGTCCATCTTAGCCAGAAATATCTTCCCTAGAGCTCACCCAATCAGGCAGGGTGCCTGCTCTGATGCCAATTGAAATTCTGGCAACCAGACAGACAAATGTTGTGCACAACGTTAGAGCACTTGTCCGAGCACTTGTCACACAATAATAATAAAACACAACGTTGCAAGTAAAATAAACGTGACTGAAAGATAAATAACACAGTAAGTTTGTTAACCCAGTTCGGCGCAAAATGCCCTAGTCTGGGGGATACCAATCCAGGAATGAACTCCACTATAATAGTTCTAGTGAAAAGCACAACGTAGACTCACTACTTGTCTTTGCACCACGACCCTACCAATGGCTGCTCTACCTAGGAACTCCTAAGTATGAGACCCTGTCTCAATTCCCACTAATAGTACAGACAGCACTGTTAAACATACACTTGTTCGTTTGTTTGAATAAGAGACACACTCTAAGAACACAACTAACTCCGTACTTAAAAGCTTAGGAGCAGTACATCATTAAAACTCAAAACACAGAGTACTTGACTTGAATCAAAGTGATACAATCAAGTCTCACAACTAACAAGAAAACCTAAAACCTTAAGACACACGCTTTAGTACACACACAGTTTTCCACACACAAAACTAGGGTTTGTGTTTACATATATATAATACGGAGCAGTCATTGGTTTGGGCTTCAGCACACAGCTTGGACGTTGTCAGGTCCAGCAAATAATTCTTCATGAGCAAGAATATTGTTTCCAAAAATATATCAATATTAATTATGGAAATACACCAAGGCAAGACAACCTTCTACAGCTCATTAAACCTGCGCGTCTTGATCAGCACGCTAGGTTAAACATAAAACTTCAGAGAATCTTCAGAAGATCTTGCACAGAAATATAACGCGAGCTGGCGCGTAAAAATCAGACAACACAATGCTGTTCCACTTGCTACAGCATTTGTCTCAGCATTGGCTAGTAGTTGTTTTTGCAAAATGTAGCCAACATACAAAAACCCAACAGCTTTGGTGTCACACATACAATGTGGACACGCCAATCTTCCATGAGTCGACCAACCAGACAACATGCCATATGCAGGAAAGTCATTAATGGTCCACATCAAAGCAGCTCTCATTTTGAAATTCTCCTTCTTTGCAATATCATACGTCAGTTCACCATTCCAAAGCCTCTTCAAATCATCTATTAACGGCTGTAAGTATACATCAATGCCATCGGTTGGATTCGATGGTCCCGGAACAATACAGCTCAAGAACATGTATGGTTTCGTCATGCACATCTCAGGAGGAAGATTATACGGAGTCACAATAATTGGCCAACAAGAATACGGCGATGCAGACGCTTGGATATAAGGGGTAAAACCATCAGAGCACAATCCAAGTCTTACATTACGTGGATCATGCGCAAAATCAGGATACGTTTGATCAAAATGTTTCCAAGCCAACCCGTCACATGGATGCCGCATCTCATTTGAATTTGTTGCGTTGTCATGATGCCATGTCATTTTGCTCGCAGTTTCCAACGATGCAAACAATCTCTGCAACCTCGGTATTAACGGCAAATAAAGAATTGACTTAACCGACACCCGTTTCTGCTTACGATGCACATCACCGCTGCGGACCCGATACCTCGGTGCACTGCAAAATTTACACTCCTCCAAATCGCCGTCATTCGTACCGAACTCGTTGTCGTAGAACAACATGCACCCATTAACGCAACAGTCGATCTTCTTAACTTGCAATCCCAACTTCGACACCAACTTCTTCGCTTCATAATAACTAGATGGCAGATTTTCTGGTACATGCGACACTCTCAACACCAGCTTGTTCATGAACTCCAAGCAATCATCAGGTACATTCCAATTTGACTTGGTGGCTAAAAGGCTCACGCACACCGATAACTTTGACTTAGAAGACCCTTCATACAACGGCCGGTTCACTTCCTCCATCATTCATAAATCCATTTTTTCTTAAATGAGTCGTGACATCTTCTGGACTCTTAATCAATGTACACAAACATTTGATACACGGACATCTTATCCCTCCTTCCGTCCTAAAATCTTCTAGTGACATCGCATACTTAATAAATTGTTCAACTCCTTCCTTAAATTTCGCTTTAATCAACCTCATTCCCGGATATTTTCTATTGTACATCCAACTTCGTTGAGATATAATTTGATTCATCTAGCTAGAGTCGTTTCCAATAATAAAATTAATCAGTTTCAATAAATTAATTAAATATTTTATCCAGTAATTAATACATTAAACTAACATATATTTATAACACTATCTTTTTATAAATTAAAATTGTGTTCATAATTTATGAAATATCTTTTTATAAACTAAAATATTAATTAAATATAAATATTTTTTACTAAATATTTTTAATAAAAATATATTTAAAAAATAACTAATATTTTTAGTCAAATTTACGATATATTAAATTTAAACTACAATACATTTAATTAAAAATAAACATTATTTTTAACCACTAATTATTATTTTTTTAGTCAAAACAAACTAACAAATAAATTAATAACATATATTACTAATTAATAACTAATTAAAATAAATAAGATATACTAACCTCAGATAATTATGTCGGTGAGTTTAGAAGAAGGAGAAAACACTGATCCAACAAGAAACGCACAGCAAACAATCACCCTAAAAGATAAAATTAAAGATTATAAGAAAATACTATATTTAATTAATTTTTACTAACTAGTTAATTTGAAGTACTTTTTTTCTATCTAATTTTTACTAACTAAACTATTATAACAACATTATTTTTACAAATTAACATTATTTTTACTAATTAATTTTCTGACTATTTAATTTTTCTCTTTATTTTTACTAACTAATTTTTTCTACAATATTATTTTTACTAACTAGTTTTTTCTACAAATATTATTTTTACTAACTAGTTTTGTTACAATAATTTTTTCACACTATTTTTACTAACTAATTTTTTAGTCAAATTTACGATATATTTTATTTCGGTTTCTTTATATTCCATTCATGACATAATATGTTGAGATCTCTATATTTTCATAAATTTCAGGTACCTGAGTTCTTCTGGAACTGAAAAATCTATTATGCCAATTACTTTTCATATCCTCACTTGGGTCATCTTTCTTTTTAGCTCCTTTTCTCATTCGAGAATTTTTAATCTTGGGAACCGACTGTACTACCACACTTCAGGGTGGTTAAGATTCATTTGCAAATTTGATTGGAGCATTAGCAGCTGATAGTTTATTTCATAAATTTTGCAAATGATTTATCTTTTGAATATATAGTTCAAATTACTTTATATGAGGATCAAAATGAGACATTAATAATTCAATTCAAGTGATTCATTTGAACTTCTGGTTCAAATTTTCAGCTGCTTCTTCTCTCCCCCTAATATTGGGAAAACTAATTTCTCACTTGATAATAAGCCTTCTGGGCCATAAACAAATCACCAATTTTTAGCTCAAGATACTTTATAGAGATTCTTGTCAAGTTTATTTTCCCAATATTCTTTAAGAATTCATCTTAATGCATTATATTGGAGCAATTTGAAACATACACAACACATCCACAAAATGCTTAATTATATAAAATAATATTAGGTTATACCTAAACTCATTTGCAAATTAAGGGGAGGACTTTCATATAATAACTTATTGGCTTGATGCGAAGCAAAAACTCAATATGATTGAACGTTCCCAAAGTATAATTTTGAAGTTATGATTTAATAAGTATCAATCACACATTTAACTTTAGACGTCTAAAGAATGGATCTTTAGGTCCATATTTTTAAATTAGCATATGCTGGAAGATATTATTTTGATTTACATATGATACTTATCAAATAATTTCTGAAAATTTTAAAAAAATGAGCTCTTCATAAAACAATTTCACAAACTTCTAGTTGTGAGTTGTCTAACCATTTAGTTGATACATTAATTAAAGTCATACAATATCTAAATGGTAATTGGTGTACTGACACCTTATACATCATCAAATTATGAGAGACTCAAATTTTCAATTTATTTGGGAACTAATATTATAAATTATTGGATTGAAGAAACTTCTGGTTCTTCAATACATATCCAATAAAAATTATTTTTCGCATCATAATAGATCCGGGATGACCCAACCGGTCTTGCCAAAGACAAACTTAATATGATTTGTAAACTTTTAGTTTACAAAAATTTGTGCTTCAATTGCACTAATATAAATACTCAAAGTTAACTTTGTTCTCCATGTAATAATATATTAGCTCTTCTTGAGCTTTCAATGATTTTGGAGTATCAAAAATAATTTTAATCAAACTCTTGTAGAAAATATATAAGTCAATTATATTAATTTCCATGTATATCATAATAATTGTCAAACTCCATGCAGGGAAAACAAAGAAACTAAGAAATTCCCACTTGTAATCGAAATAAGTTGATCATTTATAGACCATCATTCATTCATTTATATGAGTAATAATATTGAAAACAACTTTCTCTTTTATGCAAAAATAATAAGTCACAAGAAAATAAATGAATAAATAACTAAATAAATAAATAAGTGCACAACTAACCTCCAATAGTGTGACATTCATCATGATTTTTGCAATCCTTCCGGGATATATTTGATGTTAAATTATTAGTTCTTCATAACTATATGATTTTTGCAATACTTCTGGGATTTATTTGATATTATATTATTAAGTAGTTCTTCAGGAACTATCGACAAATAGTTAAAAACTTTAAACTTCGTTGAGCTATCCTTCAGGGATGTTTTAATATATATCAAACTTTTAGTTCTTCATGAACTTTATAACACATTTTTATTAGATCTCTATGAATCATTTGTTACGCAGTCCTTCAAGGATGCTTAAATTAATTTTCTGATTATCAATCTTTAAGTGATTAAACCTTTTAAATTCTTCTGGAATTCAGACATAATAATGTTAAGTTCTTCAGGAACTACCTTTTTGAATTCAAAAATTCACATAGAATAATATGAGTTCTTCAGGAACTACATAATAGTTGTTTTTGAACACTTAAACGTACGGCTACAAACAAGTTTTATAATTAAACTACAAAAACCATATAAGTTTGGTTTTACTAGATCAACTGTAATTATCAGCAGTGCAATATAAATAGAGTGACGCAGTGTAATACATATATATATGTCAACCAAGCCGAATATATGATTAATCTTAAAAATATAAAGTGTACAAAAGAATATTACTAAATTCCAAAAAGAATGCAGAGGATGATTGCATTTATGCATGAACAAAGAACTAGACTCTGCTTTATGTATTCAGTATAATCTGGAAACACATTGGATTGAAAATTGGTGATAGAAAACAACAATAGATTTCATCCTGATTTTAAACTCGTTCTTTCACATGAAAGCAAATTCTATAAATTAATTTCTTTGTGGTAAATACAATACGAGACAAAAATAAACTAAGCAAAGCAACAACATTGTTTCTGATGATTCATATTCGGGTGGAAATAACAAGAGAACAATAAAAGCTTTGTTTCTTATGGTGCATATTCGGGTGGAAAGAAAATTATAGAATACTCCTTATAAATTATAAACTAGCATGTCACATTTCAAAATAATCACAAATAAGAAAAACAAACTCACTATAAAGTTAATAAATACTTAACAATTTTGACTTCAAAGTCATTTTTAAATTAAATTTTTAATGTTTTTCATTGTGCAAAACAGTGCATTTTTACTATCATAGGTATCATTAAGTCACAAACTATTCAACTTGCAATAGCAAAACAACTACACAATTCAATTACCATTCAAACAAAAGAAACTAAGACAATTCAATTCAACTATATGCTCAATGAAACACCACACACATTAACATACATACATACCAAAATATAATTGACATATATTGTTATGCATAGCACTCACAAATTAGCAAATCATTCCCACCAGAATTCTTATCTAAGATTAATAATTATTTGTACAAAACTAACTATATACAGATTTCAGGAAATTCATGATATCAATTCATCAATACTAAATATTAATTATACTCCCAAAGTTTCAAATAGTAAAGAAAAAATAATAATTTAAAACTAACCTTTTCTCAAACAAAGGCTAGCAGCTAATTGAGAATCATGGTTGGAGATGAGAAGTCTTTTATAATAACGTTTCTTCTATAATAAGTCCTCGTCACAACAATTCAAATCATGGTTGGATATTTTTCATCAAACTAAAACGGAAAGATGATTGAGAATAGAGTAAAATCAAATGACACTTAACATGATACATTTTAAATTGTTCAAAATAAAATAAACAAACATGTGAATATGAAATAGGTTATGTATCGATGAACTTATCTCAAATTGTGTCGTTAGAGCTTCGTGCTGATAACGTGTTAGAAATAAATATGTAAAGCTATAGAATAGAGAATAGAGATAAAGGAAGATTTGTATTATTCTAGTCATGTATGTTTACATCATAACAAGAGTCTTATTTATAGGACATAGAGGAACAAGTGAAAGGACAAATGTAATTATGCTCCACTCATTAGTGGGAGTTATAGGACAAGGAAGAGGTATGGACATCCATTAATCCTTATTATTCATAACAAATATAAAATAAACGTCTATATTGTTCAAAAAATGTACGTCTATGTAATATAAAATAAAAATTAAAACAAAAACCACGTACTAATACGAATATTATTTTTGTAGTTTTACCAGAACATATATATCTATGCGAACCTATATTTGTACTCATATATTAATCCGAGAACCAATTTTTTTGTAATTTCTATAGGACCTATATTTATAGTCATCTACACGATAATACAAGTGCCTTTTAATTTTGTAATTTACACTATTGGGATCAATATTTATACTCATATATTAATACATGATCCTATCTTTTTTGTAATTTCTACGGATACGGAAAAGGAAACAACATATTGTTCGAAACAGCGAGCATGAGATCACTATTCATCCCAATCTATCCCTTTAAAATTCTTACATATATATTATTTTTCATATTTAAAAATATAAATATAAATATAAAATTAATTTCACAAGTAATTGGAGAAATAAAAATTAATTGATAAAAAAATTCATTAATTAAAAATAAAATTCAAAAAACTAAAATTAAAATAAAATTTTAATATCTCAACTAATTTACTTTAAATTTAATTACATATACTAACTAATATAATTTTAAATATTAATCAGTACATTGCACAGGTTAGTTATACTAGTAAAAAAAAAAAAATTTTTGAGTATATATTGATATTAACAATGTACAAAATTTTTAACATAGTAGTACTAAAAAATTAATTAATTAATTGACCTTATGTTTTCAGCAAATTATGGTTGTCTCCAATGTTGGATCCCTTTACTTAGTGTTGTGCTTTCTCTACTTCACTCTCTGCAACTTTAACTTCATATTTTTTATGATGTATGTTTTTTTTTTTATGTTTTTCAACTATGAAGAAATAATAACATGAACTTTTTTGACCAAATAATAAGATGGACGTTTTTTTTTTACTAATACATGAACCTTAATTTGAGTCAAAAAATATAGTCAAAAAAAATTAACATGAACCTAATTATTATAGTTGAAACCAACGTCCCTTTTTCTATATTTTAATTATTTTCTTTTGACTAACTATCTTTTGATTATAAATTTTGTAACGTTTATTACTCTATTTACTATATATCTTTGACTTGATTTTTTTTTAGCTTCATTTTAAGAAGAAATTTTTTTTTACTATCTTTGACTTGGTTTCTTCATTTGTAATTTTCCTTTCTTTTGATTTTTTAATATATATATATATATGTGTGTGTGTGTGTGTGAAAGTTTTGCCTTATGGGCGTTTCTCTTCGATTGCATCCTTTTTTCTTTGTTCTTTAAATCTTTGTTTTCTCATCTAAATTGGTTTCTAATTTATGATGTTTGAATGTTGATCAAAGTCTCAGGATGTGATGGCTCTTGGTTTATGTGATTTGATTTGAGTTCTTCATCTTGTTGAGCAGCATATTTTTTTCAGGTATGTGATATAATGAATCATTTCTTGTAGAATATATATTATATAAGTTGATATAAATAAATTAATCCATTAAAAAAAAATTTTTTTTTATTGCAAAATCAGTGTTTCATATATCTTATTATTCATTTGAAAAAAAAAATTGTTTGAGTTTTGTTGTTGATGATCATTTCACAGTATTTCCATCATGCAAGAATAAAAATATAATAATAAACCGAACTCTCTGATTTTTTTTTACAATTGAATTATAGTAGTAACTTGTTTGAAACAATTTCGATTTTTTGTTTTTAAAATGTGTTTTATAAATGTCTTTTAGAAAAGTGTTTTAAAAATGAGAAAAACAAAACTCATTGAACTTGTTTTACTTTTTTAGTTTTAAAAACTGATAAACAGAAAACAATTTTTAAAAACACTTTTGTAAAATTGAATGAACAAACAAGTTTTTAATTTTTAAAAACTAAAAAACAATTTTTAGAAAGGCCCTTAATAACATATGTAAATCCTTGAAACAGCCTCACCCTTTACGGCGATAAGGCTGCCTACATCTATCGTCCCAGGCGCGCAAATCAAATTGGTGTGATTGGCGCGCCCGCTTATTACCTTATGCAATAGATTTTAGAATTTGTGAGATTTCAATGTTTGTTTGTTAAATTTGAATATTGATGCATATGTTCATTAGTATCAGCTAGTTTTGAAATCTGAATAAGTTCAAATCCTTTCGAGTATGTACCACTTTAATTAATAATAGCATATTTGTTTATGCATCTATGTTGTTCCATATTGCTGCTTTTGTCTGAATTTTGTTTATGATTTTACAAGATTTTGGAGAACAAAGATACATAAATCACTTGTTTTTGTATGACATATTATGAGTATTGAAAAAGCATTACCAGTTCCAAATTGTGGTTGTGACTTTCGCATTAGTAACCATAATGAGAATTGGATACTGCTGAATATTCGATTGTGCTGAGAAATATGAACACTTATAGCCGAATATTGGATACTGTTGAGAAATATGATTCAAAAGGCAAAACATGAACACCGTTACCCAAGATGAATCTGAAGAGAAAATTTTGTTCGCGTTGTTACAAGGACAAGAGATTCTATTTTATCGGCGGGTAAGATGAAAATAAAAACGATCTAATTTGTGGAGAGTTTTTCAACGAAAAGACAAGTACATGGAATTTGGTTCGTGATATGTTGAAAGATATTCCGCTTTTTGTTTCTCACTCTCCGCCTCTAATATATAGTTGTTGTCAATAACATGTTTTACACACTTGATGCTTCTTCTAATGAGTTGAAAGTTTATATCAAAGGGATAAGTGGAAGAAAATAGGTGTTGCTCCTGTTCAAGCTAATGCACAAGGTGGAAGAAAATAGGCGCACCAATTCCAAGTACCTTGTCACTAAGTTATTTAAATGAAATACCCCAACCACCTTGTGCATCAGCTCTAACGGGAACAACACCTAACTTCTGCCACTTATTGATCCCTTTGATATAAACTTTCAACTCATTGGAAGAACCATATCATTTGTGTAAAGCTTGTTATTGACGACAACTATTAGAGGCGGAGAGTCGAAAGAGGAAGATCTTTCAACATATCAGGAATCAAATTCCATGTATTTGTCTTTTCGTCGAAAAACTCTCCGCAAGTTAGATCATTTTTATTTTCATCTTGCCTTCCAATTACATTGAATCTCTTGTCCTTGTAACAACCCGAACAAAATTTTCTCTTTAGATTCATCTTGGGCAATGGTGTCCATCTTTTTCTTTGACTCATATTTCTCATAAGTATCCAAAATTTCGCTATAAGTGTTTGTTTCTAATCCACCAGCGACAAAAGTGAATTCACCAGAACTAGCTGAAGCAAATAGACACCTTGGATTAATCATGAATGGGCCTTTAAACTATTCATTAGTTTCCGAATCATACCGCCAAATAACACGTCTTGCTATTTCTTTGCCAAGAACCAATAATTGTGACCCTGCAGAAAATGATTCTTTATAGTTAAGAATGCATTGAAATCTCAATAGAATAAAAGAAAGAAACAAAAAGCATGCAAGGAGGCTGTGGGCGAAGTGTCAGGTTTTTTCGCCTAGGGCAAAAAAGTGTACGCTTGGGGTGAAAGTTATAGAGAGCGCCTATGGTTTTTAAGTTTGGGGCGCATGAATTTTTCCTTGGGCGAATGTGCACGGATCGACATGGTTTTTGGGTTTTTTTGGCTCAAATTTGTTCAAGATTAAAATAGATATGTTCCTATTGTAAAGGTATATTTTATTCCATAAATAGTGAGGTTTAAAAACAAGGATTAACAAGATTGAAAGGGTTTTGAAACCAACAAGCAATCTAGTGATTAAAGAGATTTTGCTCTTGGTAATATTTATAGGGTTGGGGTTTTACTCTTGGTAATTTTACTTTATTTAAGTTTCTTAGTCGTGGGAAGAAACTTGGGATTAGGGTAGAGTTAGGTTTAAAGATTTTCTGTTGTAACCCTAATTTTTCGGACGGAATAGATTATGTCTAAACTAGAATTGCACTTTCAGACATATTTGGGACAAATTTCAATTCTGTATGAGAATTTGTGACGGATTTCACACAAAACACTTAATTGTTGTATATTTTGTACTTTTTTGTAAATTTCGTCCCAAATCTGTGTGAAAGTTTGAGACGGATTTGAGACGGTTGATATAATCTTGTGTATTTTTCATTTTTCCATGAGATTCGTCCCAAATCCGTGTGAAAATTTGAGACGAATTTGAGACAAACTATATAACTTTTGTTGTTTATGTTGGGTATAGTGAATTATGTCTAAAATCTGTGTGAAACGTTGAGACAGATTTGGAACGAAAGTCACCATGTGACTGCTCATATGGTTTATGCGTGAGATCCAAGCCTAATAATACATTACAAACCCAACATCTCCCATCTTCCATCAATCATTCCCATCTATAGAGTTGTCTCCTTCTCTTATTGTCTTATTTCTCCCTTCTTCTCTCTTTTTTATTTGTTTTCTTTATCGCCATTATTGTTACGAACCTACAACCATCATTTTCCTCTTGTTCACCACCATTCGATTGATCATCTGTCAAGGAAAATACTAACTTTTATCACGACGGTGTCGGCATCGAAGCATTGTGGATCTGCGTTACTGTAAAACAAGGCGACGCTAACTGCTTCTCGAGGTATCCTTTAACATTTCTTTATGTTTAACTCACATTCTTCATTGTAAAAGGAGGAGTTGTAGTCAATAAATTGTGGATCTGATTTATAATGAAGAAAATAGACATGTGCTACAACGAACGAAGTAGATTAGTGTTAAGAGTAGATCTGTAATTGCTTGTTCATTCTATTTTCAGGCAAGAGTTGCAGTTGTCATTTTGGAAAAACTCGAAATTATGCAAGGAATTGATTTGCAACTTGATGGAGAGAACAACTAGTCTGGAATATCGATTTTTTCTTCTATTTTTACTTTTGTAAATTAATTTTGGTGAATTCTTTTTTATTAGAATCATATGTATATGTTCTTTGTTATTTTTATTTTTTTTATGTACAAATTCTAGTTGTTTATGAGGATTGTAGAAGAAAATATATGTACAATAATGTAATAATATTTATTTATATTTGAATAAATTAGTTCACAATATTTGGATTCATTTAAATTTATGTCAAGTTAGATTTTTATATATTAATTAAACATTTGAAATATATTTCAAAATAATATTGTATCATATTAAGTTGATATAGTAAAATTATGTTGTGTGAATTACGTTTGAAATTCGTTTAAACATGTTTGGGACGGATTTTATTAGGACAGTTTTTTTAATCACCCACGAGGGTTTTTTGCACGGGGTGCTTTCGTCTGAAATCCGTCCGAATACCATTTGTAACGGTACTGAAATATTATAATGGAAGGGAGAGTTGCTCTCTCCCCCAGAGTAGGTCACTTAAGCCGAACAGGGTAAACAATATTTTAGTGTTCTCAATAATTATGTTAATGTCTTAGTGGATGTCCATCCATATGACTTAGTGTATGATCTTCTACTTTCTCCCACTAATAAGTGGATCTCAATTATCATTGTTCAAAGATTGGGTTTTAATATACAAAAAGGTTTAGCGGCGCACAGGGGTGTTTTCTGGGTCAGGCATGCTTGGACACT
Source organism: Trifolium dubium (assembly GCA_951804385.1). Lineage (NCBI taxonomy): Eukaryota > Viridiplantae > Streptophyta > Magnoliopsida > Fabales > Fabaceae > Trifolium > Trifolium dubium. The sequence goes on along the minus strand of OX638072.1, from coordinate 7,895,795 downwards.
TGCCCGGGCTTGGCCCTATTTTTTTTTTTTGTTCAGTAAAAAGGAGAAAAGTATGGGCTAAAAAGAAAAACAAAAGGGCAAAATCCAATATGAATGGGAACGATTCTGCGTACGCGAAGAAACAAACGGAACATAACAACGAAAGAAACCAACACACAACACTGCTTCTCAGTTCTCTCTCGAGATCTCACCTCTCGCTTCTGGCCGCCGTACAGCCGCGCCTCCGGTGGCCGGTCGCTTCACCCTTGACTTCAGTCTTCAGGTTACATCTTTGCCTCTTTCGTAGTATTATCGAATGTTTTTAATCCCTCTATGGCTCTATTATTTGTTAATTTGCTGGTTATGGCTCTAAATTTGCTGGTTTGAACTCTAAATTTGTTGGTAGTATTATTGAATGTTCCACTAAAGCATTTTTGAATTCTGGTAGTTGGGTTTAATTTGCTGGTTAGAACCCTCAATTTTGATAGTATTATTGAATGTTTTTAATCCCTCTATGACTCTATTATTTGTTAATTTGCTGTTACAAAAAACACTATTGGTAATTTTGATAGTGTTTTTCAACCCTAAGTAGGAACCTTTCTTTTGTGAATCCATTCATGATGTTATTTTGTGATTTGTGAACTGAGTTTTGTAATGTAAGCTGAATTGAATAATAACTTTAAATCATTAAATTTCAGGGATGAAGAGGTTTCTAGTTAATAGAGCGAGTATTGAGAATATAGTGAATGTTGTGCAATCGGAAACCGAAGTAGAAGAACCGCTTCCTAATGGGACCAATGAGTTTAATTCAAATGAGATTGTGGGTGATCCAAGTTGTAGGAAACAAATTCACAATTATCTTTCGGATATTCAAGACGAAGTGAGAAGGGCATATGTATTGAAGGGTGCAATGTAACCGAATTTGACAAAATTTCCTCGTACTGAATTTGGTATTATCCGAACCACTTGATGATGTTGATATTATTCGATCATTCTCCGCAAAGAAGTCTCAGAAAGGGCATTTGCCTCGTGGTTTTATTTAGCGTATTATGTTATGTTTCATCTCTTTAATATTAATCTTTTTTGTTGATAAAGTGGCAAACTTCTTTTATTTTGATTTATGGCTATATATATATATATATACTCTCTCCGTCCAAAATGTAAGAGAAAAAACAAAAATCGCACTTATTAAGAAAAAGTAAAATATTTTGTCAAAAAAAAGAAAAAGTAAAATATAATGATTAGGGGTATGTTTTTTTGAAAAAAAATTGTATGAAAAGATATAAAAACAATTTTTATTGGTTGTTGGTTATAGAAAATGTAAGAGAGAGAATAAACTTTTCTTGAAAAGATAAATGTTTGAACTTTTTCTCTTACATTTTGGGACAAAAAAATTGAGTTTTTTTTTCTTACATTTAGGGGCGAAGGGAGTATATATATATATGCTCTTTTATTTTTATTTATGACTACATATATATGACTTCTCCCGCTACTATGAATTTGTGATTAAAATTTTGCCCAGACTCTACAAAAATCCAAATTACGCCACTTGGCGGCGCAGTTTATTCAGGTAATAAATGTTGCCCGTCTACCTTTTATTCATGTCCGGCCCCCAACACAAGCAAGTAGTGTTTTTGTTTGGGGCCTCCAAAATAATGGGACCTCAAAAAAAAATTATTAGGTACTTATAGTATTAGATTCGATCTATATTTGGCCCAAACACAATAAAAATACTTAAAAAAAAAATATTTGTTTCAAAGAAAAAAAAGCAAACCATGTAAAAAGTAGTATAATTTTAATATAAGTAGTTAAAATGTTGATTAGAAAATGATATTTTGTTTATGTAGTTTTGAAGTTATTATACTATTTATAATTTTAATATATGATGTTCTTTTAAAAAAAGTAGTATATTTTTTTGGTACAATTTTTTTATTTGGGGTCCATTTTAATTATTTGCTTGGGACTTCTAAAATGTTGGGCCGGCACTGTATATATACATATATAAGGTTATAAAAAATATATATTGTTCTTTCACTCCTCTATTTGTATCCTATAAATAGGACTCTTGTATATGATGTAAAGACACACTTGTGAAGAGTAATACAATCTCTATTCTTTATGTCTTTCTCCTCCATTTCTATACTTCAATTCTTTCTCTTGTTTAGATTGATTTCATAACAGAATTCATTTAATCTATTATTATTTAAAAGAGATAAACTTATTTAAACGACGCTTATATAATATAAGAGTTGCAAATTTTGTTACAATGAACAAACCTACAATTAATATTTTAAGATATGACTCCTCTAAATTGAATGATTCACTTTAGAGTAAAGTGGATAATATTAACCGTTGATTCATGAATTAATGGTAGAATTATATGTACATCATAAAAATAATCATGAGAATCATAAGATTTGTTGAAATCACAATCTTGAATTTTCTCACTTTACACTTTAATCACTTCAGAAATCCAAATCCATTTTTTAAATATATTTGAGATTTTATTAAATCAATTTTAGAAAAATATAAAAATAAATAAATAACTTCGCAAATGTAATTTTGACAGTTAAATCTTTTTAATTTGTATCAACTTCACAATGAAAAAAATTTAATTAACTAAATATTGCACTTTTTAAATATTTAAAATGGAACTCTTTTTTTAACGTAACAAATATTCAATACACCTGTTAAATTTAAATAAATTGAATATATTATATTCTTTAATTCAAGAAAAAAAAAACATAATTAAAAATAAATTGAATATTATATATTTTTAAAATTTCTCCCATTTTTAAGATAGCAAATATCCAACATTACTTTAGTCAAAAATAAAATATCAAACATTTTTAATAATCACATTGTAAAAAGAATAATTTAATCACAATTGTGCGATGTGCGAGTTTATTGCTAGTAGTCTATAAATGACATGCATGCAAACCTTTCTTACCACACCATATATAGGTCATAATTATATCCAAGTTGGGTTTTGTCTAAATGAACTCATCTGAACAGAAATTAAGACTTGAACTGAGTTTGATTTTCAAAGAGTGAACGTGAGCTTTAAGAACTTCAACTTCAAATCTAAAATTTGAACTTATTTTGAACATGAATTTCTACTCCATTTGTTCCTTGAACTTCTACCACATCATATCTTAATTTTAGAGAAAGAATGCAAAAGCATTTGGGTTCAATTTAAATGTAGAGAAAGAATGATGTGTGAGTTGAGTATTGTTGTTGGTGAGCGCTAAAGAGAAAGAAGAAATGGGAGGAGATATGTTTATGCAGATGGAAGGAGAAGAAAATGGGAGAATGTCTTTTTTTTAACAACAAACAAATTATAATAAGGATGAAAAATTAGTAGAAAAAGAACAAGAGGTACTCACTCCACCAAATAGGAACAATACATTGAATACTAACCCCAAAATGCAAATAAACCACCCGTCATAAGCAAGAAAAAATGAAACACATATCTCGAACAACTACCCAAACACTATCTAACTATACAATCAAACGGGCACACATTTCATTCATGTAATAGGCAAGAAGAATTGTGCTTCTTTGCCAACAACCATTTCCATGATACTAGCTTGATCATGTCTACTACTTCATCTACCTCAACCACTTTATTAGAGAAAATCCTCTCATTACGGGTTCGCCATATGGTCCAAATCACCGCATGCCACACCAACAAAAACCCCTTAATCCCAACATTAACCCTTTGATAAAAAAGTTATAACAAAGAACCTCTAAACATTTTGATATAAGAATACATAATTAAATGATAAAATTTGGTATTATTCCATAACATAAATAACAAAATGAAAGGCGTGCATCAGAATATGGATGAAAAATTAGCATTTTAGAGGAAAATTTGCTCATATTTTTTCTTCACCAACAGAAGTAACTTAGATACCAATTTCACTACCCTGCCATAATTATAGTCTCATAGATGCAAATTAGGAACAAAACACATCAACACATTCTTCCTAACAAATTATAACAAATTATGTCAGAAAGAGACACACCCCCAAACAACAAATTAGAATCAAAGATAAAATAACAAGCTAAGAAGCATATAAGTTTTATTTTGAAATTAGCATCATCTTTTGACCTCCACGCTTTCAATATGAAGTGTCGATGCATTACATTTTACCTTTCAAGAACTTCCCATCATAACAGCACAATTCCTAATGAAATGATTAAGTTGAGCACTCCCACAATCAATTTGCTTCCACCGCAATCTCTCACCATCAGGATCAGGACAACAAGTATAAATCGACAAAGAGCGTTCTCCATGCGAAACAGAAGGTGCACCAATAACAAGTAATTCATCACCAAGTGATTTAAATGCAACACCCCAACCACCTTGTGCATCAGCTCTAACAGGAGCAACACCTAACTTCTTCCACTTATTGGTCCCTTTGATATAAACTTTCAAATCATTAGAAGAAGCATCAAGTGTGTAAAGCTCGTTATTGACGACAGCTATTAGAGGCGGAGAGTGAGAAACCGAAAGCGGAATATCTTTCAACATATCAGGAATCAAATTCCAAGTATTTGTCTTTTCGTCGAAAAATTCTCCGCAAGTTAGATCGTTTTTATTCTCATCTTGCCCGCCAATAACATAGAATCTCTTGTCCATGTAACAACCCGAACAAAATTTTCTCTTTAGATTCATCTTGGGTAACGGTGTCCAAGTTTTTCTTTCCGAATCATATTTCTCAGCAGTATCCAATATTTTGCTATAAGTATTTGTTTCTAGTCCACCAGCAACAAAAGCAAAATTACCAGAACTAGCTGAAGCAAATAGACACCTTGGATTAATCATGAATGGCCCTTTAAACCATTCATTAGTTTCCGAATTGTACCGCCAAATAACAGGTCCCTCGATTTCTTTGCCCGAAACGAATAACTGTGACCCTGCAGAGAAGGATTCTTTATCACCAAACTCAAAGCTGTAATCTGATGGAATCATTGGTAGTTTCCTGCTTGATTTGAAAGGCCAATCCATACCCCACCAATTGCTTTCGCCGCTCGCTAACATAAAAACCGATGGTTCTTTGAATCCTAACTCCTTCCTTATTTTGTAGATCTCGCCGCTTTTCATTAGACTCGAGAATCTCTTGTTTAGAAAACATAGTTTCCAGTGTTGTGATCTTGGAAATCTTGCCAAGATCGAAGTCTCTACCTCGTCGCTGAGACTTAGAACATAATCTGCATCCTGAGGTAAAGGTTCTTCTTCTATTGAGGAACCGTTGCCGTCGGAGGGTGGTAACAATTCAATAATTCTCATCTTTTCCGATGGAGAATTATGATAACTAATGCAATAGTCACTACCACTATTTGGAACTGGTAATGCTTTTTTATTACTCATAATAAGTCATACATAAACAAGTGATCAATTTCTGTATATTTGTTCTCCAAAATTCTCTTAACACTTCAAAATCAATTTCCTGTCACATCATAATCAAAATTCAGACAAAGGCAGCAACATGGAACAAAATAGATGCATAAATAAATATACCATCATATAGGATTTGAACTCTATTCAGATTAGAAAACTAATATCTTATTATGTTATAATCAATACAATTTCAAAAAATTCAATTGTATAAAACAGAATCATGTATTCAAAACAGAATCAGAGAGTTTGGTTTATTATTATTCTTTTATTCTTGCATGATGTAAAGACTGTGAAATGACTCAACATCAAAACTCAAACAAATTTTCTCAAATCAATAATAAGATATATAACAAGACACTGATTTTGCAAGTAAAAAATACTAAATTTTTAATGGATTTATTTATTTATATATATCAACTTATATAATATATATTCTACAAGAAATAATTAATTATATCACATACCTGAGAAAAATATGCTGCTTAACAAGATGAAGAACTCAATTCACAGAAACCAAAAGCCATCACATCCTGAGACTTTGATCAACATTCAAACATCATAGAAATTAATTCAGATGAGAAAACTAAGATTTAAAGAACAAAGCAAAAAAGACTTCAAAGAAGAATATATAAGAGAAACGCCCATAAGGCAAAACTTTCACATAATATATATGTAATAAATAAAAAATTCAAAAGAAAGAAAAAGAAAAAAAAGCACCTACAAATGAAGAAGCCAAGTCAAAGATGGTAAATATTTCTTTTTTTTTTCTACTTAAAATGGAAGCTTAAAAAAAATCAAGTCAAAGATAGTAATAAATAGAGTAATAAACGTTACAAAATATGTAATCAAAAATAGAAAAAGAGACGTTGGTCAACTATAATAATTAAGATTCATAATATATTTTGACTCAAATTAAGGTTCATTTTTTAGTCAAAAAAAAATTAATGTTATTATTTGGTCAAAATAAAAATAAAAAAAAGGTTCTTATTATTATTTCTTCATAGTTGAAAAAAATATTAAAAACATCATAAAAAATGCATGTGAAGTTGAATTTGAAGTTTAAGTTGCAGAGAGTGAAGTAGAGAAATTAAAGCAACAGACTAAGGAAAGAGATCCAACATTGAAGACAACCATAATTTGCTGGAAAACATATGATTAATTAATTAATTTAGTACTACTATATGCTAAAAACTTTGTACATTATTAATATTAAAATATACACAACTCAAAAAAATTAATAATTTAATTGTTATGCTTATCAAACCGCACCATGGTATTATTTAATTGTCAATTTGAGGGAAAAATAAAGGCAAAGAGGATTTGTGAGAGAGGGACAACTGTGCATTCACACAGTGAGTCAGGTGCTCATGATGCAACAGCAGTCCAATATGAAAGAAAAAAGAATGTTAAAAAATAGCATAAGCAAGCAGAAAGTGACACACACATTGGTTAGGTTCTTCTCTCTCTTCTTTTTATTTCATTGTTTAATTTAAGTTCTCCATGATGTGTTTTTATTTTATTTTTTAGTAGTAGTTCTCTTTTTCATCTTGGAAAGTTTAGAATGGAAATAATAAATAAATAAATAAAAAGAATGGTAAAAAATGTTAGGATTAAATGGTACTCCTATGTAATAAAATATATGTTGTTCCGACATTTTAATATATATTAAAAAATTTGTAACTTCTATAAATTTTGTTAAAATTATATATATTTTTTGTTTTTTACTCTTTCTCACTTTTTGTTGGTATATGAAAAAATAATAAAGTTGGAGAGAGAATAATGATTTTTGTTGGAAACAAAAGTATAAATACATGGATAATTTAAGAAGATCAAAATTAATTTTACATTGGTATTGTAAAACGACGTATATTATAGTACAAATTTTTTTTTCCAAAACGACATATATTATAATACGGAGGGAGTAATAAATTAATTTAGTTTGACATTTTCAAAGAAAAAAATGAACTAAAAAATATTTGTCAGTTTTTAATTTTCATAATTGTTTTATACTAAATTTGAATCAAACCAAAACAAAAATTAAGTATTATTTAAATTTTAAACAAACACAAAATATATATATTATAAAATTTATAAATAAAATTATACATTTATGAAATATATTTTAACAAGCAACTTTTAAGAGTTGTGATTGATTCTTCTTATTTAAAATATTAATTTTAATTCTCGTACAATCACTAATATAATAATTAATAATATAAATATTAAAATAGGACAAAAAAGCAACAAAATAAAATGACACATATGCAAAGTCTAAAATTTAAGATGTGGTACTACCTTACTTATATAAAATGATGAACTTTTATTACTAGAATTTTTGCTTATAGTGACTAATTTAGAGATTAATTTTAATGAAATTGCTCATTAAATCAAATAGAGATCGATATAGATATCAATTAAAATCAGTTTGAAAAACCATGGTGGCTGATCAATTGTGACCAATTTGTTGCGACCGAATTAGTGATTGAGTTTAGTTACCATATTTAGAGACTAAATTTAGAGACCGATTTAGTAACTGAATTTAGAGACCGATTTAGAGACTGAATTTAGAGACCGCTTTAGTGACTAAACTTAGAGACCAATTTAGAGACCGAAGCGGTGACTGACTTTAGTGACTAAATTTTGATACAGAATTAGAGACTGCATGCGACGTGACGTGCGACGCTATCAACGACTGATTTAGTAACCCTTATTAGAGACCGTTATTGTGACCAATTTAGAATTAATTTCTATGTTTTTTTTTGCAACTGATTCTGCGACCAAATTAAAAATGTGGTATATTAAATTCGGTCTCTAATGAGTTTGTTTTTTTGTTTTATTAGTCCCTCCGTTCTTTTTTATTTGTCGTTTTTGAAAAGAAAAAAAGAACAAATTAAGATAGTGTATTTTGCACCTTATCTTCTTATTATACATTTTTTTAATATATGTCATAGTTTTAATCGCCAATAAAATCTTTTTTTTGGCGCACACTTTATCTTTACAAAAAAAAATAGGAACAAAACTAAACAAAAACAATACCTTTCCAAAAATAAAATAAAAAAAAGGATAATTTTCATTCTGTTACCTTACTTGGTCCTAACGGTTAGAAAAATGTAAAAAACGAGAGGTATAAGCCTCTAATGAGAAAACATACATGAAATTTGGATTCAGCGTGAATAAAGAGAAATTTTGGAGTATCGTTTCGTAAGTTTTCGTGATTGGAAAGATATCCGGTGATGTGGACAGAGACGGTGATAGAGGAAGCTCCGTACGCGATGAAGAAGAAGGTCTCTGGCCACGTGGTATTTTCCTATTGGATCTCACATCAAAGCCACCAAGTCCCTAAGTGTCATGTATGGAAAATTAACATTTTTGACAATTTTCTAACGATAATTAGGACCAAATAACTCTATAATGACCAAAACATTTTGGTCGCTAAATCAGTCTCTAAACACGAAATTTCTAGTGTCTTTTAAAATAAATTTTAATACATAATTATAAGATTAAAAATATTCATTTTTGTAAAAGTTTTTAAAATATAAACTATTTTACAAACTTCAATATTATATGTTTGGATCTAAACATACTCACCCTAAAGAAGTGATTGATGGAGAAAGTTGTTGGAATTCATGGAGATTTCACCAAAGAGGGGGTTCGATGCTCAATTCACTAGATAAATTAGAAATGAAGTGAATTAAATTTTTTGAGAATACGAGATGATACTTTGGTGGCTAGATAAGTACGGTTTTTTTTTGTACATCTTTATCCTTAAATAGGCATATGAGAAATATTTACATTTAATTTGTCACCTAATAGAAACTAAATTTGATTTTGATTTTATATGGATTAAAAATATATTTAATCCAAAATATTATATATCTATGTCTACTTTATTCTATACTATTTTTTTTCATTTATTATAAATTTGAAATTTCTATCGTCTTTTAACATTGATCAATATATTATCTTATTTATTATTTGTAATAAATTAGTTTTTTATTTTTTTATTAATATCGTTTATTTTATTTATTTGTAATATTTTATTCATTTATTTCTAACACTTTCATCATTTATCTTTCCTTTTTATATGAATGTGCAAAATTACAATTGACTGGATCAAACTGTAAATTAAACCATATTTAAAATTGAATCATTTAATATGGTTATATATTTTTATTTTCTTTTAAAACCGTACAACTATTAATTAATATTAGAAATCTCTATCTCTATATAATATAATTATGGATGTCTTTCTTCCGATCATTATCCAATGTGGCAAATAACTAAGGCTTCATATGTCTATGTGGCAAGATTTTAAGGCTTTAAGTTTTAAGCAATTAGGCAAGCTAAATATACTCCTTTCGATTCCCTCCAGCAACATTTTTCTAATTTTTATATTATTTTACTTAGATTTAATTAAGAGCTTTAGTAAAAGTAACATGTCCGATTCTCACCAACAACAAAAAATCTATTTTTATGATATATATTTTTACTTATACTATGTAGATTTAATTAGGAGTTGTAGCAAAAGGAAAATGGTTCAATTTCCACCCACAACAAAATTCTATTTTTATGATGTATTTTTTTACTTAATTGTTACTAACCATAATTATTATTTTTTTGACAAACTAACTTCAAAAGTATTCAGATGAAGAAGGTTTAATAATATTAATAACCGATGAAGAAGACGAAGATATAGATGTAACTTCTTCTGTGTTTTTTAAAGAAACTTTTGTACGTTTCTTTAATTTTATCGTTTAATATTATATATGTTCATGATTAAACCATTTTTTTTTGATAAAATCGCAATCCTTTTCAAAATTATATATTTTTTATGAAATAATTTCGTGTTATACATAACAACTTATAAGACCTATGCAAGCACGGGTCGAAGGTCTAGTTTTAGTAAAATGATTTTTGGTTCATGGAAAAAAAAAGTGTATAAAAAGTAAAAAAAAAAAAATCCTTTGCAAAGAGAGGCTTGCGATGTTTCACACGATGACACTTGATAAAAGATGACATTGACAACTCTACAAGAATAGATTACCTAGCTATGTTTATTTTATTTTTTTGAAGAAGTTAAATTAACCCACCTAAATTGACGCTGGAGAAAATCAAACCTAAAATTTTAAGGAAGAGTACACTCCTAGGTCCCAAGGTAATAGCATCAGACCAACCCAGGTTCTTTTTTTTCCCCTCTTTTTTATACTATTGCGCGCTGACTTTGTTGTTGTACTAATACCATCCATTATAAGACTAATGTTTTCCTACACATGTGAAATGAATTATATGATGCAGCACTCATTTCTAAAATTGACCGAGAGATTAAAAGTTTATATCATATATTAGGGATGATTGTATCCGAACTAATTCAAAAGTAAAATGTAAACCGAACAAAATCCAAACTGAAAATCGCAAAAAACATACGATAATGAATGGTTCCATAAGCCTAGTTCAATTGGTTGGACATTTACACGTAACATACAGGGATCGGGGTTCAAACATTGGTATTCCACTTATTCATCTTTAAGAGGTGAAATTCTAGCCACTAGACTATCTAACTAAAAAATATATATCAAATGAGTGTGTACACTTATTTTGACTTTTTTTTACTAATATATAATAATACTAATCCGGTTCTTAATTATAAGACTCTATTTAACAAATTATGTGTCCCTTTATATATGACTCTATGCCAATTTTCAACTACTTACATTTATAAGTTTTTTACATACATACCCTACTTTTACTTACTTTACCTTTTTTTCTGCAGTGGATAAATGTTATATTAAAAAGATAAATAAATTATATTTTTAAAGAGATAAATGTGTAAAAACAACATTCTTAATTCTCATAATTTAATCAACAGAGTCTTATAATTAGATAATGAGGTAGTAAATATTAAGATATAATTTCTTGTTTGATCTATCTCAATGAATAATTTAACAATATTAAATTTTTATAATTTTTCATAACAAATAATTAAAAAATATTACTTCCTCTGTCCCAAAATAATTAACCTGCTTGTCAAAATCGTTTGTTTTAAGATAATTATTCTTTATTATTTATAACATTATTTTTTTTTATTTTATCTTTATTACTTTATAGTGTACAATAATTAAAGAAGATAATAAAATAACTAATAATTTTACTTTTTTAGTATTCTAATATTTTTGTTTTAAAAAAATAGTATTCCAATATTTTCTAAGAAAGTCATATTATGAGACTAAGGGCTTGTTTGATTTGCAAAATGAAATACTAGACAGAACCGTACAAGATAGTACAAGGCAGAACAACACATAATAAACATTAACAGTATTAAACAAATTTTGTCTATATAAATCAAATACAGACAAAAGTTTAGTGGGGACAATAACATTTTGATGGAGAAAATATTATTTTTGTCATTTAGAAAAGTTGTGCCGGTAACGAAAAATTGTCTCATGGTTTAGTGGGGACAAAAATATTTGATTTTGTCCAGTACCTTGACACCCAATTTATCCAGTCCCTTAACACTCAATTTGTCCAGTCCCAATAACAATTTTCAAATCAAATACAGTATGACAGAAAGAAATTGTTAATTTCAGTTCTCTATGAGAGTAATTGTTAAAATTATCTTGAGTTCTTTTGATTACGATTTATTATGAAGATAAAATAAGGATAAAATCTAAAAATCAATCTTATCATTTTCATTCATCAATGGCTCTCTCAACCTCCATCTCCAACTTCCTCCCATTCCTCTCACCACCATCAAAGTCTTCACCACAACTCCCTCTTCTCTCTTCATTTCCATCTCACCACAACAACAACAACCACCGCACCAACAAGTTAACACCACTTGTTCTCAGCCGCAGTGAAACATCATCTTCTGTTACATCTTCACCACCAGAAAACCTTTCTTCTAGTTTCACCTCAAGCTCATCATCACCATCAAAACCACAAGAACTTTCTTCATCCAGTTTCCCATCATCACTCTCAACTTCTAACTCTGCGTTCTTAACTTCAACTTTCAATGTTCAAATTGTTGTTGAAGATGATGAGCCTGAAGAGAGGATGCTTGGTAGGTTTAGAAGAGAGGTTATGAGAGCTGGTATTATTCAAGAGTTTAAGAGAAGAAGGTTTTTTGAGAATAAACAAGATGAGAAGAAACGTAGGGTTCGTGATGCTGCTAAGCGTAATCGTAGGAACAGATTTCCTAGGTATGTTGTCCAAATTTCTATGTTTTTGATCGAATTATGTTTATGTTGTTACATGTTTTAGATGATTTGTTAAAGAAATGGAGGAATTGAGTCTTCGATTTTATCACTAGGTTATATGATACAACCAAAATTAAACAATTAATATCTAACATTAGTTGTTCTAGCGATAATTGACACTGGATTTGGTAACGGTTTGATCCTCCCAAACTAGATTAGTCAGCCCAGTGGCGGGCAGAATACTGGTAGTGAAAACCGAACACAGAAACCAAACACTACAGAGACACATAGAAACCAAACATGATACGGACACATTAAGAGTGATAACAATTTGAGAAGTGACTCTAACAACTACCTTATGATATAATTCAGTGTAATCATATGGGTTAGTGTTGGACACCAACTTGTGTCTGACTGCTTGATACATTTAACCTGAAGAGTGTCTGTGGATGTGAATGTTATTAACCATGATTTTAGGTGTTCCAACTCTCCTTGTAAATTTGAACACAGAAATATTGTGGTTAATTAGGCTCAAATTCATTGTTAATGAAATTCAGTAAATGATTATTAATAAGTTGTGACAATTGATATATCTATTAACGAAATTCAGCACTTCAGTAACCATGTGATTACTGTTAACCATTCATGAAGTTGTTGAACTTAGGTGTTCTAAATTGTTGTTCAAATAACAATTTTGTTTTTTTATTTTGGTAAATTAAGGTATTTCTCACCCGCAACTGCGAAGACTAATGTTCTAGTGTTTTAATTTAGGATATTCTAAATTGGGGTGTATGCTTAATTTAGTAAAGTTTTTATTCATCAAGTTTGTCATATGATAACTTATATTGTAAGCTCCTTACAAGCTGATTCTTTTCAAACATTACTAAAATAAGCTAAAATTGCTTTTGCAATGAGATAAATCCAAATAAGCTCTAACTAAATGCTCGTCCCGCTGCCTCCATAATGTTATGATCATGATACTGTTGAAGTTTTCCCACCGTATGTTGAAATTTGTAACTTGAACTTTGTGAAAATGCTTTGCATGTGATTTTGAGTAGATCTAGAGCAGAACTATGAAGGTGGTGGTGTCCGGGGACCAGATATATATATATATATATATATATATAATTAGAGTTTTCAAATTTCTACATTTCAATTTTCGTATATAAAAATTTAATTTGTTTTGGTGGGGTTATGATATAAATATAAAAAATGGCATATTTTAGGAAAGTTATACATCTGGTGTCAGAGTTTTAAATAACAGTTGTGTCATGATCCTTGATATTATGGACAATTACGGTCAAATTTGGCAAAAACTGCAACTGTATTGCGGTTTCTGCACTGAAAACCATTTTCTCGCGGCTTAGATTGCGGTTGTGGACCTGTATTAAAACCCTGATTGCGGTGTCATGACAGGGCCATGCTCCCCCCCTCCGCTTCCTTTCCTCGGCTCTGGCATAGATAACTTATACATGTCTGTCTTGCATCATTTTCAGGCGCCCTGTGGATGGGGAATCAAGAGGATCATACAACAATTACAGGCAGGATGTTCCAGTACCGGAGAAAGAAGAGGATGATGATAACTGGGATCTAGCTGAAGAGGATGTGCTAACATTTTGACCACAAAATTCCCCATATTCTGTATGATTCTTCATATTTTAATGTGAGAGACTTTGTCTGCATGTAGATTATATTATGTGAAACTGAAATCAATTCCTTTGACTCAATTATTGTATTGTTCGATATACATTTCATTTCTCTGAAATCTTATGACAGTACTTTTTCCCCTCCCCTATGATGCTGAATTTTGCAATCTTGTAAGAGTTATAAATCGAGGATCATGGTTTTAAATTGCTGTTGTTACACTGAGAACCTTTATATTGCGGGAAAAGGCTAGAATATGTGGCCGATATGGTTGAAATTGCGATTTTGATGCCTTGCCGAGGCCTAAAAATCCTTATTTTGTGGCCACTATTGATATTGCAAGAAAATATGTGAGGGGATATCATCTGCAATCTCAAAGGTGATGGACATTAGAAACCCAAACAGTTTTAATTACCTTTTTTATGGGACTTTCAAGTATTTCCCATTAGCCGACACCGAAAGTGTAAATTCTGTTTATTGCTGTAGTGACTCTGTTGTGTAAGGTTAGGGAGTACCACCAACCACATTTAGGAATCACAATGGAATTTGTGTTTAACATATGAACCGCAGTATTCCAAACTTGAACCTAAGTCATAGAAGGTGTGAGCGGAAGGTTCAACAATATGTGCCAAATGCAATGAGGTTTTGACCGAAAAGCTTTTATTATGAAAAACATGTAGATTATATGAAACTATGGATTTAGTATATAAAATAGTGTACTCTTTACTTGAATAAAAAGCAAATTGTTTTATTCATGGTTGGAAAAAGTAGATTCATCAGTTTCTTCTGAAACAACCTCAAGTCTTGTTTCTGGAAAATAGATTGATTAGGTAGGATTTTATTACTTCTAAACTCTAAATGCAAAGAATAATGTTCCAAACTTAAAAATAGTATATCAAATGTAGTATTTCTTTTTCCAAACTAATCTATTACTGAGTACCAAAACACATTCTTAGCATTTCACCAAGATATGGACATTTAAGTTGAACAGAAAAGAAATATCCCAGTTCAGCTAAACTTCTAGCTTAATTGGGAAGGGGAATTTTCAAGGTAGTTTTCTTACTACGAGTTCTTTGCGAAAACTTAAGAGCTGTATGTTCTTCTATGTATATTTTCATCCTCTGCACATTTGTGGCCACCTCAAAGCCATTTTTTCAGTTGCATTGTTGTTTTTTATATGTTTTCTAAACTGGATCGAATCTTCAAGAACAATCCTCAAGTCATGAACTTTGCTTGTGAGATCATCACAACAGTTAGCGTGGATGGTATAAGTGTTTTCGAACATATCATTATTTAGCTGACAAATTCCACCAAAATGATCTGTCTCTACATGATGAACACGGAAGCCATACGTATCAACTATGTCTTCGTTTTGCATTATGGTTTCACACCAGGATTCTTCAACATTGGTGGTTGGATACAGAATCTTGCTCAATTTCCAGTGCTTTAAGAATTCCAAGGCTATGGCATTTGCTTTCATGAAAAAGATTCCCCCTTCTTGGATGGAATATGCTTTTTCTGCATTACTTGAGATATTGCATGATATACTGATTTCATATGTAGGATGGAAGTTCACCAATGGACTTTTAAGCCACAGTACATCTGCATCCTGCAGCAAAACAAAAGTCACTTGCAGTTCAAGTTGATGATCAAATTGTTTTCTTCTGATTCAAACACATCAGAAGAAAACAATTCTACTCAAACCCGCATTTTTTATATAAAAAAAAAACTGTTCTATACGTATACTTTCTGACAGGAAAAAAATTGTATTTTTGTCTAGAAGTATACTTTCGAAAGAAGTAAAAATTACATTTTTTCGGATGTATACTTTCAAAATGACTTTTGGGGTGGAAAATCTTCATCCCTATCATAGTCTACAAAACAAAATGTGTTTTTATCTCGAAATATACTTTCGAACAACAAAATCGTGCAATTTTTTAATCTGTATTTTCAAAATGACTTTGAAAGTGTGAAATATTTTCCTATACTACAGAAACTTATAAGACATACCGTAAAAATGATATTGTAACCCAATTCGATAACGTCGATCAAAACATTGTTTCTTCTCCAACTGAATACATTGTGATCTGGGATTGGGATGGAATGCCTTCTGGTGACAAAATAAGGTTCAAAAGTGGAGGGATGGATGCAATGAGGATGCAACAACCTGCAGTATTCAAAAGCTTGGGGGTCCATAGTTATGATAACCAAGTGATTCAATAATCTTTGAGTGCCTTGGCCAGATTTGAAGCTTTGTAGTAAAATCTCAAGCATAGAACCTGGTTTTGCATGTGATTCATCTACCATGGTTAACATAACTGTTCTGTCTGGCATTGTTGCTCTAGTCAAGACTTGGATTAATTCTTGTTTTCTTGAAGGATACTGACAATAAAGAAAATAAAATAAAATCAACTGGGGTGTACATAAGAGACTAAAACTATTTAGGGGTAAACCACCAAATCAGACTCAGAGACTATAGTCTATAAGATGTAGTAAAATATATCTGACTTTATAGGGTTTGTTTAATCTGTAAAATTTAAATATTGTACAAAATAGTATAGGACAAACGTTTATAATATTAAACAAATTTTGTCTTGTATGATGTTTGGTGGAAAAAATGTTATTTTGATGTTTTAGACAATTTGTGCTGAGAACAAAAAGTTATCCCGTGATTCAGTAGTCCTTAATATATTTCTGAATTTATGCATATTCTCTCATTTATCATGCAAGGAATTAATGTCTTTTGAGCAATAAAAGTGCAAGGACTGGAAATTAAATGCTTTCGTACATACCCATTTGATTTTGGGCCGGCCCCCCCTTAAGTCAGAATTCTACCCAGGACTTTGACTTTTTTGGTTAGTACTTTGACTAACCCACTTTTTTTTTGTAAAGACTAACCCACTTAAAAGAAATAAAATAGTTTTGTCCAATTATTATTTTAAATCAAATCCGTTATTTATATATAAAACTCTATATTTAATTTTTTTTTACACAAACAAACTTATGACATTCATTCATAATAATATCTGTAACACAACTCAGAATAACATCAAAAGTAGTACGAGAAGCATGGGAGAGAGTTGCCCGTGTAAGAGCATGAACGCTTCCGTTTGCTTGACGCCTAGTAAAAGCAATTGTAAAATAGCTATAATTCGAGAGTAAAGTTCTACAATCATCAATAAGTCAACCATACTCAAAGACATTTATATATAAAACTCTATATTTAATGAAATATCATTATGCATTACAATTGCTAACACGTATCCAAAACACACATGTTAAGAATTTAAAAGTAGAATCATTTCTTTAAAGTTTAGACCAATTAACTTGTGAAAAATTTAAAAAGGGAATTAGATGGATTAATTATTATAAAATATTTTTTTATTTGAACTAGTAAGGAACATATTAGCTTTCTCTTTCAAAATTTCATCCATTTATGAAAATTTTAATATAATTTAATCATATTTTTTACCAAAATATTTTTTGTTACTAAGAATCTAACTCAATGTTTCGATCAGCCTTCATTATTATGAAAAAACAATCAAACTTAAAGTTCGAGACTTATAACTGCCTAAACACCTACCACTTGCACAAAGCCGTGGAGGTATAAATAAAAAATCGAATCTCTTTTCTATTGAGTACATAACTGTTTTTTATTATATATAATATACGGAGTATTACCAACTCAATCGGTGATTAATTTCTATTGAAGAACATAACTGATAATCTTTAATATGATTTTTTTCTCAATCACAAAATCCGAATTTATAACCTTATTTAAAATATTGTAATCTGATTCCATTCAAACCAATACATGACATTCAAATCATCCTTAGAATTCTTGAAATGATAAAACAAAACTATGGTACTTGTATGCATGCATCACACATTCTAATCAACAAAAATCAAATATAAAGAAACCAACAAAATTTTGTATATAGGCTTAGAATTACCTTCATTTCACCCCTTTTAACTGGTCCATGGTAGTGTAATCGAAGGGAGAACATCAACACCATCAAGAAGGCTGTGAGAGGAAGAACATAGACAAAGTTTCTCAATCCCAAAATTCTCATTCTTCTCATTGCAAATAATAATTCAAGGCTTTTAGACTTTACTAGAAAAGTTAAGGCTTGTGTTTAAGTACTATTGAAAAAGAGGTCAAAGTGTTGAGATAAATTAGTCCTTTATTTACATTAAAGCTAGATACAATGAGATTCTATAAAAGCAGAAATAGACAAATTATACATTTATGTTTGTCCAAAGGGATTGAATTGAAAAGATGGAAGAAAAAAATTAAATAGGAATAATGGGAAATGGAAACCGTTTGTTACAAATTCAGAAAATTACAAAAAAAAAAAAGAATTAACTTTTATTTTAACAAAAATCTTTCAAAAATTAATCAATTTCATATAACTTTTTTGGTAAAATAATCAATTTCATATATGATACAGTATAATTTTTTTTTTGAACAAAAAAAAATAAACAAACTTTTTCTACAAAAAATTTAATTTAATTCTTCCCTTAGAAAAAAGGCATAAATTTAACCAAAGATAGTCACACACCAGTACCACTAAAATATCACTGTTTTTCTTTCTCTACAAAACTAAATGGTCTTTTTCTTATGCATCCTCAAAAGCTTATTAAACTAATTTTAATCGGTCAAAGAACTAATTTAAATAAAAATAACTATTTTGGTGTAAGATGTATATAAAAAAGAAATAAATAAAAAGTTATATTAATCTAAAGACAAAAAGAAAGAGAAAAGTAAATGGTGGGTTAAACAACATCTATAAAAAATGCAATCAAAATTGTTGTACTTGGCTTTAAACCATCACCACACATTGATTTTTAACATGTTCAATGACCAAATCGACAATAACCTAGTTATTGTTGAGAATAAAGTTGTTACAAATCTTCTAAAGCATTGAAATTGCTGACAACCAAATAATTTAGAAACAATCTTTAAAAAAGAATGTGAAGGTGATTGTTTTTCAATATTTTTAATTAATCATAAATAATGTATCATTGTTTTTCTCTTTCTATAAAACAAAAACTTTTTATATAACTATGACATCTTCAAAATTTTATAATTTTTTTTTTATAATCAGCCAAAGAACCAACTAAAATAGACATAACCCTATTTTGACACAAGTTGTGTACAAAAAGGAGAGAAGAAACAACAATAAATCATATTACATCAAATGATAAAATGAAAGAGAAAAGTAAAAGATCACCTAAATACCCCTCTAACCGCCCAATCTAACTACAATTAAAAATAAAATCAAAACCATTATACTCCGCCTTTAAATGATCACCACACATTGATTTTAATATGTTCAAATGGTCAAATATCAACAACTACTTTTTTTTTTTTGTTTTTTAGAAAACAATTATTTGGTTATTATTGTTAAAAGTAAAATTGTTACGTTAATCAAAAAAAAAAATTGTTACAAACCTTTTACAACATCCAAATGACTATCAGTCAAATAATCTAAAAACAATATTTAAATTATAAAAATCAAACTTGTAAACTGTGTGAAATTGACGAGCATGGATTGACTTTTTTTTTCTTTTCAGAAACAACCAAAATAATTATATTAAAGTTAGATTAGCACAAATCGTGCTTCATCTAAAACGAAAAATGTTCAAAATACAATCGGTAAAATCAAAAAACAAGAACAACAACCAAAAGAATTAACCACATTAAACACCCCACCTGTCTAAGCAAGCCAAATGATCTGTATACCCCACCTGCCTAAGTATGGATCGACGCCTTATTAGTGAGAGTGCTCTCCATACCTAACAAAATTAAAGTAACAAATCACACCACATTTTATGGGAAAATTTACACTACACAAATAAGATGAGATAAAGATTCTTCAACTAGTTGTTATTCCGGATAAGCTATAACTTAGGGTCTGTTTGGATTGATGGAATATGGTGGGATGAGATGGGATGGGATGAAATGGAATGGAATGTGTTTATGTTTCGTTGTTTGGTTTTGCAAATAATGAATGGGATGTGATGAGATGGAATGGTATGTGATGGAACTCATTCCATCCAATACCACTCATTCATTCAATTTTTCATTCCGCCCAATTTGGGGTGTGTGCAATGGAATGGAATAAATTAATAACATAAATACAATTTTATCCCTATTTGTTTCATTATTTTTTTTTTGAAAAGGCAAATACAATAAAATAAAAAAATTTGTTATGAAATTTTTCTTTCTTCCCTCTCTCTCGTCTTCTCTTCTTCTGTAACAAATTTTATTTTATTTGGTACAAACCAATTTTATACTAGTATATCTTCCCTACCTAATCTTCTCTTCTTCTGCAACCAATTTTTTTGTGTACAAATCAATTTTATTATTCTTGTTATTATATTAGTGTATGAAAAAAAATTCATATCAAATATAATCTTCGTCTCTTCTTCTTCTCTTCGTTTTTTTATTAAATTAGTACTACTATTTGGTCTGACATACTACAATAGTATTATTTTAATATATGATAATATATATTTTTATCAATAAGATAGTGTTTTATTTTTTTAGAATAAGATAGTGGCTTTGGCTATTTGTCGATCCTTTTTCTCTATTAATTTGGTAGTTTATGTTCAATTAAGAGTGTTATTATAGTTTGGACAATGAATTAGTAATGAAATATGTGAAATTTATTGGTTGAATTGAGTATAAAATGTATGATATTAAGATTTTATAAATAAAGAGTATAATTGGAATAAAAAATTTATAACTCATTCCATTCCGTTCACTTTCCAAACAATGGAGTGGGAAATTTGTTCCGCTCCATCATAAAATATCCAAACAAATGGAATGGAATCTATGTTCCATTCCGTTCCATTCCATTCCGTTCCATTCTATTCCATTCCGCTCCGCTCTATTCTATTCCATCAATCCAAACAGACCCTTAAGGTGATGAAGTATAAATATAATTGTGAACCAAAATGCCCTTCATAAATTATAATATTATCTTAAAGAACCAATGCATGGGAGGATGTAGAGAACAACATAACAATTGGTGTATCCATAATGTAAACGATATTTTAATTTTGGAAGGATAGATGGATGCATGAACAAAAGCCTCTTATGATTAATCATGCTAACAATATCCTGGTTAGATAAATAATATGGTTTCAAAGATATTTGTTCGAATATTTCCACCATCAAGGCTCCTTTTATACCGGTTACAAATTGACTTTACTAATTGGAATGTAAGTCTCACGTTGTTAATGAAGGAAAAAAAATTAAGAAAATTATAATGTAGAAATCCGGCATTGCTTAGATAAGTGAAGACAGGAGAGCACAATGCTATATATAGAGACTTCAAGTTTTTTGTTTCAACGAACAAGTCAGTAGCACTTTAAACTTATATTTGACTTCGTTTAAATATTTGCTTTGTAAGAGTATGGTTGTATTGTGACATTGGATAAGAGTGAGAGAAGTCTATATATTGTAACAATTTTCACATAGTAAAAATACTCTAGTTGTAAGTTTAGATAACGATTGTGGTTTTTTCTTCGATTTTAGAATTTGTATATTATATTCTTGTGTTCTTATTGTGTTTATTTTTCTCTTTAGTGTTGTTATTTCCTAACATAATTGCCACCATAAGTTTATGACTTATCCCTTTATTTGAATGAAACCTTAGTAATGTCCTGTGGAAAGATCGAATTGAGTTTATTTTTAACTAATTGTACAATTTCGTCAGAACTGCCTTTTTCATGTAGTTAGTCAAGTTTATATGTTATTAATAGTCTATGAAGCTCCGATACTTCAAAATTGATCAAGTATTGTGTCAGATACCGTATTTGATACCGATATGCATCAGATACTTCCCGATACCTATCGGAAAAGTATCCAATGTTTAAATTTTATTTTTTAAATAGAAAAGTACAGACACTTCTGCGATACTTGTTAGATACTTCCCAATACGTATCAGAGAAGTATTCGATGTTTATATTTTATCCATTCTTTAAAAAGAAATAAAATGGATCTAAGAAGAACTATATATTTGGTTTATGTGCATACAAATTTTCAACTTTTGTCAAAGAAAGATGAAGAATATGGGAAATGACCGACAAAATTATAGAACATTAGTGAATATGTGCATGACTCGTTATTTGGATAATACTTAAGATATGTAATTCATTAATTTTGATAATTTTAATAATACGAATGTTTCTTTATTATCAAATTTAATTATGTTTATATATTTTACATTTATATATTTAATTTTTTATTAAAGTATCCTAGCCGTATCGTATCTTAAATTTTAAAATTTCCTCGTATCTCCGTATCCGAATCGTATCGAATCTGTATCGTATCTCGTATCAGAGCTTCATAGTTAATAGCATTACTAAACCACCAACACATTTTGAGAGGTTTGACTCAGTCTTTCCTATGAAATGGAAACCTTTTCTTGATAGTAAGTAAATTTAATGTTGATGGCTTTTATAACAAGAGTGGTACTCAACTTGTGGAGGTTTAATGTGGAATGCTCGTGGAAAGATTATTCAAAGTTTTTTTTTTGTAAAATTACAGCTAGTAACTTCCAAAGTGTCGAAATGTAAAGCTTGATCCATGCGTATGACTCACCATATCTTATATTAACCCTCTATTGGAAGATGTTATAGTCTCCTCAATTTCCTAGATTGCTCTACTTTCATTCATCATTGTTTTTAGGAGATTAATCGATGTGCTGATATGCTAGCTGAAACAAGGATATGAAGGCCCCCTTCGATCCCATTTTAGTTTATCATGACTATAATTTTTTTACTACTCTCATTTTATTGGATTGTAATGGTTATTTAATTCCTCGTTTAATTAGATAGTTTATAGACCTATTTTTATCAAAAATAATTAATTATTTCTATAGACTCTTCGCAATTAGGTCTTTGTTATCATATTATGTCGCTAACTTTTTTTTGATATTGTAGTCAAGTGGTTAGAATTTCATTTTATAAAGTAAATAGTTAAATGGGTGTGTATTAGAGCTCGAACTCCGATTCCTACAAATAACATAAAATGTCTCCTCCAACAACCTTAGTAATTACGTAAGCGATTTAATGTCTCCGTGAGCATAACTTATAACTTTTATAAAAAAATACAAGGACTAAAGTTATAATTTTGGTCTTGTATTTTCAATTATGTAACTTTAATTCCCTTGTATTTTTAATTACGTAACTTTAATTCCCTTATTCCCTTACGTATAAAAAATTGATTAAGGGAATTAAAATTACGTAATTAAAAATACAAGGACCAAAATTATAACTTTTAAAAATAAGAGCACTAAAACTTCATTTGAACATTTTTTATGTATGAAAAATTATTTATTCAGTTGTCCATACATGTCATGCAATCTGGCTCGTTTGAAATAATGGAAATCGATTTAATGATTTTGTCATCACTCTCCCCGCGGAAAAACAAAGATTCTCACGGCTATGGCAATGACTGAACCATCGTTGAAAGGGTATACTTCTAATGCCCAAATAGAACGATAAATTATACAACACTTTCATATACCTCCTCGGCTTCGAAAGGCACCACACATCACGTTGGTTTTATTGACGGCTCCGAACATCTTGTGATACAAAGTGAATACGGATAGCTCGGTGCTTTCGCGACTCACAGGCAGATCATCTGGGTAGTTTTGCTCATAACATCGGGGATCATCTAGGTGCTTTAGAGACAGCGACAAACTGTGGCTGGCAGCATATTTGGGTGGAGAGTGACTCGATGGGTGCTTTATCCTCTATTGCTTCGCCTTCTATCATACCCTGAACTCTTCGAAACCGTTGGCATAATGCATTATCACTTGGACTACATATTCGACATTCTCGTAAATGTTTCGAGAAGCAAATATGTGCGCAGATCAGTTAGCCAACCATGGGCAGGGTTATGGATTTTATTTGGTGGGACGAGGTACCATCGTGTGCGAAGGACTCTTTTACACATGACAAGATGGGTCTTCATAATTATCGCTTTACTTAGCTTTTCTTTTGTTGTCTTCTTGAGGTACGGCTTAGCCCTCCGCCCCCCACCTTTGTACATATATTTTTTTCCGTTATTAATATATTATTATGGGATATAGGTAGAAGACGAGTATGTTTAAAGGTGTCAACATAGTTGGGATGTATATTCATATTCTGATGTCTATATGCTTTTAATTTATCTAAAAAATTGATTAAAAAAACTCCAAATTTTTACATTAGTGAAAATAAATTTTAATTAATTAAAAACAAAGTAATTCCAATTTATAAGAGTAGTCATACATACAAAAATCACCTTTACACCTCAAAATTAATCTACCTCATCCAAATAGTGGAAAGAGTCTTATCAACCGATGAAATCTTAAGAATATTTTTTTTACATTGAATGATATCTTAAGTTTTTTTTGGTTATTATAATATTGGTACTAGTATAAAACGTGAGTTTTTCTCTTTCAATCGAATTTCAAAAATCCTATATAACATATAAAGTGAATTTTCATCTTTCAATCGATTATTCTCTATATATACATGAACTAGAAATTATTAAATCAAACATCTAACCACATATTTAAAAATTCAAGACATCACTTGAATCAGTTTTTTTTTTTTGGATACTGAATCAATTTTCATTATTGATTGAAATCTTAAGATTTAATCAATAATAACTAAAATCACGTTGACATTACCCAAAATAAAATCACGTAGATAAGGTGACCTTTGGAGGTGGTGAAGAGGCACTTGATAGTAATTGACAGTTGATCAAAAGGAGGAACGTGGCTTGATACAAGTGGCTCTAATAGGGATCCTTATCTGACAATATTAACATGCAGATGGAAGTTGTGCGTGAGAAATGTGAATGAGATTTTAGATTCATCATTCATTTTTTTTTCACACAAATTCATTATTCATGTATCCTATTATTAGTATAATCATTAAACCACAACTTTCCAAAGATATATGTTACAGTTTATTATTTTATTTTTACAGATATGTTACGGTTTATGTTGTCATGATATATAGTATATCAATGTTGTCATGAATGTACACAATAATTTTATTTTCTTGATAAATGTAGACAATAACTATGGCCAAAGTATAATCAGTTAATAAAACTAATATTTTTGGTGGAAAAATAAATAAATAAAATTGAATAATATAGTATATACAGTATAAAAAAGTTATTGTTCAATTTTTTTGGGAGGTGGTAGAAACTTTCATCAACACTTATAATTAGGTACCTATTTTTTTCAAAAATAAAAAATGAAGATGATGATCAATAACCCAAATGTTATTATGATAATTGATATGTGTATAACAAAACAACAAAAGTACAACACTAACAAAGAAAAGTATATCTAGCAAATCGATTCCTCCTATTCCTTCTATTTTGGTTATGAAAAAGCAAGCCATGATCACCAATCATTCCTCAGGTGAGACATCAAACATGTCACTACAACATTTTTAAACTAAAAAAAATTGATTAATATTGCTTTAGGACCCTATGGAGATGTAACATGTTCTATTTGATAAATTTAACTGTACTATCATAATTTAATACAAGTGATTGATGTATAGAGTCTACACGCGAGTAAATTGATGAAATTTTACAATATCAAATTTGATTTTTTTTTTTTTGACAATATCAAATTTGATTCTTATACCAAACGACAATTGGTTTGGTGATGATAAGCGTTGAACTTGATAAATAAGACTATGATTTGATTCCTCGTAACTGTGTTTGAGAGGAGATTGACTACTTGATGTTAAAACTCGCTCGAACTCTAGACTATTAGGATCTTACACAAGAACCAGAAACTAAAAAGAAAATTAATTCTTACTCGTCAAAAAATGACAAGTCTAATTATGTTTTATGGGCAATACATTACTATTGTTTTTGGTAAATAAAGAGGGCATATAGCCCGGCAATATATTACTTATTAGTAATTATTAACACATCAACAAATAATTTTATATGACCCCGAAGACTTGATGATAGAAATGACCCCGAACTAGATTAAACTTAAAAAAAAACAATTTTATATGAAAACAGTTTTTGGGACATAATCGATCAAAAGTTAATGTAATAAATAATCATCATCATTTCATACTTTCAATAAAATATGCAGAAAAAGTAATTACTCGGATGACTTGAACACAGAAATATTATCCATATCCGCTCATCTTAAAGAATAACCAAATTTCACTTCACTGGTCCCATGATTCAATAATCCTTGATTTCCTAACCAAAGTTTCTCTTCTTTTTTCTTTTTG
This sequence comes from Trifolium dubium, assembly GCA_951804385.1. Classification (NCBI taxonomy): domain Eukaryota; kingdom Viridiplantae; phylum Streptophyta; class Magnoliopsida; order Fabales; family Fabaceae; genus Trifolium; species Trifolium dubium. The sequence goes on along the minus strand of OX638072.1, from coordinate 7,869,293 downwards.
TTTTGTTAAAGAAAAGTTTCTTTTGCCAATAAATTTTCATCTCCAAATTTATTTCCTAACCATTTGGTATTTTGGTTCTTCTTGGAAGAGGTCTGGTAATTTGTAAATTTTTTTTTGGTTTTCACTACAAGTTTAATTTGGTTCAGAACGAGTTTTGATATCAAGTAGTTTCAATCCCTCTTTAAATGCAGTTGCGGCAGATTGAACCATAATTCTTCCTATTAAATTCAGTGTTAATCACCACTGGATGAACTAATGTTTAGTGATAATTTGTAATTTAGTTGGAAGATAAGTAACATATGGCAAAAAATGTTTTCAACCAAAACTCAAATGCAAATTCTTTCAAATGAATCATCTTTAACTGAAATTAATTAACCACTTAATGTCAATCACATAGTTCAGAGTCCAAACTAGTGTGCCATTATTTATCCATGCACAATTGGCTTTACCATGTCAATACTTCCAAAAAAGAAATGGAATAATGTACACAAAAACAGTTGTCAAGTTTTCATTTGAATAATAAACAATTAGTAATGTTAACAACATACAAATATATAGATTTCAAAGATGAAAGCAACATAAATAATGGTATCCACTTTCTTCATATAGTTTAGGTGTCACACTTTGTTCTAATTCTAATCTAAAACAAACATAAAATTCACCAAATCCATAGCCTTTTAGCTTTATAAGCTATCTGTCTCAACAACTTCTTTGTTCTAAATTCTAATGGGGGAGAGTTCTATGAACCTTGTAGAAAGTACAACAAAAAATAACAAAATGGAAGAAGAAGTTGAAAGAGAAGAAATAGATCCAGAAAATAGCAGTCCACTAAATCAGACACTTCTCAAGAGGAATAGAACACTATCTTCAAGTCCACTTGCTCTTGTTGGTGAAAAAGTTTCATACATAGAAAGCTTAGATTATGAGTAAGAGCTCAATTAAAAGCATGTAGGAAGCACATACACTCCTCGGATTAGGCGTGTCCCGATGAGTGTCCGACACTAACACACATTGATACGACACTGACACTTACAATTACATTGAATTATATTATTTTCTTAACTTTTTATCTATGTCGACGTGTCTGTATTTGTATCGTGTCCATGTCAGCATCCGTGCTACATAGATTATTTAATATCATAATATAAAAATGATCAATTTTATTACTTTGTTTGATTGTGCAGGATAAATGAGAATGATCTATTCAAACATGGTTGGAGAAGTAGATCAAGAGTTGAAGCATTGCAATACATATTCTTGAAATGGTTACTTGCATTTCTTGTTGGATTTCTCACTGGTATTATAGCTACCCTTATAAATCTTGCTGTTGAGAACATTGCTGGATACAAGTTTCTAATTGTTCTTAAATACATCAATACAGAAAGGTTAGATACAGAACAACCCTTTTTGTTATTTTAAATTTTTTAAGAAAAGTTTGACTTAAAAATGTTGCAAGTTATAGTGTGTGTTTTGTAATTTGCATTGATGATATATGCATGGTACAGGTACTTGACAGGTTTCCTATATTTCACCGGAATTAATTTCATTTTAACATTTGTTGCTGCTATTCTCTGTGTGTGTTTTGCACCCACAGCAGCTGGTCCTGGAATACCTGAAATCAAAGCTTATCTTAATGGTGTTGATACACCAAACATGTATGGTGCTACAACATTGATAGTTAAGGTAGGTATCAATGTTTGGCTGTCTTGTTTCTTACACAAGTTAAACTACAATTTGAAAATTTCATTTGTAATGCGGTTAAGATTATGTGCAATCACACATTCGAATTCAATACATCGGTGGTCACTGGATCAAGATCACATGATCAAGATTTTTAAGTTTAGTCTCTTAGATTAAACAATATTGATCCAATGACCACTAATGTTCCAACTGCGACCAGTCTGTTTTTTACTGCGCTAAAATAGGAGCTTTTGAAGGCGGGAAAAGAGTTTCTTGGGTTTTTTACTTTTCAGATCTAAGCCTCCAGAGACAGATTCACCGCTTCCAATTATGTAGAAGGATATGCTTCCAAAATTTATTTACTTCTTTTTATTGAGAATACAAAAAATTGGTAAATGTTCATATATAAATTAAATAATGCTCAACTTAATTTTTGTTAATCTATGTATAAGAGGGTTGCAGACAATTTTATTATTGATTGCAGCACTAATTTTTGCAATGATGCATATAATAATACTGCAATCATGTTAACTACCAAAGATTTATAATGTGCACAAGAGGAAAGTCTGCACATGTATGGACCATGATGCAAGTGTTGTTGCATTCAATCATTTAATGCATGCAATTTGTCTATTGGGTGACAAAAAACATAAGGGTCAATAACTTTCAACCAAAGTTACAGCTTGAAATCCAAAAATACGAAGTTCTAAGTTACATATGATTGATCAGAATAATTGGCACTTTACTACTATGCAAATGGATTCAAATTACTGAGTGACATTATACAATTTTTTCTTCACATCACATCTCTACTTGGTCTTTATTACTTCCTTCGGTCCTTTTTATTAGAAACATTTGATTTTTTAGGTTCATTGAATAATTTATGTATCTTGCCTATAATATATCAGATACATCAATTATTCAATGAATCTAAAAAATGAGTTGTTTCTTATAAAAAGAACCGGAGGGAGTATCATTTTATCAGCAATTACCCATTCCTCCACGGGTCATATCTCATACATATTTCTTCTTGTAGATATTTGGAAGCATTGGAGCTGTCTCTGCAGGCCTAGATCTTGGGAAAGAAGGACCCTTAGTACATATAGGAAGCTGCATTGCTTCCTTACTAGGCCAGGGAGGTACTGACAGTTACAAAATCAAATGGCGCTGGCTACGCTATTTCAACAACGATCGCGACCGTCAGGATCTTATTACCTGTGGTGCATCTTCAGGAGTTTGTGCAGCTTTCAGATCCCCTGTCGGTGGAGTTCTGTTTGCCCTTGAAGAGGTGGCAACCTGGTGGAGAAGTGCTCTTCTGTGGAGAACATTTTTTAGCACTGCTGTGGTGGTGGTAGTGCTTAGGGCCTTCATTGAAATTTGCAACTCCGGGAAATGTGGGCTCTTCGGTGCAGGCGGGTTGATCATGTTTGACGTCAGCAATGTCACTGTTACCTACCATGTGATGGATATCCTCCCTGTTGCAGTCATCGGAATCATAGGCGGGTTATTGGGAAGCCTCTATAATCATCTTCTACACAAGGTCCTCAGACTCTACAATCTCATCAACCAGTAAGCAATCATATACTACCTTAGTCTCAGACATATTGCATATCATGCACTTTTAAGGTCATGTAATTACTGAAGAAAATAAAATCACACGACTTCACTTTCTATACTGAGCACACATGCATTGCCCGAGTAAGAGTCTATTATTGTGGCAGTCCCGGTCAATGATGTCATAAACATGTAAGTGCTCAACGGATCAGACCAAAAAAATGAAAAATCAGCCAAGGAAAACAATTATGGGATCTAATGAAATAAACATGTAGAATTGTCAACACAACCAAATTTGTTAATATTTGAATAATATGATTACTGACGGAGTTTCTACCTTTGATTATTGCAGGAAAGGAAAAATACATAAACTCCTCCTCAGTCTTGCAGTAGTACTGTTTACGTCAGTGTGTCAATATGGTCTCCCATACCTAGCAAAATGCACCCCATGTGATTCATCACTTCCAGACTCAGAATCTGTTTGCCCCAGCAATGGAAGGTCTGGAAATTTCAAACAATTCAATTGCCCACCTGGCCACTACAACGATCTTGCTACTCTGCTGCTTACCACTAATGACGATGCTGTTCGAAACATATTCTCGACAAACACACCTTATGAATATCAACCCTCCTCCCTCATAATTTTCTTTGTACTATATTGCATATTAGGACTTATTACTTTCGGAATTGCTGTGCCGACTGGACTCTTCCTCCCAATCATCCTTATGGGATCAGCTTACGGGCGCCTTCTTGGTATGATCATGGGACCTCATACAAAAATTGACCAAGGATTGTTTGCTGTACTTGGTGCAGCTTCCCTCATGGCTGGTTCCATGAGGATGACTGTATCTCTTTGTGTGATTTTCCTTGAACTTACAAGCAATCTTCTCCTACTACCAATAACAATGATTGTTCTCCTAATAGCCAAAACTGTAGGAGATTGCTTCAACCCTAGCATCTATGAGATTATACTGCATTTGAAAGGCCTTCCTTTCATGGATGCAAATCCTGAGTCATGGATGAGAAACATCACTGTCGCCGAACTTGTAGATGTAAAGCCAGCTGTGATTTCCCTTCAAGGAGTAGAAAAGGTAGCCAAGATAGTAGATGTCTTGAAAAATACTACTCATAATGGTTTCCCGGTAATGGACGATGGGATAGTACCGCCAGTAGGACAGGCCAACGGGGCAACAGAACTGCATGGACTAATTCTAAGAGCACACCTTATTCAAGCATTAAAGAAGAAGTTCTTCTTGAAAGAGAGAAGAAGAACGGAGGAATGGGAAGTGAGAGAGAAATTTACCTGGGTAGAACTGGCCGAGAGAGAAGGGAATATTGAAGAGGTTGCTATAACAAGGGAAGAAATGGAGATGTTTGTTGATCTACATCCTCTCACCAATACAACTCCATTTACTGTGCTAGAGAGCATATCAGTAGCAAAAGCAATGATCCTCTTCAGGCAAGTTGGACTTCGTCATCTGCTTGTAGTTCCGAAATATCAAGCATCAGGGGTAAGTAGATTTAACATACTGGTAATATAAATATCATATCTAATATTTAATTATTCAAAATGTAAATGACACTAACCTAATAATGTGATCTCACAGGTATGCCCTGTAATTGGAATATTGACTAGACAGGATCTATTGGCCTACAACATTCTGACAGTCTTTCCACACCTGGCAAAATCTAAGAGCAGACAGAAGAGAAATTGAAGCTTTCGTAGTCATTGAATGGCCATGGCCAGCTGCTTTCTTTGGACAAGTTGGTTTTTTCAAACCTTAAAAGTTATTCCTCAGTTTTGTATTCTTAAATCAAAAGCGTGGAGATGGATATCATACAGATGCGATGAGAAACTATATTAAATTATTTGTACACGATTTATCAAATGATGAAATAAATTCCCTTTTCCGATTAGTACAAAACATGAGACTGCTACTAAATTTATCCGTTTCTTTCTTCTACGCAAAATTGGACAGTACTGAATCACATGCTCATTTTTGTCTAGTAGCTCCTTGCAAGTGTTTTTTCTTTTTCTTTCCTGGTTTCTTTTTCTGAGGGCCCCTCTTGAACACTGCCAGAACTTCAATGCTGCAAACAATTGACAAGTGACAAATTATAACTTATACTCTTACTTGCTTGGGGAGGAGGGGAAGCTATAATAGTATACTCATAGAGTCGACTACGTCAAGTTTCCAAAATTTACTTCTAAAGATAAAAAGGTTGAATATTATGAAATTTTAATTTGAGGAGAAAAATATTCCAAAGGACATTTTATGGAGACAGGAAAAACACTGGTTGGTTGGTTGGTTGGTTCCATTCCATGTTTAGAGTAGAGGCTTAAAGCTCATAGGCCGTAGGAATTAAATTACATATCAAGTTAAATATAGGTTCCACAAGCATGCCTTTCAAATTAATCCATTACTATGTTTGACGGATCAAATTTGATCTAAACCATTTCTTCGCAAGAATACATATTGTAAGAATTAATAAATAAAGTATAGAAAAACAAATGATAAGAACATAGAGGAAAATACCTTTGAGTACCAGGAAAGAAATTAAAACCATGAGCTTTTTCCAAATACCATGCATTACTTGACAACAATGACTTGCAGTCCTGTGAGAGAGCAACAACTTTTAGAGTTAACATGGAGAATTCAAGTTCGATAGAAATAAATGTACATCCAAATAAATGAGTACAGAAATACCTTTTTAAAACTTTCCCATCCACAACTTATATAAATAAGGGTTTGTGGCACCAATTGAGGAATGTTAGCCTCAGGTGATTTGCTTCTGATCTGGACTGAAGATTCATTAGCACGTAAAACCCATGGTCTTTTCTCTTCTTGTACATTGTTTGAGCTGCAGTGAACATGCATTAAATCAGACACGGACCGAGGGAAATATTTTCAATTGACCAGACTTGATGAATTCACAAATTAAACAACCGTTCAGATGATGACAAAGCTTTACGCGCCACTGATGTTATATTCTTCAATGCATCAATAAGAGATAAATCTAGCCCTTTTCTAGGAGGATCAATGACTACAACATCTGAGCCCACAAGCCATGAAAAAGGATCCTGTTACTTGCAAATGATTCATACAATGAATTTCAAATAAGACATGACAAGAAACCCTTCGATTTTTATCTTGGACTTAAATAATTTATCTTTTCTGTAAACAATCAGAGAAAATATGCTGACCAAAATTTAGGTTGTATTACATCAGAGAAAATATTTTCACATTAAATTGAAGAATGAAGTAAATGACGAGGCTTCAGATATTCAGTTAAGTACTAACTTTTGAAGCATCTGCATGATGCCAAGTGATGCTGCTGTCAACTGTGGCAGGCAAACGTTCAATAGTCTTCTCGAAAGATACCTTTGACTCTTTGTTGATCTCAATGCATTTAATGGATCTGCAGAAAATAGAAACATATAATTTCCAAATCAACTAGGTAGCATAAATATAAAATAATCAATTTTAGAGGTTTAGAACCATCATCTCTTGCCTGCACTTTCTAGTGGCGGCTAATGATAACCCAATTACCCCAGCTCCAGCATACAAATCAGTAACAGATGATTCATATGGAACATATTTCTGTAACTTCAGCAGCAAGGCATCAAAAGCCTGATAAAACAATGTGTTAGTCCTTTCAGGGAAATGGCATAGCAACCCTCAGTGAGGAGAACACTTGTCACTTGATACACACATGTGTGCACGTGTGTTTTCCTTCTTGCATCTCATTAATGTGATTTCCCTTTTCGTTCTATAATTACAAATCACAAGCTACTAAAATGTGAAAACAGAGCTTAATGTGTCACACACATGCCATACTGATTCTATTTAATCTTTACTATACTATCAATATAACAGTGTTTCAGATATTCTCAGTTATCTAATTTACTTGCATTTCCCTATTCTACCAAGTTGATCTCTATCAATCATATACATTAGTTATTCGATGAACTTAATAAGTTGTTTTTTGCTTATAACAAGGAATAGAGAGAGTACTTGATGTAGCTAGACTATACGTGTTTGACTGTATACAAATAACAATTTTAATAATGTACATGATATATGTTGAATTTGTGGTATTTAGGCGAAATGATGAGAGAATAATAAAAAAAAATCTGAATATTGTTGATAATGACTTAATGATTAAATAATAGTGTGATACTCACTTGATAATTATAACCAAGTGATTGCATTAAAATCTATAACTAAATCCCTTGATCATATTCATAGGGCTTAGAACCAAAAAACCTAATCATAGAGACATTTTGTCAACAGAATATTATTTAAACCTTGTGCATATCTTAACAGATGTTATAAGATATTTTCTAGTCTAGCCATATGTATGTAGTTAGTTAGTGTGTGTGTGTGTGATACGAACCATTTCGAAAGATTTATTAAACGCATATCCAAATTTCCATATAAAATGTAATGATCTACTAAATTAGAATCTTTACCCGTGTGTTTGCCTGGCCAAAACTAGAAGGGGCCAATGACACATCAATTCCACCAACATGTTCCCAAAAATCTCTTTCTCCAAGAAGATGTCTCCATCTATTCCCAAATATTATCTGAGACATCAAGTAAGCATTTTTCAAAGGCATGGATCTTTTAATAGAAACAATTAACAAGTATGGGGAAGTAACCATAGATTATCTGGAAACGTTAGGAAGCTTTGCATAAAAGAAATCTTATAAAAGAGTAGCTTATTTAAAATTATTATTATTAAAATTAAAATGGATATATCAAGTTTCAAGGTCTCAGCATTCAAAGATTTCACTTCAAACAAGTAATATCAACATATTCTTGTCAGCCCCCTGGTTCATAAGATATCTTTTGTAAAACCAATCCAAATTACAAAGTCCAACTTGATATACAATCACATATATAACACTTAATTAAGACAACATGCTCTTTTGTAACCTTTTCCCCAATCCACCAACCATAAAATGTTTCTCTAAAAAGAAAAACAAAATGATCACTATATTTAAGAGTCTCGCATTGGATGAGAAAAGGCTCAAACATGACTTTATCAGTGGGTGGGAGGCATCCATCAACTTACAAGCCGGTTTGGTAGGGTTGAGTTAGGCTCAATCCAAATGCTAAGATGGTATCCAAGTCTATCCAAGATCCATTGGACAAACCACTAACGGGCCATCGGGGTCACACTCCAGATGTTCAGTGTGTGTTAAGAGTTTCACATTGTATGAGATAGGCCTGAAAATGACTTTAAAAGTGGGAGAAGTCCTTCACTCTACAAGCTAATTTTGAAGGGTTGCGTTAGGCCCGATCCATATTCTAAGAACTATAAATAAATAAAAAATGTCCTTGACTTAAATTTACAGCATCAATATGATTTGTACTCAAAAGCAGTACATCAGCCAAGAGCCCTCCCTTCTAACTATAAACTACAAGTCTACAACATTGGCCGTCACTGTATCACATGCAGCATATCGTTTTCCATTTTAATCAAATACTAGTCATTCATTTGTTTCATTACAGGAGTTTAAACTCACATTTTTATCAGTAGTCTGAAAGTTGGCCCACACAGAGTGAATTAAATGAAGCCTGCTCCGTGGTCCACCATTTTTCCATAGAAACTGCAATCAATCAAATGAACCGTCACTTTTTAGGATAAAAAGCGAAGTGGAAAGAGAATCTGATAAGGTTAAAACTTATATGGTAGAAAGGAAGCAGAAAGCATACATTTGCCAATGCATTCAGTTTATCTGAACCAGGGGAATTTTCATTCCTTGAATTCCAAACCAATGTAACCTGAACCTTACCTGAAACATATAATTTTAAACATATATTGGGTAATTTAATTCCATTAACTAAAAGAAAATGAAAATATTGAATACACTTTTTTCATGTAATCAGTAATTCAATAGTAAGAGCCAAGAACTGACCACTCAGATATCTTTGTGCAGCTGGAAGAGATGTGTTGTGTGTTGTCACAGCCATCTGAACACCCACCCACCGTAAGTTAATTATCCAAATTTCAAAACTCAGTTGTTAACTACACACGTCATATAGTGCATTCAATTTCTTATAAACAGTTCACCTGAACATATCGCAAATTGCCAGTGCCTTCATCTTCAACAAATGGTTCAACATCTAATTCAGTAATACCTAGATAATGTTGAGGAAAAGAAAAATAAATAGAAGAAATTGAAGATAAAAGTATTATAAATTTATAACAAACATACAGGTTATAACAAAAAAGAAAATACCTCGTCTAAGAAGCTCCACGGCAGCATTAATATTAGGATGATGAGCTGAACATAGAATACAAAAGACACCATACTTAATTAATATAGTTTCATTTCAACCTAGGGAAACATAAGTGAAAAACACACACACAACACAATGATAGAAAAATCCATCGTGTTTGGAACAAATTAAATAAGATAAAATGCAACATAATTCCACCCATGTGAGTTAAAAATATGTATTATTTTTTCAACCCTGTATTTGATGTTTATTTTATATTTTATTTTTGGTATGTAGACGAAATGGCAAGCTATTGGAAACTCACATACAAAGTGGAGGGACCGAGATTCGAACCCCAGTCATCGAAATTCAACCTAGCAATTTCGGCATTTCCTGTCAGTTGAGCAGGTTTGATTTGTCTTATTTAATTCTAACTTTATAGAGGAACAAAAGAAATAAGCATGCGGTCTATTAGATGAGAATGAGATACAAAGCAGTTAAAATTTTATATACATGTTGAATAGTTTGTAGAATTTAATATCTTGTTAAGTTGTGACTGATTGGATTTTTGAGAGTTAAACCGGTAAAATCCTAAGCTCTAAGCAGGAACAACAATGGCAGAATGTGGCTCGGTGCAGAGAACAAGAGACAATCAGAATGTCAGTTAGAAGAGAGAGAATAATTTCTGTGAATGGTGATGATCATAATCCTATTAGCCACATGACCCAAAAGATTTTCAGGAACAAGCAAATCATAATGATATTTATCTTTATTTTACGTGATCTTTTGATCAACAGAAGTTTTTTCTGGGTTTCTTTTCCAAATTTTGTGTTTACTCTTATGAATCAACAATAGGCTTTGTGGTTTGATATATAAAAAAATTGTTCGTAGTTTTTTATATACAGGCAAATAGGTTCAATAAAAAACATTAGGTTGTCCCTCAAGTCTCCAGTGTCCCTATAAGGATCAAAGTTGTTACACCAATTCAGGAAATACATCAAGGGGATGTTCTAATGCTACTTCAGCTTGTAAGATGCAGAAGGTGTGCTTCAATGCAGGAAAATGAGAACACTTAAAATGAAACCAAGTAATATATTCAAAGCATAGAACAATAAAATGCAGACTTAAGGTATTAGTATATCACCCCAGTGATTAAACACTATAACATAAGTAGTGTTCTAATCTAACATATCTACCAAAGAAACTAAAAAGATATATAACAAAATTCCAAACCTTTGCACTCTGGAATGTCAATTACGTTATGAGTTCCCTCCTCATAAAGCCCAATAAGAGGATTGGTTGAAGAGCCACGCACTGCCAATTTCGCACGACACCTCCAACCCCACTGCAAAAAGAACCCCAAATAACCAAAAGCAAGTAAGTTTTTTCTGTTTAAAAAGAGTTGTGTTGACACACAAAATTAGCAACAAATTTCGACAACGATTTGGATTGTTTATGTTTATATAACAAGTTAATTAGTAACTTAATTAGTAATTACATTCAATGGAGAGCCAATGTTTATATAACACGATATCAATTTTAAATATCAATTTAAATGTAATTAACCACATTTCCTAAGGGTTTGTTTGGATTGATGGAATGAGATGGAATGGGATGGAATGGGGTGGGCTGAAGCTCTATTCCGTTGTTTGGTTTTATAAAATATGAACGGAATGGAATGGAGTGGTATATGGAGTGATAAGGATGAAATGATACACAATAATTATAGTTTTACAATTTTACCCTCAATTTTATATTTTATAAGATTTTTTTTTTGGTTACAAATATTTTATTTTATAAGACTTTTCTCATTCTTATCTATTCTTTTTTTCTGGTAAACATTCTTATCTATAAAATAAAGGGTATAATTGGAATAAAAAAGTTATAATATATTCCATTTCGTTCACTATCCAAACAATGGAATGGAATATGTATTCCATTCCGTTCCGTTCCATTCCGTTCCATTCCATTCTATTCCGCTCCGCTCCATTCTATACCATTAATCCAAACGGACCCTAAGTGTATATTGAACACAAATCGTGGTTAATGGATATTATACAGATTTGGACATCTGAAATCAAATATATTTGAACACAATTCGGATGGTTAATGTACTTCAAAATCTGAACACTTCAAAATCGTTGTTACTAATACTATCATTCATCAAATGGTTAATAAGTTGCAACACATTGTCATATTCATTAATCATCCACCTAATGTAATTACCCACATATTTAAACATTAATAACTACACAAATTGTTGGCAAAATTTGTTGTCCAACTTGAGTCAAAATATCATTTCTATAAAAACAATATATAGTACCAACATCTCAAATTGAAGACATGTGTTAAAGAGTCCCACATTAGAAGTAAGATGACCTAAAACAAGGGTTTGTTTATAAGTAGAGGCAATCCTCATTTTACAAGTCGGTTTTGTAAGGATGAGTTAGGCCCAACTCTCAAATCTAAGAACGTGTCTAAGTCTCTGACACAAACATGATATTACATACAATCACTTCTATTTTCTCAAATTATACTCGGTGTCTATGTGTCAGTGTCAGGGTCGTGGTGACTATATGTGAACTTGTGTTAGTACATTATAAATAAAAAAATGATTAAAAATGAGAAATCGAATAAAATTAGTAAATTCAAAAGAGGATTGAACGAAGATACCAATTTGCAAGTATCAAATGTGAAGTCAGTGACACCATGTTTCCGAAAGAAATCGACAGCATCTTCCAATATTACAGGACGATGAAGGTTAAGCTCGTGCGTACACCCCGAACACCTGAAATCAACGATAAACAAAAATTAAATTAAAAAAAATGTAAAAATTCAAGAGGGAAAAGAGGATAATAATTTGATTGGAGTGAAGAGGATGAAGCGTACGATTGAAAATGGGAACAGTGAAGTGCGCATGTTAGTGGAGGAGGGTGTGGAGTTGAAGAAATAGGGGTTGCGGTGGAGATTTGAGGAGGGGAAGGAGGAAGAGCGGTGGCGTGACAGGTGAAGCGAGGGAAGGAAGGCGGAGCTGTGACGAGTCGGAAAGTCATTTTCCGGTTTCGAGTAAGGAGGCGGGAATGGATAACAAATCTATAAAAATAAAAATTCCGGTGGCAGCTAAATCAATTTTTTTTTTTTTTTGAGTGATCGGGTTCGAATCTCAGATTCCACATTCTTTCACATTAAAATGAGTCTTACCGTTAGATTATTAGAACAAAAAAAAATTATTGCATAAATGTACTTTTAATTTTAATTTTAATATTTTTATTCTCTTTTTCTATCTAGGGCTTCCTATTGGAGGTAATGCGGAACGATATTCTTTTTGGTCTGCGTTGATTGCAAAAATCCATTGTAAATTGTCTCGGTGGAAAAGTCATCATCTTTCTATGGGTGGGCGATTGGTTTTACTCAAATCGGTTTTATCCTCTATTCCGGTCTACTTTCTTTCCTTCTTCAAGGCTCCAACGTGTATCATTTCTCTTATTGAATCTATTTTTAAAGCTTTTCTTTGGGGTGGGAGTGAAGTATCTAGGAAAATTAATTGGATTAAATGGGATAAAATTTGTCTTGATAAGGAGTTTGGCGGTCTAGGGGTGCGTAGAGTGAAGAAGTTTAATTTGTCTCTCTTGGATAAGTGGTGTTGGCGGTTGTTGCATGAACCTGATAGTTTGTGGTTTAAGGTCTTGTCAATTAAATATGGAATGAGGGATGGCAGGTGGATACTGGGGGTTCTAGAGCCTCTAGTTGGTGGCGTGATATTAATTGTATTAGGTGTAGGAGTGGTGAGGGGGTTGAGCGGTGGTTTGGTGATAATGTAGTCAAGAAGTTAGGGGATGATAAAGGGACCCTTTTTTGGAAGGATGCTTGGGTGGAGGGGCGTTCGTTAAAATCTTTGTATAGTAATTTGTTTGATCTGTGTTTAGATAAGGATGTGACAGTGGCTGAGAGTGTAGGCGTGGATGGGAGGTAAATGGGGCGGGGTGGCGGTGGCAGCGGCGTTTGCTTGAGTGGGAGGAACTTTTATGGGAGGATGTTGTTCTGTTGTAGCTAATGTTGTGTTGTAGGTTGGTGCTATTGACAAGTGGGTGTGGCGTCCAAATCCTTCTTCTGGTTACTCAGTTAGTGGGGCCTACCACTTGTTGTCTCAATTTATTCCCGGAGAGGTATTTCCGTATAGTGATATTTGAAGTAGCAAAGTTTATCACAAGAAAGGGGGGGTTGAATTGCGACCCTTTAAAATTGAACTCAATTTGTTAGTAGTATAAGTTGTATGATAATTCAAAACTTAAATGAAAAGAATTAAGTCAAAACAGAATTACAGAAATATGAGAGAATGTTCTCTGATCAGTCTATGGAAGAAAGCAGAGAACGTTCAAAGAATATTCTCACAGAATATTGTTGGGTGTGTAAGTGTATCTGTTTTGCAAGAGTATAAGGACGAAAAGAAGAAGTATAACACAAAGAGTTTTTACTGGTTCACCCTTAATTGGGTTAGTCCAATTTCCCACACCAAGTGAGGGTTTCCACTATTCTCTTTTGATCTTAAACCAAGACCAAAAGTTGTCAAGCTATCAAAAGCTTATCTTCCACCTTATCACCAAGGTGATCTCTACCTTTCCTTCTAAGGTAGTTGCTCAACCAATAATTACGTATTCTTGAGCAAGTTCTTTCTTATGACAAAGAGGTGTTTGGATCTAAAGCTTAACAATAAACCAAACTAGGTTTATAAAGCTTTCTAAGTAACTGTAAAAATCTCTCTTAAAATCATTCTAATGAATTGCTGATCCAAGTATGCAATTGTGAAGATTGGAGTGAAAGAGATCAAAAAGAGTTTGTGTAATTCTTGTGCGTGAAAGAAAAGTATTGGATGATCAAATGGTGCTTCAAACTCTTGCTTTGCTCCTGCTGTATTCCATGCTATTTATAGATGTTGGAGAGTCTTTGGAGTCTTGGAGAATGTGTTAGAAAATCAGAGAACAAAGAACTAGCCGTTACTCACAAACTTGGAGTAAGCTGGAGAATGTTCTGAGAATGTTCTCCAAGAGGAGCGTCTTGATGAGCCGGCATTGTACTTTCATTACTTGATGAGAAAGTGTGATCGTTGTACATGAAATGAGCTCTCATATGAGAACAATGCTTCAGGGAGAATGATGAAAGAACATTCTCACAGAACTGTGTGCATTCTCTTGAGAAACTTCATAGAATAGTGGGAGAATGGTCTGGGGACAGCTTTGTATGCAAGCAACCAGTTGTAATCTGATCAAGGCATATCATAAAAGTACTTTTCAAGTACATCCTTGATAGAAAATAGAATGTAGCCTTTGTTGGAGAAATGACTATCACTTCTTGGAAAAAGATCATTAAATAATCCTTTGCAAGTACACAACAACTCATAGTGAAAAAGTTGTTGTCGTCTCCTCATTGGTCTATGTTATTTTCTTCCATAATAAATTCAAATGATATTTTATTGTGTCTTGAGGTCAAAGAACATTCTTTGCACATGCTCCATGTGATATGGCTTAAGAAGGAAACTCCCATAAGATATTAATCACTTTGACTTGTTATAATGGAATAAGTTGCTGTAAAGATCTTGTGCAATATTCTCATCAAAAGTATTCCTTTGTCTTGTTCATTTATCACCTAAAATAAATAGGTGATTTGGCATTGAAGAACAAACACGCTAAAGCCAGAGAATGATGAGAGAATAATGACTGACTTTCTTGTATCATTCTCATGAGCTGATATTAAATTATTTACTTTGCACAATGAAACCTATCTTTTTAATATCACTCAAAAGCACTTGTTAGATAACACAATGACCAAAATTATACTTAAAATATAATTAAGATGTTTGTTATCTTTAAAACATCAAATTGAGATTTTGCCTCAACAATATTATCTAGAATAAGCTAGTGTCTTCAAAGGTCTCCACTTTTGCGTGGCGGTTTTTTCAGGATAGATTGCCCACAAAATTAAATCTTTTTGTTGTGGCCCCTTAGTCAAACTTTGATTTATCCTTCATTTCTAGCTATAAATATGCAAACTTTGTACGTATATGTTCTTTTTGGTAGGAGGTTTTTTCAAGTTATCTTTTTCATTCTTTTTAGAGGTGAAAGAAGTCACTTTGTAGAATTGAAAGTAATTAATATACAACTAAAATGTATTTATATCAACATTTGAGAGGTAGTGAAAGGAGTGATCTTTGAAGACTACTTGACTTGTTATAATATGCAATTTTTGTGGGTGGATTTGAACTATGAGCAATGTCTTATCTAGTCTATAATATTGGACATATATTCTTTCTATTCCAAAACTAGATTTTTAACCCATGCATTGCACGGATTTTATAATTAAAATAATTAAATTTATTATTATTAAAATCTACGTGACCAAAGTAAACTAACATAAAAAATAAACACGTAAAATATTAACCCAAAAATTATATAGCACATAAAATTAAACCATACCATTAAATAAAATGTGCATACAATAACACGGGTCTTATAAAGTGTTAGGTATAACAATAACAGAATTTATAGATATAGATTAATATTTTACACTTTAATACCAGCATTCCAAAAACATGTGCATTTCCTACTTTGTTAAACTATTAAGCATGCCAAAAAGCCAACTACTGTTAAAATGCCTGTTGAATTTCCTACTTTGTTATGTGCTATTATGTTGGATCAACATCGCACTGTGAAGAGAAAAGGTGATTTTGCTATGAAAAGAGGTAGCAAGCTGAATGTTACCCTTCAAACTCCTGCCAAGCAAAATGTGCAGGATGATGTGGGCACATCTGCCCCTGTTTCTCTCTGTAGGTATGATATGATTGCAGAACTAAAAACTACCTACAAGGAGTTGGGTGAAGGAAGAGAAGAATTGAGTTGGTTATTACTGCATTGGAGAAGGAAGAGGCTGATTAAAGTGTTGATGATAAGGGTGAGCAAGCTGACATGGAGGTGGAGAACTTTGATTCTGGTTCTGAGGAGAAGGAAGATGAAGATATGGAAGCTGAGGAGGACTCCACTGAAAACCCCACTGTCTGATCCTATTTGATGGATGTGTAATTTTTCTATTTTTTGGATTATTATTTTTTCCTTTTGGGCACTTGCCTTGGATCTTATTCAGCACCTCAATGTGCCTATGGTCTGTAAACCCTGAATATCTTGCACTCTTATGCACTATATGTGCCCTATGCGAATCTGCTAGCTTATTTGATATCTCTCTGACTTTGAAGATCTATTCCATGGTATGTTCTGTTTGGCAAAATTTTATTTCTAAAAAGGGGGAGTAGATGTTAGTTGTTAATTGTTAGTTGTTGCTCTGCTGCTGATTTGATGTGTGATTTGTTAATTATATATACTACCTATTTATCCATGTCATGAAGGTCTGAGGATTATATGCCATGTGAGTTGTTGTTTTTGAATTGTTGGGAGTATGTTATTTGCCTGAAGTATGATGTGAATGAAGATGTGGGCACATTGTTTGTCACCTGATATGTGTTAGTTGTTGATTATATGATTGATTGCATGATGTGCATGAAGATGTTGACACATTGTCGGTGTCACTATGTTTCTTGTGAGTTGTTAATTGTGTCCATGATCTGAGATATGCATGAATTGAGGGGGAGAAAAATTTCCTTGTTAATTTTATATGAAGATGAAATTGAGGGGGAGTGTTACTCATATGAAGCTGTTACTGAGGGGGAGTTTTGATTCACTTGTTAGTTGTCTCTTGTTACTTGTTAATTGTGTGCTTGCATGCGTATGTGCTACCCTTAGCATGTCAAGCCCTATGTGTGTTCTCTTAAACACCTTATGTTTCTGTTGTGTGAGGCCGTTTATTATCCGATGTTGTGTGCCTCTAATATGAATTGTTGAAAGCTTATTGGTAAGCATATTCATTAAGGAATCCACTATGTGAATTGTTGATTGTTGATTGCCCTCCTTCAAGTTGCTATTCTCTGATTAATATGAAGGAGTGTGTTACTTTTATCTCTTTGGCATTAATATCTGGTCCAAGATTGTTTTAGCCAAAAATTTGCCAAAGGGAAAGATTGTTAGTGTTTTTGTGTTGGCCTCGTTTTTGACAAAACACAATATGGAGGATAATGTGCGCACATCATATTACTCCGGAACTTTTGATCATATTTACGCGCCATATCTTTCTTGAAGATTTGTTTTATTTTTGCCTCGCTTGCTTGCTGGCTAAGTCGCGCGCGTTCCATGAACCATCAGGGTTACTTGTAAATCTAATTTTATTTGTAAAAAGTATTTTTCAAATATGGGAATATTTTATATGATTCGTATTTATGTTTCTTGGGTCTGAATTATTACAAGGAATACTTGAAGCCCAAGACAAGTTTGAAGACCTAGAATATTCTGAAGACTATATATATGTGTGAAGACTAAACCAAATATTTCATTCAAGTCGTTATTGAAGATTAGAATTTTTAGGGTTTGAGTCTTCTTGTTCATTGTTAATTGGTATTTGTGAGCCTTAGCTTGTATCACCTAGATGCTTGCTTAAGGACTAGGTTTATTGAGTTGTAATCTGAAGCTTTTAAACAAGGAATATTGCTCATCACTCTAAGCTTTGAAGTACGAGTGGTGTTTATTATTTGGGGAGTGTTCTCTAAATCTTTGTTTGTTGTTTTTCATAGATAACACTGTGTTTGTGTTTAGATTGGAAGTGAGATGAGTTTCTCTTACCTATGGGGTACTTAGGTAGAAATATAGCATGGGTATTAGGCGAGTTTCTAAGTTGTAAACCGATGTGTAAGCCGGATAATTTAGAAATAGCATTACACTAGTGGATTTCCTTCCTAGCTTGGTAGCCCCCTGATTAGGTGACGTTGCAGTGAACTGGGTTAACAATTTTCTTGTGTTATTTACTGCTTTTGTTATTTGTTGATTTATTACTTATGTTGCAAGTCAGATTAATGTGCGTGCATCTTGCTGCACATTATTCTGTCTGATTATTGATTGTAAGTAGTACGCCAGAATTTCATGAGCGTTAAATTAATAAGGATAAGCTTGGTAAAAGCCATGAAGTTATATGGAATCAAATTCATTTTAGTAAAGCTCTTAGAAATAAGAATACTTTTATAGAAGGGAAATAACATAGTACACAATACGATCATATGACCATATATCTCAAGAGAAAAAGAAGAGAAAATATTTAAGGGTTTGAAGCTAAAATTTCCAAAAGTCATGACGCAATCACTGAGTTTGCACACACAACAAATATTGAAATGTAAGGATACATGGTTAGCATTCATTCCTTGTCAAACATTTTTGTCTGAGAGACTGAAACATCAAACCAATGAGAAAATTAGATGCATAAAAATTAAACAAAATAGTGCCATATAAATTATAGTACTACATGTTTGAAAAAAAATTAAATTAAACTGTCAACCTTTTTCAAACTGAGTAAAATTGTCAAATGGTTAAACCTCTACACATGCAATCATAAAAACGATGTAACAAACATAAATAGTGAACTTTGAAAATCAAGGTATTTCCCTTCATCATCCCTAATCCTTTAAAATTTTATGGCTGAATTAGTAGCCCTTTTGTGATTATTTGCTATTTGGATTTTGGAATTATCGATCAAAGAGAGCATGGATGAGTGTCTTGGAAATTAAAATGGAATACATTCATACATAGCAAAAGAAGAAAAAGTGGGACGGTGGGTGCCTTGTACAAACAAAAGCATTAATTAGATACATATATACATGGTTGTGTGTTGAAAGTTTTTTAGATTGTAATTGGTCATTGATTATGATTAGACAATTAGGAGAAAATTGAATACTTGATATCAAAAAACAAAAGAAGTTAAATGCTTCATATATGATAATTGAAAAAACAATAATAATTGGCGAATGGGCATATCTTCCGGCGGTAGGAAATAGCGGGGGTATCCTATCAATTTGGAGTAAGGTAAAAGCTTCCTCACTTTTTACTTTCATTGGCGAAGGTTTTGTGGGTGTTTGTGTGGATATTGCTAGTGTTAGTAGCAAATGTTTCATTGTTAACATATATGTCCCGTAGAGGTTTTGGTGAGGGGTTGTGGTGTGTTTTGAGTGATTTTAACTCGATCAAGGATAGTAGTGAAAGAAGGGGTGTGCGTGTGGGCTCAAGCAGCGGGGTTTCTTCCTCCGAAATGATAGAGTTTAACTCTTTGTAGGGCATTTACATGGTTTCACCCCAACGGTAGAACTATGACTAGGCTCAATAGGTTGCTTATTTCTCCCTCGTGGTTTGATATGTGGGGCTCTCTGAATGTTTGGATGTTGCCACGATATGTGTTGAATCATTGCCCGATTATTCTTCGATATAACTCCTCGGATTAGGGTCCAAAACCATTTCACTTCAATAATTTTTGGCTTCAACATTGTAACTTTAAGGAGGTTGTGACTAAGGTGTGGGAGGATCAACATGTTGAGGGGTGGATGGGGTTTATCCTCCATCAATGTTTCAAAGGTGTTAAAGAGACGATCAAGGGTTGGAATCGTGCTACTTTTTGGAGGTCGAAGGAGGGAAAAAAATGTTTGGTGAATGAAATTAAGGTGTTGGATGTTAAAAGTTAGACGGTGGGGCTTGAGGTGAGGTGGAGACTAGAAAGCGGTTATTTGATGAACTATGGCGCATCTTGAAAAGTATGGATGCCTTGTCATTCCAAAGATCCCGTTCTAGATGGTTGAAGGAGGGGATACTAATTTAAGTTATTTTCATAGTTCCATCAAGATGAGGAGTAGGAGAAATAAGGTGGAAACTTTACGCACACAACATGGATGGGTCAACTTTGAGAAGGCGCATGACTCAGTGGAGTGAGGTTTTTTTGGACTACATGCTTATGAGGTTTGTTTTTTATGGTCAATGGAGGGCGTGGATGAGAGCTTGTGTTTGTATGGACTCAAGCAAGGCGACCCGTTAGCCCCTCTACTTTTTCTCCTTGTTGCCGAGGGTTTAGGTGCATTAATGAGAAAAGCGGTAGAAAGAGAGCGGTTTAAACCGTTTGTTGTAGGAAGTGGTGGTATGCTGGTTTCGATCCTCCAATATGCGGATGATACTCTTTGTATATGTGAAGTTTCAGTTGACAATTTATGGGCTATGAAGGCGATCTTAAGAGGTTTCGAGTTGGCATCCGGCCTAAAGGTTAAATTTTGGAAAAGTTGCTTCTATGGGGTGAATGTGTCAAATGAGTTCCTTGATATGGCGTCACGGTTTCTTAATTGTCAGATAGGTCAGATGCCTTTTAAATACCTTGGCCTTCCAGTGGGTGCCAATCCTCATCGCTTTGCTACTTGGGTACCAATGTTGGAGGTTATCAAGAAAAGGTTGGGTGTGTGGGTGATGACTCACTAAAAGTGGGGAATTTAGGCCTTTATTCATGAGTTATTTCCTACCAATATGGTGATCAAACCATGTTTTAATTCACTTTCATTAGTTTATTTAGTTTTTTAGTCTAGAATTATGTAATAGGAATAATTATGTAATTTTAGTGAAAAAGAGTTAGTTTATAGGCAATTTATGTCAAGGCGTATTATCTGGCTTTGGATCGTCATCAAAGGCATCTACTAGAGACTACTGTCAAGACATTCTGATCCGTACAAGTCAACAAGTCAAGCACCACAAGCAGACAAAATAAGGTTTTGTAGTACAACATTGTGAAAGGCGTCTATTTGAGGATAAGGATGACGGCTGGCTTGCCAGTTGTCAGCATCACAAATGATTGTACTATGATTTGAGGTCCTTGCAAAAGGAATATCCTTCATTCCTAGGGCCTTATGACAACATTTAAGGTTGCACCCGATCCAAGAAGGATATGCCTATAAATAGACAACCCTAAATCATTTGTTGGTGTGCTTGAAAACCCTAGAAAGAGGAATTGAAGAAGAGAGGAGGCAACGCCGTTCCAACTTCTGAAGAGACGACTGAAGATAACAAGAGGCACGACAGTGTCTGTAGGAGTATCTATTGCTTTGTAATGGGTATCACTACTTTACTTGTTATTTTTGTTGTTGTTTCCATGCTCAATCTGAGCTAAACTCTTTGTAGCTTGAAGTTATGTGAAGTTTAATATATTGAATGAAGCTTTTATGTGAATGAATGGTTATTATCTTGTCATCTTTAACTTTATGTTTATATGAAAATACATTTGTTCCTAGGACTGATCAACTTAAGAATAAATATAAGTTGCATGTGTAGAGACATCTAGCATGTTAATGGAATCTTAAAGTTAATAAGGTTAATTGAGAGCGGACACGTAATCTCTACTTAATACTGATGCTAGGAGTATTAAGGCCTTAGTGAGATATCAAACAAGCAAGTGTTTTCTGAACTAAAATGGGATTAAAAGTGAACCTCGACAAAGTCAGTCCAAATATACCCCGTTTTAATATCTAACGATGTAGACATACACCACAAGGCAAGCTTGCTCACAGATGACATGCCAGTAGTTATCATTCACTAGCTTTCATTCATATGTATTAAATGGATCATAGTTTCAGCTACACCTTTACCTTTGTTTTCACACCATCATTTTATATTCTTGTTGTTGGGTTTTTGAAGATTGTCTACAGTTGTGTCAAAAACATATATTAGCCAGATGTGTGGTCAGATGCCTATGATCACTGATGATGGGTCAGATGCTGTAGCATATGGAACAGCATTCCGTGATCTGCCAGCTCGCGCTGGCTCGCGTTTAATATTTTATGCAATCTTTTATAAGATTCGCTTTGGTTTTTATTTTAACCATTACTTGGTGATTAAGTCACGTGTTCTGAAGGAGTCTAAGGTGGTCAAGCCTAGATATATTTTACAAGGTGATATTGATATATTTTTCAAGAAGATTTCTTGTTCTAGAAGATTCAAGACTTGGACCTTACAACGTCCAAAGGTGTCTGAAGCCCAAACCCTGTGCTACTCAAGTAGTATAAATATATGTAATGACAGACCATAGAATCTAAGCTAAACCGTGTGTGTTCTAAAGCGTGTGTTTTAAGGTTTAGTCTTCTTTGTTAGTTTATTGTTTATTGTTTATTGGTGTGAGCCTTGCTTGTATCATCGCTGGTCAAGCTAAGGACGTGTTTAGTGGAGTTGTAACTTTGCTTCTCCTAAGCCTGTAGGTACGGAGTTAGTATTTAGTGGAAGAGTGTGTCTCTTGTCCAAAGAAAACATATCAAACAAGAAAAGAATAAAAGAAACGCTGTGTGTGTTGTTTAGGTTAGGAGGTGAGACAGGGTCTCATATCTAGGAGTTCCTAGGTAGAGTTGTCACGTGAGGTAGGATCTAGGTGGAAGACAAGTAGTGAGGCTACGTTGGTCCTTACACTAGAACTATTATAGTGAATTCACTCCTGGATTGGTATCCCCCAGATTAGGGCAAGTTGCGCCGAACTGGGTTAACAAACCTACTGTGTTCTTTACTTTTCCGCTGCTTTTAATTAATTTTTAATTGTGTGTTTGTCCTGAGCTAGACACGCGCTCGGACAGTTGTGCTTACATTGTTCACAGCGTTTGTCTGTCTGGTAGCCAGAATTACAATTGGCATCAGAGCAGGCACCCTGCTCAAGGGAGGTTTTTCTGGCAAGAATGGACAAGGAAGGAGGACCTATGAATAGGCCACCACTTTTGGTTGGTGACTCTAATTATGACAACTGGAAATCCCGGATGACAACGTTTCTAAAATCCATGGACCACAAAACATGGAGAGCTGTTATAAAAGGTTGAGAACATCCAGTAGCTACTGATAAATATGGTGCAGCCACCATCACACTCAAGCCTGAGGAAGAATGGAGCAAAGAGGAGGAGGCATTAGCTAATGCAAATTCAAAAGCCTTGAATGCTCTATTCAATGGAGTTGATGTGCATATATTCAAGCTGATCAAAAGATGCACTGTTGCCAAGGAGGCATGGAAGATACTCCAAACTGTTCATGAAGGTACATCCAAGGTGAAAAGCTCAAGATTGCAACTTTTGACTAGTAAGTTTGAGAGCTTAAGAATGAATGATGAATAAAGTATTCAAGAATTCCACATGAAGATTCTTGATTATTACAATCAATTTGATGCCTTGGGTGAGAAGATATTTGAAGAAACTTTAGTGAGAAAGATGCTTAAGTCTCTACCTAAGAGATTTAATATGAAGGTCACTGCAATAGAGGAGTCCAAAGACATTTCAGATTTGAAGATGGATGAGCTAGTTGGCTCTTTACAAACTTTTGAGATGTCAGCCAATGAGAGATATGAGAAGAAGTCAAAGAGCATTGCTTTTGCTGCTGAAGAGTTTGACCAACAAGATAATATGGAGACTGATGAAAGTATCTCTGAAGCTATGGCAATGTTGGGAAAACAATTCAGTAGAGCTTTCAAGATGGACAGACGTCCTAAGACATATGCTCCAGACAACAGTCGCAGCATAAACAAGAATGTCATTAATCAGAAGAAACCCAGAGCTGAGGACAAGACGAATCAAAACAAAGGGGTTCAATGTCATGAATGTGAAGGGTATGGTCATATCAGACAGAGTGTGCGACTTATTTGAAGAAGCAAAAGAAGGGAATGGTTGTTTCCTGGTCAGATGAAGATGAAGCAGAAGAAAATCCTGAAACTGCCAACCATGTTGTTGCTCTAACAGGAGTGTGTACATCTGACACAAGTTTCTTTGATGGAGAACTATCTTATGAAGAATCTCCTGATGTTTATCAAGAATTGGAGATTAGAAGTGAAGAAATTTGTAAGCAAAAAGGAACCATTGCTCTTCTGCAAGCTGAAAAGAACAATTTATTGCAGATAAACTCAGATCTCAATGATGAAGTTGCTTTACTCAAATCAAAGATAGATAACATGAACAAGCAACTGAGGATGCTCAACAGAGGTACTGATAAATTAGATGAGATTCTGGAGATTGGGCAGAGTTCAAGAAACGTTAAAGGTATAGGCTTTGACTACAGAGCTGTGCCTCATCAAACACAATTTGTACCAGCTGTTAGTGCTTATGATCCAACAATGTCAAGACAGATGCCCTTACATCAAGCAAGACAACAGAGGACTAACTACAAGTCCAGACGAAAGGGTAGATACTTTAATTGGGTATGTCACCACTGTGGAAGAAAGGGACACATTAGACCTTTCTGTTATGAATTATATGGCTCTCCTAACAAAAGTTATTCATCAAGTCCTGAGCCTGTTGTGAAGAACATCAAGAAGGAATGGAAGATAAAGAATGACCAATTCACAAGCAATTCTGCTAGTGAGACTGCTCAAATTGCTCACACATCTCTGAGAGCCTCATCTAGAAGTGATTGGTATTTTGATAGTGGGTGTTCCCTGCACATGACTGGAGTAGAACAATATTTGACAGATGTTGTGCCACATGCTACCAGCTTTGTAACCTTTGGGGATGGAGCCAAGGGAGAAATCAAGGGTATAGGAACACTGGTGAATGGAGATCTACCAAAGCTTGATAAAGTTCTTCATGTAAAAGGACTAACTTCCAATATAATCAGTGTTAGTCAATTATGTGATCAAGGGTTGAAAGTCAACTTTACTAAGGATGAATGTTTAGTTACAAATACTGAAAGTGACACCCTGATGAAAGGTGTGAGATCAAAGGACAACTGTTACATGTGGGTCTCACAAGACAACATTGTGATATCTGCCTGTTTAATAGCAAAAGAAGATGAAGTGAAACTGTGGCATCAAAAACTTGGGCATTTGAATCTGAGAAGCATGAAGAAAGCTATTGCTGAAGGAGCTATCAGAGGTTTACCTAACCTTCAAATTCAAGAAGGTAGTATTTGTGGAGAATGTCAGGTAGGTAAACAGACCAAAGTGCCGCACCAGAAGCTGCAACATTTTTTCACATCTACATATAGATTTGATGGGACCTATGCAAGTTGAAAGCCTAGGTGGTACAAAGTATGCTTTTGTTATTGTTGATGACTTCTCCAGATTCACATGGATCACATTTATTAAAGAAAAGTCTGACACTTTTGAGAAGTTTAAAGATCTATGTTTACAACTTCAAAGAGAAAAGGAGTGTAGTATTGTCAGAATCAGAAGTGACCATGGGAAAGAGTTTGAGAATGCTAAGTTCTCTGATTTTTGCACTGCTGAAGGAATATTTCATGAGTTTTCTGCACCTATCACCCCTCAGCAGAATGGTATAGTTGAAAGGAAGAACAGAACATTGCAAGAATCAGGTAGAGTCATGCTTAATGCCAAGAAGCTACCTTTCTATTTTTGGGCTGAAGCCATGAATACAGCCTGTTACATCCATAACAGAGTTACATTGAGAAAAGGTACATCCACTACCTTATATGTATTATGGAAGGACAGAAAGCCAACAGTAAAACACTTCCATGTGTTTGGTAGCAAGTGTTATATCCTAGCTGATAGCGAGCCAAGAAGGAAGATGGACGCTAAAAGTGATGAAGGCATTTTTCTGGGTTATTCGAATAACATCAGAGCCTATAGAGTGTTCAATTCCAGAACCAGAACAATGATGGAGTCTATTAATGTTGTGATAGATGACTGTGGTAAAGATGTTGTGCCACATGATAGCACATCTGACTCAGCAGGTGACACTTAGGGGGAGACAGAAGATGTAGACACAAATATTGAAGAATCTGAAGAGAGCAGTTCAGAAACTACTTCTCCCAACAAAGGGCCATCTATCAGAATACAGAAGAACCATCCTATAGATCAAGTCATTGGAGATCCAAATCAAGAGATCACCACTAGAAGGAGATATAGTGAGGTATCAAATTCCTGTTTTATATCAAATTTTGAGCCTAAGAATGTCAAGGATGCTTTGACTGATGAGTTCTGGATAAATGCAATGCAAGAAGAATTAACTCAATTCAAAAGGAGTGATGTGTGGGACTTAGTTCCTAGACCTGAGAATGTGAATGTCATAGGAACAAAGTGGGTATTCAAGAACAAGTCAGATGAAAGAGGTACTATCACAAGGAACAAAGCCAGACTTGTTGCTCAAGGTTATGCTCAGATTGAAGGAGTAGATTTTGGTGAGACTTTTGCACCTGTAGTCAGGTTGGAATCCATAAGGTTGTTATTGGGAATAACATGCATCCTCAAATTCAAGCTATATCAAATGGATGTCAAGAGTGCATTCCTCAATGGATATTTAGATGAAGTTGTCTATGTGGAACAGCCTAAAGGTTTCATTGATCCAAGTGGTCCTGATCATGTCTACAAGTTGAAGAAAGCCATATATGGGTTGAAGCAAGCTCATAGGGATTGGTATGAGAGACTTACTGAATTCTTCGTAACTCATGGCTACAGGAAATGAGGCAATGACAAAACTTTATTTGTGAAAGATGTTAGAGGAAAGCTTATGATTGCCCAAATCTATGTTGATGACATAGTGTTTGGAGGAATGTCTAACCAGATGGTGGAGCATTTTGTTCAGCAAATGCAATCTGAATTTGAGATGAGTCTGTGGGTGAGCTAAATTATTTTCTTGGTCTTCAAGTAAAACAGATGGAAGATACTATCTTTATCTCCCAAAGCAAATATGCTAAAAGTATTGTCAAGAAATTTGGTATGGAGAATGCTACTCATAAAAGAACTCCTACTCCTACACATGTGAAGCTTTCAAAGGATGAAAAGGGTGTAGATGTTGATCAAAGTATGTACAGGAGCATGATTGGAAGTCTCCTATATCTCACTGCAAGTAGGCCAGATATTACATTTGTAGTTGGAGTATGTGCCAGGTACCAAGCTGAACCAAAGGTGAGTCATCTGACTCAGGTAAAGAGGATTTTGAAGTATGTCAACAGTACCAGTGATTATGGGATACTATATACCCTTGGGAATAATGCTATGTTGATTGGGTACTGTGATGCTGACTGGGCTGGAAGTGCTGATGATAGGAAGAGTACTTCTGTTGGATGTTTCTTTCTAGGCAACAATCTTATATCATGGTTTAGTAAGAAGCAAAATTGTGTTTCATTATCCACAACTGAGGCTGAGTATATAGCTGCTGGAAGTAGCTGTGCACAATTAGTTTGGATAAGACAAATGCTGAGTGAGTACAATGTCAAGCAAGATGCTATGACATTATTCTGTGACAACCTAAGTGCAATTAATATTTCTAAAAATCCTATACAGCACAGCAGGACCAAGCACATTAATATTAGACATCATTTTATTAGAGATTTAGTTGAAGAAAAGGTGATCACTCTTGAGCATGTTGCAACTGAAGAGCAAGTAGCAGATATTTTTATTAAAGCCCTTGATACTACACAATTTGAAAAATTAAGAGGGAAGTTAGGTATCTGCCAAATTGGAGAATTGTAGCAGTTAATTTATTGGAGGCGTGCAGCAGTTACATTTCAATATCATAACCGTTTATTGCACGCAAGTCAAGGAAGCCACTCTCCAACTTCGTCAAGTGTTACTCTATCACATTACAACTTTACTTTTTCATACTCACAACCTCTCAACTTCTCTCTCGCTCGGTTCAACAACATTCCAAGTTTTCTATTCACTCGCTCACTCAAACAACAAATCATCGCCATGTCTGATTCAAGTCCACAACCCACATTGCAAGATCAAATCACAAATTTTCATTCCGATCCTGTTTCTGATTCCGTCATTCAACAAGTTGATCCTACGACAATTATTACAAATGCTCAACCACTCGCCATGATTTCTAGCACTGGAGTAGTGACACGAAGCGCTAAAGTGCCAATTTCGAGGAAGAAGAGTACCAGCAAAGTCTCTTCATCTTTTGCGTAAGAAATCAAAATCTAAAGGTAAGAAATCAAAACCCTCTCCTGCTAAGCGTGTTGGTCTGAGCATGCATGATCTCTATTGTAAAGAGAATCCTTTTGTTTCGATTGTTGTGGAACCAAGTGCTGACACTTTTGTCGGTAAATCTGATGATACCCCCTGGTGAGGGTAATGTTGTTGTTGATGAAACTATAACCCTAGGTTCTGATAATCCTAGGTTAGATGATGTTTTAGTGGATGATAGGGAGAATATTTCTGTTGAAAAATCATCTGAGAAACTTGTGGAAACTGAGAAAGATTTGGTTGATAAGACTGTTGTTAAGAAATCAGCTGATGTGACTGATGAACAGACAGATGCTATGCCAGATGCTCACGCATCTTTAGCATAAGCTAATTTGGAGACCACTGAGGTCCTTGATACTCCTCCTACTGAAAGTGCTCATAAAGAAGGTTCCCCTGAGCCTATGATGGAAGAATTTGAGACTCAGCATGATGAGAGTCCTGAGAGTCCTGACAATGTACTATAGGATGATGTAGTTTTGGTTGATGAAGAAGGTTTAGAAAAAAATGTTGTGGAGGAAACTCCTGTTTCTGGTGTTGCTCGTAGAACAAGGAGCAAATCTGTTATGAGTACACCTGTTGTGGTTGATAGTGCCCTTGAGGGCAAGAAGAAGAAAGCTGATACTGGGAAGAAGCCCATGTATGGACCTCCTAACGGTTGGAGCAAGGCTGTGCCCCAATCTACTACTGGAAAGAAGAATCTTAAAAGGAAGGATCCCCTTACAAGTGATTTTGACTTTGAGGTTGCTGAGACTGATGCTGCCACTTCTGGCAAGGCATCTAGGAAGACTATTAAAGGTATGAAAGTACCTTTATATATACCTCCAGCACCCCTGGATAATGTGTTTTTCCATTTGGAGAATGGTTCTGTTAGATGGAAGTTTATTTACCACAGAAGGCTAGCTCTAGAGAGAAATCTGAAAGAAGATGTGTTTAAATGCCAAGAGCTTGTGGATTTGTTATCTTTTGCTGGTTTAATGAAGACTGTGAAGAATTTGGGTTTTTGCTATGACAAGCTAGTTAGGGAGTTTTTGGTTAATGTATCTGAAGACTGTGATGATGCAAGGAATCCTGAGTACAGGAAGGTTTTTATTAGGGGAAGGTGTGTGAACTTCTCTCCTCTGATCATAAATGAATATCTTGAGAGGACAACTGATGAGGTTCCTGAGATGGAAGTGACTGATGATACTATTTGCAAGGCTATTACTGGTAACAAGGTCAAACATTGGCCTAAACATTTGTCCTCTACTAAGTTAACTCCCCTGTTTGCTGTGTTGAAGAAGATAGCTGCTTCAAATTGGACCCCAACCACTCATTCCAATTCTATTGCTACTGGGTTGGCCAAGTTTATCTATGCAGTTGGTACTAAGACTGCCTTTGATAATGGAGCTTATATTTTCTATCATGTGTTGGAGCATGCAAAGTCTTATGCTATCAAGTTCCCCATTGCTTTTCCCACTCTACTGTGTGGTATTATTCTCCAGCAACATCCAGATATTTTGGTTGGGACTGAAGTGCCCTGCAAAAGGTCAAGTCCTTTGTCTGTGGATTGCAGGTTGTTGTCTGTGACAGATGCCACTGAAGATGTTGGTCCTTCTGTCAGATCATCTGGTGTGCTCAGCAGGAAACAAATGATTGCTGACCTTACTGAGACCAGTATGGCTCTTGGGGCCAGAAAATTGAAGATTGATAAGGTCATTGCAGCATTAAAGGCTGAAGAGGAAGCTGAAGATGTGGATAACCAGGAAGTTCAAGAAGAAGAAGGAGGAAAAGAAGATGCTTCTGCTGCTGGTGATACTAAGGAGATGTCAGATGATTCTGATGAGTCTGACTCTATTTGACTCTGATATTTGTTTCTTTGATTTTCTTTTTCATGTTTTGTTATATCCTGGATTTCTAATACACCTTTGTGTGCTTATGGTCTGTAATATGCACTATGTGATACTACCCTATGTTCCATTTCTGCATTCTATATGCATGGATTATGTTTGCCAGAATTTGTGGCTAAAAAGGGGGAGTAGTATGATCGTGATCGTGTTCGTTCGTTTTGTTGAAGCTCTTATATGTGTCTCACGTAGCTCTGAGCGTTTTTGCTGAAGATGTGACAGATGCTCTAACATCTGTTCTATGGTGGTGTGTGTGCGTATCTTGAGGGGGAGCGAATATCTTATGATATGTTTGCTTGTTGGTACGCATGTTTTGAGGGGGAGTTTATCTACTCTGCTTGTGGAAATTTATTTTTTCGAAAGGCATTTATTCTCTCTATGAACTCACTATGTGAGAGGCTGTTTTCTTTGAGGCTAGACGTATTCTCTTCTGGTGATTGCCTCTTATTCTACGTGTAAGTCATCCTTAATCATAGAGCCGTTCTAAAGTGTTCTCACTATCTACTGTGTTTCTCATGCCTATGGTAGTTGAAGGAAAATTGGTTTTATCTCTCCAAGAATTGGCTTTCAAATGTTTTAGCCAAAATTTTGCCAAATGGGGAGATTGTTGGTGAAATTCTGGCGTACTACTTATAATTAATAACCAGACAGAATAATGTGCGGTAAGATGTGCGCACATTAATCAATCTTGCAGAACAAATAATAAAGAAACAAATAATAAAAGCAGTAAATAACACAAGGAAATTGTTAACCCAGTTCGGTGCAACGTCACCTAATCTGGGGGCTACCAAGCCAGGATAGAAATCCACTAGTGTAATGCTATTCCTAAGTTATCCGGCTTACACCTCGATTTACAACATAGAAACTTGACATATACCCGTGCTATATTTCTACCTAGGTACCCCATAGGTAAGAGAAACTCATCTCACTTCCACTCTATAACAAATACAATCAACAGATTTAGAGAACACTCCCCAAACAGTGAACATCACTCGTACTTCAAAGCTTAGAGTGATGAAACAAAATTCCTTGCCTAAAAGCTTCGGATTACAACTTAGATAACCCAGTCCTTATGCAAACATCTAGGTGACACAAGCAAAGGCTCACAAATAACAATTAACAATTAACAAAAGACTCAAACCGTAAAACTCTAATCTTCAATATTGGCTTGCGTGAATATTAGGTATAGTCTTCTTACATATATATAGTCTTCAGAGTCTTCTAGATCTTCAGACATATCTTGGGCTTCAAGCAAATAATTTCTTGTAATAATTCTGACCCAAGAAATATAAATTTGAACCAAATAAAATATTCCCATGATTGGAAAATATTTTTTTACAAATAAAATTAGGTTAACAAGTAACCCTGATGATTCCTGGAACGCGCGCAACTTAGCCCACAAGTAAGCGAGGCAAAAACAAAACAAATCTTCAAGAAAAGATATGGCGCGTAAATATGATCAAAGTTCCAGACTTGTATGATGTGTGCACATTGATCTTCACATCAGACAATGACATGCGCACATTGTCCTTCACATTGTGTTTTGCCAAAAATGAGGCCAACACAAAAACACTAACAATCTCCCCCTTTGGCAAATTTTTGGCTAAAACAATCTTGAACCGGATATTCATGCCTGAGAGATGTAAATGATGAACTCCTTCATATTGATCAGAGAATAAAGACTTTGAAGAAGAATAATTAACAATCAACAATCAACAATTCACATAGTGGATTCCTTATAGAAATGCTTACCAATTAAGCTTTCAACAATGAACATCAGAGGCACACAGCAGCGGATAATAAACGGCCTCACAAAAAAAACAGAGGATAGAGATTTCCTCACATAGGTGTTTTAGAAAAACACACATAGGGCTTGACATGCTAAGAGTAGCACATACGCATGCAAGCACACAATCAACAAGTAACAATCAACAACCAACAAGAGAGTCAAAACTTCCCCTAAGTAATAGCTTCATATAAGTGGCACTCCCCCTTAATAGCAGCTTCACATAAAATTAACAAGAAAGATTTTCTCCCCCTCAAATCATGCATATCTCGTATCATGCAGACAATTAACAAATCACAAGTAACATAGTGACACCGACCATGTGTCAACATTTTTATGCACATCATGCAAACAACTCATAATAAACAACTAACAACTAACATTCTTCATGGCAAACAATGTGCCCACATAGTCAGTGTAGAGTCACAATCAGACGCTACAGGCTAAATAACGGACTCTAGGCTGTTTCTAGCGTCAGTGTAGAGTCTGTCCAAAGGTGGACGCTTGCAAGCTTGATGCTAAGCATTGCGTCAAGGTTGACGCTATTTGCGTCCGTTAAAATAGAGGCTAATCTGAAGCTAGTAACAAAGATATTAGGTAGACGCTAGTAGCTTCAGTCGTTGTTTGACTAAAAAAATGGTTTAGTGGTATGTAGCGTCACCTTTGTAGTCTAATAGGCGGACGCTAGATATAGTGTCTGCCTATAATGGATGCTATATATTAATTTGTGAATTAGATAGCGTCTACTAAAGCGGACGCTGTTTATATTTTTTTTTTAAAAAACAATAATAATGCTTATACCAATTAAAATGTCATCACTCATGCACATGAAACCTAATCTATTTTTTTTTTAAGAATTTTTTTCTATTGCTATACAAAATGTAAACCAAATTTAACTGCTTCAAATATTATTATAACACTTGAACTAAAAAATTCACAAATATATATAACACTTGAAATGTTATATAGTCACAATCCTAAAATATTATAACACTTGGACTAAAACAAAAATATACCTAGAGTCAATACAAAAAGATATACACTAAAGAAAACAACATAGCCAACCAATATGCACAAACCGATCAAGCAAAACACCCTAGTTACAATACCACCAGTTACTAATTAACATTACATGGGCTATCCACTAGAAATAAACAAGTAAAATTTCAAAACATACAAAAAGAAAAAGTCCAAACCAAGACATGACGCTGCCTCTTCACATGATAACTCCAATCCACTCACTAAGACTCTCATACTTCCTTGAACGTGTCTTGAAAAAGCGAATGACACCAATACCACTTCAATTCCAATGTGCATCCTGCAAAGAGCCAAAATATATCAAAGATAAATTCCAAATCATGCAAAAATCAATTACAAAGTATATAGAAAAAAACAAAATGAAGGAATGCATCAATAATGAAGATAAATTGTAAAAGGAGAAATGTGAACATTATGTTGAGTTTCATCTAGTAAGAGTGAACGTGATAGAAAAATATAAATAGCCCATTCTCAATAGTTGGCAGCCTTGACAATTAACCTCTTCAATTACAATGATTTTTTCATTGATTAAGATTGAGTGTAAGACAAAACATAAATAACCATTCTTTAATCATTGACACGATGATAAATTTACCCTGAACACAATTAAAATGAATCAGCAACAGCAAACCACAACAAAATGAATGCACAAAACAGAATTGTAAATTGACTGCATTGACGTAAAACAAGAATCAAATTTTATGCAGAAAACTGAAATCACATAAACCATAAACTGTTAAAGCAGAGGATATGCAGCGAACCAGTAATGCAGCAGCTGATATTTATGTCGGTGAGTAGCGCTTAAAACACAAACAGAACACAGAACTTCGGTAAAACTAAACTATAGCAGTCTCTTTCTAAAATATCAAAGTACTAACAAAGGAACTTTATATATCCTAGGTACCAAATTGTAATAGAAATTAAAAAGCCTTTTAATCACTACTTTGATAAATTATGTCATAGGCGAAGAAAATGCGGTTTCACTCTTATTTTGCCATAAAATTAAGCTTATAAAAAATGTATGAGACCATTTTTCTAAAACTGATACTGCACTTAAGCACATCTTATTAGATAGTGAGTGAATACCGAGCAGTACAACCAAAGAAATACATACAGAATTTTTTAGCTGCACTCCAAATCCAAGGCTTAAGTTTCTTGCTAGAATTGGCAAAACCACTCTTAATTGTCAAAGAAATCATCCTTCTTCATACATGCTACACCTTTGACCAAGGCTGGAAAACGTGATTCAGATTCTCCTGTACACACATATATAAATTATTCCATTTGAATATAGTTGGTTAGAATTAGTATATATTAACTTGTACCGCACTTACCTAATATTGTGATTCACTTAGTTAGGGACAATCTTCTCCTCGCACCAATGTACGATTCAGATTATATTTCTTACACATGTCAATGACTAGGATATGGTTATAAGCAAAACATGTTATGAGATCATCTCAACCTTTGTAATTATAGCTATATATGTATTCAAAAGTTAGAGAAGCAATGTGAACACAACAAGGGATCAAATATTAAGAAATCAAAAGAACTACCAAAGATCAAATAACTACAAACTTTTAAGACTAAATCAATTCATAAAGAGGTATTATAAGCAACTATGTTGAATCTTGAAGCAAAGGCAAGGTTACAGATTACAACTTTCTGAAGCATTGTTTGAGAAACTAAAAGAATAAAACATATGATATAAACAAAAAACATATGATACAATTAAGTGGTCTTATATATATGCACAAGTATTATATTTAACCAAGTCAAGAATTGTTCAACTTCCTATAGGGTTCATATGAATCCTTACTACCCTCATAAAAACTGTCAAGAAAGAAAAGTTTAATTAGCTTTCAAACTTAAATCTTGAGCTCATGAATGACAAATCATGACATGGTAGGTTTCTACAAATAGTAATATAATTATGAACTATAAAGTTGAAGTCTACAAGGCACATATCAATCTTGACTTTACCTAATGTTTTGATCAAATTATAGGAAGCTAACATTATTTTTATCAATTCATACTATCTAATTACTCCTATAAAAAATAGAATTCAAGTTACTAAAGTAAGGACTTGCAATTTGCTTTTCTTAACAACTAAATTCATCCCAATCATTTACAACAACTAGTGCCTCTTCTCAGCCCAACTACTAACTCAAATTATACAACATATTTTACTTATTCATATGCATTCATTTTCAAACCTTTATAGACGTACATTAAAGCCATACAACAATTATAGGAATCAGGATTCATCTTTGCACAATATTTACTCTTTTATTAACATCCTCCCTTGCATGGCATATAGTGTGATAGTGGGTTAGTCAATGAAATCCAATTTATAATCAGAAAATACATTACAAATCCATGTAACAAGGAATATATAATCCATGTCTATAAAGAAGCCCCAATTTTGAAGCATTCATGAATCTTGAATTGAAAATGAAAGTTGTAAAAATTTAATAATCACATGTAAATAGGTAAAACAAGGGGTTAACCTAGAAGTGCATGTAAAAGCACCGAGGGTTTCACGACATTCAGACTTCAAAGAAGGTCAAGGGTTTCGCAGAGAAGGGTTCCTGTTCAGAAATCAAAAACAGAACTGCAAAACAATCGAAAATGCAAGAAATTCAAATATCAAGTTATCAACAGGCCAGAGGTCATCAACATGTTTGGGGTGAAAGCCCCATTAGCAGCTTTATACTCAAAGAAGGGTTCCAAATTGAAATTGAGTAGTGAAATTGGAAAACAAATAGGGCAGAATTGAAAATGAGTAATGAAATTTAAAAATCAATTGAGTTATGAAATAGGACAAAAGAAAGAAAGAGCTTACATGGAGTGGTGAAGTACAATAGAGCAACAACCTAGGAGAATCATGAAAAGTTGTACACAATGAAGAAGTAATGGTTGCGGTTATGGTCGATTAGGGAGGAACTTGGAAACACGATGAAGAAGAAAGAGAAAGAGGAAATAGGGTTTTGAATACACATGGGGATTAAAGGGAAATATATTTTTTTTGGTAAGGAAAGGGAAATATATTTAGATGGCAAACTTAAAAATTAAAAAACTAGAGTCCAAACAAGCGGATGCTTTTCAAAATGAATTTTTGTAAATAATTTAGTGTCAATGTTACTGTCAGCTAAGCCGAAGCTAATGTTAGAAAATTGAATAAATTCAAAATGGTGTGTTAGCGTGGGTGAGGCTGATGCTAAGCTGACACTAATAAAGTCAGCTTCGTGGCAGACGCTAATAATTTGAAGCTACAATGTGTTTTTGTTGTAGTGAGCAGAGCAACAATCAACAACTAAACAACAAACAACTACTCTCCCTTTTTAGACATAAAATTTTGTCAAATAGAGCATATCATGCAATAAGTCTTCAGAATTGAGAGAGAACAGATAAGCTATCAGATTCGCATAGCATCAAATCATGGGAGATAATAAAAAGTACATACCATAAGATCCATAGGGCACAGATGGTGCATAATTGTGCAGAGCAAAACAGAAAAGCACAGATGGTGCAAAATATTCAAAAGTACAGACCATAGGCACACAGAGGTGCTGAATAATATCCAAGGCAAGTGCCCAAAAGAGAAAATTAATAATCCAAAAAAAAACATAACCAGAACAGTGATTTAAGCAGAGGGGCTTTCTTCCACCAGTTCTTCATCCTCCTCCTCTTCATCTTCCTCTCCTTCAGAATCAGCCTCAGAACCAGAGTTCTCTATTTCCATGTCTGCCTGCTCACCCTTATCATCAATAGTCTTATCAGCTTCTTCCATTTCCAAAGCAGCAATAACTCGCTCTAACCTGCTCTTCCTTTCAGCTAGCTCTTTGCAGGTAGCTTTCAGCTCTGCAATCATATCAGGTCTAGACAGGGTACCAGATGTAGATGTTCCCACATTATCATGCAGATGAGCCTTACTAGAACTAGGAAGGATAACATTCAGCTTGCTACCCCTTTTCATGGCAAAATCACCTTCCCTCTTTAAGGTAGGGTGTTGGTCAAGCATGATTGCACATAATAAAGTAGGAAAAGCTATAGGCATTTTCACAGCAGTGGGTCTTTTTGCATGTTTGATGGTTTGCTCAAAAACATAGTTTCCATAGTCAAAGGGAAAAGCCTTACCAACAGTATAGATGATTCATCCAAGAGCAGTGGCTACATTGAAGTTGTGATGAGTCGGGACCCAGTTTGCTGCAGCTATTTTGTTGAGCACACTGTACTTGCGTATGAGCTTTGTAGCAGATAGCTTGTCCTTCTTTGGCCACACTTTCACTTTGTTTCCTGTAAGCTCCTTGCATACTTCATTATCAGTGACCTCTAGTTCAGCTTCAGAGCCTTCACTTCTTCCCAGAAACTTATTGATGATGGCAGGTGAAAACTCAATACATCTTCCTCTAACAAACACTTTGTGATGTTCCTTGCTCAGAGGATTATCACATTCAGCAGGAATGTTCACCAAGAATTCTTTCATCAACTGTTCATAACAATCTCTTAGTTTAGTCACAGTTTTCATCATACCAGCTTGCTTAATTAATCCCATAATTTCCTCTTCCTTCAACATGTCAGCACTCAGTTCTTGTTCCAACGCAATCCTTCTATTATACACATACTTCCATCTTTGTGCATTTTCAAGCTTGTGAAAGGAGACATTGTCAATCTCCACATCAGGAACATCAACAGTTTTCTTGGACTTCTTTGCAGTTGTGGGAACTAGAGAAGATGTACTCACATTTTTGGCCACATCATACTCTGAGTCAGAGTCACTTTCAACAACCTTCCTTTTCTTTCCTGTTTTAGCTTTCTCAGTGTTGGGAATTTCAACCTTACTCCACCTTCTAGGGTAGACCATGCACAATTGTTTTCTTTCTCCCCATAGAAACAGAAGGAGCAACCTTTGCAGTGGGAGTAGGTTTTTCAGCAGGAGTGAGTACAACACTTCTTTGTCTCAACCTTCCTTTAATACTAGTGGTAGGAGCAGACATCCTTTCCACTACTCTGTAATTTTCAACATCAATCAATTCTTCATCTTTTTCAGAATCTTCAACCTCTTTGTTGGATTTTTCTGATTCAGAGTTGGAGGACAGAAAATCATCATTGTTATTTTCAGCAGCATTCTCCTTTTCTGATTTTTCCTCAAATTCAGTTGTGTCATCAGAACCTTCCTTTTCAACTGATTTTTCAATATGTGCTTCATCAGAAGTTTTCACTGTAGTGTCAGCATTTTCATCATTTGCAGACTTCTCTTCTTCACTTACAGATTTACTGTTAGACTCACCTTGCTCATCCTCTTTCTCAGTGTTGACAGCAGGATCAGGATGTGTCAATGATGTGTCAACATCAGGCACAACATTTTGTTCAGAACCAGACCCTTTCAAGGATGTAAGCACATCAGCCACAAGTTGGCTTTTTGGTGATGGACCTTCAACAATAGGATCAACTTTGTCGATTTTTGCAGCTTCAGTGGTGTGACTATCTTTGCCAGATCCAGCGATGTGTGGAATCGTTTCATCTTCCGCTGGTTTGCATGTAGTGTGCTCTACAACAGTGGTCTTTTCTTGATCTTCGCTCTCCTGTGTATTTTCAATAGTTGAAAGATACAAACTTGTCATCGCATAAGCCTTCCTTTTAGGAATTTGTTTTTCTTTCTTTTTCTTTGTTTTTGTTTTCAACGATGCAGACGAAGCCATTTTCTTCGAACCAGAGGCAAATACAGTTGAAATCGGTTTTGCTTCAGTATTGACAGCATGTTTATCCTTCATTGTTCTGGATCGAGTAGATTCTGATGGAGAAGGAGTTACAGATTAAGATTTTTGTGGTGTGGAAGTTGATTTCTTTGTCATGGTTGAAGTTTTTAGTTGATTAGGGTTGAGAGCGTGTGAGCGGTTTGCAGAGAGGGTTTGAATAGAGAGAGAATTTGAGAACGTAGCGTGATGTGTAGCAATGATGGGGAGAGTGGAACAGTTAAGGAAGTTTTTGATTCTCCCCACACAAATGGCGTGCATAAATTGAAATTACAAAGTAACCGTTGCACGCACCCTTTTCTTTAATTTCTCCAACTGCTCTGTTGGGCAAATACCTAAATTGTCCCTCAACTCTTCATCCTTTATAGGCCCTAACGCCTTTCCAATGGGCCTTTCAAATATCTCTTCATTTTTGATTTTGTTGGAGAGAATGAGATTCTTGAGTATTTTTGTGATACTTAGATTATCAAGGCAGATTGTGAACACATCTGACTTCACATTTGTAAACTCCTTCGCAGTGTTTGCTCTGTATTTGTAATCTGTATTATCTACTGAATGTATTTGCACAACACCTATCTTAGTGTCAAGATTGGTTTTACTCTTGACAGCTTTCTTTGCTATCCTCATTCTTTCCAAATTTAGATCTTCCAATTTTTTGAGATACAACTTCATTTCTTCAAGTTTGCTTATAATATCATCATAAGAATAGTTTTCTTCATGTGGTGACCAAGTGTAGCAGTCATCTTTAGATCTTACTCCTCTCATTATGATCCTTTCAGATTCATCTGTGATTATACATTCCATCTTTGAGAAACTGGCCTTGAGACCTTGATCACAAAGTTGACTGATACTGATAAGATTTGAATTCAGACCTTTTACTAATTAGACATCTTTTATTTCTGGCATTCCTTCTACAGCTAAATCTCCAACTCCTTTTATTTCACCTTTTGCTCCACCTCCAAAGACCACATGTCCTTGAGAGTGAGGTTTTAAATTTGTTAGAAATTCTTCAACTCTTGTCATGTGCTTTGAACATCCACTGTCAAAGTACCAGCTTTTTGAGAGTTTAGTTCTAAGAGTTGCAACTAGTCCAGCACACTTTTCTTTTGGTTTCCACTCTTTCTTCATTTCTGTTTTCTTGTGATGTTGCTGAGAAAAATGATGTTTTGGATGTCCATACAGCTTGAAGCAGAAAGGTCTTAGATGTCTTTTTCTTTCACAATGATGACAGACCCAGATATTAGAGATACCCTTAGATGTGGTATTAGAATGTGTCCACATATTGTTCCACATCATTGGATTGTAAACTTTAGCAACTGCAACAAACTTTGTGCTGTTATTTTTGCTGTGTTGCTTTTTCAAGGATTGATTGTCAAACCTTATCCCTTTAGGTTTTCCTGGTTGTTGATCATCAAGAATTTGGTCTAGCATATATGTGCCATTGTTCAATATTTTGATCTGCTTTTT
Source organism: Trifolium dubium (assembly GCA_951804385.1). Classification (NCBI taxonomy): domain Eukaryota; kingdom Viridiplantae; phylum Streptophyta; class Magnoliopsida; order Fabales; family Fabaceae; genus Trifolium; species Trifolium dubium. The sequence continues at coordinate 7,829,065 of OX638072.1, read as the reverse complement.
CATATCATCCAACTTGGAAGTGAGTTGTACTGCCTCTTCATTTAGTCTTGAGATTTGTGAGATATGATTGGTTCTTTCATCCATCATTTGTTTGATATTTTGGTTGCTTTCATGCAGCTTTCTGTAAGTATTTTCAGCCTCATAGCACAGATCCTTGAAACTTGCAGCCAATTCTTCATAAGGCACTGCCTCACTGGATGATTCAGTCTCAGGAATATCACATGTACCAGTCAAAAGTGACAAACTTTGCAGCTTCTCCTCCTTTGTTTTCATCTTCTGAATCATCATCTGACCAAGCAGCAGATAGACTCTTCTTTTGATTTTTGAGGAAGGTAGGGCATTCTGGTCTGATATGTCCATGTCCATCACATTCAAAACATCTTACTCCTTTGCCTTCATTTTTTTTTCTTGGAGAGTTTGATCTTCTGACCTCTGTTTGTATATTCTAGTTTGGTTTTCCTCCAAATTTCTTCAAAATTTTGTTGAATTGTCTACCAAGGAAAACTATCTCATCTGAGGTATTATCATTGCTCTCATTCTCTTCAATTTTCTCAAGTCCTACATTTGATACAAAAGCAATACCTTTAGTTTTCTTATCAGTTCTGTCATTGCATGCACCTTCAAATGTTTGAAGAGAACCTATGTGCTTTCATGTCAAATTTCTTAGGAAGGGATCTAATGATCTTTCTACACAATTTTTCTTCAGCTATTGGTTCTCTAAGAGAGTCAAACATGTTGGCATAGTCTAATACTTCCATTTGAAAATCATATACGTTACCATCTTCATTCATTTTAAGATTTTCAAATTGTGTTGTTAGAAGTTGCAGCTTAGCCATCTTCACTTTAGATGTACCTTCTTGATTTGTTTTCAGCATATCCCATGCAACTTTTGCTATAGTTTGCTTCTTGATAAGTCTGAACATGTTTTTATCTACTGCATTGAATAGGGCATTCAATGTCTTGTTATTTCCATACGCAAGTTCATCTTCTTCTTTGGTCCAGTCTTCTGGAGACTTTGGAATACCAGTAGATTTTCCATCCTTGTCCATGATCATAGGTGGTTCCCACTTTTTCAGAATTGACTTCCATGATTTGTTATCTAAAGATTGAAGAAACGCTAGCATTTTAAGTTTCCACCCATCATAGTTTGTACCATCCAATAGAGGTGGCCTGGTGACAAATCCTCCTTCCTTGTCTGTATTTCCAGAATTCATCTTCCCTAGGGCTCACCCAAAAACAGGCAGGGTGCCTGCTCTGATGCCAATTGAAATTCTGGCGTACTACTTATAATAATAATCAGACAGAATAATGTGCGGTAAGATGCGCGCACATTAATCAATCTTGCAGAACAAATAATAAAGAAACAAATAATAAAAGCAGTAAATAACACAAGGAAATTGTTAACCCAGTTCGGTGCAACGTCACCTAATCTGGGGGCTACCAAACCAGGAAGGAAATCCACTAGTGTAATGCTATTCCTAAGTTATCCGGCTTACACCTCGGTTTACAACTTAGAAACTTGACAAATACCCGTGCTATATTTCTACCTAGGTACCCCATAGGTAAGAGAAACCCATCTCACTTCAACTCTATAACAAATACAATCAACAGATTTAGAGAACATTCCCCAAACAGTGAACACCACTCGTACTTCAAAGCTTAGAGTGATGAAACAAAATTCTTTGCTTAAAAGCTTCGGATTACAACTCAAATAACCCAGTCCTTATGCAAGCATCTAGGTGACACAAGCAAAGGCTCACAAATAACAATTAACAATTAACAAAAGACTCAAACCCTAAAACTCTAATCTTCAATATTGGCTTGCGTGAATATTAGGTCTAGTCTTCTTACATATATATAGTCTTCAGAGTCTTCTAGATCTTCAGACATATCTTGGGCTTCAAGCAAATAATTCCTTGTAATAATTCTGACCCAAGAAATATAAATTTGAACCAAATAAAATATTCCCATGATTGGAAAATATTTTTTTACAAATAAAATTAGGTTAACAAGTAACCCTGATGATTCCTGGAACGCGCGCAACTTAGCCCACAAGTAAGCGGGGCAAAAACAAAACAAATCTTCAAGAAAAGATATGGCGCGTAAATATGATCAAAGTTCCAGACTTGTATGATGTGTGCACATTGATCTTCACATCAGACAATGACATGCGCACATTGTCCTTCACATTGTGTTTTGCCAAAAATGAGGCCAACACAAAAACACTAACAGTTGGGTTTTTGAAGATTGGCTACAATTGTGTCAAAAACATATATTAGCCAGATGTGTGGTCAGATGCCTATGATCACTGATGATGGGTCAGATGCTGTAGCATATGGAACAGCATTCTGTGATCTGCCAACTCGCGCCAGCTCGCGTTTAATATTTTATGCAATCTTTTATAAGATTCACTTTGGTTTTTATTTTAACCATTACTTGGTGATTAAGTCACGTGTTCTGAAGGAGTCTAAGGCGGTCAAGCCTAGATATATTTTACAAGGTGATATTGATATATTTTTCAAGAAGATTTCTTGTTCTAGAAGATTCAAGACTTGGACCTTACAACGTCCAAAGGTGTCTGAAGCCCAAACCCTGTGCTACTCAAGTAGTATAAATATATGTAATGACAGACCCTAGAATCTAAGCTAAACCGTATGTGTTCTAAAGCGTGTGTTTTAAGGTTTAGTCTTCTTTGTTAGTTTATTGTTTTTTGTTTATTGGTGTGAGCCTTGCTTGTATCATCGCTGTAGGTACGGAGTTAGTATTCAGTCGGAAGAGTGTGTCTCTTGTCCAAAGAAAACATATCAAACAAGAAAAGAATAAAAGCAACGCTGAGTGTGTTGTTTAGGTTAGGAGGTGAGACGGGGTCTCATATCTAGGAGTTCCTAGGTAGAGTTGTCACGTGAGGTAGGGTCTAGGTGGAAGACAAGTAGTGAGGCTACGTTGGTCCTTACACTAGAACTATTATAGTGAATTCACTCTGGATTGGTATCCCCAGATTAGGGCAAGTTGCGCCGAACTGGGTTAACAAACCTACTGTGTTCTTTACTTTTCCGCTGCTTTTAATTACTTTTTAATTGTGTGTTTGTCCTGAGCTAGACACGCGCTTGAACAGTTGTGCTTACATTGTTCACAGCGTTTGTCTCTCTGGTAGCCAGAATTACACTTGTTATTTAATTTATTGCATTAAAAACCAATCATGTTTTGTTACTTTAACAATGAGCTTAACACTTTGAATGAACTTGGTATGCATAACCAATAGCTATTCCTTGTCGGTTGGACACTCTATTTTTACTTATTACTTGCTACTTATTGACTGTGTATACTTAAACATGTTAATTTACCACAAACAAGTTTTTGGCGCCGTTGTCGTGGAATAGAAGGTTTTAAGTGCCAAATTTCATTTATTGTAGTTTAGGTTTATTGTTTTTATTTAATCATTTCTGTTTAAGTGTATCAAGACAGGTGTGCTTGTGACATTGCATGCGTAGACTGATTACTCCGGAATACAGACTTGATCCTGAAATAGAAAGAACATTCAGAATTCGAAGGAAGAACCTGAGAGGCAATCACAGTCAAGACACTGGTGTTGGTCTAATTTTTGAGAATACAAGTGAAGAAGTTTCTGGCTCTGGTTCAGAAGGTGAGATAGACAACACTATGGCTGGGCAACCACAACAAGTACCATCAGTTGGTGATGAACCTGCTAACCTTGTTATCATTGGTATTGTTAATGATAGAGGGAGAAGTATTCGTGATTATGCCGTGTTTGACCACAGTTCAATGAACACCGGCATAGTTAGAGAAGAAATCACCACTGCTGCATTTGAATTCAAACCCATGATGTTCCAGATGTTACAAACAATTGGATAGTTCAGTGGAGTTGCAACTGATGATCCTCATTTGCACTTGAGACAATTTCTTGAGGTAGCAAGCAATTTCAAGATTCCTGGAATTACTGATGATGCTTTCAAGCTGAGACTCTTTCCTTACTCATTAAGGGATAGAACGAAGAGTTGGTTGAACTCCCTAGAGCCTAATTTTATCACTACTTGGAATACTCTAGCTGAGAAGTTCTTAGCCAAATACTTTCCTCCTGTCAAGAATGCAAAGATGATAAATGAGATTACTTCATTTAGATAAGGAGAAGATGAGACTTTGTTTGATGCTTGGGAAAGATTCAAGGAGATGCTGAGACAATGTCCACACCATGGTATTCCTGTGTGTATTCAACTTGAGACATTCTACAATGGGTTGGTACTTGCTTCAAGGAATATGCTAGATGCATCTGCTGGAGGATCTTTATTGTCAAAGTCTTATACTATTGGTTTTGAACTGATTGAGAGCATTACTGCTAACACTTATCAGTGGCTAACTGTAAAAGTTAACCCTCCTGCAACTAAGAAGGCTGCTGGTATGCATGAAGTTAGTGAAACTACTGCCCTTGTTGCTCAGATAGCTGCTATGCAAACTATGTTGAAGAATTTGCTAACTCCTGATAAGCCTGCTACTAAGACTGCTAAAGCATTGACTAGTGGAGCTGCTGCCTCATGTGTGTATTGTGCTGGTTCTCATCTGTTTGAAGACTGTCCTGCTAACCCTGCATCTGTTACCTATATGGCTCAGAACAACAGCCCATATAGTAACACTTACAATGCAAATTGGAAGAATCATCCAAATTTTTCATGGTCCAACAATCAACAGAAGGCGACGCCTCCAGTTGCCAACAATAATCAACTGGAAGGTATCCTCAAAGCCTTTATGCAAGAGACCAAGAATTTTGCTGCTGAGTGCAAGACTATTAAGTGTGACTTAATCATGAGATTCTATTAAACATAAGGACGGTATTCTTAAAGTATCCGTAGTCGAGCTTTAAGGTGAAAATGGATAACCTTAAAGCATAAAGACTATTATGAAGATAGACTGATGATCGCATCTCATGGATCATAGGATAAGGAGTTATCAAATCTTTAGATAGGTATAAAATATTAAGAGTAATAGTTATGCCGGATTGACCCGCTATGAGAGTACTGTTGGAATATTTTATGATATTCCAATAATATTATGTGGGCAGATATCTTTGTTAATTATATTACCTATTTATCAATTAAGAGCCTTAGTTGATTAGTGATCAAATTAAGTAAAAGACTAATTATATTTCTATTTAGATAATTAATTAATTGAATAATTAGTTGGTATGGGCTCAATATGAGTGGATGTCCAGATATTTGGATGGCCCATTAACGGAATAATGGGAAACCCTAATGGTCATCCAATATAAAAGAGGCTATGGTCCCCAATACACCGTACATGGCAAAACTCTCTCTTCTCCCCATCTGAAGAGAACTTGAGGCATAAAGGTACCGGTTGAGGAAGAACCAAATCAGCCACTGCTAACTGTGTTGATGTTGATGTTGACGTTTGTTTCAGATCATCTCTTCTCTATTTACTATCGCTGTTGAGATGGTTGTCATTAAAGCTTTATCCAGGTATTCCTAATACCTAATTGTTAATATCTATTCTTGATAAATCAAACATGTCGTAGATCCTGTTTTATATACATGCTCTTTGCTTCCGCCTAAAGTATGATTATTGATTTAATCTTTTATTGTCGAGCATGCGTATAATTCTATTAAATTAATTCCAACAAGTACTATATGCAAAGTTATGCAAAGTGTCATAAGTTACTCTCATGGTGATAATGGTGTAAACCGCCCTTAGACCTGAAACCACTTTGTACCCTAGATGTGGAGTCAAGTGCTTTGTTGTTGATCTAACGTTGTCCGTAACAGGATAACCATAAAGGCAGTTAATGGGTACTTCACAAAGCATGCTGAGGGACAGTAGTGACCTAGATGGAATTTGTCAATCCTGCTAAATGTCATGGGCCCAATATTGAACTAGACAAAGATGACACTATGTATGCTTTGTGTTCAATATAGACATTAGGGGCAAAGGGGTAATTGTACACGCATATATTATCACAAAGGTTATGATTTGATCACATGTTAATTTCTCATAACTTTGGTAGCAATGATGTGTTGCTAGATACCGCTCATTGTTTATTATATTAAATAAAGGATTTAATATAATTGCCAACGTTATGGAAACCTACAAGGGTCACACACATAAGGACAGTGTAATGTAAGGATTGAGAACACCGTAAGGTACAGTACACTTTAGAGAAATAAATATATTGTGATAAGGTATCACAAATTAATGATAAGTGGGAACACCATAAGATATGGTGGGCGCGCGTGCACATGAGTAACAAGACTCATGGGGCGCGCGCCCTAGGGTTATCTTGATGGGCTTTTTTTTTGTTTCAAACTTATCTTGTTGCACAAGACAAATATTTATCTTGGAGAGCAAGATAATAAACTCTATCAATAGAGGTCTTGTACAAGAGTAAAAACACAAGAGAAAATCATAAGAATTTTAGGGTTACTTGAATCCTAAAATTATTTCTCTACTTCTCTCTCTCACATATAGTCCCTTATTCATAAGCTAGCACTTGGAGTGAAGGAAAGATGTTCGTGTGGACTAGTTAGAGGTGTGGGTGAACTTCATCAACGCTCGTGATCATCTTGTTCGTGATTTAAGGTTCTTCCCTACAAGAGGTAAAAACCCTAAAACACATATCATGCTCATTCGTAAGGATCAAACTAAGGAAATTTTTTGAATTCCGCTGCTTAAACTATATCTATTTTCCTTCAGTCTCTACACATGCAACTTGTATTTATTCCTAAGTTGATCAGTCCTAAGAACAAATGTATTTTCATAAAAACATAAAGTTAAAGATGACAAGATAACAATCATTCATTCACATAAATACTTCATTCATTATATTAAACTTCACATAATTTCAAGCTACAAAGAGTTTAGCTCAGATTGAGCATGGAAACAACAACAATAATAACAAGTAAAGTAGTGATACCCATTACAAAGCAATAGATACTCCTACAAACACTTCCGTGCCTCTCGTTATCTTCAGTCATCTCTTCAGAAGCTGGAACGGCGCTGCCTCTTCTCTTCTTCTTCTTCAAATCCTCCCTTCAGGGTTTTCAAGCACATCAACAAATGATTTAGAGTTGTGTATTTATAGGCAAATCCTTCTTGGATCGGGTGCAACCGTAAATGAATGCATTAGGCCCAAGGAATAAAGGATATTCCATTTGCAGGGACCACTAATCATAGTACAATCATTTGTGATGCTGACATCTGGCAAGTCAGCCGTCATCCTTATCCTCAAAGAGATGCCTTTAACAATGTTGTACTACAAACCCTTATTTTGTCTGCTTGTGGCGCTTGACTTGTTGACTTGTATGGATCAGAATGTCTTGACAGTAATTTCCAGTAGATGTCTTTTGATGACGATCCAAAACCAGATAACATGCCTTGACATAAATTGTCTCTAAACTAACTCTTTTTCACCAAAATTACATAATTATTCCTATTACATAATTCTAGACTCAAAACTAATAAAACTAATGAAAGTGAATTAAAACATGGTTTGATCACCATATTGGCAGGAAATAACTCATGAATTAAGGCCTAAATTCCCCACTTTTAGTGAGCCATCACAAACCCCAACATTTTCAACGGGAACTGAGACCACTCCTCCTTGAGTATCTTAATATTAACAAAAAAAAACATGAGAGAGAAAGGTAGAGAGAGAGGGAGTGAAGGGAGAGTACAAAAAGTAAGAAACAACAACAAACACTTCAAAACTAACCCAGAAAATATAGGTTTTATAAACAACAAAAATGCAACAACATTTTTCTTCACCAATTTTCCAGAGGACATTACGGTGACAAAGCTATGGGAGATTTTTGGTCGGTATTGGAAGGTGGGTGAGGTTTTTATTCCGGTGAAAATTGACAAATTCGGAAAGAAGTTTGGGTTCCTGAGGTTTGAAGAAGTGAGGAATGTTGAAGACCTATTTAAGAAGGTGGAAGGGACTTGGATTGAATCTTATAAAATCAGAGCAAACCTATCCAGATTTGAAAGAGGTAGACTCACAAAAATCTGATAATGGCAATGGCAAAGCTGAAAAAGCAGTAGCGAGTGTGGAGATGGGTGTGAAGAAGGGTGCGCCTTTCAAAGAAGCTTTGGTGGCAGCGACGGAGATGACAAAGGATCAGTTACGGGATGAGTCTCTAAAAGTGAATGTAGTTCCTGCAAATTTAGCGAATCCTAAATGTAGCTTTGTGGGCACTTTATGTCAAACTAAAGAAGCTTTTAACATTCAATTGAAGATTGATATGGAGGGTTTTCATCATGTCACTTCTACTTGGTTAGGGATGGATAAAATTCTCTTGTCAAGTGAAAAACAAGGGGGTGTGGAGGAAGCTATGAGTGTTGATAAAGATTGGTGGAGTAAATTTTTTCTAGATATCTAACCTTGGTCTTCTGTGCAAAAGCCAAAAGGAAGACGAATTTGGGTCTGGTTCTTTGGTATTCCGCCTCATGCATGGGGGTGGGAATGTTTCCATCGGGTTACAGCAAGGTTTGGCAATTTGATTTAACTTGATAGCCAAAGCGAAACTCAAGGCAGGTTAGATATAGCAAGAGGCCAGATTATGGTTTCCTCATGCGAGTTTGTAGACATCGTTCAAGAGATCAAAGTTGAAGAAGAGTTGTTTGATATCCGGGTGGTGGAAGAGAGGTTCGGCAACATCGATTTAGGAATTTCTTGGCAGAACAGATATCAGTCTTTGTGCAAAGGATCGATGACAAATGAAGATTATTCGGAAGAAGACGGTGGCTCCGACGGAGAAGACGACCGGTGGGAGGATGTGGTGTCGGATTCAAAATCGTTGGAGGAGGGAGAAGTTGCTGGGTATTGCCTGGTGGAGAATAAAAAACTCTACTTGCCTGACACATTAGGAGTAGGTGGGGCTGTTGAAGATGGTTAGTTGATAGTGATGGTTGATACTCAAAAGGGTGAATTTGAAGAGAATGGTCAATATCATGGCGAATTTGCAGGGAACAAGGAGATGGGGAATTGATTTTTGGCTCTGACTTGGGGAGAGAAGCTAGAACGGGACGATGTGTATGATGGAGTGGGGTCACTTTTGGCGCAGGATTTTGGTGGAGAAGGGAGGGAGGTTGCAGATTTAGGGTTTTCTAAACCATGTGAAATGGGTGATCCTTTTTTTAATAAGCTAGATTTTGTCATTGGGCCAACTAGGGCCGGTTGGTCAATAGAGATGTGGGCTTTGTAGAACATAACCAGAAAGGGAAGGATATTTGTGTTTTTAATGAGGATGGTGAGGTGGTAATGAAGGATAGGATGTTATTAAAAGGGGGGTGCTCTCTTAAAACAGTTGGGCCTATTGGGCCTCTTAGTTTGGAGGACAAAAAATAATATTGTGAGGGTGCTAAAAAATCCTGATACAACCCAAAATACTATTTTGATTGAAAATATAAATCTAAGTGGTTTTTCCAGCAAGAGGGACACTCATAAACCTCAACAGAAGAAGTGTGTAAAAGGTAGAGAGGGTGGACTAGGCATGAAAGTTGGAGGGTATGGTGGTGTAACTAAGCAAGAGAGATTTGCAAGTGTTATCCTGGGAGGCCCACGAAGAAAGCATGACAAAAGAATTCATAAAAACCATAACGATGTCAGTTTGGTGGCGAGTGAACAATGCAGTGATGATCCAATTAGTGATAACGAACCACAATATCAGGTGTCTAGTATAGAGAATAGTGTAACAATGGCTGTTTCATCATTAGAAGTGGCTTTAGTGGAAGGAGAATCAAGCAAAGATGAAGAGGAAGTGTATTGTTGATAATATATTGAAGTGGAGCAGTTGTTTAATATTGGGGTGAATATGGGGGTTTCAACAAATGCAGAGTGAATTTCAATGGTGGAGAAATTAACCGAGATGGAAGCAAAAGAGGTTGGGCAATTAGAAGAGTGGGTGGACGAGGAGGTGAACCGATGATTCTGTGCTCTTGGAATGTTCGGGGGTTGGGGGGGAGAATAAAGAAACAAAAAGTTAGAGATTTAATTATGCGGGAGAAAGTGGATGTGATGGCGATACAAGAATCCAAGGTTGTTGAAGTTGGGAATAGGCTTGGTTTCCAACTTTGGGGGTGTGAGGAGGTTAATTGGTGTAGTATAGGGTCTATTGGTAGAAGGAGGTTTGATTACTTTGTGGGACATAAGAAAGGCTCTTTGGTTTCGTCTTTCCAAGGGCAAGGTTGTTGTACCCCAATTTTGGACCAAAAATCCATTTTGAATGTTTTATATCAAAATATACAAAAATATGAATGTTTTATTACGCGTATTTTGATCTCATTTTTCATGTATATTTTTGCTATTATTCTCATATTTTTCTTTATTTCTTCTCAATTACATTTTCTAGGAAAAATAGTTTTTAAATTTATTTCTTACAAAAAAAGGTCATTTCACGTACATTTTATTATAGTTATAATTATTCGCGTAATTTATAAATTTTTTTTATCAATTTATACTCTTTTAGTTTATTTTATTTAAATAGTTTCTTAATTAGCGTAAAAGCTCAAAAATATCAAAAATAATCTTTTTCTATCTTTTGTTTTCATTTTATATTTTATTCACACATATTATAAAAATATCAAAATATTTGCATATTTGTTTTTAGTTTCACAATTTTTTATTTTTATTAACATTACATTTATCATTTTTTTATCATTTTATCTATCTCTATCTCATACCATCCAATAATACCCCTCCACCTCACCATCTTTATTTTATCATCTTTTCATTTATTTTTATTTTGTCATTGACCATTTTATTACACAAATGTCATTTACCCTAATTTTACACTATAAATACCCATCACATCATCCAATCATTGGACCAATCATTTTTGCACATTTTCCAAGAAAAAATACAGAAACCCTAATCTGAAAACTCAGTCAAAACCGCCGCCGCCGGAAAAAACCACCTACCACCACAATTCCGGCGAACTCAAAACCTCACAAAATCAACAACCAAATACACGTTTCTAAAGCTTCCAACCCTCCTGAACCCATTTCCAACCTCAGATTCGACAAAAAAAGACCGGAAAGTCGCCAAATCCAAGCTCCAAGTCACAGCCAACAAAGAGTGATTCTATCCGGTCATTTCGTTCTAAGAAAAGGGTCAAAACCTTTCGATTTACACTCCTAAGACACCTCTGGACGTTTTCCTTTAGCCACTTTTGCTCGATTTAGCGTGAAAATTCATCTTCCAAACTCCAAGATCTCGTTGTCTAACTCTCTCGATCTCGTATTTTCAAGTGTTTGTTGTAAAAACCAAGGTCATATTCATGATCTATGCGTGATTTCGAGTGGGATAGAGTTCGGTGTTGCAAGATTTGGTGAGCTGTGAGAACGTTGGCGAAAGCTCCGCCGACGTTAATGGAAGACGGAGGAAGCTTTCTGTTTTGAAGAAGAAGAAGACTCTCCTCACCACGTGGCGAGATCTCATTGGCCAGAAAATTACTCAGCACGCCCCCCACATTGCTTTCTGTCTGAACCGGTTTTGGTTCTTTACTGAACCGGTCTGGTTTTGGTTTTTGTTCTTGGTCTGGTTTTGTAGCTGTTTTGCTGCTGCACCTATGTTTTTGCCTTCTCACCCCCTGCTGGCTGGATTTGCTTATTGGACATTGGGCCTTCTTTTGCTGATTTTCTGTTTTGATTTTCTCCACACTATTTTCAGGTTTGCACCCCCTTTCATTCTCTTATTTATTTACGCGATATTTTTTATTCGTTTATTTTTATTTCGCGTAATTTATTTTTATTATCTATTATTTATTCATTTGATTCAATATGGTTGTAAATAATTAATTATTCGATATGGTTTTAATAGCGTAGGATTTTATTTATTTATCGCTTTATTTACCGCATTTATTTATTGCTTTCTAGTCACACCACACACGAACGCCAAAAAAAATAATAATGTTTCATTTCCGAGGGGGGAGGGCTCGTAATTAAATTTCAATTGATTACGAGACTTTTTCCAACAACCCAAAAACCCTTTTGACAAATGCGCGATCTTTTTAAACGAAAAATAATTGTAGGTCCATTTTAGTCGCAAACGATATTAAACTTGACTATGCTACCTTTTATCATTATTTATCATGTCAAAAATACTCTTTCTTTACAACAACTACAATTTACATTTCTTACAACTTTTTTTTCACAACAACGGATACACTTCCGTTTTCAAACAAACAACAACATTTCTTCTTTTAAACAATTTTTATATTTTTCACAACAACGGATACACTTCCGTTTTCAAAACAACAACATTTCTTCTTTTAAACAATTTTTATATTTTTCACAACAACGGATACACTTCCGTTTTCAAAACAACAACATTTTCTTTTTACAAACAACACTTTCTCTTTACAACATTTTCTTTTCAACACTTTTTACACTTTCTTTTCACAAACAAACCGCTTTCATAAATTGCAAAATCTTCTCAAAAATCTTCTCTCTGATTTATTTAACACATTCTAATCAAACTTAAAGTTGTTCACAATTAAAAGACACAAACCAACACAATTCTCTTTGCCATCTTCGGCTTCTCAAAAACACATTAGATTTCCTTCATCTTTAGTTTCAAATTTTAAATGTTTCTATAAGCATTAGCAAGAATTCAATCATTTTCTTCATAAAGGAAATAGTTTAGCGTGCTTATGGTAACACTTAAAAAGTGAAACTTTAAATGACGATAATCTCTTGCTTACCTAAAAAACATACAACACACATTCTCTTTTTTATAGAGAACTACGCGAGTTCTGATCCTTTACAAAAGGTACGTAGGCAAGAGGGGTACATACCCTTTTCCGAATTCAAAACAGTAAAAAACATACACCTTTTTCTTATCTCTTTTCTTTCACACATCTTCTCTTTTACATTTCTTCTTACACAAACACACAAACACAAAAGCACACACTCTCTTCTATACAACTTCTCTCTCATTTCTTACATCTTCTCCCCTCATTCTTAAAGCACACATTTAAAGCGCAAAAAGCATTTCGAGAGGTTACCATGGAGTACCATGGGCGCTTAAGGTGCATACACCTTCCTTTTGCGCAACTAACCCCCGTACCTAGAATCTCCCACAAAAGGTTTTCGATACTTTCCCCTCCCTTGGAAATGAAAGAATCAACTGTAGTGGGGGTGTGTCTCAAAAAACCCGCAACAAAGGTTACTTAGGCATCGTTTTGAATTGGGGGCTAATAATATAAGGTGTATAATTGTTAATGTTTATGCATCTTGTGTTCTTCAAGAAAAGAAGCGTCTTTGGCTTAATTTGTTGGCAGCTCGGAGTAGGTTATGACGGATCATTTTTCTATTTTGGGGGATTTCAATTCGGTGAGAAGTAGAGAGGAGAGGAGGGGGTGAGGTTGGGTGGAGTTTGGGTGGAGGATAGTCTTTGGTTTAATATATTTTTGGATAATATCAATTTGGTTGACCTTCCTTTGATAGGGCGAAAATTCACGTGGGTGCAACCAAATGGGAGGTGTATGAGTAGGTTGGATATGGTGTTAGTATCAGAGTGGTGGGTGGAAGAATGGGGGTCGGTGTCTTTGTGGGGCCTAAAACGTAATGTGTCCGACCATTGTCCTATAATTGTTAAATATAATGGGTATGATTGGGGTCCTAAACCTTTTAGATTCAACAATCATTGGCTTAGTAATAAGTCATTTGTGACGGTTGTGGAGAAGGAATGAGCTTCTTACAATGTCTTCGAGGGGATTGGTTTTGTGTTGAAAGAGAAGTTGAAGAAATTAAAAGGCGCACTTAGAATTTGGAATAAGAAGATTTATGGAAGTTTAGATAGTAAAATTGATGTTCTTTTGAAGGAGATTGAAGCGTTGGAATTGAAGGGAGAGAGGGATGGGTTGTTGGATGAGGAGTGTGTTGAAAGGAAGGAAAAATTTAACTATATTTGGCTCTTGTTAAAAAGTAAAGGGTGCGGTTGCTTAGAGAGGGTGATGCCAATACCGGTTTTTTTCATGCTTGTGTTAAAAGTAAGAGGAGAGTTAATCTCTTAGAGCTCTTAGAAAGGGTCGGGTTTGGCTTACACAATCGGATCATATAAGAGCGGAAGTCGACTCCTTCTTTAAATCCCACTTTGAAGAGGTGTGTTGGGAGCGTCCGAGGTTGGATGGTGTTGAGTTTAAACAACTTTCCGAAGAGGTGGTGGGGGAGATTCAAGCAACTTTTAGGGAGGAGGAGGTGCGTGAGGTGATTGATCTTTTGGATGGGAATAAAAGTCCGGGGCCGGATGATTTTAATTTTTCCTTCTTCAAGAAATTTTATGGTATCTTTAAGCCCGAAATTATGAGACTTTTTGAGGAGTTCTTTGTTTCGGCCAAACTTCCTACATGTTTCTCATCTTACTTCATTACTTTGATCCCAAAGGTGATAAACCCCCATTGTTTGGGTGAATTTCGTCCGATTTCTCTACTTGGAAGCTTATACAAACTTATAGCAAAAGTTCTTGCAAAGAGGTTAGGTAGAGCGATCACTTCAATTATTTCTCAAAATCAATCGGCCTTCCTAAAAGGAAGGAACTTGGCCGATGGTGTTGTCGTCATCAATGAAGGTGTGGATTATGCAAAGCGCGCAAAGAAGGAATGTGTGATCTTCAAAGTAGATTTTGAAAAGGCGTATGATTCAGTAAAATGGGGCTTCCTCCACTATATGTTGGGGCGTGTGGGGATTGGGGATAAATGAAGGGCGTGGATGAAGGCTTGTGTTTGCAATGGGAGGTTGTCGATGTTGGTTAATGGGAGTCTGCGAGGAGGTCAATATTAGTAGAGGGCTTAAACAAGGTGATCCACTAGCACCCTTTCTTTTTCTCCTAGTTGTGGAAGGGTTGAGCGCGCTTACACAAAGGGCGGCGTCATTGGGCTTCTTCAAAGGCTTCAAAGTTGGTTTGGAGCTTTCGATGTCTCATTTGCAATATGCGGATGACACTCGTTTTATTGGGGAGGCTTGTGTGGAAAGCCATTGGGCGATGAATGCTATACTTCGGTGGTTTGAGTTAGTGTCGGATCTCAAGGTGAATTTTTCAAAAAATAGATTGTTTTGGGTGAATGTGGGCTCTAGTTTCATGGAGGAAGCCACTTCTTTTCTCCATTGTAAGATTGGTTTTTTCCTTTTATCTACTTGGGTCTTCCAGTGGGTGCAAATCCTAGAAGTGCTTCAACTTGGGATCACGTGGTCAAGACTATTGAGAGAAGGTTACGCTCTTGGCATAATCGTTATGTTAGTTTGGGTGGGAGGGTGGTCCTCTTAAATTCGGTGTTATCCGCAATTCCGGTGTTATACCTCTCTTTTATCAAGATCCCGACTAAGGTGAGGAAGGATATTATTCGTTTACAGAGGAATTTTTTGTGGGGAGGCGTTTCAAGTGACAAGAGTAAAATCCTTTGGGTTAGTTGGAAGGACGTGTGTAGGCTAAAATGTGAGGGGGGGTCTCGGTGTGAAAGACATAAAATCTTTAGTGGTTCAATTTGTCACTTTTAGCAAAATGGTGGTGCAGGTTGTTTAGGGAGCATGGTTCGCTTTGGAAAAGGGTTTTGGAAGCTAGATATGGTGAGGTAGGGCGGCCTATCTTGTTTACTGGAAGGGGTAATAAAGTTTCGTTATGGTGGAAGGATTTGGTGACTTTGGGAGTTAAGAGAGGGGTGGTGGGGGATTGGTCTCAAGAAGTCTTCATCAAGAAGCTGGGTTGTGGTGGCTCGACAAGTTTTTGGCGTGATCCTTGGGTTGGGGAGGCTCCTTTGTGTGATACTTTTCCAAGAATTTTTAAAATCTCAAATCAACCGGATTGTAAAATTCAAGAGATGGGAGTTTGGGTGGGTGAGAGGTGGGAATGGCGGTTAAGTTGGAGGAGGACCTTTTTTATGTGGGAAGAGCATTTGTATGTGAAGTTAGTCGAAGCTATTGAAGCGGTCACCATATCTAAGGAAGAGGATTCTTGGCTCTTTTCACTTGGAGATGCTTTCTCGGTTAGTGCTATGTATTCGTTCCTTTTCTCGAAATTTTTCCCTCTCTTCTTTTGGTGTGGATCTTCAGGGGGTGGTTGCTAAACTTTGGTGGAGTAGGGCACCGTCAAAAGTAATTGTCTTCTCTTGGCAAGCACTTCTTCGGAGGGTCCCGACAAGGTCAAATCTAGTGCCTAGAGGGATAATTCAAAATGGAGAGGCGGCTCGGTGTGTTTGGTGTGATGATACTATGGAAACGAAAAAATCACCTTTTTTGTTCTTGTCCTTTTGCTTGGGAGGTTTTGAGCAAGATTCATTTTTGGTGTGGTTTTAGCACGACTAATCCGGGGTCTTTGTCTTCCTTGTTTGAGAGCTTTCTTGCTCCTTTGCGGAAGGGGAAGTGTGGTTAGAAGGGTGTTTTATTGGTTAAGCATGCAGTTGTGTGGGTTTTATGGGGCGCCAGGAATCATAGGATTTTTGGAGACAAGGTGCTCGAGGTGGGTGATGTTATAGAGTTGATCAAGTATACCTCTTGGAAATGGTTGTTGGCCAAAAAGGCACATCTGTCGTGTTTTTTTTTTTATGAATGGTGTGTAGCGCCTTTAGACTGTATTCTTAGATAGGTCTTTTGATCGGGTATTGTTGTTGTTTTTTATTATTGTGGGTAGAGTACCTCTTATACTTTTTCCTACCTTTATATATATAATAATTCTTTCGTTGTTAAAAAAAAAAAAAAGGCTAAATTTTCAAAGGGAATATTCCACCATTTCCAATTCTTCAATGAAATATTTTCTTAAACTGCTGAATCGTAAATGAAATAGCTTTGATTATATTATTTACTCTGGCGAGGAAGAAGATAATTTTGGAATAGGGAGATTAGATTATTGGTGAGTTGAATTATTTTTTTTTTTGACAATCTTGGTGAGTTGAAATTAGGTTTAGAAAGTGAATGGATAAAAAAGAGGTTTTAGTTTTACAAAAAAAAATACAGAAGAAGAAGAAGAAGAAGAGGAAACAAATGGATCTATGAACAAAATGAATGCATGTGCAGTGGAAAAAAATTAATCCCGACCATTAATTATAATCTAACAATCATTAATCATTCCTCTCATCTCTCACAATAAACACTCCTCTCATTTGATATATTTTAATTTTTTATTTTTAACTTGTATGACTATTTTAATTTTCAGGTTTTGGATATGGATAATGTAGATTTGAGGAAGACGGGTTATTTAAGCCCTATTATTAAAAAACAATGTAGAAAGATGTGAGAATTTATTATGACCTATGGCTGCATCCGTTGTACTCATAATTTTTAACAAAATCAATTTTGCTCTGTGTCTGTTTTAGGCTTTGGCTACATCCATTGTACTCTTTTTCTTCTCAAATAGTGTTTTTGGCAAACTTTGTTTTGTTAAAAATTATGTATCATTGTTCATGGCACATTGAAGAACATTTTGGATCTTGATTATACAATTTTTGTTATGAAATAAAGGTTGAATTGTTTAAGTGCAATTTTTGTATTACTTTGATATATGTTTTATTGAGTGAGCATATATAATGTACGATTTCAATTTAAGAAGTTGCTTGACAATTTAATATACAAATATTTTTTGGGTTCAGTCAAGTAAATTTTTTGGGTTCAATTACAAATATTTAAGCCCTATTAAAAGACAATGCAAAGGGAGGTGAAAATTTAATTATGACATATAACTTTTTTTTAATTATTATAATTTAAGTTACTAATGAATTTTATTTTTTATTTCAGTAATTGCTGTTATGCTATCACAGCAACTGATGAAATTTTATACTTGTTTAACACAATAAGAAAGGGTAATCCACGGGTGGAGATCTCGTACGAATATATCTATGATAACATGACAATAAATGAACATGATAACCTAATTGGAAAAAGCCTTGCTAAGACATATACATGGATTATGAAAAACGGATGCGTTCTGGAAAAGTCTTGTCCATATAGAGGACCATTCGGACCTCCAGCACTGTACCACAGCGCAAGGTAAAATTATATGTGTGTATATATATATATATATATATATATATATATATATATATATATATATACAAAGAATGTGCTAAACTATTAGCAGGAGTAGAGACTGCCGCAGTTAAGAAGTTACAACCTTCCAAATAGGAACTTGCCAATCCATGAGTATACCATGAAGTTACAAAGGTGGTACCTGTGAACCAACCCCCCACGGCAAAATAGGCGCAAGGAAAAAGCAATTGACCGGACCAACCCACAAAAACAAAACGGTCCCTCCGTAACCAGTCATCCACTATATCAAATAAATCATTTTGATCTTTGGTAAATTTACCAAGAGCTATAGTCATAGTGATCCTCCTATTCAACTATATATATATATATATATATATGAAACAAAAAAGATAACTCAATAATATGAAATATGTACACATTCACATAGCTGCAAACGGAAAATTGTGCCAACAACTTGTCAACTAAGTGAAGCTAGACCATACACAAAAAGGTTAACAAAATTTGGCAATAATAATAATAATAATAATATCATGTCCTTTCCAAAAAAAAAAATCATGTGTCAACACAAAACACATGATAAAAAGGTATGATATTATTATTATTATATCATATTGTTGCTCCTGTTGTAGGCATCCTTAAAATTGTCATACATACTATACAGTAAAATGTTTAATCATTATTATTATTATTATTATACCATAAGTATGGTATAATTATTATACCATACTATACAGTAAAATGTTTAATCATTATTATTATTATTATTATTATTATTATACCATATTGTTGCTCCTGTTGTAGGCATCTCTCTACTTTTAAGCTTTCATTTACCTATAATTGTCTTACAAATTATGCATCATCAATCATCACTACTTTATTATATTAGAGTTATAATTTTTTTAATTCAATTTTTTTATAGGTTGTTTTGTAATCAAAAGTTTTGATATTATACCATACTACAAAATGGAGAAGGAGATAAGAGAGAACGGCTTGTTGGGGGTATGTGTTACTTGGACAATTGCAATGCAAAAGATTAAGGTAAATATATACCACTTTTACATTCTTTTGATACAATCATGCAAACTATATAAAACATAATTTTGTTCATTGTAATACACTTTGTTACTCTAAAATAAAGAGATTCCAACACTTCCATGGATGATAGCTTTTTTTCATACAGTAAAATGTTTGATCATTATTGTATCATCCTGGTGATTGTCTACGACTATTATAGTGATTTATGATTTTTTCCCTTTGACTCATTTTATAGCAAAACATAAAATATATTTAATCATATCAAACATGAAAATGAAAGATATAATAGTAATTAGCTTTATTAAGAGACAATCCAATATTTGACTATTATGCATCAGCATCAAATGGAGTTTTCGCTTGTCGTTACCCTAGATGCCACAAAAGACATCACTTAGATTAGGTTTTATTTTTCTTCTAAGTAACATAATTAAATACAATATTCTTTTTATACAATTACAGGACGAGATCTATACCTCTCATCCTAATTCGTTTGTTCAAGCAAAACCAACCCTGTCACTTCTCATATATTATTGGTGGTTGGCTTTGGATCGGAGCTCATTGAGGGAAAAAGGGTGTGATATTGGCTTGTTAGAAACAGCCACGACTAGAGTACGGAAATCTCGGTTATGGTAGATTTAATCAGTCAAATATGAATGGGAAATTGCCGATGATTAAGAGAGGTTTTGTGCCAAGGGTGATTTCCATGAATCACCGTCCTGGAGAACTATTTAAGTTTGATTAGAGGGTTGCACCTTTAACAATGAAGACGTCTATTTTGATCACTTTTGTGAGGGTTGTAATTGTTGACTTAAAATATATGTAACTTCTGCATCTTCTTAGATAGTGATGCTATGATCTTAATTAGTAAGGTTCCTCCTTTATTTTGAATTTTGATTTTGATTCTATCATGTAACTATTTGATGACATTCCACACAGAGTGGATATATCTTTGATGATGAAAACAGATTTGACTACAAAATAATATGTTTTTTTATGCGTAAAATAACAAAGGACAGTTACCCTCCCTGCTTAAATTATAGGTAATCACCACAAATTGCGCGTCTTTATTTTTTAAAGGAAAACATATCACTAGTTGATATATATAGTTGTTAAAATAGCTGTTAAAATGGGCTAGGAAGCATGTGGCGGCCCGCTAAGCCCGTTTTACCGTAGGGTTTGAATTTTAAAATATGTATTTGAATTGTCATTCGGGTTCTTTAGCCCGGCTCGTTAATACTCATGTAAATATTTTTTTTTTGCCCAACCAACTAGTAATAACGAAGGAGAAACAAATTTCACTATTTTTTTTTATTCTAAACCCACAAACCCATTTTTTTGTTCAAACTTTGAAACATAGTTATTGAATCCATTTTGTTGCACTTAATTTTGTTCATATGGTTTTGTTTATGTCTATTTCTAGTTTTTAGTTCTTTGTTTTTTTTCTATTTCTATTCCTGTAATTGCATGCCAATAAGGTTGGTTTCAACATGAGTTATACATCTTCAATTACATGAGTATTTTTTTATTAATATTATTATTACTATATATTATTATTATTATTATTAATTAGTATGGTTTGAATCTAATTTGTTCAGCATATATCACTATACAATTTTCTCTATATAAACGGAACTTATTAAGATGTATAAATGGATTATAACAAACGGATGTGTTCTTGAAGAGTCGTGTCCATATAGAGGAGTCTTATTGTATTCATAATTTTTAACAAAACAAATTTTACCCTGTGTCTGTTTTAGGCTTTTGCTACATCCATTGTACTCCCTTTCTTCTCAAATATATAGTGTTTTTGGCAAAATTTATTTTGTTAAAAATTATGGATCATTGTTCATGGCACATTTAAGAACATTTAGCATCTCGATTATACAATTTTTGTTATCAAATAGAGGTTGAATCTTTTAAGTCCAATTTTTATATTACTTTGATACAATTTAAGAAGTTGCTTAACAATTTAATATACATATATTTTTTTAATAAATCCCCTTAAACAACTTTGTTCAAAAAAATCCCTTTAAACAACTCTGATTTGGTATCCAACTTAAGATTAGACTAATAATTTGAAAGGTCTAATTTTATTGTTCGTTTACATAGTGTCAAAGTGAGTTGAACATAAAATTTTGGGAAAAATACACTTTAAGATCACAACTAACACCATTAAACTTATTTGGTTAGTGTTATCAGGTGTAAGGATATTGAGAGGAGGTTTGTGCTTCTTGTTGTAACAATATCATTATTTAGACACAATAAGAGAATTTAATATGACGCTATGTTTGTTTTGTATAGTGGATGTTTAATTTGTTTTATGCTTGGTGTGCTAAGTTTAACCATTATGTGTATTTTAAATTTTAGGTTTTGAATGAGTAGTATAGATTTGAGGACAACGGGTTATTTAAACCCCATCCGACACCAACATTTAGGAGGGTGAGAATTTTATTATGAAATATAACATTTTTATTAATTATTATAATTGAAAATTTTAAATAAGTTTTATTTTGATTTCAGGTGTAGTTTTGAGATTGTAACAACCGATGCAATTGCATATTTATTCCATAAAATTAGGAATGACCAACAATATGTGGACCTCTCTTTTTAAGATAGTGATGAGGAGGAAGAGCTGAATAGTAAGAGCCTCGTTTACACATCTAACTGGATTATAGCTAACGGGTTTGTTCTTGAAAATGTCTCTACCGAGGTTATTTTGGACCTCCAACACCACAGCGGCATGCAACTTATATATCAAATTCACTGTTATATTTATGAAAAATTATTTGAAATTATGATCTAAAAATATTTGTAACAAAATCATGAAATACATCAAACAACATTTTATCCTTTCAAAAAAAAAATCAAACAACATTTTAAGATAAGTCATTTAAACAAAATTTTCATTTAATCTTTTATATATACAATTTTCTCTGTTAAAAAACTTTTAACGAAAAAACAACATACTATAAAAATCATCTTAAAAAAAATAAAAACTAAAACAAATAATCTTCATACTAACATAGGATTGGAAATGAGTCGCGTCGAGCCAAACATGTCTGAGTTCTACTTAATAAGAATTGGTTCAATTTAAAACTCGATTCAAGTTCAATATGAATTTTTTTCAGCTCAAGTTCGGTTCGTTTAAAGTTCACGAATAGTTCGATTCGGCTCGTTAGATTTAGTTTATCTGTTAAAGTTCACGTATGCTCTGTTCAGCTTGTTTAAACTTTTTTTATAAAACTTTTCACTTTTTTTGTCAAAAAACATTCGAAGAAGTAAGGAATATAGTAATAGTAGATTGTTTCCGCTTTCTTATAGAGAAACAAAACAATTTCAATTATATTATAAGCAATGTGGGACTAAAACAAACTGAATGCTAGTATTCTTCAAATTTTTCACTTTATTATATTTGAACTTGGTGGTCGGTGGAAAAAAGGAAATAATAAACAATTGCAATTTCAAAAATGAAAGAAAGTAAAAAGTTATCATAAGAATGTAAGTCAATTAAATAATTAGTGTAAGTTAATGGAGCACAAACAATCTTAACATATCAGCCATAGCCATATCAGCTAACAACAATTAACATATTACCCATATCCATATCAGCTAACTTCTCTCCCTTTTTAGCCACAAATATTGTCAAACTTCATATGAGAACACATGTGTATTTCACATTGCACCATAGAACACATGTGAGCTTTCATCTACAATAGCATAACATCTTCATTTATCAACATACTCAGATAAACCGCGACTGCACAATATAGCACAAAACATTTCTACTTCATGTAACATGTGGCAACATCATTAAACACATCATACAACTGACATCATAACAAGTAACAACTAACAACTACTACTCCCCCTTTTTGGACATAAATTTTTCCAAACATCACATGTCATACCATAACATCTCAGAAGTAATAGGCTAGCAGATTCACATAGTCAAAACAAGAGGAGAGCATATCATAGAATAGAGCACAAATATTGTATGAAGTGCGGAATATTAGTTTTTACAAACCAAATGCACACAAAGTGCACACCTTAGATAACATATTTTTTAGTGGGTACATGCTCATGATTAGAGTCAACAACCATGGTAGGTAACATATTTGCACTTTCAATAGCAACATCAAAACTAGGTTTTCCTAAAGTTTCATCAGATCTAGATTTTACAGGTGACCTCATTTCAATAACAAACGTACCAAATATTTAAACATTTGAAACTACATCCCTTTTGACTTTTGGTTCAACAATTTTAGGGTTAATCTGGTCAAGATATAGACTTTCCACGGTGTGGGGTTTCTTGACCAAAATAGGAGAACCATTATCGCTAAAAGTGCCAAAAACTACATTAATCGACGTGGAGAGAGAATTACTTACAGGCACATATGTTCCTTTCTTCACAGTAGAAGTTTTAATCTTTGAGGCAACTGCAGGAACAATGGTAATGTGAGTTGCTTTGGTGATTAGAGCAGAGGAACCCTCTTTAGATTTTCATTCTTTCATATGTTGAACAATCTTAGTGCGGACCTTTGGCTGAATATGTGTCTGAGGATATCCATACAATTTGTAACAATATGGCCTTATGTGACCAGATTTACCATAATAGTGACATTTCCAAAATGATTTCTTTTTGTTTCTTGGTTGGGGTTTCAGATGTGGGATAGGATGTGGACACATGTTATCAAACATTACAAACTTAGATTTCTTTTTGGGAGAAACAAACTTCTTAGCAGGATTTTTTATTTCTTTGTTCTTTATGCTTGAATCAAAGTCTATTCCTTTCATATTTCCATATGTCTTCCCGACTTGTTGTATTTCGTCTGACACATTCGAACAATTGTTGCTAGGATGATGTGTACACATGTTGTTCCACATCATTGGTTTATGATTTTTAGTTGATGCAACAAACTTAGTAATTTTCTTTTTATGATTTTGTCTATTCAAAGATTGATAATCATACCCAATTCCTTTAGGTTTTCCAGGTCTTTGAACATCCAGTATTTTTTCCAACATGTTTGGGCCATTATTCATCATTCTAACTTGCTTCTTCATGTCTTCAAATTTAGAGTTCAGTTGCACTACTTCTTTATTCAATCTGGAGATTTGAGAAAGATGATAAGTTATTTCTATTTTAATCTGATTGATGATCTTATTGCTATCATGTCGCCTTTTGTAAGTTTCTTCAGCCTCAAAGCATAGGTCTTTAAAACTACAAGCTAGTTCTTCATATGTTACCTCCCCATCACATGAGTCTTCATCACAAGATTCTGTACCACATGATTTTGTGTCAAACATACATATACATGTCAATGTCGTCACCTGTTTTGTTATTTCATCATCACATTCTTCTTCACATAAACCAATGTCGGATGACATATTCTTGACATTTGAACTTGACTTTTTATTCATCATTTCCAAGACCTTGTTAAATTCTTTACCTAGACGTAAAATTGCATCTGAAATACGTTCATTAGTCCCCATTTCACATTGAACATCTTCATCATCAGTGTTAGAAACGAAAGCTAAGTTTTTGTGCTTCTTTAAATCTATCATTGATAGCTAACTCAAAGGTTTGAAGAGATCCAATTAACTCGTCTACTTTCATGCTAGAGATATCTTGAGCTTCTTCAATAGTTGTAACCTTGATATCAAATTTATTAGGAAGTGACCTAAGAATCTTTCTAACAAGCTTTTTTTCTGACATTGTCTCTCCCAATGAATCAAATGAATTTGCAAAGTCAAGTACATTCATATGAAAATCATAAATACTTTCATATTCTTTCATTTTGAGATTCTCAAATTTGGTGGTAAGAAGTTGAAGCTTTGACATTTTTACCTTAGATGTCCTCTCATGAGTGGTTTTGAGAATCTTCCATGCATCTTTGGCCACAATGCATTTCTTTATTATTCTAAACATATTCTTGCCAACACCTTTGAACAAAGCATTCAAAGCTTTGGAATTTTCATGAGCAAGTACATCTTCATCTTTAGACCAATCCTCTGCTGGCTTTAATTCAGTTGCGTCGTTCCCATCTTTGTCCTTCAACACAGGGTGTTTCCAACCTTTAATAATTGATTTCCATGTTTTGCTATCTAGAGATTTTATAAAAACCAACATAATCGGCTTCCAATAATCATAGTTAGTGTCATACAAAAGAGGTGGAATGGTAACATATCCTCCTTCCATGTCCATAGTACCAGGAAATTTCTTCCTTGATCTCACCCTTTTAAAACCAGAACAGGTAGAGTGTCTACTCTGATACCAATTGAAATTTTTGGTATACTTAAGAAATATGTGGAGTATAATGTGCGGTATAATGTGCGCACATTAACCAGACGTGCAGTACAAGTAATAAAGTAACAAGTAATAAAGGCATTAAATAACACAAAAGAATTGTTAATCCAGTTCAGCCCAACGTCCTAATTTGGGGGCATACCAAGCCAGAAAGGAAATCCACTAGTGTAACGTTATTCCTAAGTTATCCGGCTTACTCCTCGGTTTGCAACTTAGAAACTCACTAATTACCCGTGCTATATTTCTACCTAAATACACCATAGGTAAGAGAAACTCATCTCACTTCCAATCACTAAACACAGACCAGTGTTTTCTATAACAAATACAATCAAAGATTTATAGAACACTCCCCAAACAATAATACACTACTCGTACTTCAAAGATTTTAGAGTAATGAACAATATTTCTTGCTTAAAAGCTTCGGATTACAACTCAAAGAACTCAGTCCTTATGCAAGCATCAAGGTGATACAAGCAAAGACTCACAAATAACAAAACATAAACCCTAGAAACTATATTCTTCAAGACGGCATGAGCACCTTCTAGGTTTAGTCTTCACAACTCAATAAAATAAACCTTCTCTGTGATTTGATAATTAATGGAGGCAACAGAGAGGTATACAAATAAAGCACAGGGCTTAACAAAGAAACCATAAAACTCTAAAAGACTATTTTGGTAAATAATGGCTTCGGTGGTCTTTAGGTTTTACATCCTTGAATATATAGCTTCAGCAAGAACGTGTTTTGCAAGCAACATGAGCTTCAGAGTACAGCTGGTCCAAAAGAAATCCAGCAAATATATTTTTAAACCATATAATATGTTTCCATAAATAGAGAAAATATGGAAAGATATTTTACAAAGCAATCAGGGCAAAACGCAACTAATGAAGATAAAACCGAACCAAATTTTTTAAAAGATCTGGCTCAAAAATACACGTGCGTCCTCAAGATGTGCCAAATTATCCTGCACATCTTCTTCCACATCATGTTTTACCAAAAATGTGGCCAGTGACGGATCCAAATTTTTTGACTAGTGGGGGCATTACATAGAGAAATTTGTGAGAATTCATATTTTGAAAATATCGAATGATTTATTTTAATTTTCAATGAAAATAAAATATCTTTCTCCGTGCACAAATTCTAGCTGAACTGACAAAAATGTCAAAATTGTTAAGTCTAATTAATGACGGTTTCTAACTTATGGTAATTCAAGAATACAATTGATTGAGATAGATACTAAGAGTGTGTTTGATCTGTTAAAAATATAAGAGACTGAACAAAACAATTTTAGTTGTATCGTGTTTGATTTTAAAACTCTCATTGGGACTGAACAAACTGAGGGTCAATGGAGTAGACAAAAGCAGATATTCTTCCCCCACTGAACCACGAGACAATTTTTTGTCATCAGCACAAGTTGTCTAAATCACTAAAATACCATTTTTTTTTCCACTAAACATCGTACAAGACAAAATTTGTTCAATACCTTAAATGTCTGTATTGTGCTGTTATATTCCTATATTGTTATATCCAATACTTTTATTTTGCAGATCAAACAAACTCTAATTTGATTAAACTTTTACAAATTAAGAGATGTTTTAACTATTTTAATAAATTCAAGAACGAAATTAATTGATGATTGAAAGTTTAAGACTAAATTATTTATTTACTCTAAGTATATGTGATAATGGTGTAGACTCAAAAAGAAATATTATTATATGTGTGGGCAGGCAAAATGTTAACATATACTATAACACTTACTATGCATAATAAATAAAAATTTCCCAAAATTTTGTGCAGGCAAGTGCCTACACTACACTCTACTTGCATTTGTCCCTGAATGTGGCCAACACAAAAACACCAATATATATATATATATGTGTGTGTGTGTGTGAATATTGTTAAAAATTTTTTGAGAAATTTAATATGTTAATATATTATTTTTACTAAAATATTATTTTATAGTAAATAAAATAATATAAATAAAATAATATAAATAAAATCACATGGTACGTACCAAGTCATTATAATGGACTTAAAACACTACTATGAAACATTTAAAGAGGTTAGGAAAATATAAATGGATCCTACCTAATATGTTTCTCCAAAGAAATGGAGACCCCCACAATTGTTATTACTCCCTATTGTTGGCGTCTCTCCACGCTCCCCGTCTTTTAAGCCTTTATTTACATGTAATTACCCTATAAATTGTGTATAATCATCATCACATATGTATCTAATTTATTATTTGGAGTTATGCACTTTTTTATTCAATTTTTTGTTGGTTGCATTTGAAATCATAGGCTATGCCATTATACTACGTGACCAAATTGAGAAGGAAATCCAAACTAATGGGCATGTTGTCATATACTGTGTATTCCATTGATAAGTAATGCAAAACATAGGGGTAAACATATTTATATAATTTAATATAACAATATTTTGTTACAATTAGAAACCGAATTAGAATAAGACTTTTAGCCATCCAAATTCAAGACCATAATTATTTCATTTTTAAATACAAATCATTCATTAATTTGGTCACTAATTTCAATTTTTTTAAAATAGAATTAGGATGCTATATATGTATATATAAAATAAAATATATAAACATAAATTCTTATGAAGTTATGGATTAATCAAAGACTTACAGAACCACACAATAAATATAAAAGGTTTAATTTAGTAAAAGTGTTATTACTTTTACCATAATAATTGCATTTCTTAATATGTGTGAAAATACCAAAAACGACACTCATTTTAAAACGAAAAGAGTAGAAAGAAAACCCAAAACGATCCTTCCCCACTTTCAGCACCAAATGCAACTAGAAAATAATAAAACAGCCCCCTAAACAACAACAAAGCTTAGAAGATAAAAAAAAAAAAGAGAAAAAACATTGGAAAAAACAAGGAAAGATCAATCCATCAAAAACACACGGAGCACCAAGCAAAAACCATCCACTCTAAAACAGACAAAGAACAAGGCAGCTCCAAATAATGGATAAAATCTCCAACGAAATTGTTTTTCAAACCTTTCCTTTTTAGAAAGGAGGTAAAAGTCTAAGCAAATAAACATTAGTAATTGAGAAATGTTAAGAACACATTCTTTAACACACTTTTTAAACACACTTTAATTAAAATTTGACACATCACCCCATTTCTCCTTTTATTTGAATTCTTTTTTTATTAATAAATAAATGAATAAGGAAAATGGGTGATGTGTCAAATTTTAATTAGAGTGTGTTAGAAAAGTGTGTTAGAGAGTGTGTTCTTAGCATTTCTCAAACATTAGTAATAAGCTTTTCAATATTAGACCCTAAGAACAAAACTTCCATATATGTAACAAATGAAAATTAAAAAGAAACTAGATAATAGAAAAAAACTTGAGCATTATAAATACTTAAACTTGAGTATAATATTTAGAAAATATTCATCTAGACGAATTAAACAACATATATTAAAACCCTATGCTAATATTTGTTATTAATAAAAATATATAGTCAAAAAATGTTATATAAATAATGCATATGTATCTCAAACGACAGTTAAAAAGGAATGGAGAGAGTATAATTGCTAGTGAAATACTCCCTCCGGTCACATTTATAAGCAAAAAAAACTACTTGCGCGGTGTTTAAGAGATTCAGTTAAGTATAATTAATTTTCTTGATTTAGTGTAAAATATAGTTAAGTTTACTATATTACCCATTTGATTCTTCTTGGAAATCACATACTTTTGTAAAAGTAAAACAAATGCATTAAAAAAGGTAAAATTAAATAAGAGTATATTTGGAATAGTAGTATTAATTATTTTCAAAGGTAGTTAAATTTGCTTATAATAGTGTCCAAAATTTTAAAGGATTTTTTGCTTATATTTGCGTCCGGAGGGAGTAAGTTATAAGATAGTTCATTAGTCTTCTCAAATAGACTCTAAGGCAATATTTGAATTAATGGAACAGAGCAAAGCAGAACAAAATAGAATGGAGCGAAATAAAATTGAATAAAGAATTCCTTTTATTGTTTGGGTATTTTATGACGGCGCAAAATTAATCTTTCATTCTATTGTCATGAAAGTTAATAAAATGGAATGAGTTGTAAATTTTTTATTTTATTTTTACCCTTTATTTTTAGTAATATGTAGCATTAAAACATTTATATTTATAAAAAGGATTTCTTTCATTAAATGTTCAAAATTGTTAGTCCTTGAGATTATTATTTGTTAATTACCAGCTGAATCTAACTATTACAACTAATTTGAAATTGCTCAGTTGATTTTTGTTTAGTTTTGAAAGAAGAATAAAAAATTTGGTTCTCATTTTGTGTTATATTGATGCTATATTTTATAAATGATGGTGTAGCATGAATATACTATAACACACACGATGGCCAATAGCATAGACAAAATATTTTTTTACTATCTAATATCTTCTCTCAAACTCACATGATGCATCAACAAGAAGTATTGTGAGTTTGTCAAACAAAAATAATATAAACTCGTAATCTCGAAGAAAAGATTAAACATGACATATAAGGATGGAAACAATATTAATTACCATGGTGGAGTGTATTAGATTTTAATTTCACACTCTCCAACCTCATCTGGTTCATCATCTTTACCCTCAAATACCAGGGCCTGAAAAGTTGTTATAGCAAGGCTGTTGGAAGGATCTTCTTCTGCTTCTTCTGCTTTTGCTTGAAAGGTAATGTAATACTCACAATAAGAAGTAAAAGCAATGCAGCACTTGACAAGTTGATGAAACACATAAGTTGGAGCCTAATTAATAATCATTAAAAACAAGAATTATAATTAGTTTAGTTAATTATTGAATGAATAAACATTGAACATTGATGATTCAGTATAGTCTTCTTCTAGTATTAAATATTGAACTCACCTGAATACTACGTTGATTGTAATCTTTCAATGCAAGCTTACAGAAGGCGGTGAGAGTATCGCGATTATCATCGTGTATGGGACAAGGTCGAACACCGCCACCTAAAACATTATTTACAATTTCTGGAGGGTCGATAGAATCATACGCCTGCGCAAATAAATAAATCACAATTAACCATTATTGATGATAGTGAATGAAATATTGAAAACAAAATACAAAATTCAAATAGATAGATACATACACTTAGGTTTCTACAGCGGTTTATGTAGTCTTGAACAACAGCATCCATCTGCTTATAGGCATCATTCATATACACAAAATCACGTCTCGCATACATATAAGGTTCACTGGAATTCTCATACTTAGAGAAGTCCATCTTCTCAAAATCATCTTCATAATAAAGTCTCGTGTTGAGTTTCTGTTTCAATTCCGGTTTCGATGTTGATTTCTGCCGTTTCCCTCTCGATTCCGATTCCGGTCCTGACTTCAGCCGTTTCCCACTGGATTCCGATCGCAATTTCGGTTCTGAATTAAGTTGTTTTCTTCTTTCAAATTCCATTGACATTCTGCCAACCAACGTATACCAAAGTGAGTTTGTTTTCTTTTGGTTTTGAATTAACAAGTTACTCTTTTGGAGTACTTCATTGTTTTTTAAAAGACAATTTTAATCAATAAAAAATCTTTTGAAAGATTGTATTAACTTTTAAGATTAAGGGGGGTTATTAGATTGAGATTTCAAGAGATTATTTTGACAAAATTTTTTTTGAAGATTTTAAAAGATTTTGTGGGATTATATTGATTTTGAGAGACTTTTTTTAAAAGATATTTTACAATCAAGATTTTTAACACAGGATTTTGTGAAAATTATAATACAAAAAAAAATCTTGATTAAAAATCTTGATTGAATAACAACGGATTTTTTGGCATTGAAAAGATAAATAAAAAAAATCTTGA
Source organism: Trifolium dubium (assembly GCA_951804385.1). Classification (NCBI taxonomy): domain Eukaryota; kingdom Viridiplantae; phylum Streptophyta; class Magnoliopsida; order Fabales; family Fabaceae; genus Trifolium; species Trifolium dubium. The sequence goes on along the minus strand of OX638072.1, from coordinate 7,797,888 downwards.
TTGAATAACACAAGACTTTTAAAATCCATTAAAATTCCTCAAAATCTATTAAAATCCCTCAAAATCTATTAAAATCCCTCAAAATCTCAATCCAATAACCCCCCTAAAAGATTGTGTTTCAAGTCTTTCTACAGAATCATGACAATTTTTCTATTGTACTGTAGCATTCCCCTTTTTTTTATTTGGTTTTTTATAGACATTTAAGATTTCAAAAGATTTTAAAGATTTAAAATAAATTTATGAATTTTTAGTAAACAAACAATGAATCAATGAAACAAATTAAAATCAATATAACAACAATCAATGCAAAATTTGATAAGTGGCCTGAATCATTGACAAATAGAGGGTCAATGGACCGGACAAAAACACATATTTTTTTCCCTCATTGAATTAGGGTTATAATATTTTATTATCAGCACAAGTTGTCTATATCACTAAAATAACATTTTATCTATCAATCACAATACAAGATAAAATTTGTTCAATATCTTAAACGTTATTCTTGTGTTGTTTTGTCATATACTGTCTTGTATTGTTCTGTTCGTTACTTTTATTTTGCAGATCAAATGAACCTTAAAACTAAATTTTGTAACTTTTACATAAATATATTGAAATAAAAATAACTTTACATTCAACTTTTCTTTTAACTAAAATCATTTTAGAAAATGAGTGAATTCGATTTGAAATCCATCATTTTCATCCATGAACAAAATATGCACGTATTGGGTTGAAATTATTTGTTACGTACGTTGAGGTTGAAAACATGCAAATAATAATAATATTCTGTCAAAAATAATAATAATAATAATAATAATAATATGTTAGTATTACATTGAAATAAGTACTATTATAAAATTAATAATAAAATAGTGTTTTAAAAACCGGATCAGCTGGCCGGACCGATGAACCCGAGAGGTACCGGTCTGGTCCAGTAGTTGGATCGGCTATGTTATAGAACCGGTCAAAACTAGTAAAAATCAGCGAATTGGCATTTTGATACTTATTTTTATTTTATATTTTCTCTGTATTCCAAAACGACTTCGTTTTTTCTTTAAAAAAATAAAATAAAATAAAGAAATAGATTTGAATGGATTATACAATTTATCTTTACGATATACTCCCTTCGGACACTATTATAAGCAAATTTGATTTTTTTATTGCATTTGACTAGTGATGTATCTGACTTATAATAGTGTCCGCAGAGAGTATATATATATATATATATATATATATATAAGAAAAAAGTTAAAAATAGAAAGGTCTCTTATTTTTTTTTGGTCGAGACCGGGATATCCACCGCCGAACGCAGTGACTAATCCATCGCTAGATTAGAGGCGGGTGGGATAGCTGACCCAAAGATTTAAAACTGCTCCATACTCAAGGTGAGGATCGAACCCTCGACTCTTGGAAAAGGTCTCTTGATTGGATTCACTCTACCGAGGAAGATCATATTTTAAATCTTAAAATTACTTTAATTCAATTCAAAGTATCTCGATGATGTGAAAGGTATCTTGAGTTAAACGCATTATAAAGATCCAAAACCCTAATATAGACCTCTCAATTCACAAATGATTGAGATAGTGAGATGAAGCTTTCTACTTCTGGAATTCCTTTTGTTCAAAGTAGAAATTCATACAATAAACCTTTCTTCATCACATCTTTCTGATACACTATGCTTCAACATCCATTCTCATGATATAACAGAGACATTTTAGTTGTAGTAGTACATTCACTGAAACCCTAGCTAGCTTTCATTCTTATTCTAATTCTCACCTAAAATGTCTTCAATTCCAAACGTGGACAGAATCAGCACCCTACCAGATTCCGTTATCTGTCTCATCCTCTCATATCTCCCTACTAAACAATCTGCCTCCACAACCATCCTCTCCAAGAGATGGAACCCATTGTGGCTCTCAATCCTCACTCTCGACTTCAATGATAAAGACTTTCCAGATTTCGCCACTTTTCGACATTTTGTCTACGCCGTCATGCTCTCAAGAAACATCTCACTGCCTCTCATGTCTTTTAGTCTCAAATGTGGTAGTACTAGTGCCTATTCTGATATCAAAACACCACATGATGTCGAAAGATTCATTGATGCTGCTGTGCAATGTAGACTGTAGAGTTCAAAATCTCAATATTGACTTATGTATCCCCAATCCTTGTAACTTACCACCATGTGTTTTAACTTGTAATAACCTCACTCTACTCCTAAAATTGACGTGCCTAAAGATACTTGAATTTTCAGATGTCAAATTACCGTCACTCAAAACTCTTCATTTGAATAAAATCTTATCTATTGTTCGTCACTTTGCTAAGAAGATTCTTTATGGGTGTCCCATTTTAGAGGATTTGCAAATAAAACATTTGATGATGTTTCCTTCTGGGGATGGAGAATTTAACGGCTTACGCAAATTGGTCAAAGCAGACATTTCAACCCACCATGTTCCCTTTACTTTGGTGCAAGGTTTTAAATTGCAGTCCGCAACCGCAATTGCGGCCACAATATTGCTGATGCGGTAGTCTCTGCAACCGCATCGCACCGCAATTGCGGTGTGATTTGTAATCACGTGTTTGACCGCAACGTAACCGCATTAGGAGCCGCATCGGACAATTTCTAACATATTCTTTAAACTTTTCTCATCAAAAATTAAAACTTTAGAATCCCAACTACCAAAATACTAAAGATTTAATGAAAAATCTTGATTTTAACGGTCTATCCACTTTGTATTTCAACCACCTATCAGTTAGTATTTAATTAGCAAACTAAAACTCTACTATATAGTGGTTAAATTGTATAGTGGTGCATTTGTACACTTAATATAGGTTGTGAATATTAAAATTCAATTCACGCCGCAACAGCCGCAACGTCTATCGCAGCAGCCGCATTGACCGCAAACGCAACATCCGCAGGCGCAACCGCATCTGCAATTGAAAACCATGCTTTGGTGCATAATGCTAAATTTCTATGCGTAAATCTGGTATGAATCAATGTCCATGGCTTCTCCCTAATAACATAATGTTGAAACAAATTTGGTTGATTTCTAATTTATTTATTTTGCATCTCATGCAGCGCTATCAATATAACTACCAAATTCCCACCTTTCACAATTTAACCCACATGGTGATTGTATTTGATGTTAAACAATGGTTTGGGAAGTGGAATTGGTTAGCAAAAGTGCTCCAACATTGTCCTAAGCTTCAAAATTTTACCATTCATCAGGTCTTGTTTTTTTATGTTAAAGTTTGATAATTCTTTTTCCATCATTTTGATTACTTTTTCTAAGAAAATTGTCTAATGTTGACAGGGTTCTAGTTGTGGAAATGATATTGGCGATGAAGATTGGATCGACCCACCAATCGTTCCCAAATGTTTTTCATCTCAGTTTAGAGCATGTTTGCTCACAAGTTATAAAGGCACAAAGTGTGAATTTCAATTTGCTGAGTTCTTGTTGAAGAATGCAAAAGTGCTTGACACCATGACAATTAGCGCCTCGCCTGTGGATATAAATACAAAGCACCAAATGCTAATGATATTGTCTTTGTGTCCGAGGGGCTCTACTACATGTAAACTTTCATTTGACTGAGGAAGGTTAGGTCATATCCACTTTAATTAATACTTACGACGTATTGTTAGACTCAGATCCTACTAATGCAATAATACCATTGGATGTTTTGAAATACATGAACTCTGTTTCATTAGGTCCTATGTCATATATTTTCAAATAAATATTTTGATTCTATATACTCCCAACCTTTGTGAATTTTACTTTCTGATAAATGTTTCTGTTTTGAGTTATTTGATGTTTTGTGTTTACTGTTTACCATTGTCTTGCAGATATTCATGAAATATTAATATGATTCTTAGTTACAGCATGCTTAACTAATTTAACCATGTCCTACGACAATTGAGGCTTGAATGTTGCTTATTAAAATAATTTGTTCATATGTTGATTAACTATGAAGCCCCGATACTCCAAAATTGATCAAGTATCGTGTCAGATACCGTATCCGATACCGATACGCTTCAGATACATCCCGATACTTTATTATACGTATCGGGAAAGTATCCAATTATTAAATTTTATATTTTAAATAAAAAAATCCGACACTTCTGTGATACTTGTCGGATACTTTCCGCTACGTATCAGAGAAGTATTCAGTGTTTATATTTTATCCATTTTATGAAAAGAAATAAAATGGATTCAAAATAGGGCTAATGATTTAGTTAATGTACATACAAATTTTCAACTTTTGTCAAAGAAAGATGTAGAATATATGAAATGAGTGACAAAATTATAGAACATTAGTGGAGATGTACATGACTCGCTTTTTAGATAGTATTTAAGATATATAATTTACTTGTTTTGATAATTTTAATAATGTGAGTGTTTCTTTATTATCCATTTTAGTTATATTTATATATTTTGCATTTATATATTTAATTTTTTATTGAAGTATCCTAGCCGTATCGTATCTTAAATTTTTAAATTTTCTCGTATCGCCGTATTCGTATCGTATCGTATCTGTATTGTATCTCGTATCTAGGCTTCATAGTTGATTAATAATTGATTGGTATTTAAGATAACATGCTTGCTAGCTATCTTACATTCTTGAGATTGATACCCAGTGTGCCGTGTTTCAAGTTGATGATTATAACTAGATTTCATTTCAGACTGGATATATAGTATAAGCTCTAGAATTCAAAACTTTGATTTAATAGCTAAGTGGCGCACAGGCAACCAAGCGCTAGGTATTGGATAAACGAATCAAATAAAGGTGATTGATCGTTAAACTTCTCTAAGGATTTCAGGTACGTCCGCAGAAAAATTTATGTGAACAAGTTTGTTTTATATAGCTTAGGCACATAGAGAGATATAACTTAGAATTTTGAAGGAAGCAAGAATAGAGTATTAAAAATGGTTATTGATAAAGAAATGTAGAACTAATTAAAACATGGAATTCTCACTATTTCCCAACCATTCCAAAATATTGATTTACAGTGGAATACCATGTTTAATCACCGGAATATGAGCATAAGTCAAAGTGACTACCTATGAGTCATGTACCAAACAAAAAAAGTTTAACATTGGAGTCAGATAATTCACAGTAGAAGTCAATTAAATTAGACAAATATAGAAATCAAATTCATGACAGATGATGGCTTCAACCATGATTAGTACACAATATCTCTTAGTTACAAGTATGCTCTTTCAAAAAGTAGGTTGTATGGACTTTAAGAATTTAATGTGGGATTAGGGCCCCTAATTTGAATATTTAAAGGAATACGAGAGGCCTAAATGAAGAATAAAATTTGAGCTTATAATGTATAAGCTCGTATGACAAAAAAGACTTGTTAGGTAACATTCTTTTTAAAAAGAACATATAGCTTATTTTTTATAAACTATTTCAATTAGCTTATCAGTTTATAGCTCATAACTTATTGTTTTAGCTTCCATTTCTACCCTTAATAGTTTTTCTAAAACTAATAAGAGACTGAAATAATCTTGATTCTTGCTGACTAGCCATAATCTCATAAGAGACTTAAATAATCATATCAAACATCATGCTAGCTTGAGCTTCGTTATATTATCTGCTTTGTATATACTTGAAATTTGAAGTTAGTCAACATGTCGATACTTGGCTAATTAGATCTAACAAGAAACTATGTAGTATATATCATAGAAAAGTAAGTTATTCAAAACGCGAAGGGATGCCAACGCGTTTAATTGGCGACACGCCTATTGTACTCATGTATGTGTTATTTACTTTCTCCGTTGATTTTGATTTTCAAAATTTCGTCTGATTTGGTCCGTCGAAAGTGGCTCCAAACCTTTTATAAATAAAGTTTAGGCTTCTTTACTCAAACCCTTTGCATTCTTGTTTCCAAAACCCTTTCTTACTCTGTTGATTCCTCTGGTCTTCTTATTCCGGCGTTTACTTGTTGTTCTCTTCATCATTATTCATTTCTTCGCACAATCTTCTTTTTTTCACTAAAGTACCTTCCTCTATATTCTTTTCCCTTTGTTTCTGTGTGTATTTTAATCTTGCTTGTCTATTCCAATGGCGGACCTAGAAAACCCTATTATCTTGAATGATGATGATTTTATTGATGGGCCCAATATTCCCGTAAACTTAGAAATTCTTGAGACTCTAAGTTTAAGTGGCATTTGAATAATCGTGCTAGGGCAGAAATTTACGAAAGAATGTGAAGCAGTCTGTCATTGCTACATCTAATTTACGAAAGAGTGTGAAGCAGTCTGCTATGAAACTTTCTTTCAAGACTTGGACTCGTTGACAATATTGCCAAGCCGCTGAAAAATTATTGTGATAATTAATTTCGTAACATTTTTCTTCTCTAATGGTGACAAGTAAACTAAAAGGGCTAATTATATGAAATTGAAATACTTTGTCATTAGAGAAGAAGTTCGAAAACGTAAAATTATTGTTAATGATTGTCGACCCATTGACGAAAGGGTACCACCGAAAGTATTCGGTGATCATGTACAATTATAGCTATATTAATGAATTATGATGTTTTATTGATATGAATGTTGAAACTTAGAGATCATTAATGTAATATTTCTGATTCATTTTGTTTTCTATTAATGTGTTCATACAATTAACGATGTAGAAAACAAATTAAGATATTACTAATGACATTATGTTTGAACGTATTATATGCACATTTTAACTTAAATTCATATTGAGAAAATTTTCTAGTATATATAGGGTAGTGCACAGAAGGAAATATGTCGATTAATTGATGTATAATTGTCTTGACTCTTATTGGTTAATTATGATGTATGATGGAACTAATGCATGCAAGGCTCGTTGATGAGTATTATTATTGATGTATTGTTAAGTCACATGAGTCAAGTGGGAGAATGTAAGAATAATTTAATTATTATAGTTAATTTATGATGACTCGTGTGGAATGATGCAAATATTATATTAATGTGAAATAGTGGAAATTATTTATGATATGATGTTAATATTCATGTGAAAGATTCAGAAATTTATGAAGGAATACAAGTGAATTTCAATAAATATATATATAACTTAATGGAAATTACTAACTAATGAATGTTAATAGTACGGTTTTGTCTCTTACATAAAGTTTATCTATTATTTTACCATCAAGAACGAGTATTAGAAAGAATGAACAGGAAAGAAATAGATTGAGAATCAGAGGACTGTTATTTTTACTCTAGTTTCTATTTTCTATCATCATAAATGAAAATATGTCTATTAAAAAAATTTAATATGTGAAAATCATATTTTCCAAGATCCTTCATAAAAATTTAGTTTTCTAATATGTAAACAAGAATGGAAAAACTATAACTTACATATTTTTCTTTTATTTTTTTCAAATAGAGAACAACTTTTTTAAATAGACAACAACTTTTTTCCCCTAAAACTACACCTATTGCCTAATTTACTAAATAAAAAAATTATAGCAGCTCTATTATGAACCTTAAACAAACTTCAAGGTTATAGTGTTATTCTTTAAGCCTTTCAGATGTTATCCAAATAGGTATTGATTTTTTACTTCACGCAATCATTTATATTGCATTATGAGAAGATGCTTTGAAGTTTATTTGACTTGTACACTTGAAATACGAATACAATCAAAAGATACATTGTATATTTATTTTGATATCATTAAAATTTGATTCAAAAAAAGATATTGTACTTGAATCTATTTTGTTCTTACATAAGATACGAACACCATTAATGTCATATGATTTTTCTTTAAACAATTATGTACTTTTTTTAAAGCAAATTCAACGCAATGTTGTGATAAGATAATAACTCATGCATTGATTAAAAAAAAAAACACTCTTTTATTACTTCCTCTGTTTTATAGAAAACGGATCGGTTTGGATTAATTTTAAGTGAATTTAGTGTCTGATGAACTAATGAATTTTCAATCGGTTGGGTTTTCAATCCGAACCAAATTAGTCGATTTGGTTCAGTTTGGATCAGATATTATACTCGAGTTGCAACATTTTGTTTTTCCACTGTAATTTATGCTATTATTTTTTCAAACCATATATTTCAAGCTCTATTTTTCAAACAACTTACAATAATAACATAAATCGAGTAAACAATAACATAGTTTTGAAATACAAAATATAACATATAGATAGAATGAAGTTTACCATCAAATTCAAAATACAAATCTTAAGCTGTGTTCACTAGTTGCGTAGTTAAGGCCAAGCGGCCCGGGCTTCGGCCAAAAATATTGGTATTTTTTGGGTTAGTTTAGGGAAAAATTAAAATTTTTAGAGCTTAATTTAAGACAAAGCTGATATTTATTTATTAGAATAAATTTTGTTCAGACTTAAAAAAATTTCAAACTCGGCCACTAGTGTTCACCACCAAATATATATTGGTTTAGTTCGGTTTGGTTCAGTTAATCTATTAGATCTAAAAACTGGATTTGAGAACCGAACCAAACCACTTCAGTTTTCAATTGATTTGCTTCAGTTTTTAATCCGAACCATAAAATTCGGATTATTTCAAACCCCTTAGGTGTTCCATATAGATTTTTCACATTTTTAAAAAAAAAACTAATTTTGTTGATTTTAATAATAAAACAAAATTATTTATTAAAATATTTTATTAATAGTAATAGTTAGTGGAATAATTTGAAATATTATCGGAATTTTCTAAAGAAATAAAAAAATTTAGAAAGAAAAAAAAACTCAAAAAGAATAATGTGTGTTTATGAGACTGAGGGAGAGTAATTGATTGCTTTAAGAAATTGATTTCGTATCCCCACTTTCATGAATGTATTCATAGCAATTGGAACCTTTTATCTAAAGAACAATAATTTTATGTATCTAAGAATTAATTCTGTTGCAAACCTTTTGTTCTTTTTAGATAAACACTAAAATAAAATTTCTTGTGTTCACACTCAAAAGCAAAAGCTTTTTTTTTAAGAGTGAATGAAGCACAATTATGTTCTCTCCACCCACTGACCACTTACCCTTTTCTTTATCACTCTTTTTTATTTGTACAAAATCCTTTTCTTTATGTAATAATAAAAATCATTTTCTTTATCACACATTCATTTTCAATCAAACTTTTCCCTTTTTTTATGGTTTCTTTGTCGCTCATAAGTTAATAGCATTAATGGAAAACAAGTAGCATAATAAATAAAAATCAGATATATTTATGGAGTCCTTCCCATCAAAGACTCTTTGATATAGTAAATGGACAAGAGTCTTTTAAAATGGACAAGAATTGACAAACTTTCAGCAATCGACAAATATCCTCAAATTGAAAGATGTGCTCATATGTCATACCGATAAGATACAAATGTGCAATTAAATATTAGTATTTTATCATTTCTATTCTTAATAAACCAAAAACATATATGCAATTTTATATTAATAAAATTCTCTATATTAGTAAAATTCATGAAATGAATGTCTTTGGATTTTTGTAAGGATAGAAATGACAAAACATTATGAATTGCACATTATTTTTTAAGCCATTTAAATAGTAAGTTAGCATAAAAAAAATTAAAAAATATATAAAATCAACGCATTGAAAAATGTGTTGTTTAACTTTTTGAATTAATTATTTTTTTAAATAGTATGCTTAAAGAATGCACCGGATGCACTCATTAGCAAGACCCTTATTTTATTTATCGGTATGTGCACATCTTTGATAGAAAAATTTCTCCGTAGAAATTGTCAAATGATCGATTATCTTAAAAAATTTAATTGTTAAAAAATGTCACATCAATAATTTTATATTATTTTTAACACGTTCTCTCACGCAAGAACCAACTAGGGCTTGAATGCATTATCTACGCTTCAAGTCCAGTAGACTCATGCGCGAGAGAACATGTTAGAAATAATATAAAATTATTGATGTAACATTTCTTACCAGCTTAACTTTTTGGATAATCAATTATCTGACATAAATGAAGATGCGGAAAAGTTATCCAGAAAAAGGTTTGGGAATGGGGACGGAATTTTGTCTCCCATCCCACGGAAACTCTATCCCGAACTTTTTATTAAAATAATATTTATAAATCTATATATTTAAATACTGTATATATCTAGAATGTGTATATATGATGTTTATTATTGTCACAAAATTTAATTACAATAATGTATTAATTTTTGTATTTTATTTTATGATTAACCTTTATTATTTTTATACAATTAGTTTAGTTTTAAATAATATAAATTTGATATTTTTTTAAGATTAATGAATTCTTGTGGAATTTGTGGGGGCTCTGCAAGGATGGGGAAGAGAGGAAAATACTCTTCAAATCGTGAGATAAAAATAAGGTTAGGGAATATTTTAGATATGATGGGGAATGAAGTGATAAAATACTCCTCCATAAATTCTCTCCCTATCGAAATCCCTATCCATTGCCTATGAAAATAATTAAGTGTTTTCTTTATTTTTTTTCATGTTGACCAAATGACAAAGTTATTAAAATTTTACATATATAAAGTGAAGTGATAGGGGTTCAAATCCTGACTATAGACATTTAAATTAGTAATTATATTTTAGTATTTTTTTTATCAATTGAGCTATGATTTTAAGACAATTAAATATTTCTTTAATAATTAAAGAAACAATATATAGTAATAATATAAACTCGTGAATAAGTTGAGGTTTTGGGATTCGAATTTTCATCTCTACATTTTTTATACAATAGTCTTAGTTACTAAGTGATCTCACATGATCAAAATGAATGGCCGCACTATGGGCCTGCTCGACCATACGAAGCAATGGGCTTGGTCGTTGCCAAGTGTCCAGAACACTAAGTTAAGCTTAGATAGACTATTAAATTAATTATGATTCACTATTTATTATTCAACTTTAATTTATTTATTTATGTCAGTGAAATAATTTATAATGTAAAACTTTTAATTATTATATATCGCGAGTGTAAAATTATTTTATAAATTTTTTATTAGTGTATTGCCACATAATTTAATAAAATAACACTCAAATATTTTTAAACGCAATACACAATATTTTTTCGGTCTTAAAATATAAAAGAAAACTAATCAAATAATATTGGTGTATTATATTTTGTTAAAATTCATCAATTTCTTTTTACATTTTAAAACTAAAGGATAGTATATCATGTATTATTTAATGCACGTGTAAAATAATTTTACACCGATAATTTGACGTAAGTCAATTTGAATACAAATGTAGTGAAAACAGTACACTGAATTTCACACTGCATATTACGACAACACCGATTAAACTCAGCTGCTGGCACCACAATGACAAGAGCATCAACACAAGCAAACAGTGATATATCAGTCTCTCTGATGTGTTCAATTAATTGAAACTTGAAAACCCATTTCCATTCCCATTCTCACTTTGCTGCTTACCCATAACTAAAATAATGGCCCCCACAAAATGTGAAAATGACCCTCATACTTTCACTTTCACACCAAGAAATTAATCATTAATCAGTTAAGTCAATAAATTAAAGTAGAAACTAGAAACACCTATTTTGCAGTTCGGCAGTGGATACTCCGGTCTCGACCAAAAAACATTTATTTTACTTAATCCGAATTATATTACATGCAAATTATGTTACATATAGATACATTGTTATAATATATTTTTTGTTAGTAATTTAATAGATTAAACCGATCAAAGTAAAATAAATTTCAAAGTTAAATTAAAGTAATTAATAAAAAAGACATTTATGTTTGTGTTTATAATTTTAATATATTTAAAAAGTAAAATGATAACAAATTAAACTTTAGATTAAAATGGTAGTTTCTTTACTAATTGGGAGTTTGACCTAATTTTACGATTTGAGAGTAAAAACTGAATTGTAAAATTATACTTTGTTTCTAGTTATAAGCTTATGTTGATGTCCTGACGACACTTATGATGTAGGACTCTTTAACGACCCTCTTATGCCAAACATTATTAGATTTTGTGCGTAAATATAAATGATAAGTAGTCTGATAGTGAAAATCTGATTGCAAACGGCCTAACATGAATTTAAGAGTCTTTTATATCGTCTTAGAATTGAAAATTAAATCTAATTTAACTCTATAAAATTAACTTGTAAGATGATTGCTTTTACTTCTAAACTTATTCAGACCAACTTAAATAAGCAACCAAATTCCAACTCCTTTTCCCATTATGGGTGTCCCCATTTTTCAGCCTTTTCCATTTCACTTTCTTGACAACTTTCTTTCCTTAAAGTACACAATACACATATAAAAGGAGAATCATTCTATTCATTATCTCAAAAACTCAAAACTAGTTAACTACTTCATTGGGAAACCATCATGGTTCTTCTAGGCTTAATGCAGTTCTCTGTTTTGTCACTCTTTTTCTTATTTTTAGCAACTTTTCCTAATCAAACTTCAAGCCGTAGCTCCTTTAGAAGAAAAGAAAATGGTGCTTACCCTCCTTTGGATGATGGAATATGTGCTTCTTCTGTCATTGTTCATGGATACAAGTGCCAAGAACTTCAGGTAATAAGATGAACTTGAATCATCTAGAAATCCAGAACCATCTATCTAATCCTACCAAATCGTAGTCATCGAATAGAGTTGCAACCTCAATCCAAAGAATAAGATTTAGGTAGACTGATCGGACAATTCTTACATTCGTCCGATAAGTTCACCTGAATCTTATTCATTCAATAGATGTCTAAGACCATTTTCAATGGTAGTGTCTTTGTGCTAAGAATTGGTATTTATTGAATACTATCATTAGGAAGAAATAAAAAAAGCATTTATTTGGAAGATGTACATTATTCAAGTGAGCACCTTCTCTCTCTTGTGCCCACACTTTTTAATATCAAAAAATTAAAATATAATCATATAAAATTATTGAAACATGTGGCATTCTTATATCTCTTTTATTAATATATTTTCTTTTGACTTTTAAGAAAATTGAAAGAAAAAAAATAATTTTAAGAATGTGATTTGACTGGACAGATTAACCGGACAATCTTTGCCGTTGTCAAATTAGTCCAACCAATTCCAATGACTACAATATTTGGCTCACTGTTTGGCACACTACTTCATCATCAGTGAGATTAATTTAGTTGGTAGAAAAAAATGTTGACGTTGCATGTAATAATTTTAATTTAAATTCTGATATTTACTCATTCATTTTTAAAAAGTGAAATTTTAACTACTAATCACCAAAAAAATATATTTAACAGACTAGAATATTTTTGATAAGTAGTTCAATTGGTTCGGCTAAATCTTATTTATCGAATATTATTTTTGAGACATTATTTATCGAATATAATTGTCACACTATTCAATAACAAAGATATGGCTGAATATATTAGACAATTAATGAGCATCAAAATTTATCTTGTCAATGATATATATAAAAATCTCAATTTTTTTAGGTTACAACTAAAGATGGGTACATTCTAAGCTTGCAAAGGATTCCAGAAGGTAGAGGTGAAGGTAGTAACAGTGGGACTAAGAAACAACCGGTGATATTACAACATGGAGTATTAGTGGTAAGTTGGTAGTTAAAAATTGCATGCAAGGAACACATTCTTCTATCTCAGTAACATTTTTCATTGTTTTTTTTCTTTTCTCTCCTTTCCTGTGGTAGCCTTTAGCATCAGAAGATGAAAAATATCTACTTGCCTAGAAAAGTAGAAATATCCTATTTTCTTTTTCTTGGATTAGGTTATATTTCTATACACAAAATATGAAAAGCTATATTTGGTTAAAAAAATGCTAGAGAAATGTGACCAAAAGACAAAAGTAAGCAAGTAATATAATTGATAGTTGTTTGTAATTAGGAAATATATGGTGGGTGTGGTTAAATAAAATATGTAAAGATTTAACAATATGTCAAATTTTGCCTTTGAATAAAATACTATAAAAATTGGTTAAAGATTAAACTTAAAAAATCTTCACTTTGTAGGGACTAATTACATATTTAGCCCTTGAATTTATACAATATTGACTGTGCATCACTTCTTAACAATAGGTTTTGCATTATATACTCTGTTCATTTTCAGCTCGATTACAGGGTACATTTTATATATACATATGGTTACAAATGAAGGTCTTAAGGAAGGAAAATTCAAAACATTTGATCCATTATTTAGAATAATAAAAATAATAAATTGAAATAGTATATAGAAGAACTATTTTACTTTAATTTTTTTTAATAATTATACTCGATCACTATGTGAATAGATAAGAAATATTTTTATAATAATTTTATCATATAAGAAAAAAGTATGTACCGTCCCTCAACTCACATTATCGAAATTATTAAATTGAATGCTAGTACTAAAAAATCTCTTTTATATGTTTTAAATAATATTTGTCACGTCCTAAAAAACTTTTTTTTTAAAAGTTAAATTAGTCTACTTAAATTGACATTTAAGAAATCGAACTTAAGATATCGAGGAAGAGCACACTTTTACATTCCAAATCTTAATTCAAATGATAAAAAAATAAAATTGTAACTCATTTATAAACAAGGTTTGAATACTTATTCTTCTATTTCATTTCATGTGTATAAACTTACTAAGAAAAGGAAGTACATATTTCAAGGATGTATAATTTGTGAATGTGATGATGGAGTGTGAACCCAACTCCTATTTTTGAGAGAGTGACAAAAAATGGACAGCTCCGCGTCCGTTACAATATGGCACAAAGATATTTGTTTTTTAGTCAAGAAAGAAAAGAATAAAATGGAAAGCTTTTCTCATCAAAAAGGTAGAATCTTCATTTTTTGGTTTGAATTGAGTATCTACTATATGCAACCGTAAAAATTAATCTTTTGAGTCGGATAGGATCACAATATGTGACAAAATTCTCATTCAAAAGAAGTTAGGATCTTGGTTATGGAATCCAAAAAAAGAAGTTAGGATCTTGACAAAATTCTCATTAAAAATTAATCTTTTTATGTTAACCAGTGCCCCGGGACTAGAGCTGGGTATATGGGTTGAAGTCCGCGGATCAACCTGTTTAATCCGTATCCCGCGCAGACTTAAGTCCCTTTTTTTATTCAAATGAAATTAGGATCTTTGTTTAGAAAGTGCAAATTTTTAAACATCGATTTTTTTAAGAGGGTTATGCTAACCAGTGGCCCCCGACATTGGTTAAGGAATCCAAAAATATAAAATTTTTGAATTAAAAATAGTACGGCCTCCGTTCCTTTTTACTTGTCGTTTTATAAAAAAAAATATTTGTTCATTTTTACTTGTCGTTTTGACAATTTAGGTTAGGTTATATTTTGCCTATTATACCCTCTTTTCTATTTTATTTTATTAACTAAATTTTGTATAATTTTTTTTGTTAAAACAATATAACTTTTTCATTGTATACAAATTTTGTTTGTTTTTAAATAAAGTTTGTTACAAATTTTTTTAGGAATAGATAATGTTTGTGAAAAAGTAGGAAATTATTGATGGATTAAAAATAAGGGACAAAAATACACTCTCCTATTTTAGTCATTTTTTTTTCTAAAACGACAAGTAAAAAGGAATAGAGATAGTAATTTTTAGATTTTCAATGAATTGACCGAACAAACTTATATTACTCCTTATATTTGTCGTAGTATCCTCTTCAGTCTTAGTTGTAAACAAAAATTATTTTTTAGATTAAAAAATAACTTTTATTTATAATTAAGGTTGAAAGGAAGTAAATCATAAAAAATTTGGCTTACACTTTTTGTTGGGGTTGATGACTTGATGTGTTACACTACCCTAATTTTGTCCGACAAATATCAATAAATGTTGGAGTAACAAATTTCTTTTTCCCCAAAAATTGAACTATCATGGCAATCACAGTTCATTAATTATGTCTTTCAAAGAAACTTTCTATTTTTTGTGTTACTTTTTCGGTAGACATGAATCATGGTGTCAAATTCATGATACTGTTTCTACCATATCAGCTCTTTTTATCACAACAAGACACTTCAACTCCTAAGGATTCAACGCATTGTATGTGTTCTTCGATATGTTGGTTGTTGGGTTCACTTAAATGTTGAAACTCCTCTATCACTGCCGTAATAAATGTGTAATTTACTCTCTCTAATCTCGAATATAAGAAAAAAAATATATCTTTTAAAAAAAATAAAAGATAAATAGAAAAAATGTGTAATTTACTCTCTCTAGTCTCTGAATCACTTAATAATATTTTAACCGATATAAATTTTATAAAATACAACTTTGGATTGAAAATTTATATATATAGATTATTGGTGTAAAATTTCATACAAATCCAAAATCATTTGATATGTTATTGAGACACATCAAAATTAACTGTTTGTGTACTTTTTTTAAAACATTGTTAATTTTCATGTGTCTCAGTAACATATCAAATGATTTTATATTTGTCTGAAATTTTATACAAAAGATTTATATGATATAAACTTTCAATTCAACAATATATTTTATAAAATTTATATCGATTAAAATATTATTGAATGGTTCAAGAGTAAATACCTCTAAATCATGAAAGAGTATATTAGAAAAAACCAATATTATTTGTCATTTTACTCTTACTTTTCCTATAAAACTCTAGGTGAGAAACCATGTTCTATAATACAAAGTTAACAAAAACAATCATCAGGTAAACTTCCTAAAAATACTAGAAGAAATAGTATCTCACCATTGGAATTCTTGAATATGCAAACCAAGAGTAATCACCCCATCTGCACAGTGGTTACCTTCACTATAAATACGAGCGATTATGAAAATCATCTTCTCAGCAGACAATTAAGCCAACACTTCCTTAAGTGACAAGAAACCATATTGCCATTCTTGAAAGCAAGAGTTATCATGATGGAATCATTTTCAATCCAAAGGGAATTCTAACCTTTCAAATTGTTAGGCTTAGGTTGTATTTTTTTAGGAATTACAATGTTGACTTATAGTGCAAGAAACTGGTGTTGCTATTGTAATTTGGCTATATAAGGGCCATTTAGGTACAAGTAATAATAAGGATAACCATTTTTTCCCTAACACATAAATATCTCAATAGCTAGATTATAAGATCATTTCCCTCACAACCAATTCAAACAGATGAGGAATAATGTGTATTTTTATTATGCATTAAAATATTTTCTGAACATATAATATAATGTGGGTGTGCAGGATGGTATGACATGGCTTATGAACCCTCCAGAACAAGACTTGCCTCTAATTCTAGCTGATAATGGCTTTGATGTTTGGATTGCTAACACCAGAGGAACCAGACATAGTCGCCGACATGTCTCATTGGACCCCTCTAACCCGGTTCGTTATATACTACCTCTGTTCCTATTTAATTTATAAGAGACGATAGACGTTTTAGTTATAAGTAACATAGGTAAATGGTATTATTTATTGAAAAGCAACAAAATTATTAACTTTCTTAGCATGTGTAAACAACCTTAAAATGATATACTTAAAGAAAAACAGTGGAAATATTATTGAAATATAAAATTATTTTAAAAATGTATTTTTCAAATATTGAATTTATTTGATCATTATTTATTCCATAGAAACAAGACCCTTAATAAATTGAGGCTTTGTATGTGTATATGACAGGCTTTTTGGAATTGGTCTTGGGATGAACTTGTTACCTATGATCTACCTGCTGTGTTTGATTATGTGTACAGTCAAACAGGGCAGAAGATTAATTACGTTGGTCATTCTCTGGTACTACATTACTTACATTATATTGTCACATTTTAATCATAAGCCAAAACAAGAGACTTTAACTTAAGTTATTTTGTTAAATTATTCACTATAAAGTCCTTTATTTTTCTTCAAATCAAATGCATCATCTGTATACTATTCTATACGTCTAAACTCGTAAATTGTGTTTGGAAGGGGACTTTGATAGCTTTAGCATCTTTCTCGGAAGGAAAATTGGTGAACCAACTTAAATCAGCTGCTTTACTGAGCCCCATTGCCTATCTGAGTCACATGAACACCGCACTCGGGGTTGTTGCAGCCAAGTCCTTTGTTGGCGAGGTACATTACAATACAACTTATTGTTACACTTTATTCATACTATTTTAAACTAATAAAACACCGACTGTCAAACACTGACATGGCGACATGTGTTAGACATTCAGACACATTTTTAGTATATATTTTCAATGCTACATAATTTTATACACTAATAAAAACGACATTTGTTGATTCATATAATGTATTTTGTTTTTGCCAAACAGATCACTACACTATTTGGTCTAGCAGAATTTAATCCCAAAGGGTAAGAACATAGAACTTAATTACAATGTAAGATAAGAAATTCTCTCTTTAAATTAAACAAATCCCCAATTAATATTTTAGGAGTACTAATTATTATTTAATGTTTTTTCTAAAATTGCTTGAATAGTTTACCTGTTGAAGCCTTTCTCAAGCCTCTATGTGCTAACCCTGGAGTTGACTGCTACGACTTGTTGACTGCATTAACTGGTCCAAACTCTATGACTTGTTCATAATTTTATTTTGACAAATACACACATTTATATCATCAATGTTTTTCACATGCAATTGAAATTTCTAATTCAGGTAAAAATTGTTGTCTCAATTCTTCAACTATTGATCGATTCTTGTTGAATGAACCTCAATCAACATCAACAAAGAATATGGTACACTTGGCTCAAAGTAAGATTTTCTCATCCTTTCATTTAACTTATTATTGTGGGGCTTAATCGCTACTCCATCCATTTTAAAACGAGTGTGTTTAAGATTTTTGCATAAATATTAAGGAACGAAATCATGATGTCAGAAATAACATTTAAGTCTATAACATTTAAATTTAATTATTTCTATAACTAATTAACTAACAAAGCTTCTATTGTGACATTATTTAAATTATATGCAGTTGTTAGACGTGGGGTTCTAGCAAAATTCAATTATCTTAGACCAGATTATAACATTATGCACTATGGAGAAATATTTCCACCAATATATAACCTATCAAATATTCCACATGATCTACCTCTCTTCATTAGCTATGGAGGACAAGATGCACTTTCTGATGTTCGTGATGTTGAGAATTTACTTGATAGGCTTAAATTCCATGATGTTGATAAGAGAAGTATTCAATTTGTGAAAGATTATGCTCATGCTGATTACATTATGGGGTTCAATGCTAAGGACATAGTGTATAATTCTGTTCTTTCATTTTTCAATGGTCAAGCCAACACTTGATATCTTACAAAGAATAGGAAGTTGTATGAAACAAATTAAATTCCATGTACTATAGGTTGTCATGGGATAAATATATATGTTGTTATATCTAGTTATAAGATTAACTAATGGAATAGCAATTACATCAAAATGAAATGAAGTATCTTAGGTGATTTATTTGGTGTGTGTAAATGGCTTAAATAATCAATTAATTGACGTAAGTTCGCATGTTTTTGGTTTTGGTCTCTGTTTTTTTTTTCTTGTTTCAGAAATAGCATCTAAAAGATCAAATCTATTTGGTTTAGTCCCTAACGTTAGTTGCTGTTAAAAAAAAATGAGACTCATCAAAATTAACGGTTTATAAATTTTTATTGATTATCTTTAATTTTGATAGATCTTAATAACATATCAAATAATTTAATTTTCTTTTTTAAATTTTAAGCTTAATTGCACTTTTGGTCCCCCTATTTTACATGTTTTTCAATTTTGGTCCCCCTATTTCAAAATCAAACATTCTAGCCCCCTTATTTTCATTTTTGTTGCAATTTTGGTCCCCTATTTTAAAACCAAACATTCTAACCCTCCTATTTTAATTTTTGTTGCACTTTTGGTCCCCCAATCCATTTTTTTCACTTAAAAACAATAAATAAATAATAACTTGAATAAAAAATATAATTCTTAAAAAAATTAAAACAAATAAAATTAGTAAATAAAGTTATTATTTCTTTTCTTTTTTTTAAATTAAATTATTTTTATTTGTTTTAAAATTATAATTTAAAACAAATAAATAATTTTAATACAATAAATAAAAAAAGTTTATTTATTAATTTGTTTGTTTTATTTTTTTAAATTATACTTTTTATTCAAAGTTATTATTTATTTATTGTTTTTTGGTGAAAAAAATGGATTGGGGGACCAAAAGTGCAACAAAAATCAAAATAGTGGGGCTAGAATGTTTAGTTTTAAAATAGAAGGACCAAAATTGCAACAAAAATGAAAATAGGAGGCCTAGAATGTTTGATTTTAAAATAGGGGGACTAAAATTGCAAAACATATAAAATAAGGGCCCTAAAATAAGGAGACCAAAAATGCAATTAAGCCTAAATTTTACATATATGATCTATATAATATAATTTTTCAATACAACGATAGATTTTTCAAAATTTGTATTTGTTATAATAAAATCCAACTTAGTATTGGTTGCATTTGACAACTCTTCAAATTCTACAAGTTTTTTTTTTGACAAAATCAAATTCTACAAGTTGAGAAGCTTATGTTTGGGAACAATGGGGAAAAGCTGCACAAAAGGGGCAAAGTTATTGTACATAAGGATTTTCCTTATGTACCATGCATAAGGAGATTGTAACCGTTAGATTTCTTTGCCAGGTGTTATAATCCTAATTCAGCTCACAATTTCTTCTCTCCCCTACACGAAATTCTCTTTCACGAACACAGTCTTTCAATTGCCTTTCACGAACTTAGCTTTTCTTCATTCATCATCATCGGCGACTGATTCCATCTACCACCAGTTTATTCTTCCTTCGCCGCCACCACCGTTTTATATCATCGGCGACCGATTGATTGTTCCATCGCACAATCAGTTTTCTTCCGCCGCAAACCACCGTTTCATTATCATGGGCGACATGATTCATTATTCCACCGCAACACCTGCTTAATCTCCGCCGCCGCCACCACCGTTTCATACTTCTACAACCATCTACACAACATTCTTCAATTTTACCTCAATTTGGTCAGTCCTCAAAAGCCCAAACTTGATTTGGTGTCGATTCGCCGGTAGTTAAAGGTAACTCGTTGTTCTAATTCAATTTGGTTGCTCTGTAGTTGTTGATTTGCTGTTCAATTTTGTTTCTATATCAATTTTGGTCAGATGAAATAAGTATTGTATTTGGTTTCCAAAACCATCATAAATTTAAACATTTTTGTGTAGTAATTTTGTTTGTTAATCTTATAGAAAGAGGTATAGATATATAGGGCAATGTATGGTGTGAGAAGAGATGAATTGGGTTTGTTTAATGATGAAAATAATAATAATGTGAAAACATGGAAATCTAAAGGCAGGGTGGGATAGAGATTTTGGAGCAGGTATAGAATGATAGTGGTGTTGAAATTAGTACTAGTATTTATTTGAGTGAAGTGAGGCCTTTTCATTTGAAATTGAAATTCAAGAAGACATGTCTTATTGAGCTAGCTAGTGCAGTAGCAAGCAAGGTAGTGCTACCTAATCAATCAAAACAGAGTTGGATGCTTACCATTATCTGTGCAGCAATAGGGTCAAGCTAACCCACCTATCTCTCTTGAATTCAATTCAATTTCCATGATCTAGTACTACTACCTAACTAGCTACTACCCTCTTGCTTGCTTCTTCACACCCTATACAAAAAATCTCATGTACTTTTCCACAGTCACTTAACTAGTACTAGTATTATGACTGAGTGAGTGCTAGCTGCAAATATGTTTTGGTAAATCCTACTGTGTATCCAATTTTGATTTTGTTCATTTTTGTTTTAATTCTATTTGGTTGTTCTAATTCTTTTTGAAAACAACTTGATCAATATCTTTGCTTTTAGCTCATCAATATTGGTTTCACAGTCACTTAACTAGTACTAGTATTATGATTGAGTGAGTGCTAGCTGCAAATATGGTTTGGTAAATCCTACTGTGTATCCAATTTTGATTTTGTTCATTTTTGTTTTAATTCTATTTGGTTGTTCTAATTCTTTTTGAGAACAACTTGATCAATATCTTTGCTTTTAGCTCATCAATATTGGTTCATTTAGCTCAAAGGTTTGAGAGCTTTTAGGTGAGCTAAGTTTGATTGATTATAAACAGCAAATACTCATTTGAAATGCTTTTAAGTGAGAAGACTAATTAGTATGTGGTTGCTTACAAAACTTCATGGTGACTAATTAGTATATGATTCACTATATAACTAATTTGTTATGGTTGTTCTTTGTAGATTGTTTGTTTTGTTGTTGTAATGGTTTTCTTGTTTTGTCACTACGCTTGTTATGTTTAAATTGGGTGATAATGTTGGAAACCATTTTGTACAGGGAATGGTTTCAGTCAGTTTGTAAACCAAATTCATTTGATGCTGATAATAGTTTTTATTCGTTTATAGGGATTGTTGCTGTTTTTAATGGATTCGGCATTGACTTCATCATTCATTCAAGCTGGTAGTTCAGGAACACATGCTGATAGTTCTCGATGTTACTCCCCTAGCAATAAGGAATCATGGGAGTCTCTTAGATTTGCATCTTTTAAAGAGATTGAAGAGTTTTATGGCAATTATGCATTAAACACTGAATTTTCTATTAGGACTATGTTGAAGTCGAAAAATAATTCACAAAATCAGAAAACATATAAGATACATTATGTCCATTATGTCTGTAACAAAGAAGGTTTCAAGAAGGTAAGTTTGCTTAATCCAAACAACAAGCCAACATCTGACAGTCCAGTGATTATTGAGTTTGAGAAAGTGAAAGAAAAACCTGAGGAAAGGGTTGGTTGTAAAGCTGGAATATCTTTGAAATTGGATGAGGTTTTGAATGTCTATAAGATATACAGATGGGATGTGGCTCATTGTCATGAATTACATAAACCAGAACATTCGCGTTACCTTAGATCATTCCGAGAAGTAAATGAAGTTCAGGGACAACTCGCTTTAATAAATTCTAAAGTTGGAATGACGATGAGAACATCTTATGAAGTTATGGGTCAGGGAGTTGGAGGCACTGAAAATCTTCCTTTTCGGTTTTCAGACTTAAAAAATTATCTGATGATAGTTCGTCAAAAGGAGATGGTGGTTGGTGAAGCAACTGTAATTCAGGAATTCTTCAGAAACGAAGCTCTCTCGAAACCATCATTTTACTATGATATTCAAGTTGATGCTGCAGAAGACATAGCTAGCATATTTTGGGCAGATGGAATTATGCAACTTGATTATTCTCTATTTGGTGATGTTATTAGTTTTGACAGAACTTACCGAACAAACAATCAATATCGTCCATTAGGTTAGTATTTTGAACTTTTCTCAAGTTTGCAATCTATATCTGATTATTCTCTACATGATTTTATTTATACTATCTGAAACCATTTGTCACAGGGCATGGTTTCAGTATGTTTTTCACCAAAACCATATGATGTTGATAATGGTTTCATTAATGTAATGCTTAGAAAAGAATAATCTACAGGAATTTGTTAATATTGTTTGATTAAGTTGTTATTGTTTTATAACAAACATGCTACTTTCTCCCATCCATTTTGCTTAATTTGTATGAAATTTATATACGCATACTAGAACAATATATGTTTTATTTTTGTTCTGATTCGGTTCATTTACATTTCAGCTGCCTTTCTTGGTTTTGACAATCACCGTAAGAGTGTTTTATTTGGTGCTGTCCTACTGTATGATGAGACGGCAGCTACTTTTGATTAGTTGTTTACAACATTCTTGAAGTGTATGTCGAATAAGAAACCACAGACGATATATACAGACCAGGCTAGTGCGTTGTTGAAGTCTATTCCAAATATTTTTCAAGGTGTTTTTCATGGGCTTTGCTCATGGCACATGGGAGAAAATGCAAAGAAAAACCTTGGCTCTCGTGCAAATAGTGCATTTTTCGACGAGTTAACTAATCTGGTTTCAAATGTAGATGATGAATCAGATTTCGACTACAATTGGGATCAGATGATGAAAAATTGTTTTGATGGAAGGCCTATGTCAGACTTTAGATGGCTTGTCCAAATTCACAGAAACCGTATGCATTGGTCTTCAGCTTGGGTGAAGTCTCATTTTACAGCTGGTCTAAAAACGACTCAGTTAAGCGAGTTTTTCAATGCTTTTCTTCGTAGATTTTTGCAGCCAGACCATTCACTTGTGAATGTTTTTAGTCATTTCAACATTATGGTTCAGAGGATGAGGGATAATCATGCTGAATTGGACTTCAAGGCTGCTAACACTAGAACAAAAAATAATTATCCCAATAGTCAGCTGATGCGGTCCGTTGTAAAGAAGTACACACCAGCCTCATTTGCATTTATTCACAGGCAGTATGACCTTTGTTTCAAATACTATTATGAGGAGGACCCAACCAAAAGTTCTGACTTGAATAAGTATTTCAAAGTTTTCACACTAGAAAAGGTTGAAGATCCTGATTAAATAAATCATGATAATGTTGATAATGATAATGATAATGAAAGGCCTTCAAATGTTGATGTTTTGGAAGAAGAACTTCAACGTAACATTTTTCCAAGTTTTGAAGATTGTGCTCGACTTGATGAAAGGGTTGTGACAGTTGATATTAGGAGTAGAAGTTGTAGTTGCACATGTCGTATGTTTGAGAACAGGGGTTTCTTATGTCGGCATGTTTTCAAGATCTTGGAGTTCTTAGGTGGTTCTGTGCAATATGTTTCTTTGAAGACAATACCTGCACAATATGTTTTAAAGCGTTGGACTAGAGATGTTCGTCCTTCTGTCGATAAGTTGAAATCTACCATCAGTGTTGGCAATGAAGACACCACTCAAGCCCAACGATATCAAGAAATTTGTGCTGTTACAGTTCAGTTTTCTACACGTGTTTGCGCAGATCGTGAGGCTTCTCAAATCTTTCTTAATGGTATTCTTGAAGCTGGGATAAAGGCAGAGGAGTTGCTTCTTTCTAAAGGTATCCTTATTTCACAATCACCGATAAGATTTGATTTTCCTATTAACATTTTGATAACATGAATAGTGGAATTTGGTTTTTGATAGTATTTTTGTGACTAACGTGTATTTGATCTTCTGTATTTCAGGCAACATATGTTCTATGAACCTGCCATCTTCCATGACACCATTCAAGTCTTCATCTTGCGTGACACCATCTAAGTCCTCAACAAAAGCAACTGTTGTTGGTGAAGCATCTGATGCTGGGGTGAAGTCTACTGCACCAAAGTTCAAAGAAAGACCAAATCCAAATAAGTCAAAGAAGCGACTAATAACTAATTATGAAAAATCTAGACAAAGGCAGAAATTCAATATGGAACGGAAGAAACAAAAGAAAATTGATGAAGCTTCAAAAACAGGAGTGGTCACTGATTGATTGTTTTTATGTCATAATTTTTTAATAGTATATGCATGAATGTGTGTCAGATAACAAATTGGAAGAAACATATCATATCATAACTAATTTGTTGGTGTTAGTGTATTGAAACCATTAGAACATACTAATGGTTTCAGTGTATAGCATAATGAAACCATGTAACCTTATTAATGGTTTCAAAAATCAAAATTCTAAAATTCTTAGTTCTAGTTTTAGTTCTTAGTTATAGTTCTAAAGTATGTAACCATACTAATTTTAAATATTTTTAACTATTTTAGGGTGTTGAAATCATTAGGCCATACTAATGGTTTCATTGTATAATATAATGAAACCATTTAACCATGTTAATGGTTTCAAATATCTATTTTATTGTTTTAGTCATACAAGTTCGTTAATCAACTACAAATATCCTAGTTTTTGATAAATGTTATAAAAGATAAAAGACCAAAGTGTCAAAAAGAATAAGATTAATCAACTTATTTTTTCAAATATTGCATATATTGCATCAAACATCATGAAATTTTTTCTACCAATTATTTAATCTGATAATTAAATGAAAGTTTATTAGCATTGTGTTATTGTGATTGATCCACCCAACAAAATATCAAATCAATTATACAACTCCAACAAAATAAATAATGCCTAAATTTGAATGCTATTTGTAAAATTCTCTTGCATTTTAAATTTAATAACTATTTTGATTGTTAACTTAATAACAGAAGAAAAAGAAACCAATGTTGCAATTGTGCAATCTAAAATCTAATATTAACTGTCAGTACATAGCACCCTAAGTTACATCTTTTTTGTGGAACAAAAAGATATACATATATTTGTAACTATTTTAGAAACCTATCTTTTGGCCAAAAAGTAAAGGCACCACTTGTAGACAACTAGTTGCAGATACAAAATCTCAAAATTAGGAGTCTCAAAATTATCCATATAGGTAATGATAGAAATCAAACACATGTTCTAACCACATCAAAATCTAACAGTAAACTATTACACTTCTTTAGAAACCAATAAAACAAATCAAGCAGTTCAACTTCCACATGTCAGGTTGGATGTGCTAGCATTTGAAGTTGTTCTTTATAGTATGAAATAACTTTTTTCTTCACATCATCTCCATTGGCATTGCTTGAGTCTGTTAGGATTGTGCAAACAATTCCAATTCTCATTTCCATAATTCTTCCTTCCTTTCCATTGTTACCTTTCTTTGGCAATTTGGACCAACCTTCAAAAGTTTGCAATGTGCTACTATCACCTCACCATTCAGCAAGGATTTTCATACAAAAGACCCCACAACTATTTTTATCAGGTTGAATAGGCACTGTTGGGGTTTCCACTCAAAGGTGCTAAATTTGAAAGGCATTGTGATTTTTCTTAACCTATATAAATGTGTCACAAATGCCTCAACCTCATTCAACCACACATCAAACATTTTCTTGTAAGCCGTGGGATCTCCTGACTTTCAGTGCAAGCCTTCTTCAACCAAGCTGTTTAAGAATTGAAATTTTTTGCTCTTCATGTTCACCACAAAGCACACATAGTGTGAACCTGGATTCCCAATCATTGTTGGGGTCATGATCTGTTTAAAATGAAGCAATTCCAACCATCACTTTATAGAAAATTTCAAATGAATGCCAATTCAAATGAATGCCAAACCAGAACATATAAATAACTAATTCTAAAAAGAGGTTTAACTGTAGTAGTATACATAATATGATTAAGTCTAAGCATCATCAAATAAAAGTCTATATAACATTGTTCAACTTCATTCACAAATTGATTTTATGCACTCCTAATGGTTTCAGTGCATAACTATTTGAAACCAATTAACAATGTTAATGGTTTCACCTAGATAATCACAATAATTCAAAACAGAACAAAATCTAGTTTATATTCAATATGAAAATGTTTTGTGCATCAAAACCACAATAATGTCATTGAAGGTTTGTGTATCGAAAACATGAATGTCAAACCAGAACATATAAATTTGTATGTGACTATAAGTGCACCAAGTATTTGTTTTGTTTCAAAACAATTAAAAAGCACCGAGACTTACGTATTCTAGGCTAGTAGGGTCAATAGTCATCCAATCCCTGTTTTGGAACCATGCCAATCTCTCAATGAATCTCTGTCTTGCAGCTGCTTTGTCTGGGGCATGAGGTTTTTCAATGTCAAACTGTATATGTAAAATGAACAAAAATCAATTCCAAAAACAAGATTTAAATAGTATGTAAAGTATTAAATATTCTATTGAAAGATAAACCATACATGATTAAGCAATGGCGTGACAAGTCTTGTCACTTTATTGTTTAGTTGACTCCAATTCAAGCAATTGGCCCAAGCATTGATTACAAAACAATTGATCCATTCATCTTTTTTCATTGTCCACAAATCCTTCCTTACTAAGGAGTATTTATGAGTCTTTTTCCCCTTCTTTGTTTCTCCGCAATACAGTTCTTCGAACCTATATAATTATTAAGATTTAGCATTTAAGTTCAAAATTGAAAGCTCATTGTTCATAAATGATTCTCATAAAGCCAGAATCGATTATATTTGACGGTAAAATAAGCTCGTCACAATAATCAAAAATCCAAATAGACCAAATTTTGAATATCATAATGGTTTCAGTGTATTGAAAGCATTAGAACATACTAATGGTTTCAGTGTATAGCATAATGAAACCATGTAACCATATTAATGGTTTCAATGTATCACATCCTGAAACCATTTTACAATAAGAATGGTTTCACCTAACCTAGTTTTACATTTATAATGACAATCTTTCAAAATAGTTGATTCCATAGTTGATTCCTATGCACTGAAACCATTAGGACATACTAATGGTTTCAGCGCATAACTATTTGAAACCATTAAACAATGTTGATGGTTTCACCTAGATAATCAAAATAATTAAAAACAGAACCAAAATCTAGATTATATTCAATATGAAAACGGTTTGTGTATCGAAACCACGATAGTCCCATTGATGAATGAATTAACGAATTACCTCAATTTTTTGCGTATCCGCTTCCGTATCTTTTCGTTTATCATCACTACATGACGCAGATACATTCCTCTCTTCCTCCTCCGGTGTCAATCCAAGACTGAAGGAAGGCATTGAACTTTGTTTCTTGGATTTTTTCACCTGGATCAAAAAAGAAAAATTATTACGTCAATTGATATGTTGTGTTCAAGGATCAATCAATGATTCATGTCATATATATGATTCAACAGAGAACAGACCATTAAGTTCTCTAACCCATATCTATACAAGTGATGTCTAAGACTCTAATGAACAAACTGTCTAATGAACAATGTTCCCATCAGCTATTTAATTATTACTAGCAAGTATCTATCAACTCTAGCGCAACTGAATGCACAAATATCTTCGTACTAACATGTCTGAGAATCCTGTTCAAACTTTTGAGTACTCTACTCACTTGATAACTTTTATAATATAATTATTTTCTCTTCACTTCTTACATTCAAGCAAACAAGACAAGTACCAATGGCACTACAAGTCTAGTTCTAATTTTCCATGACACACCATAATTTCCAAATATCTCCAAACGGCTTCTAAAAGACTCAACATTTCTAAATAACGGTATGACCCAACCAAGTATATCAACTTAGGAACCAATTTCAAAAAAAAAGTATCAACTTAGCAATTCCATGACACATAAATAACTTCTCTGAAAGAAGGAGAAAAAACTACGATCGACGAACGAATTAACAAATTACCTTGAAATTTGTCTTTTCCAATGGTGTCATTGCAACGACATATTTTTCCAATTCCTCCGGTGTCATTTCAAGACTTTCGGATGCAATTTTCTTTTTGTCCTTTTTGATCTGTTGTAGTTAAACCAACTGATTTCGTATCAGAATTGAAACCATTTAACCATGATAATGGTTTCAATAGTTATTGATAAATATTAGCATAAGAAAAAAATAAGTATTAAGTGTGTTACATTTTATTTCTTATGAAGAAATGCGACAGAAACCATTAGTGTGTCCTAATGGTTTCAGTGTATAACATACTGAAACCATGTAACCATATTGATGGTTTCACCTAGTTTTACATGTATAGTCATTTCTAATTCAATAAGGATTTGTTCAACTTGACTAGTCACTAAATCACTTAACCAAAAAATTATCTCAGAACAAATGGCACAATTAAATATCTCTCTAACAATTTGCTACTTACTAGCAACTTGGAAGCTAACAAGAACGACAATGAGATCAAAATAAGCATAAAAACATGCTGCAAATGTGCATCTCTTACTATCAACATTTCATTACCAATACCAATATATACACACACTCACCTAACAAAAGATCAAATATGAACCATGGCTGCATTTATTCCTATCTTTCTTGCTATTTGGTTCATTTAACGGTACACCGGGCTTATCGAAATACCTAAGAAGCTCAGGATCAGCTTCATCTACACTATTAATTTCAGGTGGATAAGCATTATCATACCAATTAGGTTCATTCATTTTTGAAAAAAATTCGTAAGCGTTTAATTGAACTGCATTTGATTTACTGCATTTGAGACAAACAAACAAACTCTATGAAACCATTCCAACTACACACAATTTTCTAACTATCTTTGTAACTAGTTTTAGACTCTAACCTATTTTTTTTTTCTCCATTAAGCTGTTTGAATGGTGATGAACTCAAATTGCAAAGTTAGTGGGATGATGATTTTGGTGTTGATAATGAATTCCACAGCAACAGTCTAAAACAGAGAAGAAAAAAATATCAGAATATTAGAAAGTAGAAATGGTTGGATTTAGAAAGAGATATGAGTGTCGAAATCGAACCTGTTGAAATTGAACTGCAAAATCGAACTGGAATAACAACACCAGCAACGTTGAAATCGAACTGCAATGGAGTAAGAACACGGGTTTTATAGCGCGAATGAAAAAAACGAATGGATTTAGGGATTTGGTGATGAAACAAATTGAGGATTTAGGGATTTAGTAATGATTTTGTGTGAGCTGATGAAGGGGGATCCGAGTCGGGAAGCAGCGATTGTGTTGATGATGATGATTGCAGTGTTGAAGATGATGATCGGAATTGGTGATTCAGTGAGTGAGTGCGAGTGAGTTCGTGTTTCTGAAATGAATTCGTGCAATTTCGTGTGAGGTGGTTTCTATTGCTGATTCGTTTGGGTTGGGCTGGTTAAATTGGGCTTAGTGAAAAATGATAGGCTTATGGACGGTACATAAACATTATGTTTATGGATGATAACCGATCCCGCACAAAAGTAGGTAAATTCTAATATGCATAAGAAATTGATATGGACATATGGTCCATAGTGTTAGAGTCAATTCCGACAATTTGGAGATCCAATACCAAATATTAAAAATAGTCACCTAAATAAAATAAAAAATGTCAAAAATTAAAAATAATAATACTCGTTTAAATTGTACATAACATCAATAACTTAAAAGCAAGTCATTCTTATAAGTAAGATATCAAATATTCATATTCTAATTAATAACAATAATTTTTTTTTTGTCCCATGAGCTTAACTCAATTGGTTGGACATATTGCATGGAAGTGCAGGGACCGGGGTTCGAACCCGGTATGCCCACTTATTCACCTTTAAGGGGTGAATTTCTAGCCACTAGGCTATCTGGCCAAAAAAAAAAAAATCTACCTACTTAGGAAAGTCTATTTTCTAGCGGTGAGAGGAGAAATGAGAAGATACACTCATTGTTATTTGTGTTTAAGATCGGACATTTTTTTATTCATTTTATTTTATTTTTCTTAAACATAAACATTTTAAATTGGGTTAACAAAAATAATTAAAAAAAATATTATGACTTGTTATTTTTATTTTTTAAATCATTACTTTTTTAAGAGACCTATTAACAGATAATTTTTTTAGATGACCCGAAAAATTGGAGGCCCGGCAGCTTAGGACACGTTGCATCCCCCTAAGGGTCGACCATGCATTGTGCGCAAGTTTTAGGACTACGCGGCAAGGACATATCCAAACATTACAAATCAGTGTGGCTTAACATGAAAGAATTTTTTTTTGACGCAAAAACATGAAAGAAATTATGAATTAAATTATTTGCAATAACACATGATTTGTTGAGTTATTTCACATGCACTAGGAACAACAAATAATTATAAATTTATATAAATTATATATATAATATAAATCGTAAATTTAACAATAAATTTTATAATATATATGTATTTTATTTTTTTGAACAAGCCAAAATGATATATATATATATATATATATATATATATACACCAATAAAAGCACGCACCAGCACAAGGTGTGCTAGAACATGTCAAAAGTGTTTACACCATGAATCAAAATAAATTCAAGCCGATCAACAATCAAATGCCCAAACATAATAATGGATTAACCCACCAACTATGAAGATTAACCTCTATCTCGGGATACTGTATCCGCAACCACCAGAAAGAATGCCGTTTGATCAGGTTCAATAAATGTGACAACGAGTGCGTCGAGTTCTTGAACAGGCGTTGATTACGCTCTGGCCATATCACCTAAACACAAACCAACCAAATGAGCTGCATGAATGATCGTCTACCCCTGCTGCCACCAACTGCAAAAGTGAACAGTGTGAAATGAACAATGGTGGTCGAATGATCCACCATCTCGAAGCCAATCCATAACCTGACTAACAATAATTTAATCACATTTTTTATGTAGTGATTTAGTCACCCTTAGATCATAACAATATCTTTTAAAAAAAATCTATTAATAACAAAATAATGGCAGCAAAAGTTGCGGTCACCAAGAATTAAACCACTACATACACTAGAAAATTCAGTTGCGGTCAGCAAAAGTTGCTTCAAAAAGAATTAAACCAGTAACCCTCCTTCACTAGAAAATGCAGTTTAACCACTACATACACCATAAGCATTCTAGTGATTAAATTTAACCATTATAAATATATATATATATATATATATATATATATATATATATATATATACCATAATATATAATAAAAATATATACATATATTTATCAAAAATCGAAAATTCTGGTGTGGCTATAGCCACACTATGCCTCAAATTTTACAAAATCTATTATTAGATAAATATATACTACTATTATATAGATCATCCATGCAAAATAAAATAAAAATTATTTATTATGTTATTGAGACTCATCAAAATTAACAATTTATAAATGTTTATTGAAATATTTAATTTCAATAAATCTTAATAATATATCAAATAATTTTCAATTTTTTTTTAAAAAATTTGCACATATATTTAAATTACAAATTTTCAATCGATTTTACAAAATTTGTTCATCCGACCTAGACCACAAGGTGTAGAAGCCAGTCACAAAAGTATAGTTATAAGGAGAGCATCTCCATCGCTAGTATTTCAAAGTTTGTTCGCCAGCTGGAGGATTGGAAAATTGAAACTAGCATGCAATTCACTGATAGCACAACAATGAAGTTCGCCAACGTGGAGTATCATTACTTCAGAATGCAACCTACTTTTGTGTGTTCTTTGTGGGTCCCATCCAATCAAATATAATAAATTCATATATAATTAATACTTTTAGTTGTAATAAAATTAAATATGAATAAATCATTAATATATAATGTAAAGTTGTGGGACCTAATATAAATTTTTTAGAGTTATACTGATTGAGTAAAAATTAAGTGAGTTATTTCAAGATGATTTGGTTCTGATGGGACCCATAAAAAACCATTGATAGGGTTCACCGGTGGAGATGCTCTTAGGACTTGATTGGGTGCAGTCAGCACCTCTAACCGCTCATGCAGCCAGTAAGATTCAGGCCATTCGATCAAAGATCGAACAATTTATATCTAAAGATAAGAATTTTATTTGAAACATTGAAATATCATTTAAATTTTAACCGTTTAATTTTAATCGAACGGCTGTGATGCACCAAATGCTCTATTTCCTGTTATAATGAATGGGCAAAAACAGGACATACTACACAGCAAGTTTAATTGACATCTGACTTAATCCAAAGTTCAAACATTCCACAGTAGGGGCAGCAGGACACAAAACCGCAGTCCAGGCTCGAGAGGATGAATCAGAAATAATAAATGGGAGTAAGAAGAAGTTGAAGCCAGCACCGAACTCTCTCTGCCGGAGTTTGTCGTCGATCGCCGGAAACAGTGAGAAATCCGTCCATCTTTTCCTTCTTATTTCATTTTTTAGTTTCCTTTCCTCCCCTGGTGCCCGCGCGAGGATGCTATTCCACCGCACTTTGCGGCGGCGATATCCCCCCTTCAGTTTAACATTTTGCTAATCATTAATTTTATAATCACCAAATTTGTGCTTGAATTTGTAGAGAGCTCTCTAATAAGGCTCCGTTTGGCAATGCAAAAATTTGAGCTTATAGCTTATAAGCTCATTTGATAAAAAAAAAAATATGTGTTTGGTAACGACTTTTCAAAAAAAGCTTATAGCTTATTTTACTAGATTATAACTTATTTTTGATAAGCTATTTCAATTAGCTTATGAGCATAATCATAACTACTTTATTTTGTTCTAGATAGTTCTACAAAATAGTAAGTAGTGTAAGACGTACGTTCTCAATGACAATTGCTCAAAGTTAATTTTCAACATGGTTTTATTCTAAAGCAGGAACTGGCTCTTGATTATCATCTGCAGTACTTTTCATTGCCGTTGTTTTGAAATTTCGTAAAGTCGCCTCCATGCAGTCAATTTACCGTTCTGTTGTTCGTGATCACTCTTGCATATGTTCTCTGGCTCTTGCATCTAGAACTTTATTCTCTTCTTTAGCAACCTGTCACGCTGCAGAAGGTAGAGACTTTTGTCATAGAGATCAATATCAAGACCTGGCAAGATCTGTGGATATTATTACTAGAAAAGTTGGCAAAGGAAACAATGAGGAAGACATTCTCCAGTGTCTAATCAGCGATGAAGCTGTAAATGGTATTCATCCGTCTCAAAACCTTATTAACAGGTTGCTATGTCGATATAAGGATGATTGGAAGTCTGCATTGGGGATATTCAAATGGGCCAGTTTACATTCAAATTTTAAACATTCGCAAGAATCGTATGATATGATGGTAGATATTTTGGGTAGAATGAAGGTAATGGAAAAGATGAGAGAGATTTTAGAAGAAATGCGTCTGGAGAGTCTCATCACTCTCGATACTATAGCCAAGGTTATGAGAAGGTTTGCCGGGGCAAGACAGTGGAAAGATGCTGTGAAGATATTTGATGACTTACAAATTCTCGGCTTGGAAAAGAATACGGAATCCATGAATATTTTGCTTGATACTCTATGCAAAGAGAAATTTGTTGAGCAAGCTCGTGAAATTTACTTGGAGCTGAAGCATTACATTGCTCCAAACGCTTACACGTTTAACATATTTATTCATGGATGGTGCAAAATCCGACGTGTTGAGGAGGCACATTGGACAATCCAAGAGATGAAAGGGCATGGTTGTCGCCCTTGTGTTATAAGTTATTCCACCATCATCCAATGTTATTGTCAAGAACAGAATTTCAACAGGGTTTACGAACTTCTCGATGAAATGCAAGCTCAAAATTGCTCCCCTAATGTGGTCACTTATACTATTATCATGTGTGCACTGGCAAAAGCAGAAAAAATTGACGAAGCTTTTCAATTAGTTGAGAGAATGAACTCTACCGGATGTAAGCCTGATACACTTTTTTACAATTCATTTATTTATACGTTGGGGAGATCAGGCAGAATAGGCGATGCTATACATGTATTCAAGGTTGCGATGCCAAAGGCCGGTGTGGCCCCAAATACATCAACATATAATTCAATGATTTCTATGTTTTGTTACTATGCACAAGAAGAGAGAGCTTTTGCCATACTAAAGGAGATGGAAGATTCAGGTTTATGTAAGCCTGATATTCAGACTTATCATCCATTGATCAAGTCATGCTTTAAAATGCGACAAATAGATAGTTGGTTGACTGCTATATTAAATGACATGGTAAATAAATATCATATCGGTCTTGACCTTTCAACCTATACACTACTAATTCATGGGCTTTGTAGAGCAGATAGAAGTAAGTGGGCGTTCAATCTGTTTGAGGAGATGATTGATCAAGATATCGTACCTAGATACAAAACTTGCCGTTTGCTCTTGGATGAAGTCAGTAGGAAAAATATGTATGAAGCTGTTGAGAAAATTGAGATTCTTATGAAGAAACTTTAAATGTGCGAGTCTCTTTGATAGGTACTGGTTGGTTCTTAGTATAAATGTATAATAGAAAGCTCAATCACTTTCCAAGTATTCGAGAGCCTTGGTTATCTCTATTATTCCGTTTCTTTAATTTGAATCCTATCATCGCTTGATCTCTGCATCTTGTTTGGATAGAGCGAAGAAAGTGGAAAGAAGAAAGTGAACCTTTTGCAATATTTATGAGAGAAAAATAAAAGTGAAGAGAAAGAAGTCTCGACCAATGTTTTTCGAAGGGTATATTTCCCCTAAAACAAAGAAGCTTTGATCAGACGTGTCGGAAACTCAAACCAACAGTTGGTTAGGATTTAGGAATGACCTGTTGAAAGATGAAGGGAAAGGAGACAAGTGAAATTCAGAAATTATGTAATGATAAAGTGGCGAACCGTTTTGATTCTTTGTCATGAAAATGCCATTTCAAAATCATACAAAACAAATCTTGTAGAGAGAGACTGTACAACCAGTGATATGGATTGTTGAACACAGAACAAATGATGAGTTTCTTTCATGTGTCTTCAAGGAAACAAGTTCAGTGAGTTTTCAGTAATTGTGGATATGATCCAGTGAAGTAGTGGTAACTTGGCAGAAACTGGTTCATGATATTCATAATCGTGCATGATGCTCATTCTCACAAGTTACTACAGAGTGCAAGCATTAGAGCAAGATCAGAGAAATGGTAACAGTAAGCTTGTTTCGATACTCTCTTACCAATGCACTGTGAATGATAATCTTTTGATTTATTATTTTACTCATTATATCTTTGGTCAATTCTCTTTGTATCTCATCTCTCATAAAGCAATAAATTATTTGTGTCGAATTGCCTATGATTCTGTGAACATAATTGACCAAACCACAACTTTTGTTGTATTTCATGTTTTCTTTTTTCATTGTATATCAAATTTCCTTAATAATGACCCGCTTCGCTGGCCCCCCTGCAATTAAGTTATGATCGGGCCATCCACCATTTATATCGACGCACCAAGCCCAATAGTGCTGGTGCGAGGGGATGTGTTGAAAAGTCTCACATCGGTCGCGAGATGGCCTGAATACATATTTATAAAGCAGAGGCAATCTTCACTTTAGAACCAGTTTTGTAAGGATGAGTTAGGCTTAACAATAGTATAAAATCATTTTCACATTATTGATAAATTGACATTGAATCCATCATATGAACCAAATATGCTAAAGATTCTTTCATATATAATTTAACCTTAGTTGGATATCCTACTGACAATGAATTATGATGCCCAATTGTTAATTAACTATGACAAGTATTAACTGAATGATGCACCTAACTCAAGAAATCAAATTTATGCAAGTCTTCCATATATAATTGCATACAATTTTATTTTTTTGAAAATTATTTTTTTCCCCCTGATTATGAAACAAATATCTCTTAGCTTATGGACATAAAAACATTCCTTCCTTTTATTTGTTCACACGCTTTCACATTCATATTATTATTTAGCTCTTTACAAGAACATGATAAAAATGTACATTATCATATTCAATTCATTGAAAGCTTTATCTTCCTAGTTCCAACATGTTTTATAGTAAATTCATAGATTGCACTAAAAAAGTCAAACTTTTTCATTAGCTGCTACAGCTTTCCTTCTCCTCTCACTAAAGCTACGATATAAAGCCAAGCTTGGAAGACAACACTGCACAGGTTTAACCGATTCGTTTTCATCGTTCATGGTTCTTTCGATACTTCTACATGCCGAGTTATCACCTGAGATATATGGAGTACTTTGTGCAGATTTGGTAAGAAGATCATGTATAATAATTGGTTCAACTTGTTTCTCTTCATTGCTGAAAGTTTTTCCAACTTCACCATTTTGGTTTTCTCTAACACTTTCCTTAAAAAGCTCCAACAAATTCTTTTTCTTTGGAGATGGTTCGGGAACTACATGCTCAGAAAGCGTTTTGGTGATGGCAGGAGTCTCGAAAGTGTGATGCAGCGGAGTGGTGCCGCGTGATGGAGTAAACTCTGGATAGAAACAGAAATTTATTCGTTGAATAAACGGAAAAGAGTCATGAGAAACAAATGCCAAGAGGTTCTAATCAGAGTTCAACATTCTTAAAAGTAAGGACTTGAATCCTCTATAGGCTGCTTTATGGTGCAACTGGTTGCAAGTCGTTGGATTAAGAAAAAATTATCTCTTTTAATTCAACGGTTGTAGCCAGCTGACTGCACCATAAAGCCGATTAAAGTGGGTCTATTTTGTAAAAGAAATGATAGTTAAACTATCGCGTCCATGACAACAGACTTCCATCCTCACTAGGCCGTCCATTTCCTCAAATCTCAATCATTTGATTAATATAATAGCTCTGCTACTAGATTAATCAAACGATTGAGAAAGTAAGATAATCAAGCAGGTAAATACAAAATGGAGAAAGTACTGGAAGGCATCCTTACCACCATTGACACTATAGAAATCATCTTCACAATCTGAGTCTAACCAGCCCTTGGAATCAAAAAATGCTTCCTCTTTGCTACCTGTAACATTAATTTGAAAAGATTGTGCAAGACAAACTCAGAATTGATGCATGAATATTACCAAAAACAAAATGCTAAAAAATCATCACATTAGTTAACTGTAACAAGTTGCAGTCAGTGTAGAACTTGCCATGTGACTTTATTTCCATAACAATACATAACAACTCAAAGACTTTGTGTAAACATGAAGTTGATTGAACCAATTCTACACAGTTATCAATTATATATTGCAGAAAACATTAGAGGAGTTAGTAAGCTCCAACCTCCAAAATTAAACATCATATAGTAATTAAGGAGCAATACTTGTTAGCATTGGTAAGAAAAGACAGAATACAACCACTAAGTGGTTGAACACAAGTGGTAATGAGTTTCAGTTAAGTACAAATTGATCGAGAGTATCCGAATTCGATTGCTAGCTGAAACAATTATTGGTCAGAGGTTGAACTCAAGATTACTAGAGCTCCTTTCTCATAAAGAACCAAAATCTTAAAACAAAATAAAAATGATCAGAGTCTTGTTTCTGTATAGGAAAGCACAAAAGAAGTTACAATGGACTATTAACACAACTTTATCTTAATTTTTGTTGTATTGAATAGAAAGTTTGTTTCACCTAATTTCTAAGATATTGAAAGCTATACAACTATTCCTTAGTGATTACTCTCACGTGACAATCATGTAGTGGTCCATAAGTTGAAGTAGAATTCAAATATGAAAAATGATTCTAGGTGAGAAATGAGGGATTTTATTCAAAGTTAGATATAGAGCCATCAGATTGGTTCTAAACTACTGGTCCCAAAGCTGAAAAAAATTAAAGCTCCAGCCTCCAAAATCATAGGGGCCAAATTCACAAAAGTCTTCAACATATGAAACTCAAAATCACAGGTAGCAATCACAGATATTATGAAATACTATCTGTGTCCTAAACACTAAGTTCTGGTCTGCCTATGTTGTTTGTTCATGTTAGACTCAACAATATAGAGAGTTTATTTGAACCTGTCATGGAACTACAAATAAGAACAAAGAGAGAAATGACTTAGATATTTAAACAAAATCCTTAAGTACACTCCGATGTTTTATTTTGTCATATTTTAAAACAAATCATTTGTATAATGGATTCTTTGCTTGAAAAATACTGTATCAAAATATTACCAACACTACCAACAAGCTACTTAAGAATAAAACTTTTTTTTTTTAAATGCAATAAGTATCTAGTCTAAAGATTGACTAATTCGAGTGGTTCAATCCTACCGTCCACTTGCGGGAGCTCATTTAAATCCAGAGTTTTTGTTTTATACGAACTAGCCATCAAAATTGGCACCAGGAGAATCAAATTTGAAACCTAATGACTAGTGAGGAGTACGCTCTAAAATTCCAGTCTAATATCATTAAACCAACCCAAATGAGTTTACTCGACAAAAAAATTGATGGTAAATATGGGAAAACGTCATAAGAAACAATAAGCCGATGCTCTATAGGAGAGGGAGACACACACAAGATCCTTGAATTTGTTAACCGTTCGATCCTAACTGGTGTGCATAAATAAACATATACCATAAGAGAGAAATCTTTGGTTTAAAATAAATTAAGAAACAACTAGACAACAAAGTCATGTCCCCACTAAAAGTAGTCAAAATTATCTATAATTGAACAAACTAACAATCAATATATAAATCTTAATATCTACCCTAATAAATTGCTAGTGTCCATACTATCACTGAAATTTCTACCAAAAACAACCACATATATCAAGACTTTTTTGAATAAGTAGGGTCAGCTATACTCTTTCATGAATTAAGTTCAAAGGTATGCTAACAACTACATAAATATTTATATTTGACTCAAAATTTCAATAAAGAATTGTATTCTCTGTACTATAAACACTTATTTTCTGAGTTGTATTCATCCTTTGGACTTTGATAGGAAAAAATTAACCAGAACAATTAGTTTATTTTATCATATCATTAATAATAAGGCTTTTTTTTTACTAATTAATAATAATAAGGCTTTTTTTTGACTAATTAATAATAATAAGGCTTAATTGCATATGTTTGTGGTTATGTTTATTTAGGATTTTAATTTGGTACCTTGAGTGTAAAAAGTTTAAAGTTAGACATTTTAATCAAATTTCAGTATAAATTGTACATGTGGCTAATATATTTGCGACAAGTTAAGAGGATGCCACATAGAAGATTTAGATAAATTAACTCAACATATAATGAAACGTTAGACGAAATTAAACATAGAGAATCAACTTGAAATTTAAAATAAACGTAAAGGACAAAATATACAATTAAGTCTTTTTTTTTCGAAAAAAATAATATATATATATATATATATATATATATATATATATATATATATATATATATATATATATATATATATATATATATATATATTGTTTTGGTATGTCTAATAATAATAATATATATAACATCATATTCTTTTTTTTGTACATCGGAAAATTATAACATCAAATTCTAGTACAACAAAAATTTAATAAATATTGGTAAATCATATTAGATCAATCTAACAAATAAAAAATATTAAGATAGCCATTATAAGCAAAGTAATTGAAAACACTAAAAAGAACAAATAACAACATAAAAATAAACAAGAAAATCAACCTCAAGCATGAAGACTAATAAAAGATTAACAAATCATGAGAGACCCCCACAAGACATATTAGCACCAGTCCATAAAAATCCCCCAAAAACGTTTATAAAAAGTACTACTAAGCCAATATTCTGATGGAAATTATTTCAATAAAAATAATATTTTAATATGATGATGATGACGATGATGATGCATGAGAATCAAAAGTTGTTAGAGAAAGGAACAAACCTAGAGATACCATACCATTGAAGTTGGTGGTTGTCATGGTTGATTGAGAAGGTGACAACTGAGACTTAAAAGCAACATCATGATCATGGATCATAAAGTTTTCATATTTAGGTTTGTCTTTGATGGGTGATGGGAGAATCACAAGCTTATCAACAGTTTTAGAACAAACTGAATTTCTATGGACAGAAGAACAAGAACCCATTTCTCAAAATCACTTCAAGAATCTAATTAGCTTGCAGAAGCACATAAAAAGAGTTGATGTTAAGCACTGTACAAAAGGGAGAGTGGAGTGAAAGTGAAAGAAGAATAGGGGTGAAGAATGAGCAAAAGGGTGGTGAATAGAAGAGGATGTTTTGGCGTTATTACAAAGTTAGTGGCAAAAGAAATGCATTAGTTAGAAAGAAAAGTAATACACCCAATGGGAGTGAGTGGAATGAAAAACAGAAAAAATCGAAAGATGATTGGAC
This sequence comes from Trifolium dubium, assembly GCA_951804385.1. NCBI lineage: Eukaryota > Viridiplantae > Streptophyta > Magnoliopsida > Fabales > Fabaceae > Trifolium > Trifolium dubium. Next base: position 7,756,594 of record OX638072.1, on the reverse strand, counting down.
TTCAAAGGAAAACGAAATGGATAGATAGAATCTAAATAATGAAAATTTCTCTTTAACCCCCCTATTTTCTTTTTCCTCCCCCTAACTACCTTTTTTACCCTCATTAAGTTCAATTCGTAACGTAGAAACTGAACTGCAGTTCGGTTTCCACATACCGAACTAAGCCACTCCCAGCCCCCCCAAGCCTAAATTTGTACTCAGCATCAATGCTCAAGTTTCAGCATCGATGTTGTCCACGAACCAAACTATAAAACAACATCGATACTCATATGCCAGCATCGATGCTCAAACCAGAAATTGTTAATTCTGATGCCTATTTCGTGTTCTGCGTCACGAAGTGGAGCATAAATTTATTCACAGCATCGATGCTCAAGCTTCAGCATCGATGTTGTGCACGTATGAATTGTTGGGAAAATCCCAGACAATACAACAGCATTGATGCTCCTATGGCAGCATTGATGCTCAAACCAGAAATTGTTAGTTCTGATGCCTAAATTTGTTCACATATGAATTGTTGAGAAAGTCCCAGACAATACAACAGCATCGATGCTCCTATGCCAGCATCGATGCTCAAACCAGAAATTGTTAGTTCTAATGCCTAAATTTGTTCCCAGCATCGATGCTCAAGCTTCAGCATCGATGCTGTTATCACACTTCTGATTCAAGGTTACGAAGTGAAAGCGTTGAAACGCTGCCGCGGGTGGGGGGGGATGCACGCGTAGTTTCTCAAAATCTGCCTGTACTTCGGAATCCACGTTACGAAGCTGAGTTTGGAGTATGGATTTCAAATTGCATAATTTGCCAAATTCAAGGGTAATTTTGGGTTTGAGGGGGGGAAAGAGAAATAAGGGGGGGGGGGGGGGGGCAAAAGAGAAATTTTCCTAAATAATGGACACACTTTCATTAATCATCTATTACATTCTAAAATTTTACTAATCGCAAACAAATATGACTTTTTATACCGAACGTTACTTGTTTTAGTGATAATTGACGCTAGACTTGTTAAGGAAGATCACGATTCGATATCCGTAACTATGTTTAGTAGAAGACTGTAACCATTTAATGTTAAAACTCGCGCCAAACTTTAGACTACTAGGCCCCTTTCCTCTGGGAATCTAAAGATGAAAACAAAAAAAAAAGACTTTATTTGGTAAGAAATTGACTCGTATTAGGATCTAGGTTTAATTTTTGCCGGCGCTACAATAACATCTTTGATTGAATCCAACTTACTTAAACTTCAGTTTAATCTACTTAAAATAAGAGATTGAACATGACAACTTCAGTTCTACTATGTGTCATTTTAAAACTGTTTACGAGACTGAATAAATTAGGAGTCAATGAGTTAAACAAAAACAAATATTGGTTCTCCATTAAAGCACGCGACAACTTTTTGTCCTCGACATAAGTTGTTTAAACACCAAAATTTATTTTCTCTGCTAAACACTCTAAAAGACAAAGTTTATTCAATACATTAAACGTTGTCCATTATTTATACTTTGCACATCAAATAAGCCCATAATTTGTTCGGCACTAGACGAAATGAAATATTATTAAAACTCACAAAAAAAAATGAAGGGACTGAAATTTGACCCCTGATCATAAATGTATGACCTAACAATTTTAACTGCTAGTTGAGTTAAAACTTCAGAATAATTGAACTCATATTATTTAAACTAACAATTTTAGTTTATGTATTACTTTCTCATTTCTATTTATAATCATCATTTATAAAAAAAATACAAATTATTAAGTATATTTATTACTTTTTAGCTTATACATATATCTCTAATATTGATAGAATTATCAATACTGAAATAAGAAAAATTAAATTAAATATAAATACAATCTTAATATATCTAAAATTAATTGAAAGATTCGTAATAACTAATAACTAATAAGTGAGTGAGTCAAAAAATGTTTTTAACAATGAAATAAAATGAAATGAAATGAAATGAAAAAAATAAATAAATAAAATCATAACACAGACACAGGGATTCCTTCATTCATCCATCATCCATTGTTCGTTTTCCTTTCCCACCCAAGCAAGCACCCACTTCATCGTTTTACTCTTTCTTTCTTTCTTCCTTCCTTCGTTTTTAGTTTCGGTTCCGGCGGGAAACACTTGTAACACCCGACGTAACTTCCTCCAAACTGGTTAACACGCCCGCCCGCTTACCCGATTCCTCCCTCCCACCCACCTACCTAGGTCAAACTAGCTTTACTATCCACCAAACCAACGCCAAAGAAGATGGGAGTGACACCTAAAATTGCTCCTTCTATGCTATCATCCGATTTCGCTAATTTGGCTTCCGAGGCGACTCGTATGATCAACTATGGCGCTGATTGGCTTCACATGGATATCATGGTACGTATACTCCCTCTCTTTCACTGTTATAATCAAACTACTTTCACTTTTTACCTTTCGTTGAATAACTCATGTATCTGGTCGTATAAGTTGTTATCATCATAAATGGTTCTGTTTGGCAAAAATAGTTTCTAGCTAATGGCCGATAATAGTTGATAAATTAATTAAAGTGTTTGGTAAAACTAGCGGTTAGATGGACCGATAAATGTAAAATGATATAAAAGATATAAGTTTAATTAATATTTAATTTTTTTAAAGTAGGATGATAAGGGTAAAATTGGAATAAAAGATGATAAGTTATAAGCTCTTAAGCAAGGTTATAAGCTAGTAAAATAAGTTTAATTAATATTTAATTTTTTTGAAGTAGGATGATAGGGATAAAATTGGAAGAAAATATGATAAGATATAAGTTCATAAGCTAATTGAAATAGCTTATCAAAAATACTAAGTTATACGCTAGTAAAATAAGCTATAAGTTCTTTTTGAAAAGACTGTTACCAAACATGTCTTTTTATCAAATGAGCTTATAAGCTTATAAGTTAGAAGCTATAAACTCAAATTTTGGCCTTACCAAACAGAGCATTATGTTTCTTTCTTTCTTCCATTACCTGTTTCAAATTTAGGCTTTTTTCTTTGATGATTTAACAAGCTTTAGTTCAACATAGACATTTTATAATATCTAAATTTAAACATGTTAACCCAAGAGCGCTTAGATGAGATGACACGACTCTCTTCTAGCTTAACCAAGGTTCTGTGTTCGATTCTTGGCTTGGGCATGCAGCAGCCCTAAAACTCTTACGGAGAGACCGCTATTCATTTGGGCACCACAAGGCTCGAGGATTTTTTTTTGAAAGCTTGGTATCCGGCCTAAGGACACAAGGCTCGAGGATTAGTCTCTGCCATTGCACCCAGATGATACCTGGTTTACGCTGGAAAGTAATAAATATTAATATGGTCACTTTTTGTTTTTGTCCTCATTAAATTAACTGTTGTCCTCAAAATTCTTTTTATTTATGTTCCACTGTTTTGTTTAGAAGGAATGTTATTTGTTGTTGCTACTTATTATCGGTATTATGAATTAAAAATTAAGATTTTCTTTGATTGGAAGTGTTGTTTCATTAAAAAGATGGTTACTGATGTTTTCCATTTTGCTTCATTTGCAGGATGGGTAAGGTGTCAATGTCTTGGTTTGCTAATGCTATTAGTTTCATTCTGAATCCCGATATTGCAACCAGAATTGACTTGGTTTTAACGCTTCAATTTCTGTTTTTCCTTTGTTTTTATTTGTCCTTTTATATTTAACTTCTACTTCTACTTCTACTTGACCTTTTTGATTTAGGATCCTGCAATGTTAATTGAGCACAGCTCTTTTATCTTACTAGATGCGTCCATATAGCTACCTTTTACATTGTTGTCTTATTCTGATGAGGGAGGGAAGATAAAGGTTTAGTAATCTACCAAATTGCGATTTGAACTTTGAGCTGTATAAGTTGAGAAAAATGAAGTGTGTTTTACCTGGCGAAAACTATTTTTTGAGAAGTTTCTTAACACCCTTGTTTCAACAAGTTTTAGTTAGCTATAATTAGTTCTTTTGAAACTTTGAGATGGCTCATATAGTTGTTTAATTTAATGAAATTATAACAACTAAGAGTGTGTTGGATGAGCGGTGGAGGTGTATTGAGGAATAAAAAATATTTTACATTGTTGTCATCAATTTGGAAAAGGTGTATGATGTCTAAAGATTCATTTTGTATGAGATTTTGGTGCAGAGATGAGTTCATATTCCAAAATTTAGAGCATTAAAAGATATGCCTGATTAGGTTACAACAAGCATGAGCGTACTAGGTGCAGTCTTTAAATTCTTATTTATTACTATAAAATTGTATTAGGGTTGATTTTGAGCCCATATTTTTATTTGGGTTTTGATGTGCTTAATGAATATATCAAAGAACCAATAACTGTAATACGTGATTGCATTCTTTAGGCTTAATCGAAGATTTCAGAAAAGAAATAAATGGGAAATTAGAGTTGTGGAGATAGGCTTTTGAAGCACATGTCCTTTTGTTTAACTAGAAGTAAAATTGTTTCTATAAGATGTTAGCATAATTGGAGGAACACTAATTCTATCATGAAAATTCGAGACCATATCATATTGCAGGCTTAAAGGTTGAAGGATCTTGGGTTTTATCATATTGAAAATTGGGTTTAATAGAGGGAAAAGTAAATTTTTTATTCATGCTTGGGATGAAACGGTTGATTGCATTGTGTGTAACTTTTGATTGAAAAGTAGCACTTAGGCTTTGTTTGCAAGTTGAGTTAGTTTTTAGAAGGGAGGTGGGGGAAAGGTGATTGAAGTATTATGTGATCATTTATCATGGTCTTTTTTCAATTATTTTAAAAAACATTTTTTTAGTGTTTTTAATTTAAAAAAGAAAAATAAGATCTCCCCTCACTTTCCCTCCAAAATCAAACTCGCAAATGAAGGGGAATAAGCCCTTAAACTCTGGAACGTTTTAAGTGGAGTATTAGGCTGAGTTTGAAGGGGGATTATGGTCTTTTTAGTTAGGAATCCTGTGCTAAAACCAAACCTTTCATCATTTGGCACAATATGAGTATCAAATGTAACTATCTGAAATTCAATTCTTTTTGTGTTAGTTTACAGTTTATAACCAAAGCAAAATCACCACTACACTGAATATATAGGTTGTATGTTTTAAGGTTAGATTTGCATCCTCCTATGGTGCCCTTTCTTTTAGGTGGCACATATGGATTTTCCACATGTGTGTTGTTTTAGGTGGTGAAAATATATGCAGTGTGTTAATAATTATTGATGCGTTATTTTTCTTCTACATTCTTTCAATGAAATGATCAAATTTCTATCTCCATTGCTTCCTTTAACAGCATCCCCCATATAATTATTATATGTATGCTTCTACTACAATATAGTAAAGATACATCATTTATGCTGCATGTCACAACTTCATGTAATCAATATGGTGGATCTGCTAACATTTTTAAGTCAAATAAGAGATAATGATCAAGTGATTTAATAATGTCACTTTAAGTGTGTCTATATTTTTTGTGCAATTAACAGAAACTGAAAATGCATAAAAGGGTCGACACATGCTGCTGTCACCTAAATCCTCTGTTGAATACAGAAGTTTGAATTTTAATTATGATCCTCTATCAGTACTTTTAACTCGTCTTATAGACAAGACAATGTGACACATTAGTAGTAGTAACTGAGGTTGGGAATAGGTCAGGTCGGCCTACAACCTAGCCTATTCAATGCTTTCCTTTGACAAATAAATATCTTAGGGGTTATTATCATAAGAATAACATGATCTATATTGTAGTTGAAATGATTCCAAATTGCTTTGGTGCATGTTTGAGAAAAGGTGGGTGTGACATTTCCTTAAGAATCGTTATGAGATTTTTTTAGGAGCTTACGAAACATTTGTAAGCATAATGCTTGCAACGGTAGAATTGTATTTTCACGTCTTAAAATTGTTCAAATTTAGTCCTACAATTCTATAATGCCCACATGAAATTTCTTATTTTGACTTTTTAAAACGTGAAAGTACAAATTAATCACTGTTAGAATTTTTTGAGATCCTTATGATAATATGGGAACTTCAAAAAATGTAATATTTGCACAAAAGTTACAGCAAAAACCTGTGGTAAAAAGGTAAACTAAACACATCTGCAACAAAGATTCAACATGTCATATTCGTAAGTATGAGCAACTATACCATTCTTCATAATATTTTTAAGCAGAAACCGAGAGTAGCTACATAACTTCACCCTGGCAGAAAGCGAACATGAGCGTTTGGATGTTAGCTTAGTCATCGTAATCCAAATATCCGGAGGGGTCATATACACGTTGAACGATGAACATCTCAAAATCTTTCTTAACTTTGTTCCTTAACAAGGGATGTGGCAATATCCAGTAATTCTGTCTGATCATTGTTTCAATTTAATATTTTACTTGAAAGGAATCACCTAAACTGAAAACAATGTGAAGTTCAAATCTGTTATAATTTCCATTGTCAAATTCTACAGAAACAGAAGATGGACGAGAGAGTGCTCAAACTGAAGATTAGGGTTCTTATAGTTGAATTCCTAATATCACCAGAATTATACAACTATGACATATTCAAGTTAATTGATTGGAAAGCTATCCTAGGTTCCTAGGTAAACAAAACAGTACAAAGGAATATCATAGCACTACAAATATAGAATATATATTCACTTCTTTGACACAATATAAAATGAGTTGCTAGAACCGAAATAACAGAACTTAGGTCCTCCAAGTACACAATCTTGAGGTCAGGTTATGAACTATTCAGAAACAGAAGCCACCTTCGGCACGATAAGTTCTCAACCAAGACAGCTTACGGCTATTTCCTGCTGAACATCACAAATAGATGCCTGCACTGGTCGAATGCTTGGAAATGGGAGGGACTGCATCGCATTCGATGTTTTTTATGTTTGCTATACAAAGATTGGCCGAAGACAAATGCAAAGAGAGCCAAATGCGGAATGGATGTGGACAATGTATGTCCTTTATGCTTAACATATACCAAAACAACCATTCACATTTTACGCGACTGTGCAATTTCTAAAGAAGTGCGGAAACAATTGGATTTCAACTTCACTCAAACTGCACAAGTTGAGCTTACAGCTTGGTTAGATTAAATCAACACCTCAAACCATAACATGAAACTGGGCAGTTGAGTAGGCATATTATTTTCAGGAAATACGGTGTGGCTATTGTAGCAAGCAACAGAGAAGTCAAGTTGTTTTTGTTGGTAAGCAGGCCTCAACGCGAGCAATAGTAGCACAGGTGGACACTTTAGTGGCTGACTGCAGCAAAGCGAAAGAAACGTATCTGCATATGTAGAAACAATACGCTACAATGGAAGTCGCTTGGAAGAAACTCAGATTGGTTGGGTGAAGTGCAACTCCGATGGGGCTGTAAACACAAGATTACACAAGGCGGCGTATGGTGGAGTAATTAGAGACGATGCATGTGCTTGGGTTATGCAATCTAGGAGCATGCACAGTGCTCATGGCTGAACTTCGGGACATACACATTTCTCTTCAGCTGGCTTGGGAAAAAGAAGCTGGACTCATTCACATGGAATCTAATTCGGAATTAGCCGTTACTTTGATAACGAAGGTGTCCTTCGTAACACCCGTGTGTTACTATAATCTCCCTCATTAATTGTTTTCTATTTTATTAAGAATTTAAATGTATGTGGTGTTAAATTATTATTAGATCCATACCAAAAAATTATTATTAGATTGTTCATAAAAAAATTATTATTAGAGTTTCTCTCATAATGATTATTATTATTACTTTGGCTAATGGATCACAAACCAAATGCCAAGGGATTGGCCAAACTAATCACATACCCACACTTTCTTTGGACCTTGTGCTTTATATTCCCGGTTGTCCATTAAACTTAATATCCATCAGTAAACTCACTCGTAGCTGGCCTTACTCAGTTACATTTGCTAATGGTTATGTTCTTGTGCAGGATCGGAGTACTGGGACGAAGATTGGCGTAGGGCACGAGTCTCAAGGTTTATATTATCTCTCATCACCTACAAAGCCAATTGCTTGTTCAGCCGTCGATTCTTCACATATCGTTCACCAACGTTTGTGTCATCCTAGCCTTTAGAAGTTACATCTTATGGTTCCTAGTTTGTTAAAGGTGTCTACCTTAGAATGTGAGTCGTGTTAGTTTGGGAAACATATTAGGAGTTTCTTTCTGGAAAGAGTTAATAAAAGAGCAGCATCTTCATTTGCTTTAGTTCATTCAGATGTTTAGGTTGTCAATATTTTATTACTTTTATTGATGACTTTTCCAGATGCACCTGGATATTTTTAATGAAAAATCGCTCTGATACCATATTGAAATATGTAAACTCTGTGTATTTTATTTAGATTATACAATACATATTTATAATGAGATACAATGAATAGTTTGAAAGCCTAGAAGTCATTTATACTAGCAAGCCTAGGAGTCATCTATGCATAGAAATCATCTACACATTCTACACATGTTTTATTTAATTCTAACAAATACAATAGTAGATAAACTTAAACTATATAATCTTTTGGTTCGCAAGTGTAAGTGCACACTCTCGACTGATTTTTCTTTGGGTAAAATGGGTTAATACCTTTTGAAAAGTTTGCCAGTTTTGCAATATCCTCTGTATAAATTTTTCTGAGATTCCCCTCTATTGGTGTTTTTGGTGTTGGCTTCATTTTTAGTAAAACATAATGAGGAAGAAGATGTGTAGGATAATGTGAGCACATCTTGAGGACGCACGCGTATTTCTGGGCGAGATCTTTTTAAAGATTTGGTTTGGTTTTATCTTCATTAATTGTGCACCAAGTCTAGCCTTTTTATCTAGAACCTTTAGGAAGTGGCGTTTTGCCCTGATTGCTTTGTAAAATATGTTTCTCTATTTTCTCTATTTATGGAAACATATTATATGGTTCTAAAATATATTTGTTGGGTATGAAACTTGTTTATCAAGAAAGCCTACGAATCTCAGGCTATATAAAAGAAGATTCAGAACCTGATAACTCACGGACTAAAATCGTCAAGTGCCTAATGATAAATCTAGGGTTTTAGTCTTGTTTATTGCGATCCTTTGCTTGTGTCACCTTGATGCTTGCATAAGGACTAGGTATTGAGTTGTAAACTCCTGTACTCCGAAGCTTTTAAGGAGGGAGTCTTTTTTGTAAGTCACTCTAAGCCTCTAGGTATGAGTGATGTTATTTCCATTGTAGTGAAGTCTCCTAATTTAATGTATTGACTGTAATACCGGGGCGAAGCTCAATAAACATGGGTTTGTTTATGAAAATCTTCAAATCGAGAGAAGTGAGATGGGTTTCTCATATCTAGGTGGTCTCCTAGGTAGAAGTTAGCACGGGTATTGGCGAAGACCTAAGTTGTAAACTGAGGAGTAAGCCGGATAGCTTAAGGATAGCATTACACTAGTGGATTTCATTCCTGGCTTGGTATGCCCCCAGATTAGGACGTTGGGCCGAACTGGGTTAACAAATCACTTGTGTACTTTACCTTCCTGTCATTTATGTTTTACTTGTTCATTGTGTTTTTCGCTGGTAAGATGTGTGCACATCACGCACCACATCTTTTACTGGTGCACCATAAATTTCACCCTCTGTAATGTTAGATTATTTGTAATACCCCTTGATTCAATTTAAGGCAGTTTAAAACCCTCGCTAAAATTATATTTTGCGGAGGTTTTTATTTGCGGCGGTTCTATTTTGCAGCGGTTATATTATGGTTGATTGAGCTCAAGCAGGTATTGCAAAGAATCTAACATTACAAGGGAGAATCTCAATTTTTTTTTAACAGGGCGTATTGCAAAACTGACCAATTTTACAGGGGCTATTAACCCATTTATCCTTTTCCTTTTAATAAGAAACAAGGATAAAATCCGGTAAATCTTTCTGATTATTTTGAAAATTCGGGTTTCTTTAAATTGAATAAAGATTTATTTTTGTATATATAGGAGATTAATGTTGCTCTTATTGATATGATATTATTGTGCTCTAGTTGGGGTTTTAGGAAATTTTGTTCGCAAGCCGGGCCAGGTTATTCAGGATTAAGCCAGAAACTTGGACCGATCAATTTGGTTGCATGAACAATTTCAAATATAATCGATTTCGATTCATATTTAATACTTGGGCATGGAGTTGAACCTAGCATTTCCACGACTGGAGGGGTAACTCAGTTCATTTATATCACATCAAGTCGATTCGAGCATTTTCGGGTCATTTCAAACAATTTGAGTATGCTCGGCTATGAAGTCTAGATACGTGACACGATACTGATACGGCGATACGAGAAATTTTCAAAACGAAACCAAAAAATAAGTAGTTAAGTGACCAAAATGAAACCAAAATTAAAGAAATGAACATAGAAACCTTAATAACAATACTGATTACTGAACCATTATCATATATAGTGATGCAATTATTTAAATGAACAAAGAAATTAGATGAACCGTACCTAAAACTGGTATGAGAACAGATTCAGCAAAATAATCACAATAACCTAAAAGGTTGTGAAGAAGAAAAACAAAAGAGGATTACTAAAATTTGGTTGAGGCATTTTATTAAACAGAAAAGAAGCATCGTATAATGACGCAAAACCAAGCAAATAACAACACAGTACAAAAAAACACTTCAATTCCATTACCTTTGGCGGAGACGGCGAACGAAGATACGAAACTGGTACGAAAAACCGCAGTGAATGGACGAATGAGAACTCAAATCGAAGAGTAAACCGAATCACACTTATTTAGATTAAAAGTGAAGACAATAAGATGCTAAGGGGTGATTTTAGGCCTAAAAATGACCTAAAATCACCCCTCACCAAAAGATGTAGAAGAAGAAAGCTTGATGAAAAACAAAAATAGGGTTAGCGCAAAAAGAGTTAACATTGAAAAAAATATTACTAATTATGTCACACTTTTTAAAAAATGTTACAAAATCATTATTAGTAACAATTTTAAAAAATGTTGAATGTGAGTGTTACTAAATCTCGTTAGTGTAGTAGTGTATAAGTAAGGAATCAAAACGAAACCCAAAAATAAATTAAGGATTAAAATGAAACTTTTAATAGTTAAGAGACCAAAATAAAACCAAAAAATAAGTTAAGGAACTAAAATGAAATTTTTAATAGTTAAAGTACCAAAATAAAATTAAAAAATAAATTAAAAGATCAAAAGAATAATTAAGTTTGAAATATTTGATTTGATACCAAGAAGGTGTACTAAGTTGAGATTTCAAATGATTTAAAAAAAGATAATACTTTTTTTATTCATTGTTGTATTCAATAAAGAATTTTTGTTGTACCCAAAATTTGTAGTACTGTTCCAAAATATATATAGGGACATTCTATTTAATATGTTTTAATATGTAGGATAAGAGATACGTCAACTTTTGTGCGAAAGTTCTATCAAGGGAGAGTTTTAACCATTTTTTGGTCCTACTTGTAGAGATGCCAAGAAAATCTAAATCCATCGGCTCCACTCAAACTCGAGTCAACGGATGAAATCCGAGTTGATTGGATTTGAGTGACACCCGGTATTTCAGGTTCGGATTGGGTAGTGTTAAATCCGCACCCGATATCACATCTGTTATATGTTAAATTACCCCTACTTATATTAGCATGTTGTAGACTATTTTAATGTTGTAGACTATTTTTTATTCCTATTTTAATGTTAACAATGTTAACATGATGTAGACCGTGATTTTGTAACTTCTTTGAGCTAGTCGTATTTTTTTACTTTTCTTAATGCTGGTTCGGATAATATTTTGGCACAAGAATAACCTTCCAACCTACCCGGCTCGAAAAATTATTGGGTATAAAAGATATCCGATTCAAACCAATGCAACTACTGAATTATTAGACAAAAAATAATTAATCTAAAATAAAACTATATAGTAACCAAAATAAAATTGATAATAAAGTAACAAAAAAATTTAGTTATTTTTATTGTCAAAAATAAATTATTTATTTTTCTTGATAAAAAAAGTATTATAGTTTTTTTTTTTGACGCAAAAAATATTATTATAGATTTGTAAATTAAAAACAGAGGAAAAGCGTATTGAAAAAAATTGAGTACCCATTAAAAACAGTAAATTTCTCACTAAAAAAAATAACAATAAAAAAACAATAAATTTTGATTTGGGCTATACTCTAATCTAAATAGTAAATCCTAATTAAAGATTGCGGTTGCGGTAAGAGTCGGTGAGGATTATATATATATATATATATATATATATATACACAGTATTATCATAGAGAAAACCCAATCAAAGATAGTAACTAACCAGAACAACTGCACTTTATTTGTAAGATTAAGAGAACCATGGCTCTCCCTGAAAGTCAATCAACCTCCATCCTAACCAATTCTTCTTTAACCATCGCCAAACATTTGTTCTCCACAAAAGAATATACAGAAAATAACGTTGTGTTTTCGCCATTCTCGCTCCAAGTTGTGCTCAGCATCATCGCTGCTGGCGCTGAGGGTGCAACGCAACAAGAACTTCTTGACTTCCTCCGATTTGAATCCACCGATCAACTCAACTCCTATGTCTCTCATCTCCTTTCCGTCATTCTCAAAGACGCTGCTCCTGCTCCTCCGGCTCCGGCTACTTATGTTCCTCCTTTCCGTCAGAAATTTATGAACTCGTATTTTTTGAATGAAGAGGTTACTCCTACTAGTCTCTCCTTGACCAATGGTGTGTGGGTTGAACAAATCCTTCTTCTTCAACCTTCCTTCAAACAAATCGTATCTTCTGATTATCACTACTAGAAAAATCTTAAATACCGACGGTCAAAATTCGTCTCTAAAAGGAAAATATTCCGTCACTAAACACGTTAGATACAGAATTAGAGACAGATTTGATGTTGTTGTTAATTTCCTCGTCTCTAAGCCATTAGAGACGAATTTTATATTCCGTCTCTGATTGAAGACAGAATTTATCCGTCTTTGATTCAGAGACGAATTTTATATATCTGTCTCTAAATGTTGAATTCAAGACACAATAAATTCGTCTCTATTAGAGACAGAATTATCCGTCTCTGAATTCAAATAATTGTGTCTCTAAAATTTCGTCTCTAAGCAAAATAATTCGTCTCTGTTGGAGACATAATTATCCGTCTCTAAATTCAAATAATTCTTTCTGTAAAATTCCGTCACTAAAATTTTAAATTGTCATTAGTTTAAAACAAATTGGATCTTTAGTTTTTGTATTGAAAACAAATCTAATTTCACTATTTAGGCTAGTCAAATTAGAGTTATATTGTGTCGTTCAAATGTCATAATACCACAGTTTACAGAAGAAAGCAAAATATGTAATTCATATAAATTAACGAAGTTCTAGACATAATTGTTAATTAAAAGTTGCAATCGTTGATTTAAAGTTGTTCTTTACGATAAATCAAAAATAAAAAGTAACAAGTTTATCACACAAAAAAATCAATAAAAGTTCGGAAGATAGATATGTAACGTCTCTCTAATCACTTGTTGAATTTCAATATGTTGTGAAGTTTCTTCTCCTTCTTCATTGTCATCTTGTTTTTGTTCTTGTATATCGTCAAATGAATCTTCAACTCTTTCTTCCTTTAGAACATTAACGGTTACTCTTGATGAAACTTCTCCTTCTCCAGCGCCATATTGTTGTTGTATTTTGTCAAACGAGTCTTCAACTATCTCTCATCAACAATTCCAATGAGTCTTCCACTCTTTCTTTCTTTTGAATATTAATGAATATTCTTGATGAAACTTCTTCATCTTCAACGTCATATTGTTGTTGTATTTTTTTAAACGAGTCTTCAATTATTTATCTCATCAATAGTTCCAATGAGTCTTCCACTCTTTCTTCCTTTTGAATATTCACGAGTCTTTTAATTTTTTTTCTCTTAGATCTATTATTTTACTCTACACTTAAAAATTTAAACAAATTCTACTCATCTTATTTATAGAATTTTAACTCTTCATAGAACCACTATTATTATTATTTTTTACTAAAAAACCATTATCTTATTTTTTTAGATAAATACTAAAGAATCAATATATGTAACCAAATATTGATTAAATTTGGATATACTAGTAACAAATAATGTTGTTTTTAAAACAAACTTTAGTTTTGTTAAAAAAAAAAAAACTTTAGTTTTTCAAATATATATATCACTTCCATGTATTTTTTATTTATATTTAAGTTTTTTTAACACATATTTATATTTAAGTTTTTTTTTTATAAGATATTTATATTTAAGTTTATTTTTTTTTGGTATAGATTTATATTTAAGTTTATAATTGTATTTAAAGGTTAAAAATTTATTTAATATAAAATATTAAGTTATTTGAGTAAAATTACATTTAAAAATTTTACAAATTGAAAAATATTATTATAAAAATTAAAAAATATTATTTTATTTAAAATTTTGGAAGGACAAAAAAATATTTGGCCGGAAATTTGTTGGCGGACAATAAAAAATTTGGAGGGAAATTTGTTGGCGAGATGAATATTCGATGTTATTTCATTTAGAGACGGATTTTGGAGACAGATTAATTCAGAGACGAATAAATTTCATCTCTGATAGATAATTATCTACTTTAATAACAAGTTGACTTTTTAGAGACGAATACAGAGACGAAAATTATTAGACACGATAAAAATCCGTCTCTAACATCTGTCTCAAATTAATTTTTTATTTATAAATTAAAAATATAATTAACTAGAGACAGATTTAGAGACAAAATATTTTTGAGATAGATTTTTCTGTCTCTAAAGTCTGTCACTGGTACATATATTTTAATTTTTTTCTCTAAACACTTTTTTTTGTCTCTAATTCTGTTTCTAATAGAGATGAAATAAATTTCGTCTCTAAATTTCGTCGGTATTTAGACTTTTTCTAGTAGTGTATCAAGCCACTTTGTCTTCGGGTGATTTCATAAACAATGTATGTTTCTATATCTCCCTATTTTCACTATGCTATGCTTTTATTTTCTATTACTTGATTAACTAATGCATATACCTTCACAAACATTTAGTTATGCATTATTAAGTACTCGTTCCTTCTTATTTATCGTTTTTTAAAAAAAATATTTGTTTCAAATTATTTGTCATTTTGATAAAGTTATATTTAGTTTATTAAAATTAGAATATATATTCTAAAAAAAAAAGAGGGTATAATAGATAAGGTGCAAAAATATACTTTATTAATAAATTTGAAACCCTAAACTGCTAGATATATATCATTAGTATTATTAGTATTGTTATTGCTAGATATATGTTGTGTTATGATATGCTTTTGTTAAACAACTTAATGATTACAACATCAGTTGATTTTGTGATATAAATCTTCTCCCTATTGTTTTCTGCATGTATGGCCAAGTGTATTCCTAGAGGCATAGACTTTGTAGCTGATCACCCTTTCTTATTTCTTATTAAAGAAGATTTGACTGGAACAATTCTCTTTGTAGGACAAGTGCTCAATCCTCTTGCAGAATGATCTTTTAACATTTCATATCTCAATCAACTGCATTACTCATAATCAACTGCATTACTCATATTTGACATGGGAAACTCATCCATCAAAAGGTTTACTGTTTTTGACATGATCTAAGTGTGGATCAAATATATTAAGATTATCTTAGTGGTTTGGTTACTTCTTTTGAAGCTAATTTATGTTTAATTTGATAGTATTTCCTGTAATTAAATGTTATACAATATTGAGAAAATGTTAATTTACATTTGACGCATAGATGCCCTTTGTGTTGTTCTTCATTAATAAGTATTAAGCTCTTGAAAATTATTAGAGTGTTTTAGTTCTATAGTATAGAGAGTATGTTCTTTCTTGAAAATTATGTTTTATTTCACTTCACCTCCTTAAATCGGCTTTCCTCCCCTCCTCCTTAACAAAGACTAATAGTACTAAAGGCAAATAAATTAACAAATTTAATTTATATTATGAATCAAATACATAAATTTTTGTTGACCATATATATCATATTTATATGTCTCTTTTTGATATATCGGAAATATAAATTGTTCCCGTCAAGGATTGAATCCTGAACCTCCCCATGCCCAACTCATATGCATGTCCCCTAACTCTTATCACTTGAACTATCCTACGGAGACATATTTGTCTCTGATAAGAATAAGAATGAGTATTAAAATAAAATAGATGAATTATATAATGTACCTTATCAGGAAATCAACAGAAGTCAAAGCGGCCTTATATACGGTTGTAACGATTTGTTTGAAGGAAGGTTGAAGGGTAATGGATTGTTCAACCCACACACCATGGTTTTAAATTGCGGTTGCAGCCGCAGATGCGGTAGCGGTTGCAGTCATTGCGTTTGCGGACAATGCGGTTGCTGCGACGAGCATTGCGGCCGTTGCGGCGTGAAATAATTTTATATTTGCACCAAACATAGAAAATCTATATAATTATTGTAATTTCTTATAAACTTAGTTTTGTATAAATTTTAATTCATTTTTAGGGTATTGTATCATATTTATGAATAATATAAATTTAACTCTAATAAAACAAACATTATACGTCCTAAATTAAAAGATTCTTTATGAATATGAAATAGATGCTTTATTTTTTTGTTTTTTCTTCAACTTTCTGAAAATGAACGATGAACAAGGACTATTATGGTCTGTTGCAGTTGCGTTGCGGTCAAAATGCGGTTGCGTTGCGGTTTTGATGCGGCATCAGCTGTGATTTCAATTCACACCGCAATTGCGGTCCGATGCGGTTGCGCTGCACTCCGCATCCGCAATATCGCGGCCACATCACGTGATGCGGTCCGCAATTTAAAACCTTGCCACACACTAATAGCAAAAGATCGACAGATGAGGTCCACCTAAGAGGGCTGCATCATTGAGCACAAAGGAAACGAGTTGCAAGGACAAGGACAAGGAGTTGAGATGGCCACTGGATTCTGATCCGAGGGAGGAGAGAAGTAGAAGTTGGAGTTGATCAGGTATCCGTCGTCTAAATATAGTGACTATTCTCTTGCTAGATTTAAGTCACCAAAATTTAAAGTTACTCGGTATATAAGACGATGATTGAATCCCCAACCCTTGGTTAAAAGAGGAGGAACCTCAACTGTTTTACCACACTCTCTAGGTTAGCTTTGTTTTAAAACATAACTAATTTTTGAATCAAAAAATTAATAAAAAATTACACAAAATAGTTTAGTTGGATGGACATCATATTATATATGCAAGGGGCGGTAGTTCAAAGTTCAAACCCTGATCATTCTACTTCTCCACTTTAAAAGTGGAATTTTTAGGCCGCATGACAACAAAAAAAAACTTCAATATAATCTTCCTTCAAAAAAAAAAACTTCAATATAATTTAAGCCTATTTTATTTTTGACACAACTTCAATATAATCTAATTTTAAAGGATATCTTCACAAATAGGATTATGTCTAGCTAATCAGGTCTGTAATGCACCAGTTTTTCTCTGTGTTTTAATAATTGTTAAAACACATGAACATAGAATAAAATACATTTTAGCATCATTATATATGACTTGGCAGTGAAAAAAACTTTTAAAATTTGAAAAATCAAATTACAGGTCATTTGGATCGATACACATGCAATGCAATATGGATTGATACAAATGGTCTGAAATTCCTTCAGACGGTAAACACGTTTTTGTATCTATAAAAGTATCATTTGTACCGATACAAAATTGATCTCAATGGGACGGAGAAGCTTGTGTGTATTGATACATGCTTATATGTATCGATACATGTCAGTCACAATCTGAAACAGAGAGATCATTGTGTATCAATACATATCATGTCCTCATTAACCAGAGAACCTCTTATGTATCAATACACACCGACTTGTATCGATACACATATCAGTCAACTTCAAAAAAAATTAACCTGTCATTAATATGTATCGATACTCAACTGTTGGCTCATCTTCTAAGTTGGAGAAGCACCAATCTCTTGGTGCTAAAGGAAGGAACTTGTTGTTGCATTATCAACTTCTGAAGTTGAATACATTGCAGTTGCCTTGAGTGCATGTCACAAGGAATGTGGTTAAACAACTTGATGAATGAGTTCTGTGAAGTGAAGAATAGCAATGTGGTTATCAAAGTGGATAACATGTCTGCAATAAACCTAGTAAAGAATCCAGTGGCTCATGGCAGAAGTAAACATATAGAGATGCGATTTCACTACTTGAGAGAGCAAGTTAGCAAAGGAATATTCACTCTAGAGCATTGCAAAAGTGATTTGCAATTGGCAGACATTTTCATAAAAGCTACACAAGTGGAAGTGTTCTAAGAGACATAGAGACATGATGGGAGTGACAATCCATTATGCATTAAGGGGGTGTGTTGAGTATAATGCATAATAGATTAGTAGTTTGCATCCTAAGAAACAGGAGTTTTACCAAGTGTTTTCTCTTTCCTCTAAAAAAAAATCTATAAAAATAAGCTACTAATATCAGCTTCAGATTTTTAGCAGTTTTTATATTATTTTTTAGATTCTGATTATTTTTAAAAGCTATAACAAACGGATGTTATTTTCTTAAAAGTGATTATTTTTTAAAAATAAGTGATTTTTTTTTCTAAAAAATGCTATAACAAACAAACACAAAATAGGAGAGTGTGTTTTTGCACCTTAGTTTTCTATTATGTCATTTTTTAAAATATTTATCATATTTTTAATCTACCAATAAATTTCTACTTTTTCATAAACATTATCTATTTCTAGAGAATTTTTAACAAACTTTATTTAAAAAAATAGACAAAATTTGTATACAATAAAAAGATTATATTGTTTCAACAAAAAAAATACAAAATTTTGCCAATAAAATAAAATAGGAAAGGGGTAGAGACATAGTAGGTCAAATATAATCTAAATTGCCAAAACGACAAATAAAACTATATATTTTTTATAAACAAACATATATATATATATATATATATATATATATATATATAGTTTTCTTTTAAAACATATCTAATTTAAAAATAAATAAGTTTTTTTCATAAAAAAAAAAACACAAAACAAACAACTTCAATATAATCTATTTTTTTTACACAACTTCAATATAATTTAATATTATCCACCAAAAAAAAAAAATTAATATTATGTCTTGCTAATCAAGTCAATATAAAATCATATAAAAATGTGGTAACAGATAATGCAAAAGAGTAGGTAGGAATTTGGACGCAATGAATTTTTTTTCTTTCGATAATCATGTTTTTTTTTATTATTTTGATGAGTGAATAGGATTATTTTATATTCAATTGCATAAGAAAAAAACAATATGATGATTTATGTAACAAAGAAAAAATCGACGATGTAGTCCTATTAATTTAGTTCCTTTGCTAAGGGGACATTTACATATAACGTGTATGGACTATAGAGTGCACTTATACCTCTATTTGTTCACTTTTAAAAATAGTTAAATTCTAACAATAAACTATATAAGCAACTCTGATGGCATCAAAGTCCACATCTCAGCAAAAATATGGACTAATTCGCATAGGCTGCGGGTCCCCCGCTACTAGTATAAAACAAATTAAACTCTAAAATTTAAAATCAAAACTAAACTAAGTATCATACTAAAAAAAAACTAAACTAAGTATGCTCCAATGATTTAATATAATGGACTTAGTTTTTTTTTTTTGACAATATAATGGACTTAGTTGATCACTTCAAGACTACTAATGCACATATTTGATAGTTAATAGGTTTAAATACCCTTTTGGTCTATTAACTATTTTAAGGATTCAATTTGGTCCATTAACTATTTTTCGCTTCAATTTGGTCCATTAACTTTCCTCCGTTAACAATTTTAGTCCAAACTATTAGAAAAAATGCAAAAATGTTAAAATTTGTAGACGTGGCAATTGGTGACTTGTGATATGTGTATGACATGGCATAATGTATGTTGTAGAGAGTTGTAGAGAGATAAAGAAAAAAAGGAGAAAGGAGAGAACAGAGAAGAAGAATGCGCGATATAGAGAACAAAGAAGAAGAAACAAAACGCGATCAATCGACGGAGAAGAAGAAGAAGAACGAAATCGCCGGCGGCAAGGTATTAACCGTAATCTATCTGCGTTTTGATGTAGTATGCGGTTTAAGGATTTGTGAATAGTGACAAATTAGGGTTGTATTCAAATTACACACACTTCATGTCCAATTTTTTTAAAAATTCATAGACATTATGCTCATTTGTAACACCATTCATTATGGTCATGCATGCTCATTTGTGTCCCAAATTTGACTTGAGTCACAAAATTTACATGTCAAAAATTTTAGGCAGTAGACACATTTTGCACTGATTTCTGTTCTACTATAAACCAACTTATGCCTAACACATGCTCAATTTATGCTCAACTTTTACAACATTGAAACACATGCTAAATTCACCAAATAATTCAAATTTCATTCCATAAAACTGAACATTACATTACAATTCACCAAACATTACATTTCATTCTATTTCAAACACAACACAATAAATTTCATTCTCTCTCAAACTCAACAGATTAACAACAACATTACCTACATCATCAACTACAAATTTTCCTCCTAACTAAATTTTTCCAAATGACAAAAACATTGTGATGAAGACAATGTTACACACAAAACAAAAAATGCCAAAAGCACTAGCAATCTTCAACATTTTCCTACTATTGACCATATTTGTCTTCATTACCCAATTCTCTTCCTTTAACACCAAAATTTCATCCTTAAGTTTTTCCAATTTTTTTTTCTGCTTTGCAATCTTCATGTCTAGTTCATCACCAACAACAACATCATATTCTTCAGCATACTTCTTAAAATAGTTACATCCATTATCAATTCTATTTCTCCAATTTCTACATCCCTAAAACTTTTCCCCATAGTTAGGGTTTGTCATGTCACTGATAGTTCTTAGCACTGCTACCTCACCACACTTACAATTAGAAATTCTTCTTCTAATTGAAGAGTTAACAGAGCCAGACGCCCTCCCTGATTCATTGAATCTGCGATTTTGAGATGAATTGGTGGACATGGTGAACTGAAAAAATTAGATAGGAGGAGAATACAATTGATGGAGAAAGGAAGAATAAGATTGATTGGAGAAGAGAATACAAGACAAGATTATACCTAGATCCCTAACCCTCTTCTTCAAACCCTAAATTCAATTTGGGGAAAATTGGATTTCTCTTCTATCTCTTCCTTCCTCACCAAAACGACCATAATGTAATGTCACCTGATACAAATCAAGTCACCAATTGCCACGTCTGCAAATTTTAACGTTTTTGCATTTTTTCTAACGGTTTGGACTAAAATTGTTAACGGAGGAAAGTTAATGGACCAAATTGAAGCGAAAAATAGTTAATGGACCAATTTGAATCCTTGAAAATAGTTAATGGACCAAAAGGATATTTAAGCCTAGTTAATATTTTTTGTTATCTTATATTAAAAATTATAAAAATGGTATGTTTTTTTATTAAAAAACTTTAAGATAAATATTTATATATTAAATTAATATTTTTAAAATATTCATAAAGTCTTTCAAAATTTTATATATTAAATTATATCTGCATTTTTTTAAGCAACCAAAATGATTTTTAATAAAAGGAAAAAAAAGTATAAAATGAGAGGGGACATAAATCAAAACCCTCAAAAAAAGGAAAAGGTGAAAAAAGTCGGCTAACACAAAAATCAACTCTTTAATTGAAAATCCTTCAAAATATTTACTTTGAATCTGGTAGAGTAATTTTATATGTTAGCATTAACTAACCTACTGTTTTTGCTTGTTATTTTATGTTATCTTAAAAGTATTTCAGAAATTCTTTGACCACAATAAGACTAGTTGAATCTAGAGCAATAACAATTTGCATTGAAATTTGACATGTCATAAACTATCACTATAGAGCTACCAAAAGCCTCTTGTACTAAAGTTGTATCTGCTACTACGTTCTTGTGACGATCATCATGAAAAATAGTGTCAACTGAATCCGTATCAGATGCTTGATCATGATTAATATCAATTTTTTCTTGTTCTAAGGGAGAAAATTCTTGATTAACTTTGTTGTCTCCTATTGCAACATAGGGAATGAGATCAATGACTTCCGCATTTGCTAATATGAAGGTAGTGAGGTAACCTTTGCAGGCGTGACCGTAGATAGATACTAAATTATGCATGGTAGCTTTAATTGAAAATTCAATTGGATGCTGACTTGGTAACACATCTCCGTTGTTTTTTCTACAACAAAATGCAGTGCAAATATTTTATAAAAAATTTAAATTAATATTTTTAAAATGCTCATAAATTTTCAAAATTTTATTATACTACTATCAACTTTATTTATCTATTAATAATTTTCTAGTTTCCAAAATCCTTAACTCAGCTGCCTCTTAGACTATGTCCAATGCATAGTTGAAGTTCTGACACAAACAAAGAAAATAGCGCCAATGCATGGTTGAAGACTTGTTGAAGAATAGCAGGAGGAGAGAGGAGTTGAAGAAACTCTGCGACATGGACACGCGTCCAGCTTTCAGCGGTCCTTTTTCTGCGCGAGCGAGCGGGAGGAGAGATAATGCGCGGATTACAGTGGGCCACGTGGCCTGCTGTGATTGGCTGGTGCGATTTAAAATTAATCTTTATTTTTAAACTTAATTATTTAATTGCAAATTAATTTTTTATTTTTTTATTTTTTCACTAAAATTCGTAAAAAAATTTCCTCTATAAATAGAGACTTGGTTCATTTGATTTGGACACAAAAAAAAAATCGGATTTTTTCTCTATTTTAATCTTATTATTAGTGTTAATTTTGAAGTTTAAGTTTTTTTTTGAGTGAAATGGATCTCAATAATCATTTCTACACCCAAAATTTCAACACTTCTTAAAATTTTAACACTTCTCAAAAATAAAAAACAAAAATAAAAAATTAAATAATAATATGAAATAAAAAGTGGTGGGGTAGAGAAAGTGGTGGGATAGAGTGTTGAAGAGGTGGTGAATTGGAGAGAAATAAAGTTGAAGTTATGTTGAAGTATGATGTGGAGTGTTGGGAATTGAAAAAGTGGATGTTGAAGTTAGATTTTGGTGTTGATAGATTGTTGGTAGTCTTATTTTTTCGTTAAATTATGATTGTTCTTTTTTCCATGTGCTCAACATAATAAACGTGACACGCACGCACAACACACAACAGCAACAGTCCAACAGCACCGACAATTAAATATTCGACCAAGAAATCAATGGCTCCCATTTTCTTAAAATAATACTAAAATAATTTAATAGATAGAAAATACTAAAATTATTAAATTAAAAGTTCACCAACTAATCTTAATCTTTTTACTTTATATGTAATTTTTAATAATTTTTATTTACGTATTGTAAAAAAACAAAATCAAAATTAAATTTTAAATTAGATTAAACTCGTTGCGAAAACGAAAAAAATATATTATTAATTTATGATCATTATTCTTTTTTTATTTTTATTTTATCAAAACATTATCATTTCCATTCACTTGCAAGTTGCAGCTTCTGAGTCACACTCAACAAGTCCAAGCTAGCTTTCAGATTTCTGATTCTGCCATTGCCATCTCTCTACCTACCACTGCTTTCTTGGTAAGATTTCTATTATGCTTTTTCAAGCATTCTTTTTCATTGGACAAGTTTTCATGACTTAACTTACATTGTTACAAAAAAACATCTAATCTCTTTTGTTGGTAAAGTTGTTTGTTTATTCTCTATTGTTAGTGTTACTCTATAATCTGCATTATCAATTTTCTTCAGCATATAGATCTAATATTTTTGTTTTAGAAATCAAGAATTTTGTTCATTTGTTTTTGTTATCTTATGGTTGTTTGTTGGTTGTTTTCACTGTATTTGCACCAAAGTTGCTTTAAATGAAGTTATGAAAATCTTGTCTTTACATTGTGTGTTCTAATGGTAATCAAAATAAAATAATAGTAACCAAACTTTAGTTGGTCTAGTGGTGATTGGCGCTAGATTTGGTCGGGAGGATCACGGTTTGATCTCCCGCAACTGCGATTAAACTGGTGGTGAAATAAATAAATAAATAAATAAATAATAGTACATCACTAAATCTGGGTAGGTTCTCAATTGGAGAAGTTACTTTATTTCCCTTTTTCCTTCTCCTCATTCCTCTCTTTGTATAAAAAATTACTATTATACTACTTAGTAATTATTGGAGAAGTTACTATTTAGTAATTATTGGCATGAATCATATATTATTTGTAAATATGATAAACTCAAATGCTCAATCTCATTTTTTGCACAATCTTTTTATTTCAGAGGGTTTGTGAAAATTTGTATTAGACATTCAACTGCATTTAAGGAAGTATAAGTTTTTATCTAGAGAGGATTCATAATCTTGAAAGTCATGAAAGGAAAGAGTCGGAGAAGTAGCGGCTTGGTTCAATTGGAATACTTGATTCACTTACAAGAGCTTAAGCCTTGGCCCCCGTCACAATCTCTAAAATCCATTCGATCTGTATTGATACAATGGGAGAACAGAGAGCGCTCTTCTGGGTCAACCAAACCTGTTTCCCCTTCAATTGATGAAGGAAAAATGGAGTTTAACGAGTCATTTAGGCTTTCTGTGACACTGGTTAGGGACATGTCTGTTAAAAATTCAGATGCTGAAGTTTTCCAAAAGAATACTTTAGAGTTCAACTTGTATGAACCTAGACGAGATAAGATTGTTAAGGGTCAGCTGCTTGGGACAGCCATTGTAGACTTAGCAGAATGTGGCATACTTAGAGAGACTTTAAGCATTAGTGTTCCATTGAATTGTAAGAGAAACTATAGAAACACGGATCAGCCACTTTTATTCGTTAAAATCGAGCCTGTCGGAAAGAATCGCAGCAAGTCTACGTTGAAAGACAGTTTGTTGAAGGAAAGTTGCAGCGGCGGTGATTCTGTATTGGAATTGATGAGTGGTGAATATGCCGAGGAAGCTGAAATTGCCTCTATTACTGATGATGATGTTTCCTCTCATTCATCTGTGGCTGCAGTTATAAATTCACCCGAATCGAGTTCATACATGCCTCCTGATCGCGAAGAGGTACTCATGTTTTCCCTATTCTGTTCTGATTTTTTTTCGTAGCAGCAGTATAAATTTCTTTTAATCTAACCAAAAATAAAATGTGTGACAAATTCTATTCCATGAGTAACATTACAAAGTTTAGAACACTTTCACATTAAATTGTTCTAATGAATCAATGCAAGGAAAATAAGAAATCCTATTTTCATGTCATTATTATCAAATTGTGGTCTGCTTGTTGGACATATCTAAGTCATATAATGATTGATACTGAAGCAGAATGGACCAGATCGAAAAAATGGCAGTAAGGACAAGGAACACCATTTGGTTTCAGAAACAAGTGTTGAAAATACTCCCAATCAAGGTTTAGAGACAACCCAAAAGCAAGTTGTTTCTCCTAATGATGATTATTCTTCCATATCCTTGGAGGAAAAGTCTATGAGCAGCTCCAGAAGCAGTGGTCAAGAAAATTTCGACCAGGAGATTCATGAAAAAGCTTCTAATTGTACAAATGTAATAACAAAAGTTCAAACAAACAACAATGAAGGTTCTTATTCAAACAACAATACTTCTCTAGGTAATAATGGCTTCATGAACAAGAATCCAGTCTCAGTAAACTGTGAAGGTTTGGAAATCGAGGACAAATTAAACAGTAGATTCGAGGAAACCGACAAATATTGTGTGAAAGAAGGAGGAAGTGATGAGTATTACTATAGTTCCATTGAGGATAAGCTTGGCAATAATCCTAAAAGTGAAAAATCGAAGTACATAAAGTCTGTAAGATCATCAGGAGATTTGGCTAGGAGTACTGGATCACTTGGTAGCAATTATCATCCTGAGGTAAAGGAAAACGGCATTAATGGAGATGCTCAAAATAATGGAGGGAACTTCAGAAGCAGTGAAAGAAAAGACAGTAAGATTTATCAAAAGGATACGAGAAATGGCAAGTTAGACAGCAAGATTGAGCAGTTGGAAAACAAGATAAAGATGCTTGAAGGAGAATTAAGAGAAGCGGCTTCAATTGAGGCTGCTTTATATTCCGTAGCTGCTGAGCATGGAAGCTCCATGAGTAAGGTTCACGCCCCGGCTCGACGCCTTTCCAGGCTGTACCTTCATGCTTGTAAAGAAAATATTCCTGCACGATGGTCTGGTGCAGCTAAAAGTGCTGTTTCAGGATTAGTACTTGTTGCAAAGGCATGTGGAAATGATGTACCAAGGTGAGTAATTTGGGTTACTATATTTTATCATTAGCGACATTGTTTATTGCATTTTATTCTAACTATTTAACACCGTCCCATCACTAGCTATGAAGTATTGACATGAACACCAGACACGATACTGATATTGACACATAGACACTTGTAATAAAAATGAAAGTAGTTAAATGTAACCACGTGTGTCAGTATCTGATAGTGTCACGCCTTCAATCTGAACTGCCTACTGATTAAAAACTTGCATATGAATATAGGTTGACATTTTGGTTGTCAAACTCTATTGTTTTGAGAACAATAATAAGTCAAACCAGAAAGGATGTGGCACCATCAAATCCTTCCGGAACTGGCGCAAGAAGGAAGAGTGGAGAAGGGAATGGAAAGATAGTACAACCATTAATATGGAAGGGGTTCTCTCCTAAGAAAAGCGAAACTATTGCAGTTGAATATGGGGATTTTGTTAACTGGGAAGACTCAAATGTGTTCACATCAGCACTGGAAAAGGTTGAAACTTGGATCTTCTCTCGCATTGTGGAATCTATTTGGTGGCAGGTAACTCTTCGATCTCGTGCTCCCTTTTGAAAATACTTAAACTTCCATACAAGCTTATTGTTGATATAAAAATATTCTATTGGCATCTAACACAATCTATTCTTTACATGTTCGCAGTCTCTGACTCCACATATGCAACTTGTTGATGCAAAGACTACTCATAAGGATGTCGGTTCTGCCTCAACAAAAAGCTTTACCAAGACATTGAGCTCATCAAGCTCACATGATCAAGAGACAGGAAATTTATCACTAGATATTTGGAAGAATGCTTTTAGAGAAGCTTGTGAAAGAATCTGTCCAGTCCAAGCTGGGGGTCATGAGTGTGGCTGTCTCTCTGTGCTTCCTAGATTGGTTAGTTCAACAAGTTTCTTTGTCCTTTTTTTAAGTCACACCACACCATGCATAGTATTCTCGTCTCTTGCTTATTCGAAATCATTACAATGGATTCTTTAGTCAGTCGATTTGAGATTCAAAGAATCAATTACCGTGGAATATTTTTTTAGTACATTTCTGTAATAAATATTTACTGTAATTTTACAATAATAAGTAAATTTGAAATTTGGGTTTATTCAAATATAAAAAATATGCGACAGCATGGGTAGTGTTCTTGTCTGAAAAAGATATTGTAAGATACTGTTAACCATGGTATAGTGGCGTTACTGGCAGTTATATAAGTTGTGCCTTTTATATCCGGTACTGATTCTCATGAACCACAGGGTTTGACATGGAAGGTAACTTCGACTCATGATTAAAATCTTCACTAGAGCTTAGTATCTCCAATTGAATCCTCATGAGTGGAATAAGGGGTCCAAACAGTATGATTTGTTCAAATTTCTCAAGCATGAATATGCTAATCAATGTTCAATCTAAGTTTGTTCAGCTTAGGCGATTAAATTGACATTTGAATGCATTTTTGTAACTTGTAGATAATGGAGCAGTGCATAGCCAGATTAGACGTTGCTATGTTCAATGCCTTTCTTCGCGAATCTGTTGATGACATTCCATCTGATCCTATATCTGATCCAATTAGTGATCCCAAGGTTCTCCCTATTCCACCTGGTAAATCAAGCTTTGGAGCCGGTGCTCAGCTAAAAACTGCGGTAACATTCTGATCTCAAATAGTTTTTGTCCAAACATACAGACATCAGTTCAATTTACTACATGTAGATTTTCTGTATCTGATTGTTGTTAGCGGCCAACACTCGGTTGGATTTAGTCCCACATCGGATAGATAGGATTCTTGATAAGAGTTTATAAAGAGGGGGCACTCCTCACCTTACAAGCCGGTTTTGTAAGGATGAGTTAGGCCTTGATATTCGTGACATGGTATCAGAGCCTATCGTGTCTATCGTTGGGCTTCCTACATCGTTCACGCTTCATCCGGGATGAAGCGTGAGGGGGTGTGTTAGCGGCCAACACTCGGTTGGATTTAGTCCCACATCGGATAGATAGGATTCTTCATAAGAGTTTATAAAGAGGGGGCACTCCTCACCTTACAAGCCGGTTTTGTAAGGATGAGTTAGGCCTCGATATTCGTGACAATTGTGACTTCAAATTTAATCTTTTTTCATTTCTGTATTGAATTTTTCAGGTTGGTAACTGGTCTAGATGGCTGACTGACCTATTTGATATCGATGATGACGACTCGCTTAAGGATAAAGACGACGATGATGAAATTGACAACAATGATGGAAATGCATCCTTCAAGGCTTTCCATCTTCTTAATGCACTAAGTGATCTCTTGATGCTTCCTAAAGATATGCTGTTAAGTGCATCCGTCAGGAAAGAGGTTCGCATATAAATTTGTGTTTTTCTAAATTCAGTATTTAACTTGATGGAAGTTTCTTTTCAATCATGGTAAAATGATCTTTATTTTTGAAGGTCTGCCCGATGTTTGGCGCATTGATAATCAACAAGATTCTAGACAATTTTGTCCCTGATGAGTTTTGTCCTGATCCAATTCCGACTGCTGTGTTTGAAGCTTTGGACTCGCAGGTTAGATAACCAAATTTGCATTTATCTTTTCGTAATCATAATTTATTACTTGGATTTTGCTTATGACACTGCGCTAGCTACATATATACATGATTATATGCATTTTACACATTTGGCAGGATGGTGTCGAGGATGGAGAGGAGTCTGTCAACAACTTTCCATGCATTGCTGCTCCCATTGTATATTCACCTCCACAAGCAACAACGATTGCAAAAATTGTTGGAGAGATCAGAAGTGAATCTCAACGCAGTCAGCTGAGAAGATGCAGATCATCTGTTGTTAGGAAGTCGCACACCAGTGATGATGAGCTCGACGAGTTAAACTCCCCATTATCTTCAATTTTATTTAGCAATTCCAACCAGCCAGTCTCAACAAAACTCAACTTGAAGTGGAAAGAAAGTCGCAATGAGTCTGCTGCTAGATATGCACTTCTTAGGAATGTTTGGATGAACAGCGAGTGACCTAACAGAAATCAGATTTTACCCCTTTCCTGTAACAATTATTGGATGTGGTTGTATAAAGAATATATACAGTATCTAGCATTTGTGAAAATAGTGAAAATTAATTATTCTTAAAACGTGAGATGGTAAAAATGACATGCATTTGTAAAAAAACTGAGTTTGTGCTTGTAATGTATAATAATTTAATAAAGTCATGAGATGGTAGATTCTGATATGCCTTTATTTGATCGATTTCATATACTCTTTTTACTTTATCCAAATCTGAAATCCAAATACAATATCGATCAAGCGTGCTTTACTTCAAAATTGAAAAGAGGAAGAGTTTGTATATTCAAATATCAATCAAAAAAGTAGCTATGAGTTTGAAGTAACAAAAAAACAAATAAATTAGGTATTCAACTGCATTGATTACAAACTTGCAAATAATAATCAGCTCTAGTAATAATACAAATCTGAAACAGAAACATGTGATGGTTATAATGATTCAATATTACATACTTTAAACTTGAATGAAAGGTAATGTAGTGTCCTCTGCTTTTGATTCTGGGACCAGACAAGTTACTAGAAACTATAAAAGAGAAACAATAGAACAAAATTGTAACAAAAAAGGGCTCATTAGGTCACTACAAGAATTTGTGGTCATACTCATACATTGTATATTTGATTCTTACTTGTATAGCTGCACTACAGAACAAACTTACATTCTCAAAATTTTCAAAATCAAAATCATCAATAATTGGAACACTGTTACAAAATTTCCATTGAATTCTACTAGCTCTTATTCACATATACTATAATGCCGAGGATGGGATGGATGTGGTGCATCATGGAAGATTGATGCCATTTCTTCAGGCAGTTAACTTCTGTGAAGAACGAGCATTTATATGCTCAAGATGTAAGGCGGACAGAAGTCCCTGCCAGGTTTCTCCCAGTCCACCTGCTACTTCGAAATTCAGAAGTTTCTTCTGCTTCCTGTAGTAATCTTCCAAAATCTTGGACTATAAAAAAAGATACAAATACAGACAACAAATTACTACAAGTATTAACACATAGTAACTAGTATTTTAGAACCAAATATATTCAAATTTAAATGAAATATTTGAAACCAGCAGTAAAAGAAAGATTATGTACAGTGAGTCACCTCTTCTAAACGGTTCAGGTATGCATTCACGAGATGTTCATCATTTGATGGCTTGGTTAGGGTCTTAGAATTGGTCGAAGTAATTTTTCGAAGTTCTAGTTTATTTATCATTAGATTCTCTAGCGGGCATTTGAAATTCACCACAAGATCAACACAAGCAATGGGATTGAGAATTTCCTGCAAAACCGTCAGGTAACAATTCTAATTTAGGATCGGGCAAAAAAGCAAACAAAGCAAAATTCGGGTTGAACTTCATGGCCTTAGAAGAATAAAAACTATTTATAATTTTCATGATTAGCAGGCATGATACAACAAATAATTCTTACTGGAGAATCAAACTTTTTATTTTGTTGACTATACAGGAGAATCCAACTATTACCAATTAAAAACTCAAGATACATAAAGTGGCACACAGAGATTAATTAAGCACTTCATGAACAACTTCTTATCATATACGAGTTTATGTATAAGATTGTAAATGGAATGAGGTAAACTCTTCGAATTAGCTAAAAACAACTTATAAACAGTATAAGTTATTTTCGAATTAGCATAAAATAGGTCCAAACTCCAAATAAGTTATTTCAAATCCCAAAAATAATATAAAAATACTATCAATAACAAAACCAAAAAATTTATATACATTGTTTTAATTTTATATTATGTTGAAAATAATAATTCTAACTTGCATCAATAAGAACTATTGTGATTGAAACAAACTTACAGCTTGCTTTCTTGTATGAGGCAATCCATCAAGAATAAATCCAGTTTCACCTCTCTTGTTTCCTTCTTCCAGTCTCTTTGATAACATATCAAACATGGTCTTCTCAGGTACAATTTTTCCACTATCCAAATCATACGCTAACTGAATTAGAACAACAAATCCCAAATTCAAACACTAAATAGAGTTTATATTTCAATACACTATCTACTACAATGTCAACAAATCACAATCAATCATATCAACATAATGTGACTTTAAAAATAGTTCCCATCAAAGTTAAGCATTTGTAATACTATTAACTAAAGTAAAACATCATTGCCAGTAAAAAGGTTAAGATTACTAATTACTACAACTTAATTTATTTTTGCTACATAAATGAAATGACAAAGCTATCATAAACTCACACACACAAAATGGAGAGACCGGGCACCAAACCCCAGTCATAGACGTCAAGCCTAACAATTACCGCATTTTCTGCCAATTGAGCTAGGACTTCTAGACATTACCACTACCTAATTTAATGTAATTCTCACAAGTCGAACGCCGATCACCACCAAACATTTAGTAGCCCTTGTAATACTATTAACTAAAGTAAAACATCACTGCCAATAAAAGGTTAAGATTACTAATTACCACTCCCTAATTTAATGTAATTATCATTTTTCTTTTCCTTTCTTCTTTCTTTCACTTTAATCAAAAGAAATATTCCTCTCTTTAAAACAAAGTAATAAAACTATAACTTTAATCTAAAATTCTAAGAGAGGGAAAATAAAATGTGAAATTGCAAAGATTAGGAAGAAATTGTCCTCCTATGATAGCTCAAGTGGTAAGAGCTAAAGGACATATAGGTTGAGTAAGGGGAGGTTCAGGAATCATTCCTGGTGGAAAAACAAGAGTAAACAGTCATTTTGGTCCTTGAAAGTGTCACTCGCTGTTATTTTAGTCCCTGAATCATCAGAAAACATTAAAAAGTCCCTGAATTTAACTTCCGTTAGTCAAAATAGTCCCCGCCGTTAATTTTTTTAAAAAAAAGTTAGTTTGTGATGACATGGCAATTATCATTCAGGGACCAAAATATATGCCACGTATGCAGGGACTAAATTGACGGTGAGTGACACTTTCAGGGCCTAAAATGACTGTTTACTCTTAAAAAAAATCTCTTTAAAACACACACAAACACAAACATAATTTTTGACTTAGTCATACAATGATTTCATTTAAGGAAAAGGAAAATTCTAACTCTAATTGAAGATAGATTTCTCACTAGAACATAAAGGAGAATTGCTTCTGTTGCACACGGCAAAACACAATTAAGTTGTCTTTAAACATAAAAGACATTGTCAGCAAAATAAACATTAATCAAGTTCTACATGTCTTCAAATATCAAAGTAAAACACCCTATAACTAAATAGTCATAAACAATACATCAGCTTTCATCTTCAAAATTAAAATATGCCTTCAAGCATGATCTTCAAATTATGACTTCAAAATATGCATATAGCTTCAAAATATGACTTCAATCATGATCTCCAATCATTCTTTAATTAGGACCTCTTGGTGGTCCTCTTGGTGTTGGCATAAAAGTCATGAAACTTTGCCCATCACTTGAGAATGGTACAGAGTACATGTTTGGAGGGGGCCTAATTGGTGGTGGCCTAACTCCTACTGACATTGCATCAAATGTTGCTTGTCCAAAACCAAATTGAAAGGTTCCATTAGAATTAACTACCTGTAACATTATTATAACATTAGTATTTTATCTAAACAAAAAAAAAATATGAATGTTTAATGTTGTAGGTTCAACATTAACCTGAGAATGAGAAGCTACATGTTCAGCAGTTGGATGAGTAGCAGGTTCAATAGTTGGCTGAGAAATAGGTTCAACAGTTGGTTGAGATGATGTCAATTCAATTTCAGCTTGACCTCTAACATTATCTTGAGCAGCATTCCTAGTTGATTTCCATTTTTTGGGCCTTGTTGGTACCCCAACATTACTGCAACCTGTGATATTATGTCCCATAAAACCACATCTTGAGCAAGTGATTGTTGGATACTTCCTTTTAAGCCTGCTGCTACTGGCTTGTGCCTCATTGCTATCCTTCCTTCTTTGCCTTTTTGGTCTTCCTTGACGCTTCTTACTTGGTGGCGGGATTGGTTTTTCATACTCAGTTTGTGTCCAATATTCATGTCCTTGTGTTGGTGCAATAAAGTAATTGTATGTCGCATTGTAGGCACCTAATGTCAACCAACCATGACAATAATCCTCAGCCTGCTGATTCTTGAATGCAATAGCTGCAATAGCATGTGCACATGGCATACCTGAGAAACATATGAAAGTCAAGATAAATGCTTAAATTAGATGAGTCATATGAAAGTCAAAATAAATTTGAACAATGAAAATTAATTGCATATGTACCTGTTAATTGCCAGAACCTACAAGTACATGTCTTGACACTTAAATTGACGTCCATTTTATGTTGCCAATACTGAACTTCAAAACGGTTGCCATCATTATCACCAGACCATATTGGTGTCCACTTGTTGCTTTCAATCTTTTCCTTATCTAATCTTGATTGTTGCATTGGACACAATATCCCAGTGCGATTTTGTAACTTCAATTTGTTTGTGCACATTGATTTCATTATGTAACATCTTATTTCTTCAGCCATTGTCAATATGGGCTTCCCACGATGTTTCAAAATCTTGGCATTAAAAACTTCACAAGTATTGTTAGTAATGTTATCCACCTTAGACCACTCACTAAAATGAGCCTTAGTCCATGCTTCTTTAGGCCATTTGTTTAAGTACTCCCATGCATTTCTATTCTTCCTTTTTAGCCTCTCCATATGTGTATTGAAGATGGCAGGTGTTGTTGCTTTTGCACATTCCCAAACAACTCCTCTAAGCTCTTTATCTTTCCATTGTTTTGTGAAATTCCTCCACAAATGCATAGCACAATATCTATGATGCACACCAGGCATAACCTCCTGCATGGCAGGTATTAAACCCTGCAATCACATAATTTAACATTATACTGTCAAATTAGTCCTTGTATGTTACAACTTACTGTCATAATAATCCCTTTATGTTATAACTTACTGTCAAATTAAACTTTAAATTAATATGCATATTGTCATTTCAAGATAAGTAAATAATATGTACCTTTTGCATGTCACTCATAAAGTTCCAGCCATGTTGTCTATAGTCACCCAAATCTTCATGGAGTAGTTGGAGGAACCATTTCCAATTGTCTTTGTTCTCTACATCCACAATAGCATATGCAATCACATAGATCTGATTGTTTGCATCTTGCCCCACAGCCGACAATAATTGACCACCAAAATAGCCCTTCAAGAAGCATCCATCAAGACCAATGAATGGTCTGCAGCCAGCCTTAAACCCCTTTTTGCATGCATCCAGACAAATATACACTCTTTGAAATTGTGGTGCAGCATCAGGTCTAGGAATGCAATTAATTTTCACTGTTGAACCGACATTACTCCTTAGTAACTCATGACCATAGTCATATATTCTGCCATATTGTTCCTTCAAGCTTCCTTCAACTAACTCTCTAGCTTCCTTCATTGATCTAAACAACTTGGTTTCATTAACATGAACACCATAATCTCTCTTTAACCACTCAAAAACCTCTATGTATGTTATATTTGGTTGCACCCTTAATTTCTTCTCCAATTTACTAACAACCCACTTTCTCTTTGCTTGTGTATTTTTGAAATCCCTAACACAATCGTGTTTAGTTTCGAAGGTCTTAACTTGGAAGCTTTTGTTGACTTTACTCCATGCACAATATATTTCCCACTTGCAATTTTCATTCTTGCATTTAGCTCTTACCCTTATCTTGTCATTCTTATCCCATCTAAATTCTCTACCACAGGCTATATTAAATTCTCTCACAACATTCTTAAAATCAGCCAAGGTGGCAAACTCCATGCCTAACTCTAAATAGACTTCACCAAAATCAGCAGCTTCATTAAATTGTGGGAATACCTCTTTCTCCTTACCTTCACATTCATCATCAGTGCGAATAGGACTCTTCAGCTCCTCTGAATGATATGAGTTTTGTTCATCTTCGTCTTTATCATGGTTCGTTGTAGGTGCATTGTCTTCGGCCACATTTTCTTGAACCT
This sequence comes from Trifolium dubium, assembly GCA_951804385.1. Classification (NCBI taxonomy): domain Eukaryota; kingdom Viridiplantae; phylum Streptophyta; class Magnoliopsida; order Fabales; family Fabaceae; genus Trifolium; species Trifolium dubium. The sequence goes on along the minus strand of OX638072.1, from coordinate 7,721,382 downwards.
CACTTACATCATCACTTTCTGCTACTGATGGCATATAATCGCTATCATCAGATTCTGAATAAACCTCAGGTTCCACATTTGCATTCTGCACATCAACCTCAACTAGTGTTTTACCATCAGATGCAGGTGCAGCAATTATAGGCTCTGTTACACCTTGTTCAATATACAATTCAATTTTCATGTTGTTATGCTTAGCAGTAGAAATCATGTCCAATTGGTCTTGATCAGTAACCAATTTCCTTAAACCAAAAAGCAAATTAGTCCCTGGAATCAAATACCATATATGGTCAATTTTTAAGTAGTGTGCACAATTCTTCACCATAGCTTCTATGTCAAATTTGTTGAGGTAATCAGCATCAGCATCTTCAAATACAGACATTTCTCCTCCTATGTATGATAACTCAGCTTCTCCAAACTTAATGAACTTTCCACCATGGTGAATGGTCAGTGTTAACATTTCAGTTGACATTCTGCAAGAATATAACAATTAACAAATCAATCACCAAAAAATATTCAAACTAAATCTTTTGAAACCCTAAATATTTCAATATAAAAAATTCTGGTTTATAGGCCTTAAACAACTGTAATGGGGGACCACTAGAACCACTAGCAAGCACCACTTGTACAAAAGGAACACATTGAACAAACTACAACAAATTTTATATAACCCGAAAATAGAAACAACAAAAGGAACACATGGACCACACTAAACATAAACTCCATAAAAGAATGTAGCACAGGGACCGACAACACAACTTAAGAAATAAATAAAATGTAGTTTTTGAGAGCCAAAATTTAACAAAAACAAAATGGGTTCAAGTTTAGGTACCTTCTTTTGAGGAAAATGAAACTTATATCAACCAACTCTTGTGCCTTCTAGGAAGTTCAGTATGGGTTAAACGAAGCTCTGAAACAATGCTCGATGAAGAAGATGAATTAGGGTTTTCTAGAACACTTTGAGAAATTTGTGGGTGAGGAATGTGTTTGGTCTAAATGAAATAGGGATTAAATAGACACGACTCTTCATATTCTAAGAGCTTGTTTGGCCTCACTTATTTTATACTTTTCTACCACTTCTAATGACAAGTAGGGCCAAACACAATTTTAATAAAGTGATTAAAATAAAAAGTGTCTTTTTTATAATGAAGAAAATGTCATAGAAGTGACTTAAAAAAAAAGAAAATAAAATGAACTTTAAACTTACTTTTCGGAGCTACAGTACTGAAAATCACACTTCGATTCCCGTGTCTGCCACTTTTTATTATTTTTTATTTTTTGTTCCCGCTTTTTTCTTTTATTTTTGGCACAGTTCCCGCTTATTTATACCCTATTTGCTACTATATAATAACTCAGTCAGACTGCTATAACCTAAAGTAATACCTCTGCCGTCCCATTACTTACAGTAGCAGTCAAAAGCGTCCTGCAGTTGCAGGTAAGTACAGAATATTAGTTTAATTCATCAATTCATTCACGTGCCTCTTGGCTCTTGCTTTCACTTTATGCCATTGTATCCATCAACATTCATTCTTTTTTATATGTTACTTTACGCCACTGTATCCATCAAAATTCATTCTTTTGTATATGTTTAGTTTTCTTTTATCCATCAAAATTCATTCTTTTGTATATGTTTAGTTTTCTTTTCTTATTTCTTGTTTTCTATCTTATTTTTTTTGTCTTTTATTTCTTATTAGAATATGTTAAATTAATTATATTCTCTGCTATATATACTTGCATTTGGTTTATATGTTTGAAATTTTTTCATTTATTTTTGTATATGATTTGATAATTAAGATATAAATAACAAACAATATTAATAAGGGTAGTTTAAATATTATATTACAGCTATGACTACTAAAGAAGGTCCTCCGTGTAAATCTGAAAATTTTGAAAAAGCAAAGTGGAATATTCCGTTGGATACCAAAATGTTACTAGACCTTTGTACGAATGAGATTCGTAAATGTGGAAAGCCGGGAATTGGTTTCAAGAATAAGAAATGGGAAGAAATACGTGAAGAATTCAATAAACGTGCTAATAAGAACTATAACCAAAAGCAGTTAAGAAATAGAATGGATAGTTTGAGAAATGATTGGACTACCTGGAAACAATTAATTGGTAAAGAAACAGGTTTAGGATGGAATCATCAGACAGGAAATATTGATGCTGATCCTTCATGGTGGGATGCTAAGATAAGGGTGAGTATTTTGAATATTTAATTTTTTTATCCCGTGAAATATTGCTTCATGGTTTTCCTAAATATTGTCTATTATTATTGGTTATGCAGGAGAATGCAAAGTATGCAAAATTTCGCTATCAAGGTTTAGAATTTCATGATGAATTGGAATTCATATTTGGGGACACAGTGGCAACAAGTCAATACACATGGTCACCGGCTTTGGGTGTGCCATCTGAATCTAATGGCAAAAAGGGCACTACAAATTTGCCACTTGAAATTACTGAATCAGATGATAGTGAATGCAATATTCATGAGGACCTAAGCCCTGTGGAAAATACTCAATCCAAAAAGAAAAGAAAGGTTTTGTCAAATATGGGAGAAAAAGTGACAAGGGGTAAGGCAAAAGTTGGGACAGCATCAGATATGAAAAAAACATTTGAGCGATTAGTTGAAGCAGCTGAAGATCATAATGAAGTTGAAAAGGCTGGAATTGCTGCCACATCTCATGTCACTGGCCAATACTCTATTCCAGATTGTGTTAAATTATTGAAAAGCGCAAAGGATGAGGGTTTTTTGAATAAACAACAATTTAGTTATGCTTTAGAAATGCTTAAAGATGAACAAAATAGAGTCCTGCTAATGTCCTTAAAAGAATCTAAGGATGATTTAGTAGAGTGGATTCTATACAAGTATGCTCCGAAGTCATCATCCAATATTTAGATTAAGACTAAATTTATGTTTGCTAAATTATTGACATTTAAGTTTTAGGTTTAGATATTGCTCTATGCTTTATTATTTAATATTTGAAGTATTTGTTATTTGATTTTGTGTTTTCCTTGAAATTTGTATTGATATTTAAGTATTTGAGCTTCTTTAATTTATATATATTAGAATTTGATAATTTTATTGTTTTTAAATTGTTTTCAGATGTCTTCTAATCAAATCAATGAACATTCAAGAAAAGTTAAAAAAAGAAAATGCATGTTTTATAAAATATGTTACGGGGCAGCGATAATTGCATATGACTATTATATGAAGTACCTACTGAAGCAAGGTAATAGATTTCTTTATTCTCATGGATGGACTTGGGTTCGAGAAACTCTTAACACCCCAGGTGAAAGTTATAACATGTTCAGGATGGAAACTCATGCTGTATTAAAACTTGAAAGTTTATTAGTGAGTAGGAAATGGTTACACCCATCTAGGGAAATGACATCATTGGAGGCACTTACTATGTTTCTTTGGAGTTGTGCACATAGTGAGACTAATAGAAATATTCAAAATAAATTTGGAAAGTCTGGAGAGACAGTGAGTAGAAAGTTTGCTGAAGTTCTAGAGAGTTTATGTTTACTAGCGAAAGAAATTGTGAGGCCTCCAGATTTTAACTTTGCAGAAGTTCCATCCAAAATCAAGGATGATCGAAGGTATTGGCCATATTTTGAAGGATGCATCGGTGCTATAGATGGAACACATATTCCTGCTATTGTTCCCACTAAAGATCAAATTCGCTATATTGGTAGAAAGGGATACCCAACACAGAACATAATGTTAGTGTGTAACTTTGATATGTTAATCACTTTTGTCGTTGTTGGTTGGCCTGGTACTGCACATGACACGCGTATTCTTTCGTCAGTTATTGAAGAAATGAAAAGTGTGTTTCCTCATCCTCCTGAAGGTACGACTAATATTAATTTTATAAATATATTTTTTTCATTTATATATTTATGAAAATTATTTTTCCTTATAAACTGACAATAATTTTTTTAAAAATATTTATAGGAAAGTATTATCTAGTTGATGCTGGATATCCAAATATGAAAGGATATTTATCACCATATAAAGGTGAAAGATATCATATTCCTGATTTTAGAGATGGCAGTCAAGCTGAAGGCATACGTGAAGTATTCAATCATGCACATTCTTCATTGAGAAATGTCATTGAAAGAACAATTGGTGTTTGGAAGAAAAGGTGGCATATTTTATCAGATATGAGACCATTTCCATTAATCAAACAACAAAAGATCATAGTTGCAACAACAGCGCTCCATAACTTCATTCGAATGTGCGGTGTTGAAGATGAGGAATTTAACAAGTGTGATCATATCCCTGGGTATATGTCCGAGCGCGAAGAAGAAAGAAATAATAATGAAGATTTGAGTTCATACAATTTTAGAAGAGTACAAGATGGGAGCTATATGGATAGAGCTAGAAATCAAATAGCCACTAGATTGTTGGAAAGAACAATCGATTAAGTTTGTGATGCTTTATATTTTAGGTTATGGCCTATTTTCTAAGTTTTTTGAATTTAATTTATGATAATATTTATTATAATAATTTATGATTTTTATTTGTACTATAAAAAAATCATGTCTTTATAAAATATTTTACCAAACTGATTATAACTTAAAAGTACTAATTAAGTTGAAAAAAACAATAAATACCAAACAACTTTAACTTTTTCTTTAAAGTTTTTTTTTTTAACTTTAAGCTAAAAGTAACTTATATAGTGAAAAAAAGTCAAGCCAAACGTGCTCTAATTTCTACTTTTACATTCATTTTAGTCCTTGGAGAGGTGGCATATATTTTAAGTTTCAATTGCCACATCATCCTTAAAAAAACACAATCCGTTACAAACAAACGTTTTTTATTTTTAAATTAACGGCGGGGACTATTTTGACTAACAGAAGTTGAATTCAGGGACTTTTTAATATTTTCTGATCATCCAGGGACCAAAATGACAGCGAGTGCCACTTTCAGGGACTAAAATGGCTGTTTACTCGGAAAAACAATTTATCTTTACGATGTACCAAACAAAAAAAAAAAGATTACGAAGAAATTACTACAAATTAATAATTTAAATCAATAAAAAAAAAATTAACAAAGATAGAGAAAGTGAATGATTACAGTATCATAGAGAGAAGAACTAGGGTTAAGTTTTGGATAAAGAAGTGAAATCATAGAAATGTGAGGAACTTCTAGAAGCTTCGAGAGTCTTTCAGCAAAGAAGTGTCTCTTAGCTCTTGGTTCACCAATCATAACCCATTGAACACCACGCTCTAGTGAAGAACCTTCACTATCAAGCATGCCACGTGGCGCACTCTCTTCGTCGTCGTCGTCGTCGCTGTCGTATTGGTATTGAACCGCGGCGGCGGATCCGAATGGACGGTGAGGATTTGGTTTGAGTTGTTTTAGCGACGGTGCAATCGCTCTCAAGCGTGCGATCGCGGACATGGTGGCGAAAGAGAAAAAGAGTGTGTGCGGTTAAAGAGAGAAGAGAACACTGAGGTTTTAAGAAGGGTTATGGGGTTAGAGAAATGACATTGTTTTGTTGTGGGAATTACGAGATTGCCATTCCTTGGTGCGTGGAAGGAGTTAGTCCTATTTTGATGGGTTTGTTAAGTTGACTTGTTGTCATTGGTGGAATTAAGATAGATGTATGTGCAAATGAATGTAAGGTTGTCCAATTATGAATTATTTCATTGTATCAAAATATACGATGTTTTTTTTATTAAATTACATAAATTAAGAAATGTAAATAATGTTGTATGGAAAAAAGAAATCATGAGTTAGTTTACAAAATTATTCTTTATTAATGATATGAGAAATATAAATTGTAGATTGAAAGAAGAAAGAGAAACAGATAGTTAAGGATATAATAGAAAAAAGAGCATTAAATGTTTCATTCGTAATGTAAAGTGACATATATTTTGGTATAGATTCTTTTCCTAAAACGACGTATATTTTGGTAAGGAGGGAGTATTTTACAAAAGGTTTTTGCTAACTAGTGTCATTGAGGCACTAATTAAGATTATCAAAAGAAGTAAAATTTGCATTGAAAATAAAAAAAAATTAGTTAAAAAAAGTAGAATGCACAAATTCTAAGAGTTTCTTTACCACTATTATTTTCTTAACCATTGTTTTGAGGACAATGTTTAACATTTTTCTATGAGAGTTATCTGATTTTTTTTAGTACATCAGAAAGATAAATTACACCTGTCAGAATTTGATCTCTGAACCTCCTCCTACTCAATCCATATATCCCCAACTCTTACCAATTTAATTTTATATTAAAAAATAAACTAAAATGTAAACGTAAAATTATGATTGTCCGAACCCTAAACTTACAGTCGAGTGTATTTAATTCATTTCTAATTTGGTTTGTATTTTGGGCTATACATGGATAGATCCAGAGTTTGACCAAAATTTAAACTCGAATTATGTAATATACATATTTGAATTATCTTATATTTTTTGGCAATTAATTATAATTATCACCACATCCGAGTTAATAGCATAAACTGGCTAAATGATAAAGCCTACAATTGATTTGACGAAATATAAATGTTCGGAGAAGTCATGCTTCCGAATCTGCAACGTTGAAGATGTTGAGGTCATTGAATCTGCTCTGAGATCGAATTGAAACAAATCTGCAAATCTGAAACAAAACAAACACCGTACGAAGAAGAGAAAACAACACCGTACAAAGACGGTAAAATAAACACCGTATAAAGACTGGAAATCAAACAAACTCCACACTAAAACAACACCAGAAAAAAAAAATCACAGTAAAGAAAACCCAAACAAAAACTAAAAATATGTAATAAAAAACACTTATTTAAATGAAAAAAAATAAAAAACGATTAAGAGGGGTGATTTTGGATCAAAATTGACCATAAAACACCCCCAATAAAAGATGAACAAGAAAAAAGACAAAATTGAAATTAAGGTTTGTGAAAGGAGCAGCAGTTGTGTTGTTTGTTCTGGCTAATCTAAGTGACAAATATTTGTCGCGTGATTTTCTGAAATGGGAACTTGAGGTAGTGTTGAAACACAAGAAGATGGGTGTCTTAAATTGTTTACTGTTTTTAAAAAATTGATTTGTTTTCTTGTTAACATAACTAATAATATATTTTTTATCAAATCATTTAATTTCTGTAGAAGAACATTTAGATAGTTGAAGTTAAATCATGCAAAATGAGTCTGTTTAATTTGCAAAATATAAATATCAAACAAAATTATATAGAACAGTACAAGACAAAACAACAGAAATTATCATGAAAACTAGGCTTTAAGACAAATCCAGAACCGGCCCAAGGGCTAAAGAACCCAAACCCAAGTTATGGCTTTAAGTCTAAAAAAATTAGGCTAAAAAGGTCCTTAAAAATCATGAAAACTTCTTTTTGCGTCCCTTAGCATGTGGCGTATGCCCCCCGGAAATTATCAGAATACCTCTTGTATTCGCTATCTAAGTAGCGAGAGGTATTTTGCAACCCCTATGGAGAAAAATTTATAAAAAACACACGGTCCGCACTGTATAGCGCGAATAAAATTCCAGTTCGCTGATTAAAGTAACTTAAAGTAGCTTAAAACTGCATTTTATTTTCTAGGTAGAAAACTTAGCTTGCACTTTAACTAGTGAATTTATCAAGATTTAACCATTGTTCAAGAACATATTTTGATTGACACTAGAGTGGTTGTGACATAATATCGATTAATCACAGACAAAATATAGTTCTATACATTAAAATATTGTATAATTGCATTTATATGCATGATCTCTTGATTTGTTCCATGATTATCCAATATTATTGACCAATCACACTTGGGAGTGATAGAATGGTTCAAACTTTAGCTTACAAACTATATTTTATTCAACAACAAAAAGAAATATGGAGGGTGAGAAAATAGTGAGAGAGACAAAAAATTTAATTTTTATAACTTTCGCATTCTAAATAGCAAACTCAACAGACTGTTCTTTAGTTCATTAAATACATAGCAAACAGAGAAAAAGTAAATTTGGAAATCTGAGGAGTGCGCGCCGTTTTGCTGGGGGCGCGAAAAGTAATTTTCAAAATTATAATTTACATATACATATGTAATATGACAAACTAATTGTATATGTTTCTCTGCCTTAATTTTATTAGGTAGGATGAATGTCTCGTATCTTATTTGATTTAAGAATCTAGGTTCATCTCTTAAATTTAACAATATTTATTTATTTTAAAATGTCTCATTATAAAATTTGTTTTAAACCTCTAACAATCCTACCAACCAACCACTTATTTTATATAATATTCAAACATACTAGTATACTACCTACCAACAAGAAGGAGTATTTGAATTTAAGTTGACCTGTTTGGTGTGCAGGATAATAGAATAGATTATGAACTTTATCTGGCTTAAAATTCATGTTTGGTGCATTAATAAAAATTATAAATTAAACTTATTATAATCATATTCTATTGACTCTATGTTTTTCTAACCGAGTGATTTTTTGTTGAGTTAAATCACCCCATCTTCATCTTTTGTTTCCATTTTTCAATTTAAATAAGTGATTTTTCACATAGATTTAGTTTTTTGTTGTGATTTCGTCGTCTTAGTGCGGCGTTTTGTTGTTCGTCGTCTTGGTGCGGCGTTTTGTTATTCGTCGTCTTGGTGCGGCGTTGTTTGATTTTTCGTCTTGTTGCGGTGTTCATTTAGTTCATATTGAAAGATAAACTTCAACTGATTGCAGATTCAACCAATGATTTGGGCGTCAACGTTGCAGATCCGGAAGCATGGACATTCCGGTGATTTTAGTTTTATCATATTATTTGTAGGCATTTTGCTGTTGTATGCTATTAACTTGGATACTATGAATTTGTTCACAGATTTATCCTTTTCGTTTTTAGCGATGTTGAATTTGTATTTCCATTTGATGTACTCTATCGATTATTGAAATGAATGAATATTTCTTAGTAAAAAAAAAAAACAATGCGAGAGTGAAATACCTTCTTTGATTCCCACTTCTTGCCACCTTTCTTTTTTTTTTTTAAATTCTAACTTTTTTTGTTGAAACATTTAAATTTCTAACTTACACATTATATTTACACTGTGTTGGAAAAATACGTTTTGTTTTCTAGTTTGATTTTTGCTTGAAATTGTATACTTGTGTGTTATTTTAATTTGATAGTTATTTTAGTAAAACAATTTAAAGTGTCAATGTTTTTTTTTATAATTATATGAAATTAAGTAATTAATTTTTTAATTTTATTTTTGAAGGAATTAATTATTTTTAATTTCAACTGAAAATATGTTTTTTTTTTAAAATAATGTTATCTTCTTTTTTGTCATGTGTGCACCAAACATGTGATATGATAAACATATTCATATCACTATCAGTCATATGTTACTTTTTATCATATCATGTCTCTATCCTATCATGTACCCAAACGGGCATTACTGTCTCTATATTAAATTGTTAGGCTTAATTATAGTTTTGATCCCCCTATTTTGAGCCATTTCAAAGTTTTGGTCTCCCTATTTCAAATCATACAATTTTGGTCTCCCTATCACATTTTTATATTTAAAAACTGTGATTTAACATATTTTAAATGATGTGACATATGATAATGTAGATTTATCCATGTGGATTAATTGTTTATTTTTCATTAATTTAATTACAGAAAATGAATAATTTCTTAAATTAAAACCGAAGTTTTTAACAGGTTTTCTTGTAGTTTCATAACTTATGATTATTAAAATATCATTGAATTATATGTCACATCATTTAAAATATCACTGTTTTATGTATAAAAATATGATACGTGACCAAAACTGTATGATTTGAAAATAGGGGATCAAAACTATGAATAATTGAAAATGAAGGAACCAAAACTGTAATTAAGCGAAATTGTTATTTTTTAAGATAAATAAAGGAGGTTATGCATGCCACATAAGTAAGGTGCAATATTAGAGAATACTAGTTTTGTTAATGTAATTGTCTTCTAATTTTTCCTGGAATTTATTACGTGAATTAAGATGCAAGACTTCAACATTTGCATGTCTAAATGTAAACACCATTTAATTGTGATATTTAATTTGTCCTTGATGAAAATAATTAAGCACGTAAAAGTAGTGCTTATGAAAATATACACTTTTGGAATAAGGGCTTATGTTTGATTAAGCACTTTTTACATAAAAAAGTCAAAAATTAATTAAATACAGAAGGGGGTACATTCAGCAGGGCAAAGGGTGTGAACGATCAAACAAAATCTGAAATAAACAACCCACAAAATAAAACCCAAACTGATAGGCCCAAGAGTTAAACCTAAGTCCAACCTGAGTCGGACCGGGTCGGGCGATCCAGTAACCGAACTGAAATTGAATTAGTGATCCGGTGTCATATGTATGTGTGTGCGCATCAGTTTTGGTATGTAGTTCATTATTATTATTATTATTATTATTATTATTATTATTATTATTATTATTATTATTATTTCTTTTTCATTTGAAGACGGAAAGTCTAGCGCTATTCCTTCAGAGTCGGCAACTATTATTGAAACTCCTCAGTCTAGGTTTCATGGCGGTTCAATTGCAAGACCAAAATCAAGTTCGTAAGACCATTATTTTATAATATCTTTCAAAATGAAATTGTGAGTGTTTTTCTTCAATATTGGTATGTAGTTCATTATTATACTTATTTCTTTTTCATTTGAAGATGGAAAGTCTAGCGCTATTCCTTTAGAGTCGGCAACTATTAATGAAACTCCTTAGTGTAAGTTTCATGGTGGTTCAGTTCCAAGATCAAAACCAGGTTTGTAAAACCATTATTTTATAAACCTGGTTTCCAAGTTTCAAGGATATTATAAAATAATGGTTTTACAAACCTGGTTTTGATCTTGGAACTGAACCACTATGAAACTTAGACTAAGGAGTTTCATTAATAGTTGCCGACTCTGAAGAAATAGCGCTAGACTTTCCATCTTCAAATGAAAAAGAAATAAGTATAATAATGAACTACATACCAATATTTAAGAAAAACACTCATCAATTGCATTTTCAAGGATATTATAAAATAATGGTCTTACGAACCTGGTTTTAGTCTTGCAATTAAACCGCCATGAAACTTAGACTGAGGAGTTTCAATAATAGTTGCCGACTCTGGATGAATAGCGCTAGACTTTCCATCTTTAAATGAAAAAGAAATAAGTATAATAAATAATAATAATAATAATAATAATAATAATAATAAACTACATACCAAAATTGAAGACACAAAAGCAAGCAACCAAATACACCACTTGACTCGAAATTTTCTTCTGATTATAGATCTGGGCTCTAATTTCCCAAACGAAACTTGAAAACACAAAAATGGTGTAAACAAAAACAGGATCGAAAAGCTTGGAACACGCGAATGGCTTGGGATTAAACAAAAAGGGCGAATAGAAAAGATTCTAGGATGTTCCAGGAACAAGAATCAACTTGTATTTTCCTTGTTCGTTGCTTGAATCGACAGAAACAAAGGTTTGAAATTTGCTCAATAATGGTGGTCTGTTTTGAAGTACTTCTGACACATTTTCCGTGCATTTGACGGTAGATTTAGGCTTAGGAAGTGTTTAGAGTGTTTGGGTTCAATTCGTTTTGAGTTATTGTGAAGTTTTGGTGTATTTGTGATGTGGTGGCGGAGGTGGTGAAGTTTTAGAGTGTAATTGCTTGCTTTTATAGTAGAAATTAGGTCTAGTGGCAATTGGTTGTAATAATGTTGCTCTTTGAAGGGTCAAAAAGTAAACTGTCAAATGTGAGGTTTTTTAATATTTTTGTTAAATGAAAAAATAAGTTTATGATGTGGAAGTGGTGATGTGTCATGATGTGATTGACCTATGAAGAAGATGTTTTTTGGTGTGATAAAGAATATGCTCTTGAGTGGAGAAATAATATGATACGAAACTACTAAAGATTGTCTTGAAAACATGTAAGGAATTTGACCTTAACTGCGACCTGCCGGTAAAACCAACACTATAAAGTTCTTATCTCCAGAACAAAGGAAAAACTCATTTCAAGTTGTGTTATGAGAATTACACGAGACTCCTCTTTATAGCATATCCTTACATAATAGGATTTATTGTCTACTACCATACATTTATCAAAGGAATCACCAAAATGAGCACTAAGTAAATAAAATCTCACTAGCCCTTATAATGACTTAGTGTACCACTAGGACGCATTTAGAGTGCCTAGGAGATAAAACTAAAAGTCATCTAAAAACCACCTACAATAGAAAACAAAATCACATGTTAAAATAAAGAAAATTTGACTTAACGAAAATCACATGTTACAATAGATTGGAGGCACCTCGAATGGTGGGATAGCTGGCCCAAGAATTTAAAGTTGCTCCATACCCAAGGTGAGCATCGAACCCTCAACCCTTGGTTAAGGGAGGATGAACCCATGCCGCTCAACCACACCCCTTGAGTTTAATTATTTTTTATTTAGTCCAATATTATTTTCTTAGCATGGAAATTGGGCTTCAAGTTGGGCTCAAAACAACTTATCCAATTGTAGAAAATTAAACCTTCCACCCTTACACTTAACCCCTCACCCCTACAAACCACCTCATAATCCAATTTTACTCTTTTTTTTATTATTAAATTTTTACACTTTTATTTTTGTTCACCCCACATTGTGTTCTGGTATGATAATTTTACCAGTTCTTTAAGAATTGTTACCGGAACATTGAGAAAATTTGTTCCGGTTTAAAAAAATGTGCAGAGCTTTAAAATTATGTACCTTGCCATTGATGTAACGTGCAACCTACAGTTTAAAGTGATTACATTCTTAAACACCACTAATTAATCCATAGCCATGGCCCATGAAAAACAGAATCAAACAAGCAAAAGTCACACACAACAAATAAAACCTAACATCAATCTAACACAAAACAAAAAGGAAAAGGAAAGGAACACATTACAGTAAAAAAACAATTTAATAAAATCAAGGAAAATTAGTGGTAGAGAAATAGAAAAAGAAGAGGAAAGTTATTCTTGCATTCATTATCGGATATGTGCTACTCCGCCACTTAAACGGGTAGTCGGAGCACATCGGTTTAAATGGCGGCGCGGCAGCGATGAGAGCAACTACTACAATCGATAGAGGTAGTCGGCGTCGGCACCGACGTAGTACTCGGAAAGGGAAGATGCAACGACGGAGGTTTAAGGAGCTTTAACGATCTACGCAATGACAAAAATAAGTTTTCTTCCTACTGCATTTTTTAACAATAAAATAATATTTTTTTCAAGAACAACCAAATCGGAACACTTAATCTAAGTCTTCCGGTAAACTTTTTAGTAAATTTTATAAAACTGGAATTAAAACATTTTTATCTACCGAAACACAGTAAGGGGTGAACAAAAATAAAAATGTAAAAAATTTAATAATAATAAAAGGGTAAAATTAGATTATCAATGGTTTGTAGGGGTGGGGGTTAAGTGTAGGGGTGGAAGATTTAATTTTTCCAATTGTAAGAAATTGAGCCAAGTTGGTTCAGTCTCCAATGTATATCGACCTTCTTTTTCTTTGATTTTGATGATTAGACTTTTTAAAGTTTGATTCATCCTCATAATCTTGGACCTAGTCATAGGACCTCCTATCTCGAGCAAAGGATCTTTAGATGAGTTGGTCACATCTCCATCAGAATATTCTTTGATGCTCTTATTCTCTATTTTTTTTATGCACTTAAAATTAAAATGTGATGAATAAAAATGAACGAATGAAAATGAATTGAAATGTATTTTTAAGAATTTATGCAAAATTAGCGAAGGGAACATTATTTTTTTTTGAAACTATTTTTGACATTTCTTATAAAATAAGAAACAATTTTTAGAAATAATATATTTATGAAAACTAAGATGCAAAGTTAGGGTATTACACTCTCCCCATTCTTTTTTTTGTTGTTGTTATATATATATATATATATATATATATATATATATATATATATTGTTAATTTCAATCGGGTCAATATTAAACAATATATAACTCATATGTAATTATTAGCGTCTTTCCCCCCAATTGTCTTCTCTATATAACTATTATACTTTGTCTCAAAATATAAAAAAAAATATAAATAAATTGAACAAAGTTGATACATTTACTTTAAATTTTAACTAAATACATCAATTTATGACCAAAATTATATTTTTAAGGCAAAATCTCTAATATTTCTGTATTGCTTGCTTCTGCTATTTTCTAGAAAGTTCCAATCTTCCAAAGTCGGTCATCAACTTTTCCAATACTCGGTCTATGTTCACACACGTTTATTTATTTAAAATCAATACCATGGGTTATCGTTGTTTTTTAATTTGTGTCGCACAAATTTTTGGCGGCTCCTCCTTTACCACGCAAATGAATAAATTAATACTCTCCTCTATTCAATTATATAAGCACTTTGATTTTTTTACGCATATTAAAAAAAAAGTTAGTAGTATAATTATTATGTCTTGTTTGTATATGACTATTACTAAATTGTCTTTTGTTGCATGTGTATTTTATTTGATTTTTTAAATTCCAATACAAATTAGAGTAATAATTAGGAGTATATGTAAAAAAAAGGCTTAAACATCCTTTTAGTCCTTGTATGTATACTAAATTTTACTTTTAGTCTCTGTATATGATTTTATTCCAAAATAGTCCATGTATCAACCAAATTTTTTGTTTCTGGTCCCTAAAGCAAAAATCTGCAGGAAAATTCTTCTCAAGTTACCTGCTGATTTTCCTGCGAGCGAATTTTCCTGCAGATTTTTGCTTTAGGGACCAAAAGCAAAAAATTTGATCGATACAGGGACTATTTTAGATTAAAATCACATACAAAATTAAAACCCAAAATTTCACGTTGAAACCTAAAAAGTAATAAATACATTTAGTAATTTGTAAAGGACTTATATTTTAGAACTAAACTTTTTTAAAAAGGTACTTATATAATAGTATATAATAGTAGGACGGAAGAAGTACTCCCTCCAGCCTTAATTATAAGCAACTTTTCACTTTTTAGATTCATTGAATAACTAATGTATCCAACCTTAATTATAGACCAAATACATTGATTATTCAATGAATGTAAAAAGTGGAAAGTTGCTTATAATTAAAACCGGAGAGAGTATCATATTTATGCGTTTTTTCTACATAGGCATCCACATTCCACATCATGAATTTATTAAGAAACTTTCCAGAAATTTCCAATATGGTACTTAGTCGTACAAATTAATCAATTGGTCAACTCACGCCACGCGCATTCATCTTTATAAATACTTTACCCAAATTTGCATCTACTAATTTTAGCATCTTATTAAGACAAAAAAACAGAAGTATCTTTTTGAGTCAAAAAAAAAAAAAAAATCTTTCTTAGCTTTGATGTTTTTATTTTTTCCTTTTAAATTTTGATATCATCAAAAAATATATTAATTTGATTGCTACAATTTGTATCTATATATATACATACATATATGCATCATGTGAGTTCCTTGTAAAATATTTAGATCATAAAAAAGAGTTGTATTAGTTTGTGATATGGTTATTATGGACAAGGTAAGCCAATATGAACGTGTGTTCAAACGGTTTGATGAAAATGGAGATGGTAAGATATCGCCGGCTGAGCTGCGACAATGTGTTGAGGCCATCGGTGATGAGAAGTTATCAACGAAGGATGCAGAGGTGGCGGTGACGATTTTGGATTTGGACGGCGATGGATTGTTGGGGTTTGATGATTTTGTGAAGTTTGTGGAAGGAGGAAAAGAGGAAGATAAAGTGAATGACTTGAAAGAGGCTTTTAAGTTGTATGATATGGATGGAAGTGGTTGTATCACACCAAGGAGTCTTAAGAGAATGCTTAGTAAGTTAGGTGATTCAAGAAGTATAGACGAGTGTCAACTTATGATCTCTAAGTTTGATCT
The DNA here is from genome assembly GCA_951804385.1 of Trifolium dubium. NCBI lineage: Eukaryota > Viridiplantae > Streptophyta > Magnoliopsida > Fabales > Fabaceae > Trifolium > Trifolium dubium. Next base: position 7,705,503 of record OX638072.1, on the reverse strand, counting down.
TGATGGTGATGGAAAAATCAGTTTTGATGAATTTAAAGTTATGATGTTGTAATATATGAGTTTGTTCATATTCTTTGAATTATTAATTGATATAGTATTCGTTAATAAGAGACTGGTTTTTCTTTTGAGTAAAAGAGACTTGTTATGTTTTAGATTTATTAAATAATTGATATATTTAACTATGTTATAGATTAAATATAGATATATTATAATTGAAAAAATAAAAATAAAAAGTCAATTTTTTTTTGACAATTTTAATGAATGATATTTAGTTATTATAATATTTTAAAAGATAATATTTTTTTTCAAAAAATACTAATTTTTCTATTATTTAAAACCTATCGTACCAGTACAATAAAATTTATCTATTGTATCATAGAATTTTCCTTTTAATTAATCATATACAATTATTGCAAAAGGGGCAAAGTGCTATTTTGAAAATAGGGCTAAAGTCGCAAGGTGTTAAAAGTTAAGAAGTCAAAAATGCAATTCAACCTTTGTTTGTATCCATTTATCTCTAAATAGTTTTGTTGTAAAAAAAAATTTCTTATTATTATTGCAAAAGGAAAATAGGGCTAAAATCGCAAGTTTTTAAAAGTTAAAAAGTAAAATATACAATTTAACCTTTGTTTGTATCCATTTATATTATCTCTAAATAGTTTTTTTGTAAAAAAAAATTCTTATTATTTTGCCAAAAAGAAAAGAGAACACAAATCTATCTTATAATATTTGATTGGTAATAACATGCCAAACTACATACCATAACACATGTAAATATAATATAAGCATTCAAATAAACATGTAAATAGACTTAAAAATAGGAAACTTTCACTTAATGGATTTTTCACATATTGCTTCCACAAGTGGTTTGCAAGAGCTTTCACTCATCAAAATATGATATTCCTCATTTGGCAATTCCTCTACTAATCTTGACATCTTCTCAACAATCTCTCTTGCATTAGGCCTCAAAGAACAATCTTCCTCCACACAAGCTCTTGCAATATTAGCCACTTTCAAAGCTGCATCAAATGAGTAATTTTCCCCTAATGCACTATCAATCCACTCTCTTAGTAATAATTCATTCACATTATTTTCTAACATCAAAGTAGTCTTTATTTTATCACTAAGCCAAACATTTCCTTCACCTTTATCACTTGATCCACTTATAGGTGTTTGACCAAATAAAATTTCTAACAAAACAATACCATAAGCAAATATATCAATGCTTGTTGAAACTATACCTTGGTGAACATATTCAGGTGCTAAATAACCAATACTCCAAGAAGCATAATTAGTTGAATAAAATTTAGAATCTTCAGTTTCATTTTCAACTAAACTTGCCATACCAAAATTACCTAATTTAGCACCAAATTCTTCATCTAAAAATATGTTCCTACTCTTCACATTTCTATGCACATAACTTGGATTCATAACATGGTGCATGTAATCTAAAGCTTTAGCTACATCAAGACAAATCTTAAGCCTTTGATCCCAATTCAAGAAACAGTAACAAGAAGAAATGAACTGATTCTTGATGGCCAAGCCACCATGAAGCCAATCTTTCAATGAACCATTTTTAGCATACTCAAAAACCAAAAAAGACTCTGAATCTGATGACCCTTCTGAAAGACTTGTTCCAAGAAGGTTAATTATGTTTGGATGATGATGAGTTTCGTCATGAAAAAGGCCGAGATCTAATTTCGACACCATTTCTGTTTTTATTCCTTTGATTGCCATGTTTTTTCCATTTAAACAACCATGGAAAACTGATCCATCAATGTGACAATTTGAACTGAAATCCTCAGTTGCTTTTCTCAAATCTTCAATTGTGTATGACTCAAGCAACATCTTGCGCGGCGTCGCATCGATGATTTTACTGTCAAGTGTATCTTGTGACCCTTCAAATGAAACTTTCTTATCGCTTGTAGTTCTCACACTTTGATTCAGATGTTGTAGCTCCATATCTCTTTCTTTGCATGAATTTTCTTCCACCTTCTTTTGCTTCAACCACATGAAAAAAAATGCTACCATTAAAGCAAAGAAAACACCAACTGCAACACCAATTAGGCCAATATAAAGTTCACTTTTTTTCATTGTTGGCTTCTTGTGTGGACTAATAATCACTGGATTATTGTTTGTTCTTGGAAAATCTGAATTAGGTTGTTTTGGTTTAGCTAAAGAATCAAGGAAAAACAAAGGTTTCTCATTCAATGGAAGTAGAATAGAGGTAAATGGTTCTAAGCTTCTAGTTCTAAGAACTTCTTCTGATGAAAAGCTATTAGCAGTAATAATAGCTTCCTTTGTAATTTTGAACTTTAAGGCTAAATTTGAAATTGTATCATTTTCAATTATAGGATAAGAAAGAAGAAAATTTGGTTTTGGTATAACAAAAGAAGAAAAAGGGCAAGCACATTTCAAAGGGATAATCAATTTGAGTTTAGAATCAATGTTCCAAGGTGAGACACCAATGTTATTATCTTTGATAGCTTTACAAGTTGTTAAGCCTTCAAATGATTGAGAAATGTCATAAAAATTTTCTCCTTTGATGGTAGTTTTTGTTAATTCAGCTTCAAAAAAACCACCTTTTCTACATTTGCAATCAATTGGTATAAGAAGAGGATGGTTCTGTGGAAGAAACTCAGTTTCTGCTGAAAAACCATTGGTTTCTGCTATGGTAAACCTGTTAAGTCCTAAGTATAGGGTCAAGTTTGTGAGAGAGGAATAGTGAGAGTTTGTGAAAAAGAGTGCAAATGTTTCACAATGATGATTTTGTGACTCATTTTCATTGCAATGGTAGATAGAATCATGTGGTGATGTTGTCTCACAAGTTAACAAGTTTTCACCAAATGAAGATTGAAATAGACAAAGAAAAAAGACCAAAGTTTTCATGTGAAATGTAATCATCATTTCTACTGTGCCCATAACCACTTAGCTAGCTCTAACATGGATGTGTCCTATTAAAATAGAAACCCTTTTTCTCTCTTTCTATCTTGGAGACTGAATATTTTGGATCAATACAAAAAACTTATATGAAAGATCAAAGAATTTTTTCAATTTTTGAGATAGGTCTATTGGGAATCACAAAGTTTATTTTGCATATTTCTTACTCTTATTACAGCTATTTAGGTAACCCTTTTGAACTGTCCATGTGTATAACAAGAACCTCTCTGCTTATACTTGGGCCCTGTTTGACCCGGCTTATTTTCTACTTTTTTATTTTTTTAAAACGAAATAGAAAAGAATAAAATCAAATTTAACCATATTTCTTTTTAAAAGTATTAGAGAAATAAAGTAAAGAATTAAAAAATAAAAAGAAGTGGAGTCAAACACAATTTTTTCCTTCTTTACTATTTTTAAGGAGAAGAACAAAAGTAGAAATTAAGCCGGGCCAAACGGGGCGTTAGTAATTGCGGCAGTAAGGTTATTGATGTGATAGCCTCATTTAAGATTTATATTTTTGTTTATAATTTTTAAGATTTGTTTGTTATTTAATGATAAAGTTGGGATTCATTGACTTTATGAATAACTTTTGAGATGAGTTACGTCGTTTAATATCTTATTATTTACAATGTATTTTTATCAATTTTAGCGTTTATTACTATGATTATATATTAATGATCGAATGCACACATTTTTATATAAATCTGAAATTCTTAGCTCTGTAATCTAAACATTGATATTTACTTGTATTTTTAAAAAGTTTATTATGTGTTCATTTAAAATTATTTAACTATGTAAATAGTTTTAAAATTTCATAAAAATTTATAGAGTTGAACTATTCAACAATAATAAGTACTTTTAATTAGACGGTTAAATTAGTGAAATTCATCATGAATAATGAGTTATTAGGCTTAAATATGTAAAATATCTCTGCACTTTGAGCTCACTTGAGTTTTAATCCCTGTACTTTAATTTTTTTTCAAATTGACCCTGTATTTTAATTTTATTTTCAAAAAGGTCCCTGAACTCTTTTTTGATGACATGTTACTTGAGTTTTAATTATTGTACTTTAAAAAACTTTCAAATTGACCACATACTTTCATTTTACTTTCAAAAAGGTCATTGGACTCATCACTGCCAAATCATAAAAAGAAATGACATGTCATCAAAAAATGGGTGTAGGAACCTTTTTGAACGTAAAATGAAAATATAGGGTCAATTAGAAAGTTTTTTAAAGTATAGTGACTAAAACTTAAGTGACCCCAAAATACAGGAACTTTTACATATTTAAGCCGAGTTATTAAATAGAATAACTCATCTCAGAGTTACTCAATTAGTTAACGGATCTCATTCATATAAATATAAACTAGAAATATGTTTTTGTAATTTTATATATAGAGAACCACATATGTATAGTTATGATTTAGAATGAAAAAAGACAATGAATGATTGACTGTAAACAGATAAAAATATATTCCACCAAATTCCATAATATAAAAACATATTAGAGATATATCAAAATATCTACGATAATGCAGCTATGACCATAAACAAAATTTAAAGTCACGCATAATCTATCACAAAAATTGTTAACAGATAACAGATAAGACTAATTTCAATGATGAGTTAAAGACGGTCTCCCATGAATGCAAAAGAATCATATACATGGATAGCACTCTGCATCCCAAATACACATGCATCTTTTGTACATATATAAAAAAGCAAAGACCTCCTTGAAACTTTCCAAATGATATAATTAAGATGAGAATTCAGCGTTCAGATGATCATCATATCTATGAAGTAGTGTAGATAGAAATGATTCAATGAATAGAAAGTATAGACTTATGAAAAAGAGACAAATGAATTATGATGGTTAAACAATTTTTAAAATTTTGAAAAATTGCAGGGACTAAAATTACATGGATAAAATTTTTATAGAGATTAAAACATGACACTTTTTTTTTATAGGAACTAAACATATTTAACTCTAATTTAAATAACCAAAAAATTATCTGATCACTTTTAGTAAGATCTCTCCTTTCAACTACATTTTTATTCATTTTATAAGACTTGCGTACATGATTTTATTTCAGAAATCGAAATCAAATTTCACTTTAATCAGTATAATGCAAGTTGAAAATTTCTCTTTCCACCCTCCAACACTCTCTTTTCCCACTCCAATAGTCTCTCATACAAAAATCATTTTGGGGGGGGGGGGGGGGGGGGGGGTGGGGGAAGGGAGTATTGGAGGGTGGAAAGAGAAATTTTCATGCAGGTCTTGTGAACATATTTCTTGTTTATAGTGTTGAGAATATAGAGTTTCAATAATGAAAATAATTTAGAAGAGCATAAAATTGAGGAAGTTAAAATGTACTTGGGAAAAGAAACAAATCAGGAGATGGAGATTTGTTTCAACTTGTATCCACCCAAAGGATTCGAATGCGTCAAAGGTGTGGGAGGAATATTCATGTGATCAGCATTCAAATTAATCAAGTTATGCACATATGCAAAAGTAAATCTGCCCTATGTATGGAGATAGCAAATGGCCGGCAGTGAGAATTGAATATGTACTTGAATTATATGGTACATAGTTTGATTTTTATGGAAGACAAAAACTCTATTAAAAAAGGGTTAGGGAAGATCGTGAGGTGACTATAAACTAAAACTTATCAGCAAGTTTTCATTTTACTATTATCTCAACAATTTTTGGCTCACAAAGCTGCTTTTTAGATATTGATGAGCCGATCACTTTTGATTCGAGATCGGATGTTAGCATCTAAGGGCATCTTTTTGAGTCGGGATGATGTCTTCTCTGATGGTCTGGAAGCTGAATAATGTCTTTTTAAGAATGAGATTAGAAATAAATCTCTTTTAGGTGGTGTCTATTTTGGTTTTATTTATTGGTGTTCCGTTTATATGCGGCGCCTTTGTTTGTAGTTCCTCTTCTATCGGTCTTTGTTCGTCTTGTGCAAGACTCTATTTTAATAATAATATTTTCCTTTTAAAAAAATCGTGAGGTAGAGTCACTTACTAGAGTGAGTTCCAAGTTATTACAAAAGATAGCTTAATTGGTAATGGAAAAGCATTGAGCATGTATTTGAACTCCAAAATACGTGGTTCAATTCTTACAAAAAACAAAACCTCTATAGAGAAGATCGTAAGATAGTAGAGTACCTAATTATCTACTATATAAGAGTGGAGTCCTAGAGGTTATAGTAAGCCCCCTCTTAGAGAAGGACCACCAGGAGGTTCGGGTACTCATAATGTTGCCCTTTCTTATATTATTTTGTAATGCCTTTTTCGTGTTTTTTGAACAAGTTGTCTTACTCTATCTACTTCATTTTGTTATAAATGTTTATGAATAAGTTATTTGTTATGAATTCCACTGTATCTGCTTCTCTTTAACTCGTTGTATGTATGAGTGTTCATAGTTTGTTCTTTATTTTCTGCATGTTTGTTAACAAAATAATTAAGATATTATAATATGTTAATTAAGCATTGGTTCCATTATCTTTTAAATTTATCTAAACTGCTTTCTTGATGCTCATTTTGTTTTGTATGGAGAGTCATTGCGTTTTGAGTCTGGCTCCCGTTTGTTGATTGTTTTTATCGTTCATTTTGTTCAATAATTTATCTTTCTTATTATATTAAAATAAACATATCAAATTTTCTTGATGTAATTGGTGGAAGATTTTGACCAAATTCATCAATTTTATTTATTTATTTTCTTATAGGAAAAATTCATCAATTTTTTAAAACAAATTTAAGCTTTGAAACATGAGTAAGTAAATAAACTTTAAAATGGTAAAAAAGAGTTTGTCAAAAAAAAAGAAGGTAAAAAAGAGTCAAAAGTGAACAAATATACTACTCTCTTTAGTCTCTAGTCCATTTTATAAGAATTATTTGAATTTTTAGGTTTAATAAATAATTAATATATCTAATATCTATACATACATATAATAAAAAGAAAACATAGTTTTGGTGTAGCCTTTTTCTTAATACCCAAAATACCCTTGGTAGTTTTGTTTTCAAAATATTTAAATTTAAACTAACTACACAATCTATTTTACGGTTAGAATTTCGTAACCTTTCTCATTTGATAATTCTCCCTATAAGAGATCATACATGCATCTTCCATTACTATTTTCCATTATCATCCCATTTCTTTATTCTTTGTTATTATATCAAGCGGTAATTAAGAAGCAAAGTACAATGACATAAGAAGCAAAATACCAATTGGTTAATTCATTCAAAATACCAACAGGTTAGTTCATCTTAAATATATGTTCATGTTTCATAGCACTTTAATTTGACCATATTCAATACAATTACATTTTATGTTTTATAACATGATATCAGAGTAAGATCGATATCTACTTTAAAGGGAATTTTCTGCTGTATATTCTTAAGAAAATCAATTTTTTTGACTATACTTCAGATTTTCATTTCGATTCATTTTCTCTCTTTGCAAATCGTTGTCCTTCCATTTTGATTTCATTTTAATCTTCGCTTGATTCTAATTTTATAAACTTAAAATAATCTTCTACATAAATTAAGATAATATAAAATATGTACCACACAAACGGGCACGGAACGTGCTCGTTTGACCCGCTAGTATATTATAGACTAAATACATTAACTATTCAATAAATTTAAAAAATTGAGTTTTCTTATAAAAATAAAGGCTTTATGGCTTAAATACACTTTTGATCCTCTAAGTATTTTCAAGGTTTCACTTTGGTCCTTTAACTATTTTTCGTTCCGTTTTGGTCCTCTAACTTTCATTCTGTTAACTTACTTGGTCCTAACCGTTAGAAAAATGTCAAAAACGAGATGTAGAAGCCTCTATTGAAAAAACGGACATCAAATTTGGATTCAGCATGACTGCCGAGAGGTTTTGGAGTATCGTTTCGTAAGTTTTCGTGACTGGAAAGATCACCGGTGATGTGAACGGAGACGGTGATGGAGGAAGCGCAGTACACGATGAAGAAGAAGGTTTATGGCCACGTGGAGTTTTCCTATTGGATCTCACACCAATCTACCAAGTCCGTAAATGTCACGTACGCAAAATTAACGTTTTTTGCATTTTTTTAACGATAATTAGGACCAAATAAATTAACATAATGAAAGTTAGAGGACCAAAACGGAACGAAAAGATAGATAAAGGACCAAAACGGAATGAAAAATAATTAAAGACCAACGTGAAACCTTAAAAATATTTAGAGGACCAAAAGTATATTTAAGCCAAAAATAAAAGACTAGAGGGAGTAAAATGTTGACTCAACAACATTAATGGTACTTTTTTTTGTTACAAAACAAAATTTCGCCAACATTAATAGTATCTTTTATTTAGACAAAATATTTTTTTGTTACTAATATTTAGACAGAATATTTGATCATAATTAATTGCAATGATTGATACATCAATATATAACGAAAAATTAAACATCCGTAAATAAAAACGAAAAATTAAACACAAAATCATGAAATCCAATGCAAAATGCGTATGAAATTAAAACGTGTGATTGTATTACAGTTCATAATTTCATTCTTTCCATCTCTGAATTCCGTGTCCTTATACATACATACAAATTAATTGTACATATGCACTGCCGACCCCTCTTCTTCTTCCTCCCCACAAGAAATCTCCCTTCTATGCTCTTCAATCTTCTCCCTCACCACAACATTCAACGCCGCCGTTTCTCGCCGTCGCATCCCTCTTTTTCTTCGTGGTATAAACATTGTGATTGTTAGGGACTTAGGGTACGGTTTATGTAATATGTTACAAACATGTGACTGTTAAGTAGGATATGATTCATAGAGTTAAATTTTTCAATGATCAAACTTTATATATGCTTATTATAACTTAACTGTTTCATTTTTTTGTATATAATATAATTTGTAATACAAAAAATAGCGATCAACTAGTCTGTTTACCTTATATTCATATGTAATTAATTAAATTATACATGTACAAATAGATATAATTTGTTCTTATTTTGGTTTTTGGTTTTTTTACTTTGAAGTTATTTACCTGTAGATCATATGATACTAATTACTTAAGAGGAGGAGACAAATTTCTCAAGATCATACACAATGCAGTATTCTTCTGCCGAAATGGTGAACTCAAAATATATATTACTCTTTATTTTTTTATCATTAATTTTTTCCACCAATTACATAAAGTATACAAAAAAGATTTGGCAGCACAGTTTGTTGTTCGTCTATGTTTTGTTCATGTATGATTATCTTAATATATAAAGAGGACACAAACTTGTTTTGTAATGTATGTTTTATCTTTTATTTTCAGGTTTGTGTTTTAAAAGTAAATACACAATGTGAAGCATGTAAAGTAAAGGTGATGCAGATCTTGCAAAAAATTCGTGGTATTTTCCTTTTTCCTAATTACTCCTTCAAAATGTGAATTCAAAACATGACTTGTGTTCTTCTATTGAAATTGTAACAAACAATGTAAAATATGTATATCATGTCATGTTATATTCATTCTATATGTTGAATTTAAAATCGTCGGCGTATGAAATCTCTGATAAGTGCTAAACATACTTGTCTATGTTTTCATTCTACCGTTGCTTCATAAACTTATGACTCATGAAACTGTTTTTTGGATTCTGATGGGGCGATCACTTTTGATTCGAGATCGGAGTTAGCATCTAGTAGTATCCTTTAGGGCCGGGTTGATGTCTGTTTTGGTGGTTTGGAAGCTGATGAGTGACTTTCTAAGAATGGGATTAGAAATATATCTCTACTAGGTGTTGTATGTTTTGATATTTTCATTAGTGTTCCGTTTTTATTCGGCGCTTTTGTCTTGTAGTTCTACTTTTATCGGTCTTTGTCCATCTTGTGCAAAGACTTGATTATTATTAATAATATATTTGCTGTTCAAAAAAAAAGTGCTCTTTGAGTCTTGAGGTCTGTCTAACGTAGTGTGCCCTTGAGACCCAGCTTACCTAAACTTTTTTCCAAAAAAAAAAAGTGCTCTTTCAGTCTTGAGGTCTGTCTGACATAGTGTGCCCTTGAGACCCGGCTTACCTAAACTTTTTTCAATAAAAAAAATATTAAATTTTAAATTGGGAATAAGTATCCATTTGGTTTGTCCATAAATTTTAATTTTTAGTCCAAAATTGTTTGAATGGACGGCATGACCAAGGTTCATACCCTAGCTAGTTCCTTCTCTTATGTGTGTGAGTTTTCAATGGTTTGTTGTCATTTCGTTTATCTACCAAAATTACATATATGATTTTGATTTTTTTTACCATACACTTAATTTCAGGAGTATACAATATAACTATTGATGGAGAAGAAGGGACAGTGAAAGTTACTGGGAGAGTAAACCCAAATACATTATTGAGTGTGCTAGAAAAATATGGAAAACATGCAGAAGTTAAGTATGTAAAGTTTGAAGGTGAAGTTGTTGAAAGAAATCTTAATTATTATGGTGATTATGGATATAATCCCTATAATGGCATGGAATATTGTTCATATCCACAACCATTGCCATATCCTCAATATGAAGGCTATCATAATCTACACTATCCACATTTTTCTCAACCACCTTATCCGCCACCACCTCCTCCGCCAGGACCATTCTGGACGCCGCCACAACCTCATCCGCAGGCAGTACCACCTCCTGTGTATGGTTATGGACCTCCTCCTCCCATGCCGAATATGCCACCTCAAAATCTCCCCGCGGAAGAAACATCAAGACAAAACCAATGTGCAATAATGTAGGAAGTACTATTGCATGTCTTGTATAATGCAATGTTACAACATGAGATGTTTGAGTATGCAGAGAAGACCTAAGGTCATGTTTGGAATTTGATGGCTCAGATGATTTGATGATCATAACCTTGCCACTTAAGGAAGTGGATTCACCATTCTTTAATCTAATTAATTAATTCATTTAGTTGACTTTGGAACATGTCAACAATTGATGACATGTATTTGCCTCTTGATCTTCTTTGGAAGAGGTCAATAATCATGCTTATTTGGATTGAGTTTGAATTGGCATTTCAATTAATAATTTCATGTGGAAATTTGCTATTATTTATTTTTTGCAAGTCATACACAGATTCAGCATTTTCTCACATTTGTATGTTTTTCTTACATTGTATTTGTATATTTGTTCTCCGATCGAAATATTGCTTGTCAGGACGTCTCTGTTGTTTTGATTGTCCATGTGCAGGATGTTGCAAAGCCGGCGTTTTGGAGACTTGACCAAGTACATGATTAACTTGTCAACAAAATTAATGGCTACACTGTTTCAAAATATATACGAATTATAGCTAGATTTTTTCGTATAAAACTCTAGAAATAAACAGAAAAAAGAAGGCAAATACACAACAACTATAAATTTATATTTGCAATGAAGTGACCTAGCTAGCTAGGATATAGAATCTGCATCTGCTGTGGCTTGAACTTGAGCTGCATATTGTAAATTCCAGAGGACATCTTCAAATGAAGGACGAGACGAGGATTGTGGAGATATGCATTTGGTTGTGATAGATATTGCAATTGATAAAGACTCTTGATAACAACTTGTCAACACTACTGGATCTACTATTCTTTTTCTACCATCATGACTGTCAAAGGATGCCTGCGCGCGGTTCACATAAGAATCGAAAGAATAAAACAAAATAAATATTGAATTAAACAATGCTAGAAAAATTGTATGAGTATTTTAAAAGGTTTTACCTTTTCATTAAGAAAGAATGCTTCTCCTTTCTCACTTGCTATGGATCCAGCAATTGATTCAAACAATATGAATCCGAAATTATAAACATCATCCTCTAATTCTTCCCTTTGGCTGCAAGAGAAAGAAAAGTACAAAAAATTGTTGGTATTCATTCATTTTTACAAAAAATCTATTGAGTAAATGGACATTTTGATGTGAGACAGTAGTTTTTTAAATGTATCGAAACTGATAAAAGGAAGACACATTTTATTAAGGACCAAATCAATTAACGAAACATACATTGGAGAACGGTAGTGACCGACAATTTCTACCACATGCAAGACATATTCAATGACCTAAACTACTTTTCACTCAAAAATATTTTAAACACTGACACAAATCCAACTAAAGCGTCCCTGTGAGCTTAGCTCAGTTGGCTACATTGCATGAAATATGAAAGCAACAGTAAGATTCCAAGATAGTTAAGAATCTACTTTCAAGTTATCTTACAGAAGTAAGAAAAACTAGTTACCGATTAGGAAACATACCAAGATTTCGGAATCACTTCCATTATCTGTAAAACACAGAAAGCAACAGAGTCACTCTATGCTAGAATCAAGCATAACAAACCAGGTTAAGCAGATTAAAAGAATAGAAAGCAACAATACCTCAATGTTTTCGATCTCATCGGCAATCAAGGACATACCATAGTCGCTTAGTTTGGGAAAATGTCGTTCATGAAGTAAAACATTGTTCGTCTTTAATTTGTTTCTAAAACAACCAGGTATAATTCCAGTATGTAAAAAATGCACAGCCTTGGCAACTCCAATTAAAATTGCCAATCTATCAGACCATTTTAGTGCCTTATCCGGTGAAAATTCTGCATGTTTTAATTGATCAAGATTAGTTTTTTGAGCATTTAATACAGAACGGTATGAGTACGACACAAACTAATAATAAAATTAGAGGTTATAAAATCGAAAATGTTTCAAATATCATAATTATTGTTGTAACAAAAAAAAATTATTCATCCAAGTCAAGCTTAACAAAAAAAAATGTGTCAAAGTTTGTCAAATTAGTTTGTTAATCAACTAGTAGTAAACTGCATTTAGTTAGTTAGTTATGGTTGTTGCAAGTTTGTTAGTCTGTTAACAAACTTCTGTTGAAGTAAGCTTCGGTTGTGAGGTTTGTTTTCGCTGTGCAGTCCTCTACTTCCCGGCATTCACTGAACTTTCACAAAATCCGTATTACATTTATTCAACAGGAAACCTTGAGGCGCCATTAGTGACAACAGTACTCAATAGCAAGAACTGTCGTTCCTGGACGATTGTCATTGAGATTTGAATGAAAAGTTTTCAAGAGTCACTGAGTTTGCATCGCAACTTTACAACGTGAATTGTACGTATAATATGCATTAAAATTGTGTTGTGACACTAACCTGACAAATGGGTGCGATAATCGCCATTTTGCACATACTCGTACACAAGATGAAGCTTGTTGGTACTAGCACCATCGTTTCCATTACAATCGATACAATGACCTAAGAGACTAACCAAATTTGGATGGTGAAGCTTTGAAAGTAAATCCAACCGTGCTTTGAGATTTTGCATTGAGAATTTCTTTTTTAAAGCCAATGATCTTATCATCACATAACATCCATTCTCTAGTTTACCTTTGTACAACTGAAATGAAGCAAAACACTGAAGATTATAGGAAGCATACATAAACAATATGATCAAATATGTTTTTCTATTCAAAAAGTACCGTAGTTTTCGGTTTTACTTTCAAAAAAAATGTGTTTCATTTTATTTCTGTCTCTCAATGTGTCAATTTTCGTCTCTATTATAGAACGATAAGCTAGCTATATGAGCCGAAATCGACAATTTTTAGAAATAAGATAGATAAGATGAAAAACATGTTTATCAAATATTTTGAGTAATTGAAGGATACCTTTCCTATGGATCCTTCACCAACATAAGTTGACAAATCAAAGTTTCTTGTGATTTCTTTCAATTCTTCAATTGAAAAGTGTCTGCTACTTGAAGTAGCTTGTATCCCTATTGTTTGAGAAATATATCCTGAAATAAATCGAAAATAACACATGACTATTTTAAAATATCATTTAGTATCTAGAGACTCCTTGCTAGTGGTGTTGGCTTAGGACCTTAGAGTATGCTCCTCACAAGGTCTCAGGTTTGATTCGCTTTGGTGCCAATTTCGGTGGGCTAGTCCATACAAAACAAAAACTCTAGCTTTAAATGCGGCCTCCGCAAGACACTAATGGACGGGGGGATTGAACCCTCAGATTAGTCGGTCCTTGGACCGAACACCGAGTTTTCATAAAAGAAAAAAAGTATCTAGAGACTCAAAATTTGTTGAGCCATGACAGCAGAACATAGGCACTGTTTGGATGAACAACTATATTAAGTGCTTATAACATTAATGCTTATCATATGAATGCTTATACGTATAAGCCATTTCTATGATAAAAAATCATCATACAAAATCATACTGTTTTCATATTTGCCATAAACTGTTTTTATAAGCTATCATAAAGAGTTTATGGAAATAAGCTGAAAACAGCTTATGCACTTGTCATAAGATGTTTCCATACATAAGCTCTTCTAAATAGTCTCACAAGTGCTAAATCAAAATAAATCAAACCAAATCGGCCGATTATTGTACTTACTTGCGCTAGCAAGAAGTTCAGAGGAAACTCCTGTTGTTGAATTTTCTTGAGCAATCTTTGGCAACATCTCATGTCTATATATCTCTCTTGAATGCTTCTTTCTGAAAAAGAAAACTCCAAAAGCTAAAAGTAAAAGAAAAACAACAACAATGATTGCAACTGCAGCAACAATTTCCCATCTCCAAAAATTCATCTTTCTTGAACTAGATTCCTTACAATAAGAACTATTGTTCTTATTCTGAGGTTGAGAATTAACTGATAAACAATTTCCACCAAATTTAACAACTCTTCTATCAGAAGAAGTGCTTTCCAAGCAAGAAGGAATTAAACCACTTAACATGTTACTAGAAATATCAACAAATCCAAGTTTGCTTCCACATTTTAGTTTCTTTGGAATTGAACCACTTAGATCATTGTTTGCCAAATTCAGATAACTAATATTATTCAAAGAGAACAACTGCGACGGAGGCACCCCGCTAAGATGATTCGACGAAAGATCAAGATGTTGAAGTTGATTCAATTCACCAAACTCACTAGGAATCTCGCCGGAGAACGAGTTTTTACCTAGCAATACCGTGACTACGGATTTCGGTATCAACGGTAACTCAGAATCAAAACTATTTTCTCTTAAATCCAGCACATGTAACCTCGAAAGTGCCGCGAGATTCGGTAATGCACCAGATAATTCATTGTGTGAAAATGAAATATAAGTAAGATTCTTGATCTTGCATAGTGAAAAAGGAAATGCACCCTTTAAATCATTATTCTTCAAACTCAAAATACTTAGATTAGACAAAGGTTCAAAAATATTAGGCAATGTAGTATTAAAGTAATTTCCATCAAGTGTTAATATTTGAAGATTCACCAATGTAGCTATCTTTGGTGGAATAGAACCAAATAAAAAATTTGAACTCAAATCCAAAACTTCAAGAAAAGATAACCTATGAATCTTATCACAAAGTGGACCCCATATTCCTAAAGAAACCAAACTAAGTACCTTTAAACTTGTTAACCTTGTTAATGTTGTAACAAAAGAATCAATAGAGAAACTTTTGGAAAGTGTTTGATTTGGAACTGGATATCCATTGAATTTGAATGAACCCTTTACATTTTTATTGTTATCTCCCATAATTTTGAGCTCAGTTACTGAATTACCCTCACATTTAATGCTTAGTTGTACAGATGGAGGAATACTACAAAGGTTAGAATTGTAATTTTCAAAAATTTGCAGAGATGTAGGGTATTCAAGATACTTCCTTAACTGTAAAAGAACTTGAGTTTGAGAAAATTGTAGCTCATGAGTACTATGCATGAAGAAAAACAAAGAAAGAAAAACAAGATTAAGATAAAAATATGCCATTAAGGTTGTTATCTTAAACAAAACAAAAGATAATACATTAAAGTTTCAACTTTCAAGGATGTATAATGAGGTTGTTACTTTATACTATTAATTAAGTTTCATGAGCAAAAGCATAAGGATAAGGATAAGAGAGAAATTGTAAGGAAAATGAAAAACAAAAGAATGAACCATTGAAGGAGAGAATTTATGGTGCTACAGTGAAAAATATAGTTGGTTGAAAAGTGAACAATGAGGAGACGTGAAGGATGAGAATGGAGGTAGTTGGAAGCATTGGACATTAAATATTTAACAGTGTTGCTGCTGCAGATAGTAACTGCAAAGCAATGTTTTTAAACTACTTTTCAGTTAACAAAAATTTGTGTAACTGTACTCTAGAGTTTAGCTTAATTGGTGTATGAATATTGCAACGCAAAGTGTAAAATTAAGATTCAAACTTTGATATGTCTATTTATTCTTTTTTGAAAGGTGAAATTCTAATCACACTAGGCTAATTGATAAAAAAATTGTGTAATTTAATCTAAATTTTGCATTACATATGTCAATTTTTGTTGAGAAATTTTTCTTTATATTTTGGGATGGAACTAGTATCGTGGTAGTATATTTTTAAATTATTACATATAATAATTTTTTTTGTATAAGGTCTATTTTTTGAATTCGATGTCCAATAATAATCTAAATTTTATAATATTTATGTAAAACTACATTTATTTCATAGAGAAAACTACTTTATTTTGTCAAAAAAAAAACTACTTTATTACTAATAATTCCAATTTTAAACTTTTTATATATTTTTGTTTAAACCTTTGTAGGGATGTTAACTTATCAATGTAATGGAGATCGAAGATCTGCGCGTAAATTTTTCTATTTGATGCTTACGAGTGAAGATTTTTTATTTTTTATTTTCACCATTAATTTAATCTGATTCAGAGATCAGTTGTATTTGATGTTCACCAGTGAAGATTTTAATCAACAATGCTTTTACGGAATAGGAAATAGTTCAGCATAATGACTCGTAAGAGGAAATTGTAGCTGAAACTTTGATTATTTTGTAGCAGCATTATTTACCACAGGTAGTTCTAGATGATACGGAAAAGATAAAACAAGCATGGGCAATTAACATGGGTATAATAAATACTGAAAACGGTGTTCATCTCCAACAAAACTATAAAACAAAACATACGGATTACGTGCAGCTATGGCCTATGAGAGTACCATACCATGTCTATAGGTTCAGCTCTGCCATACTCTCAATCATTCTTAGAGAATTAAGTGTGTTTGATCTGTTAATAAAAAAAGAGATTAGACGGGATAATTTCAGTTGTACTGTGTTTAATTTTACAATTGGTATCGAGAAAAAATTGAAAATCAAAAGATTGGACAAAAGTAGATATTTATGTCTCTCACTAAACAACATGACAACTTTTTATCCTCAGTACAAATTGTCTAAATTACTAAAATAACATTTTCACCACCAAGAATCATACCGAATAAAATTTATTCAATATCTAAAATATTTGTTATATGTTGTTAGGTCTTATGATATGATGTATTATTATATTCAATATTTTTATTTTACATATTAAACTTAAACGGACTTTTAAACTAAAATAAGAGCATCATTATCCACAATAGTTAGAGGCAATGAAGAAAACAAAAAATTAAGGCTGGAAAGATAGAAATGGTCTCGTCATGGAAAAACAAATTAAAGGGGAAGATACAATGTCATAATTTAAGAGTAACAAATTGAATTTATTGAAACATTACAAAAGTTACTACCTTTTGAATCTATAAACAATCCAGGTATGATGGTAAATTGGTAATGATCATTTGACCCCATTTGAATTTTATATTGCTGTGTTTATTAATATACAAAACAATTAAGGGAAAAATGAGCATCAGACACAACAATAGTGGCATGAAACAATATGTGTGTCGATGCTTAAGAGTTAAGATGCCATCCATATGATGCTCATGGTGAATACTAAATAGCAATTAAATCCATAACATTCTACCATAATCATGATTAATAGCACTAATTTTACTATGTGAGAAAAAAAGTTTGTAGTAAGACCTTAGACAGACACACACCTTTTCCTTATAAGCAGAATATTGTTACGCCATTATTATATGGAGAAAAGAAGATCAACTCCACAAATGAGTGATACAAAATTTTAACCGCCACACATGCAAAGATGTAACTAATTACAACATAAATAAACAAATAGAAACATATTACTAAGAGTACTAATTTGATTATAGGTAATAGAATCAGGGATGGAGATAATACCATCATACCACTAAGCAGCCATATCAGTCTCAATACTATAAGCAATAAGGTCTCCATTGAGAAAGAGGAACGTTGGTTCGGATCTGATTGAATTAATGGGAAGATAAAAAACAACTTTGTTTTCAAATAAAAAAGAGAGATGTTTTATCTTCTCTAAGACTTGGGATATTACAAATGGTAATTTGCTGATTGTATTTATTTTTTTTATTTTTTTAATTTACAAAAATTTGAATATTCAGCCAATTAAATAGAACACACATTACAACAATTAATGAAGTAATTAGAGGAGTGTTTAGGAGGGAAAATTTTAGGGTTAATTGTAGCCAAACTAACAACAAGTCATGTTGAAGTTGTCGATAAATTTGTCCATCACGAACATCAAATCTTCTACGTAGAAAATCTTGAAAATCAATATTAGAATTATTTGGTAATACACTCGAGTCACTGACGAGATGATCATAAGAATAATCAAAATTTCCACCGTATGTAGTGCGTTCATCTTCAACAATCATGTTGTGTAGTATGATGCATGTATCCATTATATGCTTAAGTGCATCCAGATGCCAAGATCGAGCTGGGTTACGTATGATTGCAAATCGGGACTGGAGAACTCCAAATGCACGTTCAATATCCTTTCTTGCGCCTTCTTGGTGTTGGGCAAATAATTTTCTCTTATCACCTTGTGGCATTGAGATACTTTTCACAAATGTGGCCCATTCAGGATAAATGACATCTGCTAGATAATAACCCATTTTATATTCAGTACGATTGACCTCATAATGGACCGCATGAGCCCGCCCATGTAGAACATCGTTGAAGACATTGGATTGGCTTAGCACATTGTTATCATTGTTTGAACCCGCTACTCCAAAGAATGCTTGCCAAATCCATAAGTCTTGTGAAGCCACTGCTTCGAGCATAACAGTTGGTTTACCGTGATCACCTCGAACATATTGCCCTTTTAATGCAACTGGACAATTCTTCCATTCCCAATGCATACAATCAATGCTCCCTAACATACCTGGAAAACCGCGTGCCTCCCCCATCTGCAGTAGGCGTTCGATATCTTCATTGGTCGGCCTTCGCAAATGAAGAAAAGTTTGATATATAAGATGTTAATAAATTGAAGAGAGGGAATGTGATGTTTATTATGCATGTGCTCTCTTATTTATAGGAATATTTAGAATAACGGCCAGTTTGAATAACGGGTAGTTTTTACAACTAGTTTGAATAACGGATAGTTTGAAATTTAAATTACAAATTTTGAATAGACAAAATAAACACTTATTAAATTGAATAACTATATTTTTTTAAAATAGTTTCTAGACATATTTTGAAATCACATATAATCTTTTTTTTGGTACGTTGAAATCACATATAATCATAAAATTTAAGTACATATTTTTTTGACCAAATAAAAATTCACTACATATTTTAATGGCTTATGGCTAGTTATATAACTACTAATTATGATAATCTAAAAACTATCCAACATACATGATTATATCAATTAAGTCCATATTTTTCTCTAATTATGTCGCTCAACATTTAATGAGCTTGTAGTTGTCTTTCATTTATATTTGATGTTTCCTTTGAGAGTATTTGTAAATCATCGATCTTCAACCTTTCTTTCTCCATCTTGAGTTTTTCTTCCTCAATACGTGCCCAATTACGTGAAAACTCCGACATTATGCCAACTTTTTTTTTAAGTCATCTTGCAAATCATCAATTTTTTCCTTCGAGATAGACGTTTCCACAACCTTTTCTCTCTCCTTCCTTTTGACCCATTGGTCGACGACGTAACGAAGCAGGTGATGGTGGATTATATTCGCTACTCGTTGGTGTTGGTGGATTAGAAGATGACGAATATGCTCCATTCGATGAATTTTTTGTTCTTTTTGCGGAAGGTTCTGTTACACCGGCAAGCCATTTAGGTTCATCTTTCAATAATCTCCATGCATCTACAAATGTGAAGTGTTCACGATCACCGTCTTGGTGAAAAATCTGTTTTGCAGCTGAAATTATGTCGTTCTCCGAACTCCCACTTTTTTGTATAGCCACAGCTTGTTGATAGCACCCAATAAACTTTTGAACGGCGGAATTTATTTTGTGCCATCGGCTTTTTAGGGATACCGAATTCCTCTCTATATCATTCTTGTCACGATATTTGTTATAAGCTTCAGCAATCCTCTTCCAAAAACTTTCTCCTTTTTGATCAACTCCAACAATTGGATCCTTTGAAATGTTGAGCCACGATTGAATGAGAAGTTCATCCTCCGTTGATTGGAACCATACTTTCGGCGTACTCACAACCGGTGTGGATCTTACGTTTTCAACAAGATTAATACCATCCAATCCACCTTGAGTGCAAAATGGTGGTGTTTCGAGTACTTGATCATTTGATTGTACACCACTATTACCCATGTGTATCCCATGAGGGATAGTTGAGTTAGTTAATTGAGATGAAAATTGTGAGTTTTGATATGGATAAGGTGTATAATATGAGTAATTTTCAAAGGGTGGGCTATTTTGTGGATTTGGAATAGAAAGAGATTTTTGAAAATTCGGGTTATGATTTGGATTTGTGTTAAGAGGTGCATTTCCAAAGTATGAGTTGTTTTGTTGATTTGGGATATGAAGAGGATTGCCACCATTTTGTATAAAATTTGACCAAGAATTATGGTTATTGGGGTTCATTGTTAAACTAAATGTGTAGAAAAATAATTAAAAGAGATAGAATAAACTAACACTAGATGTGAATGAAAAAATTAAATGAAGTGGGGTATTATTTAAAGTGTGAAGACATAGTGTGGATTTTGAAAATCAAAAGAAAAGAGCCGTTGCATTATAGGTCATAATAAATATTTATGTAATTTATTTTGAATATAAAAAATATACTTAATTGTTATGAAAGAAAGAAAAAAACCATGTTGCAGGTTCCACTTGGCATATAGAGTTGTTGCTATACAGATCAACGCTCTTGACTGTAGAACCAAAACAAAATATCAATTATCCATATGCATTGACAAGGAACTGTGCACAACAGGTGTATAGAAGGCAACAACCAACCGATAATCATGCTCTAAGAGCATCATTATCCAAGAACCCATCTTCATTTTTTAAATGGGTCCCACTTAATTTTTTATATTATTTTACACTTTCCAATTTTTTATACAACTCAACTACAATTCTCAATTATCCATATAACTCATAAAGACCTCTCAAATGGGTCCCACTAGACCCCACAAGTTTTTTCACATTTATATTTTACATTAATATATAAAAATGTATAATTGAAACAAAATCATTCAAATATATCAAAATACATTAAAAAAAATACAACATATATTTAAAATAAATCAAAGTAGATTAAAAAATACATTAGACACAACAATACATGAGACAAATAATTTGTAAGAAAATGCATTAAAAGAAATTCATAAGCATTAAAATAAATTACTAACACACAATACATGAAAAAGATAGATTTAAAATAAGTTTCAATTGTGGTTATTCTTGTGGGCCAAAACGTTCCCATATATGTTCAATCAAGTCATGTTGAAGTTGTCGATGAATTTGTCTATCACGAACATCAAATCTTCTATGTAGAAAATCTTGAAAATCAATATTAGAATTATTTGGTAGTACACTCGAGTCACTGCCGAGATGATCATAAGAATAATCAAAATTTCCACCGTATGTAGCGCGTTCATCTTCAACAATCATGTTGTGTAGTATGATGCATGTATCCATTATACGCTTAAGTGCATCCAGATGCCAAGATCGAGCTGGGTTACGTATGATTGCAAATCGGGACTGGAGAACTCCAAATGCACGTTCAATATCATTTCTTGCGCCTTCTTGGTGTTGGGCAAATAATTTTCTCTTATCACCTTGTGGCATTGAGATACTTTTCACAAATGTGGCCCATTCAGGATAAATGTCATCTGCTAGATAATAACCCATTTTATATTCAGTACGATTGACCTCATAATGGACCGCATGAGCCCGCCCATGTAGAACATCATTGAAGACATTGGATTGGCTTAGCACATTGATATCATTGTTTGAACCCGCTACTCCAAAGAATGCATGCCAAATCCATAAGTCTTGTGACGCCACTGTTTCGAGCATAACAGTTGGTTTACCGTGATCTCCTCGAACATATTGCCCTTTTAATGCAACTGGACAATTCTTCCATTCTAAATGAATACAATCAACGCTCCCTAACATACCTGAAAAACCACGTGCCTCCCCCATCTGCAGTAGGCGTTCGACATCTTCATTGGTCGGCCTTCGCAAATGAAGAAAAGTTTGATATATAAGATGTTAATAAATTGAAGAGAGGGAATGTGATGCTTATTATGCACGTGCTCTCTTATTTATAGGCATATTTAGAATAACGGCTAGTTTGAATAATGGCTAATGTTTGAATAACGGCTAGTTTTTTCAACTAGTTTGAATAGCGGTTAGTTTGAAATTTAAATTACAAATTTTGAATAGACAAAATAAACACTTATTAAATTGAATAACTGTATTTTTTTAAAATAGTTTCTAGACATTTTTTGAAATCACATATAATCTTTTTTTTGGTACGTTGAAATCACATATAATCATAAAATTTAAGTACATATTTTTTTGACCAAATCAAAATTCACTACATATTTTAATGGCTTATGGCTAGTTATATAACTACTAATTAAGATAATCTAAAAACTATCCAACATACATGATTATATCAATTAAGTCCATATTTTCCTCTAATTATGTCGCTCAACATTTAATGAGCTTGTAGTTGTCTTTCATTTATATTTGATGTTTCCTTTGAGAGTATTTGTAAATCATCGATCTTCAACCTTTCTTTCTCCATCTTGAGTTTTTCTTCCTCAATACGTGCCCAATTACGTGAAAACTCCGACATTATGCCAACTTTTTTTTTAAGTCATCTTGCAAATCATCAATTTTTTCCTTCGAGATAGACGTTTCCACAACCTTTTCTCTCTCCTTCCTTTTGACCCATTGGTCGACGACGTAACGAAGCAGGTGATGGTGGATTATATTCGCTACTCGTTGGTGTTGGTGGATTAGAAGATGACGAATATGCTCCATTCGATGAATTTTTTGTTCTTTTTGCGGAAGGTTCTGTTACACCGGCAAGCCATTTAGGTTCATCTTTCAATAATCTCCATGCATCTACAAATGTGAAGTGTTCACGATCACCGTCTTGGTGAAAAATCTGTTTTGCAGCTGAAATTATGTCGTTCTCCGAACTCCCACTTTTTTGTATAGCCACAGCTTGTTGATAGCACCCAATAAACTTTTGAACGGCGGAATTTATTTTGTGCCATCGGCTTTTTAGGGATACCGAATTCCTCTCTATATCATTCTTGTCACGATATTTGTTATAAGCTTCAGCAATCCTCTTCCAAAAACTTTCTCCTTTTTGATCAACTCCAACAATTGGATCCTTTGAAATGTTGAGCCACGATTGAATGAGAAGTTCATCCTCCGTTGATTGGAACCATACTTTCGGCGTACTCACAACCGGTGTGGATCTTACGTTTTCAACAAGATTAATACCATCCAATCCACCTTGAGTGCAAAATGGTGGTGTTTCGAGTACTTGATCATTTGATTGTACACCACTATTACCCATGTGTATCCCATGAGGGATAGTTGAGTTAGTTAATTGAGATGAAAATTGTGAGTTTTGATATGGATAAGGTGTATAATATGAGTAATTTTCAAAGGGTGGGCTATTTTGTGGATTTGGAATAGAAAGAGATTTTTGAAAATTCGGGTTATGATTTGGATTTGTGTTAAGAGGTGCATTTCCAAAGTATGAGTTGTTTTGTTGATTTGGGATATGAAGAGGATTGCCACCATTTTGTATAAAATTTGACCAAGAATTATGGTTATTGGGGTTCATTGTTAAACTAAATGTGTAGAAAAATAATTAAAAGAGATAGAATAAACTAACACTAGATGTGAATGAAAAAATTAAATGAAGTGGGGTATTATTTAAAGTGTGAAGACATAGTGTGGATTTTGAAAATCAAAAGAAAAGAGCCGTTGCATTATAGGTCATAATAAATATTTATGTAATTTATTTTGAATATAAAAAATATACTTAATTGTTATGAAAGAAAGAAAAAAACCATGTTGCAGGTTCCACTTGGCATATAGAGTTGTTGCTATACAGATCAACGCTCTTGACTGTAGAACCAAAACAAAATATCAATTATCCATATGCATTGACAAGGAACTGTGCACAACAGGTGTATAGAAGGCAACAACCAACCGATAATCATGCTCTAAGAGCATCATTATCCAAGAACCCATCTTCATTTTTTAAATGGGTCCCACTTAATTTTTTATATTATTTTACACTTTCCAATTTTTTATACAACTCAACTACAATTCTCAATTATCCATATAACTCATAAAGACCTCTCAAATGGGTCCCACTAGACCCCACAAGTTTTTTCACATTTATATTTTACATTAATATATAAAAATGTATAATTGAAACAAAATCATTCAAATATATCAAAATACATTAAAAAAAATACAACATATATTTAAAATAAATCAAAGTAGATTAAAAAATACATTAGACACAACAATACATGAGACAAATAATTTGTAAGAAAATGCATTAAAAGAAATTCATAAGCATTAAAATAAATTACTAACACACAATACATGAAAAAGATAGATTTAAAATAAGTTTCAATTGTGGTTATTCTTGTGGGCCAAAACGTTCCCATATATGTTCAATCAAGTCATGTTGAAGTTGTCGATGAATTTGTCTATCACGAACATCAAATCTTCTATGTAGAAAATCTTGAAAATCAATATTAGAATTATTTGGTAGTACACTCGAGTCACTGCCGAGATGATCATAAGAATAATCAAAATTTCCACCGTATGTAGCGCGTTCATCTTCAACAATCATGTTGTGTAGTATGATGCATGTATCCATTATACGCTTAAGTGCATCCAGATGCCAAGATCGAGCTGGGTTACGTATGATTGCAAATCGGGACTGGAGAACTCCAAATGCACGTTCAATATCATTTCTTGCGCCTTCTTGGTGTTGGGCAAATAATTTTCTCTTATCACCTTGTGGCATTGAGATACTTTTCACAAATGTGGCCCATTCAGGATAAATGTCATCTGCTAGATAATAACCCATTTTATATTCAGTACGATTGACCTCATAATGGACCGCATGAGCCCGCCCATGTAGAACATCATTGAAGACATTGGATTGGCTTAGCACATTGATATCATTGTTTGAACCCGCTACTCCAAAGAATGCATGCCAAATCCATAAGTCTTGTGACGCCACTGTTTCGAGCATAACAGTTGGTTTACCGTGATCTCCTCGAACATATTGCCCTTTTAATGCAACTGGACAATTCTTCCATTCTAAATGAATACAATCAACGCTCCCTAACATACCTGAAAAACCACGTGCCTCCCCCATCTGCAGTAGGCGTTCGACATCTTCATTGGTCGGCCTTCGCAAATGAAGAAAAGTTTGATATATAAGATGTTAATAAATTGAAGAGAGGGAATGTGATGCTTATTATGCACGTGCTCTCTTATTTATAGGCATATTTAGAATAACGGCTAGTTTGAATAATGGCTAATGTTTGAATAACGGCTAGTTTTTTCAACTAGTTTGAATAGCGGTTAGTTTGAAATTTAAATTACAAATTTTGAATAGACAAAATAAACACTTATTAAATTGAATAACTGTATTTTTTTAAAATAGTTTCTAGACATTTTTTGAAATCACATATAATCTTTTTTTTGGTACGTTGAAATCACATATAATCATAAAATTTAAGTACATATTTTTTTGACCAAATCAAAATTCACTACA
The DNA here is from genome assembly GCA_951804385.1 of Trifolium dubium. Classification (NCBI taxonomy): domain Eukaryota; kingdom Viridiplantae; phylum Streptophyta; class Magnoliopsida; order Fabales; family Fabaceae; genus Trifolium; species Trifolium dubium. The sequence goes on along the minus strand of OX638072.1, from coordinate 7,679,641 downwards.
TATTTTAATGGCTTATGGCTAGTTATATAACTACTAATTAAGATAATCTAAAAACTATCCAACATACATGATTATATCAATTAAGTCCATATTTTCCTCTAATTATGTCGCTCAACATTTAATGAGCTTGTAGTTGTCTTTCATTTATATTTGATGTTTCCTTTGAGAGTATTTGTAAATCATCGATCTTCAACCTTTCTTTCTCCATCTTGAGTTTTTCTTCCTCAATACGTGCCCAATTACGTGAAAACTCCGACATTATGCCAACTTTTTTTTTAAGTCATCTTGCAAATCATCAATTTTTTCCTTCGAGATAGACGTTTCCACAACCTTTTCTCTCTCCTTCCTTTTGACCCATTGGTCGACGACGTAACGAAGCAGGTGATGGTGGATTATATTCGCTACTCGTTGGTGTTGGTGGATTAGAAGATGACGAATATGCTCCATTCGATGAATTTTTTGTTCTTTTTGCGGAAGGTTCTGTTACACCGGCAAGCCATTTAGGTTCATCTTTCAATAATCTCCATGCATCTACAAATGTGAAGTGTTCACGATCATCGTCTTGGTGAAAAATCTGTTTTGCAGCTGAAATTATGTCGTTCTCCGAACTCCCACTTTTTTGTATAGCCACAGCTTGTTGATAGCACCCAATAAACTTTTGAACGGCGGAATTTATTTTGTGCCATCGGCTTTTTAGGGATACCGAATTCCTCTCTATATCATTCTTGTCACGATATTTGTTATAAGCTTCAGCAATCCTCTTCCAAAAACTTTCTCCTTTTTGATCAACTCCAACAATTGGATCCTTTGAAATGTTGAGCCACGATTGAATGAGAAGTTCATCCTCCGTTGATTGGAACCATACTTTCGGCGTACTCACAACCGGTGTGGATCTTACGTTTTCAACAAGATTAATACCATCCAATCCACTTTGAGTGCAAAATGGTGGGTTTCGAGTACTTGATCATTTGATTGTACACCACTATTACCCATGTGTATCCCATGAGGTATAGTTGAGTTAGTTAATTGAGATGAAAATTGTGAGTTTTGATATGGATAAGGTGTATAATATGAGTAATTTTCAAAGGGTGGGCTATTTTGTGGATTTGGAATAGAAAGAGATTTTTGAAAATTCGGGTTATGATTTGGATTTGTGTTAAGAGGTGCATTTCCAAAGTATGAGTTGTTTTGTTGATTTGGGATATGAAGAGGATTGCCACCATTTTGTATAAAATTTGACCAAGAATTATGGTTATTGGGGTTCATTGTTAAACTAAATGTGTAGAAAAATAATTAAAAGAGATAGAATAAACTAACACTAGATGTGAATGAAAAAATTAAATGAAGTGGGGTATTATTTAAAGTGTGAAGACATAGTGTGGATTTTGAAAATCAAAAGAAAAGAGCCGTTGCATTATAGGTCATAATAAATATTTATGTAATTTATTTTGAATATAAAAAATATACTTAATTGTTATGAAAGAAAGAAAAAAACCATGTTGCAGGTTCCACTTGGCATATAGAGTTGTTGCTATACAGATCAACGCTCTTGACTGTAGAACCAAAACAAAATATCAATTATCCATATGCATTGACAAGGAACTGTGCACAACAGGTGTATAGAAGGCAACAACCAACCGATAATCATGCTCTAAGAGCATCATTATCCAAGAACCCATCTTCATTTTTTAAATGGGTCCCACTTAATTTTTTATATTATTTTACACTTTCCAATTTTTTATACAACTCAACTACAATTCTCAATTATCCATATAACTCATAAAGACCTCTCAAATGGGTCCCACTAGACCCCACAAGTTTTTTCACATTTATATTTTACATTAATATATAAAAATGTATAATTGAAACAAAATCATTCAAATATATCAAAATACATTAAAAAAAATACAACATATATTTAAAATAAATCAAAGTAGATTAAAAAATACATTAGACACAACAATACATGAGACAAATAATTTGTAAGAAAATGCATTAAAAGAAATTCATAAGCATTAAAATAAATTACTAACACACAATACATGAAAAAGATAGATTTAAAATAAGTTTCAATTGTGGTTATTCTTGTGGGCCAAAACGTTCCCATATATGTTCAATCAAGTCATGTTGAAGTTGTCGATGAATTTGTCTATCACGAACATCAAATCTTCTATGTAGAAAATCTTGAAAATCAATATTAGAATTATTTGGTAGTACACTCGAGTCACTGCCGAGATGATCATAAGAATAATCAAAATTTCCACCGTATGTAGCGCGTTCATCTTCAACAATCATGTTGTGTAGTATGATGCATGTATCCATTATACGCTTAAGTGCATCCAGATGCCAAGATCGAGCTGGGTTACGTATGATTGCAAATCGGGACTGGAGAACTCCAAATGCACGTTCAATATCATTTCTTGCGCCTTCTTGGTGTTGGGCAAATAATTTTCTCTTATCACCTTGTGGCATTGAGATACTTTTCACAAATGTGGCCCATTCAGGATAAATGTCATCTGCTAGATAATAACCCATTTTATATTCAGTACGATTGACCTCATAATGGACCGCATGAGCCCGCCCATGTAGAACATCATTGAAGACATTGGATTGGCTTAGCACATTGATATCATTGTTTGAACCCGCTACTCCAAAGAATGCATGCCAAATCCATAAGTCTTGTGACGCCACTGTTTCGAGCATAACAGTTGGTTTACCGTGATCTCCTCGAACATATTGCCCTTTTAATGCAACTGGACAATTCTTCCATTCTAAATGAATACAATCAACGCTCCCTAACATACCTGAAAAACCACGTGCCTCCCCCATCTGCAGTAGGCGTTCGACATCTTCATTGGTCGGCCTTCGCAAATGAAGAAAAGTTTGATATATAAGATGTTAATAAATTGAAGAGAGGGAATGTGATGCTTATTATGCACGTGCTCTCTTATTTATAGGCATATTTAGAATAACGGCTAGTTTGAATAATGGCTAATGTTTGAATAACGGCTAGTTTTTTCAACTAGTTTGAATAGCGGTTAGTTTGAAATTTAAATTACAAATTTTGAATAGACAAAATAAACACTTATTAAATTGAATAACTGTATTTTTTTAAAATAGTTTCTAGACATTTTTTGAAATCACATATAATCTTTTTTTTGGTACGTTGAAATCACATATAATCATAAAATTTAAGTACATATTTTTTTGACCAAATAAAAATTCACTACATATTTTAATGGCTTATGGCTAGTTATATAACTACTAATTATGATAATCTAAAAACTATCCAACATACATGATTATATCAATTAAGTCCATATTTTCCTCTAATTATGTCGCTCAACATTTAATGAGCTTGTAGTTGTCTTTCATTTATATTTGATGTTTCCTTTGAGAGTATTTGTAAATCATCGATCTTCAACCTTTCTTTCTCCATCTTGAGTTTTTCTTCCTCAATACGTGCCCAATTACGTGAAAACTCCGACATTATGCCAACTTTTTTTTTAAGTCATCTTGCAAATCATCAATTTTTTCCTTCGAGATAGACGTTTCCACAACCTTTTCTCTCTCCTTCCTTTTGACCCATTGGTCGACGACGTAACGAAGCAGGTGATGGTGGATTATATTCGCTACTCGTTGGTGTTGGTGGATTAGAAGATGACGAATATGCTCCATTCGATGAATTTTTTGTTCTTTTTGCGGAAGGTTCTGTTACACCGGCAAGCCATTTAGGTTCATCTTTCAATAATCTCCATGCATCTACAAATGTGAAGTGTTCACGATCATCGTCTTGGTGAAAAATCTGTTTTGCAGCTGAAATTATGTCGTTCTCCGAACTCCCACTTTTTTGTATAGCCACAGCTTGTTGATAGCACCCAATAAACTTTTGAACGGCGGAATTTATTTTGTGCCATCGGCTTTTTAGGGATACCGAATTCCTCTCTATATCATTCTTGTCACGATATTTGTTATAAGCTTCAGCAATCCTCTTCCAAAAACTTTCTCCTTTTTGATCAACTCCAACAATTGGATCCTTTGAAATGTTGAGCCACGATTGAATGAGAAGTTCATCCTCCGTTGATTGGAACCATACTTTCGGCGTACTCACAACCGGTGTGGATCTTACGTTTTCAACAAGATTAATACCATCCAATCCACTTTGAGTGCAAAATGGTGGGTTTCGAGTACTTGATCATTTGATTGTACACCACTATTACCCATGTGTATCCCATGAGGTATAGTTGAGTTAGTTAATTGAGATGAAAATTGTGAGTTTTGATATGGATAAGGTGTATAATATGAGTAATTTTCAAAGGGTGGGCTATTTTGTGGATTTGGAATAGAAAGAGATTTTTGAAAATTCGGGTTATGATTTGGATTTGTGTTAAGAGGTGCATTTCCAAAGTATGAGTTGTTTTGTTGATTTGGGATATGAAGAGGATTGCCACCATTTTGTATAAAATTTGACCAAGAATTATGGTTATTGGGGTTCATTGTTAAACTAAATGTGTAGAAAAATAATTAAAAGAGATAGAATAAACTAACACTAGATGTGAATGAAAAAATTAAATGAAGTGGGGTATTATTTAAAGTGTGAAGACATAGTGTGGATTTTGAAAATCAAAAGAAAAGAGCCGTTGCATTATAGGTCATAATAAATATTTATGTAATTTATTTTGAATATAAAAAATATACTTAATTGTTATGAAAGAAAGAAAAAAACCATGTTGCAGGTTCCACTTGGCATATAGAGTTGTTGCTATACAGATCAACGCTCTTGACTGTAGAACCAAAACAAAATATCAATTATCCATATGCATTGACAAGGAACTGTGCACAACAGGTGTATAGAAGGCAACAACCAACCGATAATCATGCTCTAAGAGCATCATTATCCAAGAACCCATCTTCATTTTTTAAATGGGTCCCACTTAATTTTTTATATTATTTTACACTTTCCAATTTTTTATACAACTCAACTACAATTCTCAATTATCCATATAACTCATAAAGACCTCTCAAATGGGTCCCACTAGACCCCACAAGTTTTTTCACATTTATATTTTACATTAATATATAAAAATGTATAATTGAAACAAAATCATTCAAATATATCAAAATACATTAAAAAAAATACAACATATATTTAAAATAAATCAAAGTAGATTAAAAAATACATTAGACACAACAATACATGAGACAAATAATTTGTAAGAAAATGCATTAAAAGAAATTCATAAGCATTAAAATAAATTACTAACACACAATACATGAAAAAGATAGATTTAAAATAAGTTTCAATTGTGGTTATTCTTGTGGGCCAAAACGTTCCCATATATGTTCAATCAAGTCATGTTGAAGTTGTCGATGAATTTGTCTATCACGAACATCAAATCTTCTATGTAGAAAATCTTGAAAATCAATATTAGAATTATTTGGTAGTACACTCGAGTCACTGCCGAGATGATCATAAGAATAATCAAAATTTCCACCGTATGTAGCGCGTTCATCTTCAACAATCATGTTGTGTAGTATGATGCATGTATCCATTATACGCTTAAGTGCATCCAGATGCCAAGATCGAGCTGGGTTACGTATGATTGCAAATCGGGACTGGAGAACTCCAAATGCACGTTCAATATCATTTCTTGCGCCTTCTTGGTGTTGGGCAAATAATTTTCTCTTATCACCTTGTGGCATTGAGATACTTTTCACAAATGTGGCCCATTCAGGATAAATGTCATCTGCTAGATAATAACCCATTTTATATTCAGTACGATTGACCTCATAATGGACCGCATGAGCCCGCCCATGTAGAACATCATTGAAGACATTGGATTGGCTTAGCACATTGATATCATTGTTTGAACCCGCTACTCCAAAGAATGCATGCCAAATCCATAAGTCTTGTGACGCCACTGTTTCGAGCATAACAGTTGGTTTACCGTGATCTCCTCGAACATATTGCCCTTTTAATGCAACTGGACAATTCTTCCATTCTAAATGAATACAATCAACGCTCCCTAACATACCTGAAAAACCACGTGCCTCCCCCATCTGCAGTAGGCGTTCGACATCTTCATTGGTCGGCCTTCGCAAATGAAGAAAAGTTTGATATATAAGATGTTAATAAATTGAAGAGAGGGAATGTGATGCTTATTATGCACGTGCTCTCTTATTTATAGGCATATTTAGAATAACGGCTAGTTTGAATAATGGCTAATGTTTGAATAACGGCTAGTTTTTTCAACTAGTTTGAATAGCGGTTAGTTTGAAATTTAAATTACAAATTTTGAATAGACAAAATAAACACTTATTAAATTGAATAACTGTATTTTTTTAAAATAGTTTCTAGACATTTTTTGAAATCACATATAATCTTTTTTTTGGTACGTTGAAATCACATATAATCATAAAATTTAAGTACATATTTTTTTGACCAAATCAAAATTCACTACATATTTTAATGGCTTATGGCTAGTTATATAACTACTAATTAAGATAATCTAAAAACTATCCAACATACATGATTATATCAATTAAGTCCATATTTTCCTCTAATTATGTCGCTCAACATTTAATGAGCTTGTAGTTGTCTTTCATTTATATTTGATGTTTCCTTTGAGAGTATTTGTAAATCATCGATCTTCAACCTTTCTTTCTCCATCTTGAGTTTTTCTTCCTCAATACGTGCCCAATTACGTGAAAACTCCGACATTATGCCAACTTTTTTTTTAAGTCATCTTGCAAATCATCAATTTTTTCCTTCGAGATAGACGTTTCCACAACCTTTTCTCTCTCCTTCCTTTTGACCCATTGGTCGACGACGTAACGAAGCAGGTGATGGTGGATTATATTCGCTACTCGTTGGTGTTGGTGGATTAGAAGATGACGAATATGCTCCATTCGATGAATTTTTTGTTCTTTTTGCGGAAGGTTCTGTTACACCGGCAAGCCATTTAGGTTCATCTTTCAATAATCTCCATGCATCTACAAATGTGAAGTGTTCACGATCATCGTCTTGGTGAAAAATCTGTTTTGCAGCTGAAATTATGTCGTTCTCCGAACTCCCACTTTTTTGTATAGCCACAGCTTGTTGATAGCACCCAATAAACTTTTGAACGGCGGAATTTATTTTGTGCCATCGGCTTTTTAGGGATACCGAATTCCTCTCTATATCATTCTTGTCACGATATTTGTTATAAGCTTCAGCAATCCTCTTCCAAAAACTTTCTCCTTTTTGATCAACTCCAACAATTGGATCCTTTGAAATGTTGAGCCACGATTGAATGAGAAGTTCATCCTCCGTTGATTGGAACCATACTTTCGGCGTACTCACAACCGGTGTGGATCTTACGTTTTCAACAAGATTAATACCATCCAATCCACTTTGAGTGCAAAATGGTGGGTTTCGAGTACTTGATCATTTGATTGTACACCACTATTACCCATGTGTATCCCATGAGGTATAGTTGAGTTAGTTAATTGAGATGAAAATTGTGAGTTTTGATATGGATAAGGTGTATAATATGAGTAATTTTCAAAGGGTGGGCTATTTTGTGGATTTGGAATAGAAAGAGATTTTTGAAAATTCGGGTTATGATTTGGATTTGTGTTAAGAGGTGCATTTCCAAAGTATGAGTTGTTTTGTTGATTTGGGATATGAAGAGGATTGCCACCATTTTGTATAAAATTTGACCAAGAATTATGGTTATTGGGGTTCATTGTTAAACTAAATGTGTAGAAAAATAATTAAAAGAGATAGAATAAACTAACACTAGATGTGAATGAAAAAATTAAATGAAGTGGGGTATTATTTAAAGTGTGAAGACATAGTGTGGATTTTGAAAATCAAAAGAAAAGAGCCGTTGCATTATAGGTCATAATAAATATTTATGTAATTTATTTTGAATATAAAAAATATACTTAATTGTTATGAAAGAAAGAAAAAAACCATGTTGCAGGTTCCACTTGGCATATAGAGTTGTTGCTATACAGATCAACGCTCTTGACTGTAGAACCAAAACAAAATATCAATTATCCATATGCATTGACAAGGAACTGTGCACAACAGGTGTATAGAAGGCAACAACCAACCGATAATCATGCTCTAAGAGCATCATTATCCAAGAACCCATCTTCATTTTTTAAATGGGTCCCACTTAATTTTTTATATTATTTTACACTTTCCAATTTTTTATACAACTCAACTACAATTCTCAATTATCCATATAACTCATAAAGACCTCTCAAATGGGTCCCACTAGACCCCACAAGTTTTTTCACATTTATATTTTACATTAATATATAAAAATGTATAATTGAAACAAAATCATTCAAATATATCAAAATACATTAAAAAAAATACAACATATATTTAAAATAAATCAAAGTAGATTAAAAAATACATTAGACACAACAATACATGAGACAAATAATTTGTAAGAAAATGCATTAAAAGAAATTCATAAGCATTAAAATAAATTACTAACACACAATACATGAAAAAGATAGATTTAAAATAAGTTTCAATTGTGGTTATTCTTGTGGGCCAAAACGTTCCCATATATGTTCAATCAAGTCATGTTGAAGTTGTCGATGAATTTGTCTATCACGAACATCAAATCTTCTATGTAGAAAATCTTGAAAATCAATATTAGAATTATTTGGTAGTACACTCGAGTCACTGCCGAGATGATCATAAGAATAATCAAAATTTCCACCGTATGTAGCGCGTTCATCTTCAACAATCATGTTGTGTAGTATGATGCATGTATCCATTATACGCTTAAGTGCATCCAGATGCCAAGATCGAGCTGGGTTACGTATGATTGCAAATCGGGACTGGAGAACTCCAAATGCACGTTCAATATCATTTCTTGCGCCTTCTTGGTGTTGGGCAAATAATTTTCTCTTATCACCTTGTGGCATTGAGATACTTTTCACAAATGTGGCCCATTCAGGATAAATGTCATCTGCTAGATAATAACCCATTTTATATTCAGTACGATTGACCTCATAATGGACCGCATGAGCCCGCCCATGTAGAACATCATTGAAGACATTGGATTGGCTTAGCACATTGATATCATTGTTTGAACCCGCTACTCCAAAGAATGCATGCCAAATCCATAAGTCTTGTGACGCCACTGTTTCGAGCATAACAGTTGGTTTACCGTGATCTCCTCGAACATATTGCCCTTTTAATGCAACTGGACAATTCTTCCATTCTAAATGAATACAATCAACGCTCCCTAACATACCTGAAAAACCACGTGCCTCCCCCATCTGCAGTAGGCGTTCGACATCTTCATTGGTCGGCCTTCGCAAATGAAGAAAAGTTTGATATATAAGATGTTAATAAATTGAAGAGAGGGAATGTGATGCTTATTATGCACGTGCTCTCTTATTTATAGGCATATTTAGAATAACGGCTAGTTTGAATAATGGCTAATGTTTGAATAACGGCTAGTTTTTTCAACTAGTTTGAATAGCGGTTAGTTTGAAATTTAAATTACAAATTTTGAATAGACAAAATAAACACTTATTAAATTGAATAACTGTATTTTTTTAAAATAGTTTCTAGACATTTTTTGAAATCACATATAATCTTTTTTTTGGTACGTTGAAATCACATATAATCATAAAATTTAAGTACATATTTTTTTGACCAAATCAAAATTCACTACATATTTTAATGGCTTATGGCTAGTTATATAACTACTAATTAAGATAATCTAAAAACTATCCAACATACATGATTATATCAATTAAGTCCATATTTTCCTCTAATTATGTCGCTCAACATTTAATGAGCTTGTAGTTGTCTTTCATTTATATTTGATGTTTCCTTTGAGAGTATTTGTAAATCATCGATCTTCAACCTTTCTTTCTCCATCTTGAGTTTTTCTTCCTCAATACGTGCCCAATTACGTGAAAACTCCGACATTATGCCAACTTTTTTTTTAAGTCATCTTGCAAATCATCAATTTTTTCCTTCGAGATAGACGTTTCCACAACCTTTTCTCTCTCCTTCCTTTTGACCCATTGGTCGACGACGTAACGAAGCAGGTGATGGTGGATTATATTCGCTACTCGTTGGTGTTGGTGGATTAGAAGATGACGAATATGCTCCATTCGATGAATTTTTTGTTCTTTTTGCGGAAGGTTCTGTTACACCGGCAAGCCATTTAGGTTCATCTTTCAATAATCTCCATGCATCTACAAATGTGAAGTGTTCACGATCATCGTCTTGGTGAAAAATCTGTTTTGCAGCTGAAATTATGTCGTTCTCCGAACTCCCACTTTTTTGTATAGCCACAGCTTGTTGATAGCACCCAATAAACTTTTGAACGGCGGAATTTATTTTGTGCCATCGGCTTTTTAGGGATACCGAATTCCTCTCTATATCATTCTTGTCACGATATTTGTTATAAGCTTCAGCAATCCTCTTCCAAAAACTTTCTCCTTTTTGATCAACTCCAACAATTGGATCCTTTGAAATGTTGAGCCACGATTGAATGAGAAGTTCATCCTCCGTTGATTGGAACCATACTTTCGGCGTACTCACAACCGGTGTGGATCTTACGTTTTCAACAAGATTAATACCATCCAATCCACTTTGAGTGCAAAATGGTGGGTTTCGAGTACTTGATCATTTGATTGTACACCACTATTACCCATGTGTATCCCATGAGGTATAGTTGAGTTAGTTAATTGAGATGAAAATTGTGAGTTTTGATATGGATAAGGTGTATAATATGAGTAATTTTCAAAGGGTGGGCTATTTTGTGGATTTGGAATAGAAAGAGATTTTTGAAAATTCGGGTTATGATTTGGATTTGTGTTAAGAGGTGCATTTCCAAAGTATGAGTTGTTTTGTTGATTTGGGATATGAAGAGGATTGCCACCATTTTGTATAAAATTTGACCAAGAATTATGGTTATTGGGGTTCATTGTTAAACTAAATGTGTAGAAAAATAATTAAAAGAGATAGAATAAACTAACACTAGATGTGAATGAAAAAATTAAATGAAGTGGGGTATTATTTAAAGTGTGAAGACATAGTGTGGATTTTGAAAATCAAAAGAAAAGAGCCGTTGCATTATAGGTCATAATAAATATTTATGTAATTTATTTTGAATATAAAAAATATACTTAATTGTTATGAAAGAAAGAAAAAAACCATGTTGCAGGTTCCACTTGGCATATAGAGTTGTTGCTATACAGATCAACGCTCTTGACTGTAGAACCAAAACAAAATATCAATTATCCATATGCATTGACAAGGAACTGTGCACAACAGGTGTATAGAAGGCAACAACCAACCGATAATCATGCTCTAAGAGCATCATTATCCAAGAACCCATCTTCATTTTTTAAATGGGTCCCACTTAATTTTTTATATTATTTTACACTTTCCAATTTTTTATACAACTCAACTACAATTCTCAATTATCCATATAACTCATAAAGACCTCTCAAATGGGTCCCACTAGACCCCACAAGTTTTTTCACATTTATATTTTACATTAATATATAAAAATGTATAATTGAAACAAAATCATTCAAATATATCAAAATACATTAAAAAAAATACAACATATATTTAAAATAAATCAAAGTAGATTAAAAAATACATTAGACACAACAATACATGAGACAAATAATTTGTAAGAAAATGCATTAAAAGAAATTCATAAGCATTAAAATAAATTACTAACACACAATACATGAAAAAGATAGATTTAAAATAAGTTTCAATTGTGGTTATTCTTGTGGGCCAAAACGTTCCCATATATGTTCAATCAAGTCATGTTGAAGTTGTCGATGAATTTGTCTATCACGAACATCAAATCTTCTATGTAGAAAATCTTGAAAATCAATATTAGAATTATTTGGTAGTACACTCGAGTCACTGCCGAGATGATCATAAGAATAATCAAAATTTCCACCGTATGTAGCGCGTTCATCTTCAACAATCATGTTGTGTAGTATGATGCATGTATCCATTATACGCTTAAGTGCATCCAGATGCCAAGATCGAGCTGGGTTACGTATGATTGCAAATCGGGACTGGAGAACTCCAAATGCACGTTCAATATCATTTCTTGCGCCTTCTTGGTGTTGGGCAAATAATTTTCTCTTATCACCTTGTGGCATTGAGATACTTTTCACAAATGTGGCCCATTCAGGATAAATGTCATCTGCTAGATAATAACCCATTTTATATTCAGTACGATTGACCTCATAATGGACCGCATGAGCCCGCCCATGTAGAACATCATTGAAGACATTGGATTGGCTTAGCACATTGATATCATTGTTTGAACCCGCTACTCCAAAGAATGCATGCCAAATCCATAAGTCTTGTGACGCCACTGTTTCGAGCATAACAGTTGGTTTACCGTGATCTCCTCGAACATATTGCCCTTTTAATGCAACTGGACAATTCTTCCATTCTAAATGAATACAATCAACGCTCCCTAACATACCTGAAAAACCACGTGCCTCCCCCATCTGCAGTAGGCGTTCGACATCTTCATTGGTCGGCCTTCGCAAATGAAGAAAAGTTTGATATATAAGATGTTAATAAATTGAAGAGAGGGAATGTGATGCTTATTATGCACGTGCTCTCTTATTTATAGGCATATTTAGAATAACGGCTAGTTTGAATAATGGCTAATGTTTGAATAACGGCTAGTTTTTTCAACTAGTTTGAATAGCGGTTAGTTTGAAATTTAAATTACAAATTTTGAATAGACAAAATAAACACTTATTAAATTGAATAACTGTATTTTTTTAAAATAGTTTCTAGACATTTTTTGAAATCACATATAATCTTTTTTTTGGTACGTTGAAATCACATATAATCATAAAATTTAAGTACATATTTTTTTGACCAAATCAAAATTCACTACATATTTTAATGGCTTATGGCTAGTTATATAACTACTAATTAAGATAATCTAAAAACTATCCAACATACATGATTATATCAATTAAGTCCATATTTTCCTCTAATTATGTCGCTCAACATTTAATGAGCTTGTAGTTGTCTTTCATTTATATTTGATGTTTCCTTTGAGAGTATTTGTAAATCATCGATCTTCAACCTTTCTTTCTCCATCTTGAGTTTTTCTTCCTCAATACGTGCCCAATTACGTGAAAACTCCGACATTATGCCAACTTTTTTTTTAAGTCATCTTGCAAATCATCAATTTTTTCCTTCGAGATAGACGTTTCCACAACCTTTTCTCTCTCCTTCCTTTTGACCCATTGGTCGACGACGTAACGAAGCAGGTGATGGTGGATTATATTCGCTACTCGTTGGTGTTGGTGGATTAGAAGATGACGAATATGCTCCATTCGATGAATTTTTTGTTCTTTTTGCGGAAGGTTCTGTTACACCGGCAAGCCATTTAGGTTCATCTTTCAATAATCTCCATGCATCTACAAATGTGAAGTGTTCACGATCATCGTCTTGGTGAAAAATCTGTTTTGCAGCTGAAATTATGTCGTTCTCCGAACTCCCACTTTTTTGTATAGCCACAGCTTGTTGATAGCACCCAATAAACTTTTGAACGGCGGAATTTATTTTGTGCCATCGGCTTTTTAGGGATACCGAATTCCTCTCTATATCATTCTTGTCACGATATTTGTTATAAGCTTCAGCAATCCTCTTCCAAAAACTTTCTCCTTTTTGATCAACTCCAACAATTGGATCCTTTGAAATGTTGAGCCACGATTGAATGAGAAGTTCATCCTCCGTTGATTGGAACCATACTTTCGGCGTACTCACAACCGGTGTGGATCTTACGTTTTCAACAAGATTAATACCATCCAATCCACTTTGAGTGCAAAATGGTGGGTTTCGAGTACTTGATCATTTGATTGTACACCACTATTACCCATGTGTATCCCATGAGGTATAGTTGAGTTAGTTAATTGAGATGAAAATTGTGAGTTTTGATATGGATAAGGTGTATAATATGAGTAATTTTCAAAGGGTGGGCTATTTTGTGGATTTGGAATAGAAAGAGATTTTTGAAAATTCGGGTTATGATTTGGATTTGTGTTAAGAGGTGCATTTCCAAAGTATGAGTTGTTTTGTTGATTTGGGATATGAAGAGGATTGCCACCATTTTGTATAAAATTTGACCAAGAATTATGGTTATTGGGGTTCATTGTTAAACTAAATGTGTAGAAAAATAATTAAAAGAGATAGAATAAACTAACACTAGATGTGAATGAAAAAATTAAATGAAGTGGGGTATTATTTAAAGTGTGAAGACATAGTGTGGATTTTGAAAATCAAAAGAAAAGAGCCGTTGCATTATAGGTCATAATAAATATTTATGTAATTTATTTTGAATATAAAAAATATACTTAATTGTTATGAAAGAAAGAAAAAAACCATGTTGCAGGTTCCACTTGGCATATAGAGTTGTTGCTATACAGATCAACGCTCTTGACTGTAGAACCAAAACAAAATATCAATTATCCATATGCATTGACAAGGAACTGTGCACAACAGGTGTATAGAAGGCAACAACCAACCGATAATCATGCTCTAAGAGCATCATTATCCAAGAACCCATCTTCATTTTTTAAATGGGTCCCACTTAATTTTTTATATTATTTTACACTTTCCAATTTTTTATACAACTCAACTACAATTCTCAATTATCCATATAACTCATAAAGACCTCTCAAATGGGTCCCACTAGACCCCACAAGTTTTTTCACATTTATATTTTACATTAATATATAAAAATGTATAATTGAAACAAAATCATTCAAATATATCAAAATACATTAAAAAAAATACAACATATATTTAAAATAAATCAAAGTAGATTAAAAAATACATTAGACACAACAATACATGAGACAAATAATTTGTAAGAAAATGCATTAAAAGAAATTCATAAGCATTAAAATAAATTACTAACACACAATACATGAAAAAGATAGATTTAAAATAAGTTTCAATTGTGGTTATTCTTGTGGGCCAAAACGTTCCCATATATGTTCAATCAAGTCATGTTGAAGTTGTCGATGAATTTGTCTATCACGAACATCAAATCTTCTATGTAGAAAATCTTGAAAATCAATATTAGAATTATTTGGTAGTACACTCGAGTCACTGCCGAGATGATCATAAGAATAATCAAAATTTCCACCGTATGTAGCGCGTTCATCTTCAACAATCATGTTGTGTAGTATGATGCATGTATCCATTATACGCTTAAGTGCATCCAGATGCCAAGATCGAGCTGGGTTACGTATGATTGCAAATCGGGACTGGAGAACTCCAAATGCACGTTCAATATCATTTCTTGCGCCTTCTTGGTGTTGGGCAAATAATTTTCTCTTATCACCTTGTGGCATTGAGATACTTTTCACAAATGTGGCCCATTCAGGATAAATGTCATCTGCTAGATAATAACCCATTTTATATTCAGTACGATTGACCTCATAATGGACCGCATGAGCCCGCCCATGTAGAACATCATTGAAGACATTGGATTGGCTTAGCACATTGATATCATTGTTTGAACCCGCTACTCCAAAGAATGCATGCCAAATCCATAAGTCTTGTGACGCCACTGTTTCGAGCATAACAGTTGGTTTACCGTGATCTCCTCGAACATATTGCCCTTTTAATGCAACTGGACAATTCTTCCATTCTAAATGAATACAATCAACGCTCCCTAACATACCTGAAAAACCACGTGCCTCCCCCATCTGCAGTAGGCGTTCGACATCTTCATTGGTCGGCCTTCGCAAATGAAGAAAAGTTTGATATATAAGATGTTAATAAATTGAAGAGAGGGAATGTGATGCTTATTATGCACGTGCTCTCTTATTTATAGGCATATTTAGAATAACGGCTAGTTTGAATAATGGCTAATGTTTGAATAACGGCTAGTTTTTTCAACTAGTTTGAATAGCGGTTAGTTTGAAATTTAAATTACAAATTTTGAATAGACAAAATAAACACTTATTAAATTGAATAACTGTATTTTTTTAAAATAGTTTCTAGACATTTTTTGAAATCACATATAATCTTTTTTTTGGTACGTTGAAATCACATATAATCATAAAATTTAAGTACATATTTTTTTGACCAAATCAAAATTCACTACATATTTTAATGGCTTATGGCTAGTTATATAACTACTAATTAAGATAATCTAAAAACTATCCAACATACATGATTATATCAATTAAGTCCATATTTTCCTCTAATTATGTCGCTCAACATTTAATGAGCTTGTAGTTGTCTTTCATTTATATTTGATGTTTCCTTTGAGAGTATTTGTAAATCATCGATCTTCAACCTTTCTTTCTCCATCTTGAGTTTTTCTTCCTCAATACGTGCCCAATTACGTGAAAACTCCGACATTATGCCAACTTTTTTTTTAAGTCATCTTGCAAATCATCAATTTTTTCCTTCGAGATAGACGTTTCCACAACCTTTTCTCTCTCCTTCCTTTTGACCCATTGGTCGACGACGTAACGAAGCAGGTGATGGTGGATTATATTCGCTACTCGTTGGTGTTGGTGGATTAGAAGATGACGAATATGCTCCATTCGATGAATTTTTTGTTCTTTTTGCGGAAGGTTCTGTTACACCGGCAAGCCATTTAGGTTCATCTTTCAATAATCTCCATGCATCTACAAATGTGAAGTGTTCACGATCATCGTCTTGGTGAAAAATCTGTTTTGCAGCTGAAATTATGTCGTTCTCCGAACTCCCACTTTTTTGTATAGCCACAGCTTGTTGATAGCACCCAATAAACTTTTGAACGGCGGAATTTATTTTGTGCCATCGGCTTTTTAGGGATACCGAATTCCTCTCTATATCATTCTTGTCACGATATTTGTTATAAGCTTCAGCAATCCTCTTCTAAAAACTTTCTCCTTTTTGATCAACTCCAACAATTGGATCCTTTGAAATGTTGAGCCACGATTGAATGAGAAGTTCATCCTCCGTTGATTGGAACCATACTTTCGGCGTACTCACAACCGGTGTGGATCTTACGTTTTCAACAAGATTAATACCATCCAATCCACTTTGAGTGCAAAATGGTGGGTTTCGAGTACTTGATCATTTGATTGTACACCACTATTACCCATGTGTATCCCATGAGGTATAGTTGAGTTAGTTAATTGAGATGAAAATTGTGAGTTTTGATATGGATAAGGTGTATAATATGAGTAATTTTCAAAGGGTGGGCTATTTTGTGGATTTGGAATAGAAAGAGATTTTTGAAAATTCGGGTTATGATTTGGATTTGTGTTAAGAGGTGCATTTCCAAAGTATGAGTTGTTTTGTTGATTTGGGATATGAAGAGGATTGCCACCATTTTGTATAAAATTTGACCAAGAATTATGGTTATTGGGGTTCATTGTTAAACTAAATGTGTAGAAAAATAATTAAAAGAGATAGAATAAACTAACACTAGATGTGAATGAAAAAATTAAATGAAGTGGGGTATTATTTAAAGTGTGAAGACATAGTGTGGATTTTGAAAATCAAAAGAAAAGAGCCGTTGCATTATAGGTCATAATAAATATTTATGTAATTTATTTTGAATATAAAAAATATACTTAATTGTTATGAAAGAAAGAAAAAAACCATGTTGCAGGTTCCACTTGGCATATAGAGTTGTTGCTATACAGATCAACGCTCTTGACTGTAGAACCAAAACAAAATATCAATTATCCATATGCATTGACAAGGAACTGTGCACAACAGGTGTATAGAAGGCAACAACCAACCGATAATCATGCTCTAAGAGCATCATTATCCAAGAACCCATCTTCATTTTTTAAATGGGTCCCACTTAATTTTTTATATTATTTTACACTTTCCAATTTTTTATACAACTCAACTACAATTCTCAATTATCCATATAACTCATAAAGACCTCTCAAATGGGTCCCACTAGACCCCACAAGTTTTTTCACATTTATATTTTACATTAATATATAAAAATGTATAATTGAAACAAAATCATTCAAATATATCAAAATACATTAAAAAAAATACAACATATATTTAAAATAAATCAAAGTAGATTAAAAAATACATTAGACACAACAATACATGAGACAAATAATTTGTAAGAAAATGCATTAAAAGAAATTCATAAGCATTAAAATAAATTACTAACACACAATACATGAAAAAGATAGATTTAAAATAAGTTTCAATTGTGGTTATTCTTGTGGGCCAAAACGTTCCCATATATGTTCAATCAAGTCATGTTGAAGTTGTCGATGAATTTGTCTATCACGAACATCAAATCTTCTATGTAGAAAATCTTGAAAATCAATATTAGAATTATTTGGTAGTACACTCGAGTCACTGCCGAGATGATCATAAGAATAATCAAAATTTCCACCGTATGTAGCGCGTTCATCTTCAACAATCATGTTGTGTAGTATGATGCATGTATCCATTATACGCTTAAGTGCATCCAGATGCCAAGATCGAGCTGGGTTACGTATGATTGCAAATCGGGACTGGAGAACTCCAAATGCACGTTCAATATCATTTCTTGCGCCTTCTTGGTGTTGGGCAAATAATTTTCTCTTATCACCTTGTGGCATTGAGATACTTTTCACAAATGTGGCCCATTCAGGATAAATGTCATCTGCTAGATAATAACCCATTTTATATTCAGTACGATTGACCTCATAATGGACCGCATGAGCCCGCCCATGTAGAACATCATTGAAGACATTGGATTGGCTTAGCACATTGATATCATTGTTTGAACCCGCTACTCCAAAGAATGCATGCCAAATCCATAAGTCTTGTGACGCCACTGTTTCGAGCATAACAGTTGGTTTACCGTGATCTCCTCGAACATATTGCCCTTTTAATGCAACTGGACAATTCTTCCATTCTAAATGAATACAATCAACGCTCCCTAACATACCTGGAAAACCACGTGCCTCCCCCATCTGCAGTAGGCGTTCGACATCTTCATTGGTCGGCCTTCGCAAATGAAGAAAAGTTTGATATATAAGATGTTAATAAATTGAAGAGAGGGAATGTGATGCTTATTATGCACGTGCTCTCTTATTTATAGGCATATTTAGAATAACGGCTAGTTTGAATAATGGCTAATGTTTGAATAACGGCTAGTTTTTTCAACTAGTTTGAATAGCGGTTAGTTTGAAATTTAAATTACAAATTTTGAATAGACAAAATAAACACTTATTAAATTGAATAACTGTATTTTTTTAAAATAGTTTCTAGACATTTTTTGAAATCACATATAATCTTTTTTTTGGTACGTTGAAATCACATATAATCATAAAATTTAAGTACATATTTTTTTGACCAAATCAAAATTCACTACATATTTTAATGGCTTATGGCTAGTTATATAACTACTAATTAAGATAATCTAAAAACTATCCAACATACATGATTATATCAATTAAGTCCATATTTTCCTCTAATTATGTCGCTCAACATTTAATGAGCTTGTAGTTGTCTTTCATTTATATTTGATGTTTCCTTTGAGAGTATTTGTAAATCATCGATCTTCAACCTTTCTTTCTCCATCTTGAGTTTTTCTTCCTCAATACGTGCCCAATTACGTGAAAACTCCGACATTATGCCAACTTTTTTTTTAAGTCATCTTGCAAATCATCAATTTTTTCCTTCGAGATAGACGTTTCCACAACCTTTTCTCTCTCCTTCCTTTTGACCCATTGGTCGACGACGTAACGAAGCAGGTGATGGTGGATTATATTCGCTACTCGTTGGTGTTGGTGGATTAGAAGATGACGAATATGCTCCATTCGATGAATTTTTTGTTCTTTTTGCGGAAGGTTCTGTTACACCGGCAAGCCATTTAGGTTCATCTTTCAATAATCTCCATGCATCTACAAATGTGAAGTGTTCACGATCATCGTCTTGGTGAAAAATCTGTTTTGCAGCTGAAATTATGTCGTTCTCCGAACTCCCACTTTTTTGTATAGCCACAGCTTGTTGATAGCACCCAATAAACTTTTGAACGGCGGAATTTATTTTGTGCCATCGGCTTTTTAGGGATACCGAATTCCTCTCTATATCATTCTTGTCACGATATTTGTTATAAGCTTCAGCAATCCTCTTCCAAAAACTTTCTCCTTTTTGATCAACTCCAACAATTGGATCCTTTGAAATGTTGAGCCACGATTGAATGAGAAGTTCATCCTCCGTTGATTGGAACCATACTTTCGGCGTACTCACAACCGGTGTGGATCTTACGTTTTCAACAAGATTAATACCATCCAATCCACTTTGAGTGCAAAATGGTGGGTTTCGAGTACTTGATCATTTGATTGTACACCACTATTACCCATGTGTATCCCATGAGGTATAGTTGAGTTAGTTAATTGAGATGAAAATTGTGAGTTTTGATATGGATAAGGTGTATAATATGAGTAATTTTCAAAGGGTGGGCTATTTTGTGGATTTGGAATAGAAAGAGATTTTTGAAAATTCGGGTTATGATTTGGATTTGTGTTAAGAGGTGCATTTCCAAAGTATGAGTTGTTTTGTTGATTTGGGATATGAAGAGGATTGCCACCATTTTGTATAAAATTTGACCAAGAATTATGGTTATTGGGGTTCATTGTTAAACTAAATGTGTAGAAAAATAATTAAAAGAGATAGAATAAACTAACACTAGATGTGAATGAAAAAATTAAATGAAGTGGGGTATTATTTAAAGTGTGAAGACATAGTGTGGATTTTGAAAATCAAAAGAAAAGAGCCGTTGCATTATAGGTCATAATAAATATTTATGTAATTTATTTTGAATATAAAAAATATACTTAATTGTTATGAAAGAAAGAAAAAAACCATGTTGCAGGTTCCACTTGGCATATAGAGTTGTTGCTATACAGATCAACGCTCTTGACTGTAGAACCAAAACAAAATATCAATTATCCATATGCATTGACAAGGAACTGTGCACAACAGGTGTATAGAAGGCAACAACCAACCGATAATCATGCTCTAAGAGCATCATTATCCAAGAACCCATCTTCATTTTTTAAATGGGTCCCACTTAATTTTTTATATTATTTTACACTTTCCAATTTTTTATACAACTCAACTACAATTCTCAATTATCCATATAACTCATAAAGACCTCTCAAATGGGTCCCACTAGACCCCACAAGTTTTTTCACATTTATATTTTACATTAATATATAAAAATGTATAATTGAAACAAAATCATTCAAATATATCAAAATACATTAAAAAAAATACAACATATATTTAAAATAAATCAAAGTAGATTAAAAAATACATTAGACACAACAATACATGAGACAAATAATTTGTAAGAAAATGCATTAAAAGAAATTCATAAGCATTAAAATAAATTACTAACACACAATACATGAAAAAGATAGATTTAAAATAAGTTTCAATTGTGGTTATTCTTGTGGGCCAAAACGTTCCCATATATGTTCAATCAAGTCATGTTGAAGTTGTCGATGAATTTGTCTATCACGAACATCAAATCTTCTATGTAGAAAATCTTGAAAATCAATATTAGAATTATTTGGTAGTACACTCGAGTCACTGCCGAGATGATCATAAGAATAATCAAAATTTCCACCGTATGTAGCGCGTTCATCTTCAACAATCATGTTGTGTAGTATGATGCATGTATCCATTATACGCTTAAGTGCATCCAGATGCCAAGATCGAGCTGGGTTACGTATGATTGCAAATCGGGACTGGAGAACTCCAAATGCACGTTCAATATCATTTCTTGCGCCTTCTTGGTGTTGGGCAAATAATTTTCTCTTATCACCTTGTGGCATTGAGATACTTTTCACAAATGTGGCCCATTCAGGATAAATGTCATCTGCTAGATAATAACCCATTTTATATTCAGTACGATTGACCTCATAATGGACCGCATGAGCCCGCCCATGTAGAACATCATTGAAGACATTGGATTGGCTTAGCACATTGATATCATTGTTTGAACCCGCTACTCCAAAGAATGCATGCCAAATCCATAAGTCTTGTGACGCCACTGTTTCGAGCATAACAGTTGGTTTACCGTGATCTCCTCGAACATATTGCCCTTTTAATGCAACTGGACAATTCTTCCATTCTAAATGAATACAATCAACGCTCCCTAACATACCTGGAAAACCACGTGCCTCCCCCATCTGCAGTAGGCGTTCGACATCTTCATTGGTCGGCCTTCGCAAATGAAGAAAAGTTTGATATATAAGATGTTAATAAATTGAAGAGAGGGAATGTGATGCTTATTATGCACGTGCTCTCTTATTTATAGGCATATTTAGAATAACGGCTAGTTTGAATAATGGCTAATGTTTGAATAACGGCTAGTTTTTTCAACTAGTTTGAATAGCGGTTAGTTTGAAATTTAAATTACAAATTTTGAATAGACAAAATAAACACTTATTAAATTGAATAACTGTATTTTTTTAAAATAGTTTCTAGACATTTTTTGAAATCACATATAATCTTTTTTTTGGTACGTTGAAATCACATATAATCATAAAATTTAAGTACATATTTTTTTGACCAAATAAAAATTCACTACATATTTTAATGGCTTATGGCTAGTTATATAACTACTAATTATGATAATCTAAAAACTATCCAACATACATGATTATATCAATTAAGTCCATATTTTCCTCTAATTATGTCGCTCAACATTTAATGAGCTTGTAGTTGTCTTTCATTTATATTTGATGTTTCCTTTGAGAGTATTTGTAAATCATCGATCTTCAACCTTTCTTTCTCCATCTTGAGTTTTTCTTCCTCAATACGTGCCCAATTACGTGAAAACTCCGACATTATGCCAACTTTTTTTTTAAGTCATCTTGCAAATCATCAATTTTTTCCTTCGAGATAGACGTTTCCACAACCTTTTCTCTCTCCTTCCTTTTGACCCATTGGTCGACGACGTAACGAAGCAGGTGATGGTGGATTATATTCGCTACTCGTTGGTGTTGGTGGATTAGAAGATGACGAATATGCTCCATTCGATGAATTTTTTGTTCTTTTTGCGGAAGGTTCTGTTACACCGGCAAGCCATTTAGGTTCATCTTTCAATAATCTCCATGCATCTACAAATGTGAAGTGTTCACGATCATCGTCTTGGTGAAAAATCTGTTTTGCAGCTGAAATTATGTCGTTCTCCGAACTCCCACTTTTTTGTATAGCCACAGCTTGTTGATAGCACCCAATAAACTTTTGAACGGCGGAATTTATTTTGTGCCATCGGCTTTTTAGGGATACCGAATTCCTCTCTATATCATTCTTGTCACGATATTTGTTATAAGCTTCAGCAATCCTCTTCCAAAAACTTTCTCCTTTTTGATCAACTCCAACAATTGGATCCTTTGAAATGTTGAGCCACGATTGAATGAGAAGTTCATCCTCCGTTGATTGGAACCATACTTTCGGCGTACTCACAACCGGTGTGGATCTTACGTTTTCAACAAGATTAATACCATCCAATCCACTTTGAGTGCAAAATGGTGGCGTTTCGAGTACTTGATCATTTGATTGTACACCACTATTACCCATGTGTATCCCATGAGGTATAGTTGAGTTAGTTGATTGAGATGAAAATTGTGAGTTTTGATATGGATAAGGTGTATAATATGAGTAATTTCCAAAGGGTGGGCTATTTTGTGGATTTGGAATAGAAAGAGATTTTTGAAAATTCGGATTATGATTTGGATTTGTGTTAAGAGGTGCATTTCCAAAGTATTAGTTGTTTTGTTGATTTGGGATATGAGGAGGATTGCCACCATTTTGTATAAAATTTGACCAAGAATTATGGTTATTGGGGTTCATTGTTAAACTAAATGTGTAGAAAAATAATTAAAAGGGATAGAATAAACTAACACTAGATGTGAATGAAAAAATTAAATGAAGTGGGGTATTATTTAAAGTGTGAAGACATAGTGTGGATTTTGAAAATCAAAAGAAAAGAGCCGTTGCATTATAGGTCATAATAAATATTTATGTAATTTATTTTGAATATAAAAAATATACTTAATTGTTATGAAAGAAAGAAAAAAACCATGTTGCAGGTTCCACTTGGCATATAGAGTTGTTGCTATACAGATCAACGCTCTTGACTGTAGAACCAAAACAAAATATCAATTATCCATATGCATTGACAAGGAACTGTGCACAACAGGTGTATAGAAGGCAACAACCAACCGATAATCATGCTCTAAGAGCATCATTATCCAAGAACCCATCTTCATTTTTTAAATGGGTCCCACTTAATTTTTTATATTATTTTACACTTTCCAATTTTTTATACAACTCAACTACAATTCTCAATTATCCATATAACTCATAAAGACCTCTCAAATGGGTCCCACTAGACCCCACAAGTTTTTTCACATTTATATTTTACATTAATATATAAAAATGTATAATTGAAACAAAATCATTCAAATATATCAAAATACATTAAAAAAAATACAACATATATTTAAAATAAATCAAAGTAGATTAAAAAATACATTAGACACAACAATACATGAGACAAATAATTTGTAAGAAAATGCATTAAAAGAAATTCATAAGCATTAAAATAAATTACTAACACACAATACATGAAAAAGATAGATTTAAAATAAGTTTCAATTGTGGTTATTCTTGTGGGCCAAAACGTTCCCATATATGTTCAATCAAGTCATGTTGAAGTTGTCGATGAATTTGTCTATCACGAACATCAAATCTTCTATGTAGAAAATCTTGAAAATCAATATTAGAATTATTTGGTAGTACACTCGAGTCACTGCCGAGATGATCATAAGAATAATCAAAATTTCCACCGTATGTAGCGCGTTCATCTTCAACAATCATGTTGTGTAGTATGATGCATGTATCCATTATACGCTTAAGTGCATCCAGATGCCAAGATCGAGCTGGGTTACGTATGATTGCAAATCGGGACTGGAGAACTCCAAATGCACGTTCAATATCATTTCTTGCGCCTTCTTGGTGTTGGGCAAATAATTTTCTCTTATCACCTTGTGGCATTGAGATACTTTTCACAAATGTGGCCCATTCAGGATAAATGACATCTGCTAGATAATAACCCATTTTATATTCAGTACGATTGACCTCATAATGGACCGCATGAGCCCGCCCGTGTAGAACATCGTTGAAGACATTGGATTGGCTTAGCACATTGTTATCATTGTTTGAACCCGCTACTCCAAAGAATGCATGCCAAATCCATAAGTCTTGTGACGCCACTGTTTCGAGCATAACAGTTGGTTTACCGTGATCTCCTCGAACATATTGCCCTTTTAATGCAATTGGACAATTCTTCCATTCTAAATGAATACAATCAATGCTCCCTAACATACCTGGAAAACCACGTGCCTCCCCCATCTGCAGTAGGCGTTCGACATCTTCATTGGTCGGCCTTCGCAAATGAAGAAAAATTTGATATATAATATGTTAATAAATTGAAGAGAGGGAATGTGATGCTTATTATGCACGTGCTCTCTTATTTATAGGCATATTTAGAATAACGGCTAGTTTGAATAATGGCTAATGTTTGAATAACGGCTAGTTTTTACAACTAGTTTGAATAGCGGCTAGTTTGAAAT
The DNA here is from genome assembly GCA_951804385.1 of Trifolium dubium. Lineage (NCBI taxonomy): Eukaryota > Viridiplantae > Streptophyta > Magnoliopsida > Fabales > Fabaceae > Trifolium > Trifolium dubium. The sequence continues at coordinate 7,653,973 of OX638072.1, read as the reverse complement.
TTAAATTACAAATTTTGAATAGACAAAATAAACACTTATTAAATTGAATAACTGTATTTTTTTAAAATAGTTTCTAGACATATTTTGAAATCACATATAATCTTTTTTTTGGTACGTTGAAATCACATATAATCATAAAATTTAAGTACATCTTGCAAATCATCAATTTTTTCCTTCGAGATAGACGTTTCCAAAACCTTTTCTCTCTCCTTCCTTTTGACCCATTGGTCGACAACGTAACGAAGCAGGTGATGGTGGATTATATTCGCTACCCGTTGGTGTTGGTGGATTAGAAGATGACGAATATGCTCCATTCGATGAATTTTTTGTTCTTTTTGCGGAAGGTTCTGTTACACCGGCAAGCCATTTAGGTTTATCTTTCAATAATCTCCATGCATCTACAAATGTGAAGTGTTCACGATCATCGTCTTGGTCAAAAATCTGTTTTGCAGCTGAAATTATGTCGTTCTCCGAACTCCCACTTTTTTGTATAGCCACAGCTTGTTGATAGCACCCAATAAACTTTTGAACGGCGGAATTTATTTTGTGCCATCGGCTTTTTAGGGATACCGAATTCCTCTCTATATCATTCTTGTCACGATATTTGTTATAAGCTTCAGCAATCCTCTTCCAAAAACTTTCTCCTTTTTGATCAACTCCAACAATTGGATCCTTTGAAATGTTGAGCCACGATTGAATGAGAAGTTCATCCTCCGTTGATTGGAACCATACTTTCGGCGTACTCACAACCGGTGTGGATCTTACGTTTTCAACAAGATTAATACCATCCAATCCACTTTGAGTGCAAAATGGTGGCGTTTCGAGTACTTGATCATTTGATTGTACACCACTATTACCCATGTGTATCCCATGAGGTATAGTTGAGTTAGTTGATTGAGATGAAAATTGTGAGTTTTGATATGGATAAGGTGTATAATATGAGTAATTTCCAAAGGGTGGGCTATTTTGTGGATTTGGAATAGAAAGAGATTTTTGAAAATTCGGGTTATGATTTGGATTTGTGTTAAGAGGTGCATTTCCAAAGTATTAGTTGTTTTGTTGATTTGGGATATGAGGAGGATTGCCACCATTTTGTATAAAATTTGACCAAGAATTATGGTTATTGGGGTTCATTGTTAAACTAAATGTGTAGAAAAATAATTAAAAGAGATAGAATAAACTAACACTAGATGTGAATGAAAAAATTAAATGAAGTGGGATATTATTTAAAGTGTGAAGACATAGTGTGGATTTTGAAAATCAAAAGAAAAGAGCCGTTGCATTATAGGTCATACTAAATATTTATGTAATTTATTTTGAATATAAAAAATATACTTAATTGTTATGAAAGAAAGAAAAAAACCATGTTGCAGGTTCCACTTGGCATATAGAGTCGTTGCTACACAGATCAACGCTCTTGACTGTAGAACCAAAACAAAATATCAATTATCCATATGCACTGACAAGGAACTGTGCACAACAGGTGTATAGAAGGCAACAACCAACCGATAATCATGCTCTAAGAGCATCATTATCCAAAAACCCATCTTCATCTTTTAAATGGGTCCCACTTAATTTTTTATATTATTTTACACTTTCCAATTTTTTATACAACTCAACTACAATTCTCAATTATCCATATAACTCATAAAGACCTCTCAAATGGGTCTCACTAGACCCCACAAGTTTTTTCACATTTATATTTTTACATTAATATATAAAAATGTATAATTGAAACAAAATCATTCAAATATATCAAAATACATTAAAAAAAATACAACATATATTAAAAATAATTCAAAGTAGATTAAAAAATACATTAGACAACACAATACATGAGACAAATAATTTGTAAGAAAATGCATTAAAAGAAATTCATAAGCATTAAAATAAATTACTAACACACAATACATGAAAAAGATAGATTTAAAATAAGTTTCAATTGTGGTTATTCTCGTGGGCCAAAACGTTCCCATATATGTTCAATCAAGTCATGTTGAAGTTGTCGATGAATTTGTCTGTCACGAACATCAAATCTTCTACGTAGAAAATCTTGAAAATCAATATTAGAATTATTTGGTAGTACACTCGAGTCACTGCCGAGATGATCATAAGAATAATCAAAATTTCCACCGTATGTAGCGCGTTCATCTTCAACAATCATGTTGTGTAGTATGATGCATGTATCCATTATACGCTTAAGTGCATCCAGATGCCAAGATCGAGCTGGGTTACGTATGATTGCAAATCGGGACTGGAGAACTCCAAATGCACGTTCAATATCATTTCTTGCGCCTTCTTGGTGTTGGGCAAATAATTTTCTCTTATCACCTTGTGGCATTGAGATACTTTTCACAAATGTGGCCCATTCAGGATAAATGTCATCTGCTAGATAATAACCCATTTTATATTCAGTACGATTGACCTCATAATGGACCGCATGAGCCCGCCCATGTAGAACATCATTGAAGACATTGGATTGGCTTAGCACATTGATATCATTGTTTGAACCCGCTACTCCAAAGAATGCATGCCAAATCCATAAGTCTTGTGACGCCACTGTTTCGAGCATAACAGTTGGTTTACCGTGATCTCCTCGAACATATTGCCCTTTTAATGCAACTGGACAATTCTTCCATTCTAAATGCATACAATCAATGCTCCCTAACATACCTGGAAAACCACGTGCCTCCCCCATCTGCAGTAGGCGTTCGACATCTTCATTGGTCGGCCTTCGCAAATGAAGAAAAGTTTGATATATAAGATGTTAATAAATTGAAGAGAGGGATTGTGATGCTTATTATGCACGTGCTCTCTTATTTATAGGCATATTTAGAATCACGGCTAGTTTGAATAACGGCTAATTTTTAACTGCTAGTTTGAATAACGGCTAGTTTTTACAACTAGTTTGAATAACGGCTAGTTTGAAATTTAAATTACAAATTTTGAATAGACAAAATAAACACTTATTAAATTGAATAACTGTATTTTTTTAAAATAGTTTCAAGACATATTTTGAAATCACATATAATCCTTTTCTTGGTACGTTGAAATCACATATAATCATAAAATTTAAGTACATATTTTTTTGACCAAATAAAAATTCACTACATATTTTAATGGCTTATGGCTATTTATATAACTACTAATTATGATAATCTAAAAACTATCCAACATACATGATTATATCAATTAAGTCCATATTTTCCACTAATTATGTCGCTCAACATTTCATGAGCTTGTAGTTGTCTTTCATTTATATTTGATGTATCCTTTGAGAGTATTTGTAAATCATCGATCTTCAACCTTTCTTTCTCCATCTTGAGTTTTTCTTCCTCAATACGTGCCCAATTACGTGAAAACTCCGACATTATGCCAACTTTTTTTTTAAGTCATCTTGCAAATCATCAATTTTTTCCTTTGAGATAGACGTTTCCACAACCTTTTCTCTCTCCTTCCTTTTGACCCATTGGTCGACGACGTAACGAAGCAGGTGATGGTGGATTATATTCGCTACTCGTTGGTGTTGGTGGATTAGAAGATGACGAATATGCTCCATTCGATGAATTTTTTGTTCTTTTTGCGGAAGGTTCTGTTACACCGGCAAGCCATTTAGGTTCATCTTTCTATAATCTCCATGCATCTACAAATGTGAAGTGTTCACGATCATCGTCTTGGTGAAAAATCTGTTTTGCAGCTGAAATTATGTCGTTCTCCGAACTCCCACTTTTTTGTATAGCCACAGCTTGTTGATAGCACCCAATAAACTTTTGAACGGCGGAATTTATTTTGTGCCATCGGCTTTTTAGGGATACCGAATTCCTCTCTATATCATTCTTGTCACGATATTTGTTATAAGCTTCAGCAATCCTCTTCCAAAAACTTTCTCCTTTTTGATCAACTCCAACAATTGGATCCTTTGAAATGTTGAGCCACGATTGAATGAGAAGTTCATCCTCCGTTGATTGGAACCATACTTTCGGCGTACTCACAACCGGTGTGGATCTTACGTTTTCAACAAGATTAATACCATCCAATCCACTTTGAGTGCAAAATGGTGGCGTTTCGAGTACTTGATCATTTGATTGTACACCACTATTACCCATGTGTATCCCATGAGGTATAGTTGAGTTAGTTGATTGAGATGAAAATTGTGAGTTTTGATATGGATAAGGTGTATAATATGAATAATTTCCAAAGGGTGGGCTATTTTGTGGATTTGGAATAAAAAGAGATTTTTGAAAATTCGGGTTATGATTTGGATTTGTGTTAAGAGGTGCATTTCCAAAGTATGAGTTGTTTTGTTGATTTGGGATATGAGGAGGATTGCCACCATTTTGTATAAAATTTGACCAAAAATTATGGTTATTGGGGTTCATTGTTAAACTAAATTTGTAGAAAAATAATTAAAAGAGATAGAATAAACTAACACTAGATGTGAATGAAAAAATAAAATGAAGTAGGGAATTAGACATAGTGTGGATTTTGAAAATCAATAGAAAAGAGCCGTTGCATTATAGGTCATAATAAATATTTATGTAATTTATTTAGAATATAAAAAATATACTTAATTGTTATGAAAGAAAGAAAAAAACAATGTTGCAGGTTCCACTTGGCATATAGAGCCGTTGCTACACAGATCAACGTTCTTGACTGTAGAACCAAAACAAACTATCAATTATCCATATGCACTGACAAGGAACTGTGCACAGTCTAATGGTATTGGAAAATATACTAATGATATTGAAAGCGGAAAATATACTTCTCTACATGGCATTAATTTTTACCGCAAATCCAACAAGTTGGGTAATAGAATGTTTTCCTTAATATTATTCTATCAAAGCCAAAGTTTGAATTTGCTACTACTGACCATAAATAATAACATTCATTTGCTTTGTTGTATTGTTTTGAAGACCACATGCATATCACATGCACCCTTTCGGTTTTATTATGTGTCAAATGGTAACTAAATAAAGAACTACAGCTGCGCATGTGGCTATCTCTATTGTTGGACCCATGAAAGTAGCTTTGTTGGGATGAATTTATGTTATTTTATCCTGAATTAATTTGTAAAAGTTAAATTCATTTAATGCATGCTTTGTTTTTTTTAAGGGTACAAAAGAAGAAGAAAACACGTCACTAATTCTATCTTAATTTTCTAAAAGAATCAAATGTCCTTTATAATAGCTCAAGTGATAAAAGCTGAGAAACATATAAGCTGAATAGGAGTTTCAAAGATCAGTTTCTAAAGAGAACAATTTATTTTTCTGATCTACCAAAAAACTATAATACAAATCATTTTTTATTTCATTTCTATCCTTATCTTGATTGAAAAGTTTAAAATATTAATTAAAATATTTAAATGTAAGAACACTGCCTACTAGCTTATTGATCATATCATTTATTCACTGCCTACTAGCTAATTCACTCATCCACCAAATTTACCAAACATTAAAGGTAAGAACACTGTCCACAAAGTTGAAGCTAAGAAAACTGAACTTAAAGGCATAATAAACAACTTCTCATGTAGCTTCAAACTTACTTTTCACCCAACCACCAACACTCTCTGTTTCTAATTATAAAACATTTCTGGATATTTTACTTGCCACTAAATATAAGAGAACCATCTATCAATTTCAAGATATATTTACTTGCCACAAAATTTATCATTCAAGATAAAAAGCCAAATTAGACATACCAATTTAGTAATAGTTACAAATAAAACACACACTAACTACAATACCAATTTTTCTTAGTATGCATAAAATGTTTCATAAGGTCTTATAAATAGAGACGGATGGAGTACTCGCAAGGAAAATATTAACCAAATAAACAAGATAACCTTCCGTAGCAGAAGCTATAACTGTATTTTTTTTTCAAGAGAAACTTTCCATGATTATGCATTTCAGAACAAAAATTCATTCTGCGATAAATAAACGACTTTATTTCAACAAACTTCCTTTTCCCAATTCAAAATTAAGTTGGGGACTTTGCATTATTAAAGGATAATAAGTATTACATTGTTTACAGATGCTGAAATAAGGAAATCTGGTAAACAGAAAACAAGCAGCTTCTACATCTAGATGGTCATTTATCGGACACTGTTTTGTCCGAAGCATTGTTCAGGTAGGAAATTACAAGATCAGCTGCTTTGCAACCCGAGGCAATTGCTCTACCAACTGAGAGTCCACCTCTGTGGTTACCTACCAAATTTCATCATTCATTAGTAACAGAAATATTTAGAATTCGGTATTTTGTATATAAGCTCACATTATATTCTATGAAACATTTGGCATCGAAGATTTAGATAAAAACGGTTTCATCCAAACTTAAGCATTCACAAACTTTGTACAAGGGGACTCATGCTCTCATCTGACTTCAAGTGGCTCCACCATTTAAACGGTATGTTAACTTAGACGGTGGTATGTAAACTTATTTGGTAACATGATTTATCTACCTAGAAAATGCTAACAACACATCATTTAACACACTCTAGCGCTTTATTACAAGTTGAAATTCATGTAAGTTCTACTAATAGATGTATATTCTTCTACTAATATGTATGTGGTAAGACTCATTTTCAAAATAGCGAGACCTACAAGAATTTGAGCCGATAATAGAGAACATTAAAAAGAAAGAAAGTTGTTAGCACTCTTCTTTATTTGCCAGTCAAAACTAAATGTATTTGAAGCATTGTCATAAGAACATACCAGCATAGAAAAATCCAGGAAGATCTTTTTCCATTTTGTCAATTGCTTCAAGAACTGAGCCATAGTTATGACCATACAAAGGAAATCCTTTACTCCAGTAGAAATGGCTGCCATTGTTGAGTATAATTAGAAAAATATAGACTAGAGAAAACATTGAATATAAATTCATGACATACTTGACGAATGTAGGCTCCCCCTCTACTCCCAACAACTTTCTCAGGTCAGAAGTGACAATTTTCTTAAGCTCGTCACTACACAGTAAGTAAACAAGCAAATTAATAACGAAAAATGTGATCAAGAAAAGAAAACAAAAAGACAGACCAACCAACAAGAGAGTGACAACATGTAGTTTTTGGGAGTGACTATATCGTCACTCGAATGTAGCTATTGCCATTCCAATTTAATTAACTTCTGTATAATTTATATAAACTATTAGTTTGGTTTTCTAGATAAAAATTAGTCAAACGAGAATGACAATTAACATGAATAGAGAAAGCAATAGATACACATATGATTGTGCAGAGTATATGATTACAAATAGAGCATAACGGTATAAGTACGTTGAAGCTCGAGCAAGTTCCCTGTTCCGAGTTCCCCCTATGAATGTGGTATAGAGATGCGTATCACTGGGTGCTCGATCTGGAAACATCATAGAAGAAAAAAGTGTACCTGTTGTGTAAAATAAGTCAGCAGTTGTGTCAGAAATAGTTTGACCTATTTTAGTTTTTTCTGAGCCACATAAACTGATGGAAGCATTACCAAGGGTTTTAAAACCATTTTGTTCCTCTTTTGAAGGAACAAGAACTCCAAATCCCTCCAGAGGTCTCTTTACATTCTGCTTTTTAAAGGTGGTAATTAAGACCGAGAGTGGTAAGTAGGTCACCTGCAATAGGTGTTGATGCTATTGTTAAAACAAGAGCTAGGCATAGATTTTTGGCAAAATTACATCTTTAGTCCCTTAATTTAATTTCAGTTAACACTTTAGTACTTTATCTTTTATTTATAACATTTTAGTCCTTTTTTTATGTTTGGATATGAATTTCAATCTTCAAATTTCTAGTTTTCTTTCTTTGTTCGCTTCCAATCATAAATATATCTTATGCCGTAAAAGAAAATCATAGATTTGAAAATTGAAAAAAAATAGCTATGAAAATATTTGTTTACGTTAATGTTTTTATGATTCTTACTAAGCAGTAACGGTTTAAGAAGAGCATGAGACACCATCTTAAAAACTAAATCAAATAAATTTTGAAGTAAATCAATTGAAATCTACGTCAAGTTGCGATATTGTATACCTCAGGAAGAAAATTAAGTGCAAAGGGGGTTCCCCTTTTCGTGATCTTGATGTCTTTGACATTATCAAGAGGAGCCTGTGTTATAAAAAAGCGCAAGTCAGAAGTTACCAATAGTAGCAATTAATCATGCAAAACGAGAATGTCTCTCTTCATGGAAATAAAAGTTCAGAAACCATGTCAATAAAAGGCTCATAATGTGCTTGTGAAAAAAAGGTAGCAAAATAATGCAATCTTTGTTTTTTTATTGTGCTTGAATAATGCTGCATAAAAATCAGTAGAGCTGTGGAATCCTATGCAGATTGCAAATGAAGCAATAAAACTTTATTTTGGTACATCGGAAATAAAAAGCAATAAACTTTGACCCAGGTCTTCCATTAATAGAAATTATGTTTGTTATTTTTCCAATTAACCCTTACAAGCAAGATTATGAAGATCGCGACTTGAATTGCAAGATCACATGATCATGACAAATAACTCCATAAAAGATTAAGATTCAAAACATAAACAATTCAACATAAGTTCAAATAGAAACAAATATCATATATAAGTTTATGATTAATCCTACTCTAAAAGCTACTATTTTAAAAATGTATAATTTTTTATTTTTTTGACAACGTATAATATTATTCAATCCAAATTCAGGAAAGCATTGTTTGTCAAGTATTCAGGGAAAAAACAAAGCAGCAAAAGAAGAAAAACCATACTAACCGTTATAATTACTGCATCAAGATCTTGTGTTTTTTGGTTAGAAGCACAAGTAAGAGACCAGTTTTGTGATAGGGAACTTCCATCATGACTGTAAGCTAGTGTCAGAACCTTCGCATTTAATTTAATGTCATCTTTGCCAAGCTCTTTGGACAATGTGTCAGTCAGTGTCTGTGCTGGATACACAGTTAAACAAATGAGATGAAAGATATGCATAAAGAAGAAAACAATATTCAAACGGTGAGTGGCTCTAATCAAGAACAGGACAATGTATTCTCAGAGGACAAATATTTGCACAATGATTCAATACCTGCATCCCACCCTGAAAAGAAAATGAACCACGCTGCTGTTTGTTTTTTCTTGGTGCATATTTAGTTTCTTCGGTTTTGACCCTTTTGCTAAATAACCTGGATTGTAAAGCCCCTGCTATAATGGAGCCAAACCTGAAAAATAAAGGGTCTACCATATTGTAACCAAGAAACTATAAAAAGAAGTGATATCTTACTTAATAAAGGGAAAATTTTCTTCATTTTTCTTGTACCTAATAGACTCCTCCTACAACTCCTATTCTCAAATTTTAAAAGGTTTTCTACCTAAACATGCAAATGCAATGGGATAGGACAGTTGATATGTTTTGGATAGAGTGATTACCAGTAGATTAAAGTTTCATTAATAATCAGGACAAAACTCTGTTTTGAGGGCACAAGCCCGTGTGCTAAAGTGTAATACTACAATACTGTACAAAACACACAATTATCGATTTGAAGTACCTTGGATGAAAAAAGTCATGACTTCAACATAAACATTTACGTCAAAATAGGTTCAGATACAATGATCCAAGCTCACCGGATCCTGAGGCTGGGTACACAATTTTTACATGTCCAATAATTTTACATAAGTTATTGTTTTATGGATTTTGTTATACACCGAGAGTATAATTATTTTAGACTATTAATCAATCATGTAATTGTTAGATCATTAAAATATCTGACTTTAATCATAATTACGTTTAAAGCCACGCTCACACATATGATTGGTTGTTATTTATTCACGGTGTAAAACTTTTTACACTGACAATGTATCAAAATTTAACTCTTTTTGTATTCACTAAGAAGATATAACACAAAAAAATAGACTCATATATGATTGGTTGTTATTTATTCACGGTGTAAAACTTTTTACACTGACAATGTATCAAAATTAAACGAAGATATAACACAAAAAAATAGACTAAAAGTAAAAACTACACGGAGCTTCATGACCAAATTTTTTTTATACAGAATATCAACTGACTATAAAATTGCTAAAATAATTTAGAATACTATAAGAAAGTTGCAAGCAATACCTTTTTTCCAAACTCCATAGCTCTGGGAAAGAATGGCGCGCCTGTTTGAAAATATATGAAAGAAGGCATTAACATTTTATATAAATATCCAATATTACGACAAAATTCATATTTAAAAATTCTAACATCTGATTTAATATGAAATAACGAAGAAATTTTTAAAATTGAGAAGCAACTCACAGAAAGAGAGTCAGGATCTGCTGCACTTGTACCTCCAACAAAAGGATCAATGAGATAGTCCACAACCTTCAAATAATTTTTTTAGAAGAAAGAAGCAATAAATACTAGATAAAAATTAAAAAAATACTACCGAACATCTATATTATGATTTTTGCATATATTGTAATAGGTATATAATATTGAATTTTATCATAACAGTAGAATAATATCTTCTATATTTATTTCATATAAAAAATCGAATCCGACACTTTCACAATATTATGCCTACATTTTCTCTCACTCAAAATGGTATATAGAGCCTAATAGAGGTAACCTTAAATCTGTCCTCACTAACGTGTAAGGATCTTATGGTATTTTTCTTTTCAGAACGGTTTTGCAACTGTAGTGTGTCCTTTCTTCTTTGTGGTGACCTCATTTCAGCACTTATAAACTTTTCCTAAGGGTCTCAAAGCTTCTGTGTGTAGCAACTGTCACCGCACATGAAAGCCTGTGTAAACCACAGTTCTTCTCACACTTAACGGCGTGGTAAACGCCGTCCTCTCACAGTCCAAGTCCAACAAATTCTGGTCCAAACAGACTGCCTTTGCTGTGTGGCCTTCGCATTTGTCCTTTCTTATTCTGTTTCACCAGTGTTGTTTTCCATTCCTTGGACCGATCAGTTACAAATACTCCTGAGTAGTTTGCTTATTTCAGTCCCGCAGAACTATATCACAGTAGGACACGCTCATAATTCATTTGTGTGGTACTCAGAGGTAAGACTATGCAAATATTGAGATAGATTTTCATTTCATCATGGAGAAGTTCACATGAAGAGACATCACGACGAGCTTTGTCAACTAATGACCGACTAGCCCCATATCACTAAAAGGTCCTCGATTCAATTATCTTTGTTACAAGCTCGATGCATATGATTTATATGCTCCAGCTTGAGGGGTAGTGTTGAAAATATAGGTAGTGTTGAAAATATAGGTAGTGTTGAAAATATATTTTAATATTTGTATTTGTTGTATGTGCATGTCATAATCATATTGTATCATATCATTCAAATAGGAATAATATCTCCTATATTTAATTTGATTTTATTGCTTTGATCCTATATAAAATGGACCCCGCTCTGTTGTTGAAATACACAATTTCACAATATTATGTTTCTGTTTTCTCTCACTCAATACATAAAATGCTGGAAATTGTATGTACTGTGACACTATAAGTATAGAACATATTAGCCAGAAGGAGAAAAATTCCAAATGAGTGACGGGCATGGTAATGTGACATTTACCTCTTTCCCAAAATGACGTTCGAAGAATCTGCTAACACTGAGAAAAAAAAAGAAAAAAAAAACACAAGATGTCACTTTTGTGCTATTGTAAAATATAAATTATACATCATGCAAGGTTTTGTAGAGCTAGGTGCCATTATTGAGATTTATTAAACCTTTCTTCAGAATTTTCATCACATACGGTAGAGGAGTCACTTCTTTTCCACATAAATGGTTCAAAAATGACCTGAATCTGCAAATTTAGAAATGTAAGTGTGCAAACTATCTTCTATCAGCAGGATAAATGAATTATACACATCAAGGCAGTTTCTCGTCCTTATCATCAATTTTCCCATTAGCATATTCATGCTTTCTGACCAGCCACATCAATTTGAGGGGGATATCAAAACGGAATCTACCATTATTAGTTTCCAACAATAGTTTGTATTAACAAAGAAGTATGTATAATTAGAATTAGAATTCAAATTAGAACCAATCTGTAGTTAATAGTGGTCATTGTGTTATTAATAGTAGTTATCAAATCTGTATCATTTATGGAGGAATAGAGAAATCATAGGAAGCATTCCCCTGGGACGAATCGTTCGGGAAAATCCGAGTTCGATTCCTGGTGGGTAAAATTTTTGGCCAGGTTTTACTTACCTCCTGGCCAAGCTCTGGGTTACCGGGGCCCCCTTCCCCTGGGAACCAGAGGGTTAACACCCAAAAAAAAAGGAAGCAATCATGCCCGAATTTCTGAAGTTAATAGTGGCCATTGTGTCATTAATAGTAGTTATTGAGTCTGTATTATTTATTGAGTTACTTAAATCAAATAGATAGCATTTCATGACAATAATAAAAGAGAAAACTACGAAAGCTCAAAAAGGTGGGACATCCATATAGAAATCAGAAGTGGGGAAGAAACCTTTGATTGTGCAGAAAGCAGTTTGCTCTTCAGGAGTGCAGCAGGATTTGTGGGTACCTGATTTAATAAGTTACAACTTTTCATATTTATTGTGAGATAAAAATTACTATAAAATCTGAAAATTCATTTCCAAAGTTCAATCAAAATTGCAAACTAGAAACACATTTTAGAAAGACAGAAGTTACTAGCAAGACATACCAGAAGTGGTGTCCCATTTTTCACTATATAACGCTTATGCTGTGATAGTGGCTGTAACAAAAAACCAAAATATCAATCTTATAAACAGAACAAATATGTCATCCCCAATAGATCAATCATCAGTATTTCTAAACTTCCATTTTCAACAATAAAATCCATATTATATTTCAATAGAATGAAACCATCAGGGGAAAAGAAATGAAACAAAATTGCTTTATATTATTCGGAAAAAATAGTCTCTGATACTATATTCCTGGTCAAAACAATATCTTACATATTGTTGCTTTTCTTGAAGTCCAAGAGCATCAATCAAACCTGTAACCTCTGTTTCTGTTTCAGTCTGCACAAAGAGGAAAAAACAAGAAAAGTAAGAATTTGTATTACGAAGTTAGAATCATGTATCAAATAAAGGTTAAATTAGTGAATTCTGCAACAATTACAAATAACACCATAATTCATTTTTACTTTTTATATATGAAGTTTATTTTGCAACATGAGGTTTGGGTTAGATTGAAAATTGTTAAAATTTGTCAATTTCAAGTCTCAAAGGTGATGTGGAAAGTACGTGTTTCTATAACTGGTAACGAAATCCTCCCCCTCTAATGTGAAGATGGTCACGAAAATAGAGTGGACATGAACATTATCGATAATAATTTGGAACTGAAATTTCATAGAGTACAACAGACCATTAGATAATATGATCTGAAATCCATGGATATGTAACAAATCTACACTTGGAAGTGAGTTTCTCGTCAACATTAACTTACATGTACTGTAAATTTGAAGAACTGTGTACACTTGTACTAGTAAACTTACCATTGTATTAGCTCCCTCGTCCCAAACTAGCCCATCTCGAGAAACAGTTCTTAGCCTTCCTCCAGCTCTTCCTTCAGCTTCAAATACAGTTACATCTAGACCATGTGATTTCAATTTATAAGCTGCAGCGAGCCCACTTGACACCATAAAACAAAGTTAGACATTGCCAATGTCATGAAAATTTAGAAAATCAAATACATCAATTGTTATAGTGCGCTTCATGGAGGGCGCAAGTATCCAAAGCCCTTGAAGCATAATATAGATTAGAAGATACAAACAATCATCTTATTTCAATCAAGTAGCATTCAATAAATATAATAGAACATACAAACCGATGAGTTGACAAGGTGCCTAATGGATGTCCAATAAAAGTATAAAACAAAAGGAAGAAAAGGGATTTCTGTGTTAATGTCTGAACATGGGTTTATAAGTAGAGGTAGTCATCATCGCCCTACAAGCCAGTTTTGTAAGGTTCAATCAAAGATCCTTGGGATGGGTTGGCAATTTCTGAGCAGGTTTTCAATCGTATTGGCTACGCACAGTTCAAATATGGTACTTAATCACCTCTTCATCTTCTAACTTATTATTCTTCTGCTTTTGATTCTGTAAGAAGCACAGTTCCATTTGATTTCCATTTTAGCGCTCCATACACTCTGTTACGAGTTATACCATTTATTACACTAGTTTAATTTACAGTCCATATTGAATTCCTATCACAAACAATTATCTAATTTCAACCAAATAACAATTATGAAACAGCTTGAAATGACTTTTCTTGTAAATTCATTTTCCAATTTCATACACAATCTATGGCCCAATGGAATCAGTTCCCTCACACATACTTTGATTCATTATAATCGTGATATTGAATTCTAAATAGATCCAAGCCAAACATCGTCCTAACCTTCAGTCTAACTAAATTAACAACAAATAATTCAATAATCAGCATTAACTCAGTAAACTGAGGTGACGTGACAGAATACATAATTGTTATTTTGTTTTTGTTTTTTGGGTTACTATGATATAGGTACAAAGTTTCCACCACCGTTAGCTAGCAAGGACTAATCTTCGTTGGGGAACCTATGGGGCACACAAGGTGGGTTCTCCCCTCCTAACCGAATTCTTTCCATACGCATGAGCCTGAAATCAAACCCCTGACCACATGCTTACGGGGTCAAGACCCTTACCACTTAGACCAATTCATTGTTGGTATGATTGTTGACAGTGTAAAATTATTTTAGACGGCAAGTGCATATTCCTTTTTTCTCATATATGAAAATTAAAAATAAAAAAAACCACCTTACCTTACCCCAGCACCAACAATAGCAACTCTTTTAACAGATCCTGCAAACAAAAGGGTTTTCAAAATTCAAGGAAATTCAGGTATAAACATCTTAATAAGCAAGAAATTTTTAGACATACAAAAAAGATCACACATTTTCTAAGTCATACCTAGTCAATTGACACACTACTCAATTAAATATGTACCAAAACACATAAATTCTTCATTTAATTATGAAGAGATGGATAATGATTATTATTGTTACAATGAAGAGGAATTTGGAGAAAGGAGAAAAGTTAGTTACTTGGATTATCATCATGTTTTGCAGAGGACGCCATTTCTGCCTCAGTTTTCGTCTAATGTGGTTTAGGATACGCGCGGGGGTTTTGACGTTTGAGGAATGCTCAGAGTGACTGAGTTTCGATGAAATGAACCAAATTTTCTTTTGTTTGGTAGCTAGTTCACATCATAAGATGAATTTTTTATTTATATAAGGAGATGATAAATTATTGAAAGGCTTAAACGTCATTTTAATATGAAATTTTGGTTTTAGTCCCTATATGTGATTTTACTCCAAAACAATCCCTGTATCGACCATATTTTTTGTTTCTGGTCTCTAAAGCAAAAATCTGCAGAAAAATTCGCAGGAAAATCTGCAGGAAACTTGAGAATTTTCCTGCAGATTTTTGCTTTAGGGACCAGAAGCAAAAAATTTGGTCGATACAAGGACTGTTTTAGAGTAAAATCACATACAGGGACTAAAAGCAAAATTTGGTATACATATAAGGACCAAAAGGATGTTTAAGCCTTATTGAAAATTTATATATCAAAAAAAATGTAGGGACCATGATTTCAATCTGTCGCAAACGTATCATATAACGATTTTGACATTATTTTATCAGTTTGAAGTTTTTTTTTTTTTGAAATGACAAATTTTATTAATCAACTTTATAACAAGGAGTACAAGAGTATCGGAAAAAAAAACAAGGAAAAAAAACCACACACAACACCTTACAATCCCAAAACAGCGCAAAATATAATATATTTTCATTTTTTATGAGAGTTTACATAGATCGTATGCATCTTTGAATTCTTTTTTTTTTTTTTTTTGGTACAATCTTTGAATCAAATTACTATCTTTGAATTCTTTTTTTGCCCTTATATTTTTTATTTATATAAGGAGATGATAAATTTTCTTTGTCATGCATTATTAATAAATTTTGCTTGCGCAGCATTTAAATAGAGATTAAGGTGAAAGTCGGTCCATTCCATGGAAGAGTAAAATCAGACTATTGGGGTCAACATTCGCAAGACTCTTCTTCATAGAAGGTTGATGTTGATGAAAGGAGACACTCCTCCCACTTTGGAAGGTTTGCATGACAAATTAAACGATATTTGGAAGGTGATTGACAATGCACTCTCTCACACCCATTGGGTCATAGATTTTTTGTTTTTACTTTTTCATCAATTGAGGATTTACTTAGTGTTCTTACATTGCAAATGAACTCCTTCTTACTCCAAATTTCAACCCTATCAAGGTAAGCAACACCAATGTTCAATGTTGCATTGGAATTATTGGTCTTCCTCTTGAATCATAGCCTAACATACTTGGGATCCAAGGTTAATACCCATGGGAAGCCAAATCGGCCCAATCAAAGGTTTCGTCCTCACAATATAACACAAATAGTACGTAAAGGATGTTTGCATGATAGTACTATTCACAATTCCACTAACTATGTGGGACCTACAATGTAGTAAAACCATTCTCCATGCACGCCATCATTCGTCTATAAGTACAATGGTCATTTTACTCTCAAGGTACACATAGTTCATCTGATTTACACTCTTATTCGACCTCTTCCACTTAAAGACTTGGATGTTGGAGTGTTAACCATTTTGAAGGTATCCTTGCCTTGTTAACCAAGGCCAAATCCATCATTCATATCTGTTGGATTTTTGTATGTTGGCTACATTTTGCAAAAACAACTACTAGCCAAATGCTGAGACAAATGTTGTAGCATGTGGAACAGCATTGTGTGATATGTGTGTTGCGCGCCAACTCGTGCTATATTTTTGAACAAGATCTTCTGAAAGATTCTATGAAGTTTTATGTTTGACCTAGCGTGCTGATCAAGACGCGCATGTTTAATGAGCTGTAAAAGGTTGTCATGCCTTGGTGTATTTCCAAAATTAATATTGATATATTTTTGGAAACAATATTCTTGTTCATGAAGAATTGTTAGCTGGACCTGACAACGTCCAAGCTATGTTTTGAAGCCCAAAACTCGTGCTAGCTCAGTACTATATATATGTGAAGACAAACCCTAGTTTTGGGTGTGGAAAACCGTGTGTGTACTAAAGCGTGTGTCTTAAGGTTTAGGTTTTCTTGTTAGTTGTGAGTCCTGCTTGTATCTTCCTGATTCAAGTCAAGTACTCTATGTTTAAGTTGTAATGGTGTACTGCTCCTAAGCTTTGAAGTACGGAGTTAGTTGTGTCTTTAGAGTGTGACTCTTATACAAACAAAAAGAACGAGTGTGGGTTTAACAGTGCTGTTTGTACTGTTAGTGGGAATTGAGATAGGGTCTCATACCTAGGAGTTCCTAGGTAGAGCAGCCATTGGTAGGGTCGTGGTGCAAAGACAAGTAGTGAGGCTACGGTGTGCTTTTCACTACAACTATTATAGTGGATTTCATTCCTGGATTGGTATCCCCCAGACTAGGGCAGTTGCGCCGAACTGGGTTAACAAACTCAATGTGTTCTTTATTATTCTGTCACGCTTATTTTACTTTGCTACGCTGTGTTTTATTATTATTGTGTGACAAGTGCTCGGACAAGTGCTCTAACATTGTTCACAGCATTTGTCTGTCTGGTTGCCAGAATTTCAATATCTATCCAACAAAGATTTTACCTCCTATTTTACTCAAATGCCCCTGCCAAGGTTATTTTAGACAATTCAAAATTCATTTGTGTGCCACATGTATTCTTTATGAGAGCATTCTACATTATGTGAGATAGAAGATTCACGTGACATAATCTTGCCTTACTTACAATCTTCTAAAGTCTTCTTCTTCTATCATATCAACTTTCATCACTCTCACCAACTTCATCAACTCGAACAAGTAAGAACTTTCTCCCCTTTTTTCATTTTCATTTCCATTCAATCAACATATCTTTTGTACTTTCTCCATTGTGAATAAATCATCCAAAGTTTACTGATTTAAATGTTTATGGTTTCTGAATATTTCACGGATCTGTCTATTTTTTCATGTTTTTCTAACTTTTGTTGTCTTATTTATTGAAAGTTCAACATATGTTCATGAACGTGAGTTATTATTGTCTTTTGTTGTCCGTTAGTTTCAATATGTTCGGTTTATCATGTTGTTCAACAAGTTTTCAAAATGGCATAGTTGATTTTTCTTTGAATATAGGTATCAAAATGTCTAGGGAATTTGATTTCATTAAGGACCTGAACAAGGACAAAGAGATATGGAAAATTGTTGTTAGAGTGGTTGATTCTTGGACTGTTGTAGGCACAAATGGACAACCACATCTTGAAATGGTCATTGTGGATGAGAAGGTATTATCTTTTTTGGTGTTATCAGTTTGATACCTCTTTTATTTTCACATCAAAGTTTTATACTTTTCTTAACTTCAACATATCAAAATAACATTTGTGTTTATTACTTTTATAGGGTGATCGTGTTAAAGTCGTTACTCGCTTTAAGGAGTTTGAACATTGGAATAAGTTTATTGAAATGGATAAGGTTTATATTCTTTATAACTGCAATGTATATGATAATGATATAGATTTCAAAATATGTGATGGTCCTTACAAATTTGTGTTTGGTTCCGGCACGAAATTGATGAAAGCTAATGATAATACTAACATTCCTGGACATGAATATCGCTTTAAGAGTTTTAAGGAAGTTCAAAATGGGAACTTCAAGACTGTATGGTAAGTTAAACAAAACTTTTGTTACTAACCATTTCTTAATAATTATGTTTTGTTACTGATAAAATTATTTTCCATAGATCATTGGTGTGCTTCATGAGGTTGTCAAAACTCAAACATTTGCAGTAGGAAAAAAACCATGCACTAATATAATACTAGCAAATAAGAGGTAATATAATATTGTATCATGATGTTTTTCTATATTTATATATCAGTAACTAATTTGTTTGAGATTAATTAGTGGTGATATGGTCGATGTTACTTTATGGGAGGCCTTTTCTCTACAATTAATGAACTACATTTCCAACCGCAAAGATAAGGGCCCAATCTTCTTAATTCTAACTCATGCTCAATGCAAATTTGGAGGTATAATGTTATTCAAAACTTTTTATTAGTAGGAGGTGCAATTTATAATGAAGTTTATGTATGTTCTTTTGAAATTAACTACTCAAATTAATTGCAGATAACGACAGGCAAACTTTTGTAACAACTAATTCAGGTTCAAAACTGCTAATAAATGTCCAACACCCTGATGTTGTCAAGTTTAAGTCTGCGTAAGTTTTTTGCGTTTTCAACATGTGGTTTTATAAACTGCAATTGTGTAATTCTTATTAAACAACTACTACTTTTTTAATTTTTTTTTTGACAAAACTACTTTTTTAATTAGATTTAAAGACATTGAAACTACTCAAGTTGCTACTCAAGACTTTACTCAACAATCATCTTCTTCTCAAGTTAGTAACAATGACTTCTCAAATTTCAGTCAGGTCAAATCAATTGCTGAGATGAAACTCTAACTGAAGGTGTTAAATTTTACTTCAGTACCATTATTTGAATAACTATTTGTTTATTATACTAATTATTTTTAGACTCATTTATATGCTATTATTGAATACAAGGACTCTTATTGCATGACTGTTGGAACAACCAAAAAATTTATGCCAAATGAATATAATTGGTACTATGAGAGTTGCAGCAAATGCACCAAATCTGCAAGGGGAATGGGTGATCAATATAAATGCCCATGTGGTGAAGATGTCAAAGCAGCACTTATACCATCATATTAAATATTAGAATTTCATGTCATATTTTTTTTTTTCATTTTCGTACTCCACATATACCATTATATTCTTGACACATGTTGATGTTAAAGATTATACATTTACTCTTAAAAATCACTAAAAACTACTTGCTTTTGAAATTGAATTTTGCCACATGATTTAACCATATGATCTTTGTTCTTTCTAACAAAACCATAATTTCAACCAAAATATTTGCAAATCAATTTCTTTGCAAACAAAATCATTCAAGTCCTTTTGGAAAAAAACAAGAATCTATCATTTATATTACTAAGCTTATTCAAACAAGGCATCTCTTATCAAATCAACTATATCTTAGCACTGCAACATACTTACTTTCTTGAATCTATGAATATGATAAGATAACACAACTCATCTTTTTGACTACCCAACTACATCATCATTAACCTCAAATATTATATTTAAATTATTTTTTATTAATTATGAGACTAAATAATTCATTATTGCATGTTCTAAAACTCTATATAAAGCACTTCATCTCCTTAATAATTCTCCACAATTCTATCATCTTTACAGTCATTTTCGAAAATCACTACAAAATCAACTTCAATCTTGATCTTCTTCAAACGAAATGGCATCAGTAGCATTACAAAGAGTTATGTCCAGACCAATCGTAGGTGGATTTGAAACTGTCAACACACAAAATTTGGTAAGGATATGTTCTACAAATTTATTTGTTAAAAACACTTCACTACAAAAATTATAAATAGATCATTACTTACTCTCTTTAATTTGTTGAAGGAATATGTTGAGATCAATCCAACTTTTTTCTATAGATGTGGTGAAAACTTTGATGATATATAGAATTTAATTGTACCAACTGGAAAGTTACACGATGTTGAATTTAATTGTACTAAGGGAATATTACAAAATTCAAGATCTTCAAAAAGTTGTCTTCAACTATTTAGGTAACAACAGGTTTTTGATCAACTTTGACTTAATCTATGAAGATATCAAAAAACTACCGTCGTTTCATAGTAGAAGTACAAAGGATGGACGCACTGTTTACTTTGATATCACCTTGAATCGTCTTCAAATGGGAATTCCAAATAAAATGGTTAAGTCCAATTTATTTTTATGACAAAGTTAACTATTTTAATGTTATATCAAATTTTTATTATAACCTCTCATCAATTTTACTTCCTAACTTATCTACCAGAATATTATTTATTTTAACATATTGTCCCAAACAAACATGCATGAATTCTTAGCTGAACATGATTTTGATTTCTTGGAGTTATGTGGAAGTAGTGGAACCAAACATATATGTGACATCTTATTTGGCAACTATTAATCCTTGCATACCAAGTTGGGCGGTGAATGGAAGGAATGTTGTGAAGATAATGGCTTCAAACTCGGAGATATCATTAGATTTAAGTTTTTTGATAACAATATTAGTCACATGGTTCATGTATATAAGATTAATCCATAACCTCTTATAATACTCCTAACTAACAACTTGGTATTGTAATGTTTATCTACTATTTTGCTTAATGCTTTTTAAATATTCTGTAACAACTCTAATGAGTTTTAGATAATGAAGTAATCTCTTTAAAATCTCTATGAATAATAAATGTTGTTAAAATTTCACCATTTTTTTTATATATTTCAATTCTAAATAATGACTGGATAAAATATGTAACAATCTTTGAAAGTTATGAAATGTATCAAATAAATAAATATTATTTATTTATGTATTCATTCATCATCAAAAAATCAACTCTTTCTCTATATTTCCCATATAAACAAAATCCGTTTTTAGCTACTATAATAAGTTTGTAACAAATAAAATACTCATACTTATGCCTAATTAAAGTATCCGAAAATATCCAATTGAAAGAGTTAATATTTCAAAGGGATGAAAACAATTCTGTTTTGAAAATCATATTGACATTGATGATAGGTTGTGCTTTCAATTCAAACAATTTGATATTAATGTTTGTGAGGTTACTAAGCTTTTAAATTAATTTGCATTGTAGTTTTATTAAGTACCAAAACAATATCAAATGTATTCCAAATTACATAATGTGTGTTTTATAATATCTTATTTTTTTTATAAAACCTCAAATTTAGAATTAGTCAATTGGTTTTGTCGATTATATCTGATTACCAATAATACTTAAACTTAAAATTATATAATACATAATATGTTTTAAAGGATCAGAACGGAACACTTAACTTTTAATCTAATTCATACTTCTTTTACATGTTTAGTAAACTTCTTAATCACTTCCACGCAATTCACGTACACAAGAAAAATAAACTAAGTCTGAATCATCAGCAAAAATACAATCTTCTTTTACCTTCTTTCAACTCTAAAGAGATTACATGTGCTTAGACCTCTAGGAATAATTCTGATTATATCACCTTTAATAAATCCATTTTCTTTAATCATTTCCTTCACAAAGTAATCCAATTTGATGGAATAGTTTTCTCTATCACATTGCAATAACATGCAAGAAAACTCTATCACCAATGACTCTGATAAATTTATGGTCATACTTCCTTATCATCTTCATGAATGTGATTGACATTTTCTACAACAAAAATAAGAATAAAATCATAAATTGACTTATTTAATCTATAGTGTATAACATCAGGTAATACATAAATAATTTAACTTACCAAACTTAAGTCTGTTGATTCAACATCAGGTATAACAACATCAAATTGCATAGAATCATCATGTATACCATACAAAGTATGGTATTTTGGAATAAAAGATGCATAAAGTTTAGGAAATGGAACTACAAATATTTCAAATTCGTTGTCACCATAGTAACACAACATTATCGGATGATGTTCTTCAGAAAACACATAAAATTTCATTAACTCGACCCAACCAGTGGTGAACCTTGGCCTATCCGTGTTCATATTGTAAGATACATTGTGAGTTATATGATTTATCGGATCTACAATCTTCACACATGTTTTCATTTCTTTTTCATATTTCTTTGTAAATTTTGGATCCAATTCTCCTTCTGGCTATAAAACAAATAATAAAGATATTCAATATAATAAAGATGATCAATATAAATATGAACAGATAAACAACAAAATCAATATAATAATTTCATACCATATCTTTTGAAATAACAGTATAAAACCGATCTTTCAATGATTTTGACCCAATTCCAACTAAATCATTCATCTTCGGAAATAAAAACTTCAATAATTCAGAAAATTAAATAATGTTTCAAAACCTAAGAACATTCATTTCCACTTATGATCTATTTATATAAATACTAATAATATTTGTGATTAATGATATTATTTTATAATATTATTAACATTAGGACTTTACAGTCAATTGATTAGAAAACACACTAATAAAAGATTCTCTACTTTTTATGACATATACCTTCCCAATACCTATCAAATCACAATCTTTATTTCATCTCTGAAAATATATCAAATGCATCATAATCATAATCATGAGATACAAATGTGGTACTATACTCACTAAACTTTACTTAATCCCCATGAAAATTTGTTAAGAACAATATCAAAGAATTCTTTGATTCATTTTTCACCAACAATAACTATTTCTCTGTAATTAAAAGCAATTAATTAAATAATTAGAAAAATAACCTATCTTACTTCTTGCATTTAGTCTATATATATACACACACACACACTCATCCAACAACTATTAATTTAAATTTTTATTGAAGTTCATTTTAAATTTACACTTACTAAATGATTTGGCTACTCACTACAATATTCTATGGACTATTGAATTACACTACATATCTCATCATAATATCTTGAGATTCCAAATTTGATTTAAAATCTTATCTTATTTGTGAGAAAATATTAACAGCATAACATATTTAATCATTTAAAAAACTTTATTAATAATTCTAAAACAATATTCAAATATATAACAATTTAGATATAAGTCAATAATAATATATTGTCATAAATTATTTTTCGATACATATTATATTTTCTCAATATATATAAATTAAAAACACATTCATTATAGTTTATTAAATACTATACAATATTCTAGTTTATTACTATATTTAAGTGTTTGCAATAATTTATTCAACAGTATAAAATGACTCATGTTGTTAGTGGACAAGAATATCTTTAATTTTTCTCAAAATTGGGCCTGCAAACTAATTTTAGTATCAAAATTCATAAACCAAGTCCACCTAGACATAAATCCTTCTTTAATTGGTTAGAAACCAAACTGAAACTTTACAGTTTAAATAGGACAAAGTTTACACACTATTCAATCTTTGTGTTGTTCATACATCATTAAAAATTCGGATAATGACTTCCTCTTCTTCTAGGTAATCTTCCACTCAACTAATTTCATCTATATGCATATCATTTTTGCAATTTAATTTCTTTCGTAATCCTATAAAACATTAACTCAACACCTACATATGGCCTGATGCAGTGTACTTTTTGTGTTAGGTTTGTTCAAAAACCAACTTTTGATCCACAAATAACAGAATCTGATTTGGGTGATCATACTCTTAATGAATTAGACCTTGATGGAGTATATGGGTGAGAAATGCAAGTTCCAAGATCAATGGCAACTCGAAAAAAACCCAAGTCATGGTAAATTTATTTTTGATTTTTATTCATTTATGAACAAAGTTGTTGGTTATCTAATATAACAATATCATTTATGTCTATTATAGCATCTTTCAAGACTTGCAGCAAAATGGCCACTGCGCAATAGCAAATCGATTGTGTTACAAAATTCAAGGACTAATGCATTAACCAAATGCAAGATTGTAACTGCAAAAAGAAATGGCAAAAAAGTTCAAGCGGAGAAGTACCTCACAATAGGATGATATACTTTTGTTAAGGAAAACAATCTACAATTTAGAGATAAACTGATTTTCCATCTTTTTGACCCTCCTCATGTATTGCGTGTCATCATTGTTCGCTGCAAGAACAATGGTTGAAATTATGTATCTCAATTTGCTTTTATCTTGGTTGAAGTTATGTTTGGGACAATAATATATTTAAGTATTTCAAAGACATCTATCTATAATTTTGTATGTTAACTTTTCCTATGTTATCTATTGTAATCTTATTTAATGACTTAACTTTTGATGTGTCACTAAATATTTATCTATAATTTGATACTATGATTTAAATAATTTACGAAGTTTAATAAAAACAATAATAAAAATTGCACCTAATATTTAGTTGTTATTTAAATGATTGAGCATATGTTTATATATTACATTCAAATAGATTATAATTAAGTAATTTTAAAATCTATATATTTTTATAAATTATAAATACAAGATTCACACGGGTTCTTAACTAGTATCTCACTAAAGGTGCTACGAGTTCTGCTCGTTTAAAGCAAATTCCTCTAACCTTTGATGAAGCCAGAAGCAGAAAAAAACTTAGATATTTTGATAGAATATTGGTGTATTTTGACTTTTTGAAATTTTTTTACCTAACTTGGATATGCCTTTAGTGTAGATTATGAGAAACACACTTCATTTTGCAAATTTTCTCACGCAAATTGGTCATTTTTTGAATAATTGTTGTTGATATAATCATAGGGAAGAAAAACTGGTAAAAAATAAATACATAGCATATTGTTAAACATATCCCTAAAGAAATAATTACAAACTCACCAAAGGTTTGTGGGTGATAATACGCAACACAAGTCACTTATACCTCAAATTAGTAATAATCCACAAGTTGCAGACGATCATAGAGAAGTGCTGTTATCAAGTATCACTGTAGAAATATAACCTAACCAAGACTCGATATTGTACATGCAACAAATTTGAAGGAGAATCAATACAAGAAACAAATAGAGGAACAGAGGAACAACAACTAATACATATGTTATGATATATTAATTGTCGACTTTTGGAGTGATATGAGAGCATACTAGCTAGCTAGGTTCTATATCCTTCATCTTGAAGGTGTATATTCAACTATTATTATTATTATTATTATTATTATTATTATTATTACTGATGATAATATAAATTTTAATGTTGCTCATGAAGATATATAATAAGTTCCTTAATTTTATTTTATTTTACTTTTTATTTTTGTTTTCTCAAGTAGATTTATGTCCCCCAATATTTTTATTATTTCTTTTAATAAATTTCTAATCTTATAGCTTCCTTGTACTATAGCTTATTTTGATAAGTTGGTCCAAATTGCTTAGTAACTTATAATTTTTTGATAATGACTTTTCATTTTTTCTTTTACCATCATAAATATAAATAATTGAATAATGATTAAATTTATATTTTTTTATCTCATTTTACATTCAAAGTAATTTTACCGTTAAGTTTAACCAACATTACAAGTTGAATTAAATAATTTATAACTATTTATTTTTGACAATCCAAAAAAAAAAACAAATGCATCTAGGGATCCTTTAAATTTAAGATTTGTACCACATAAGTTCTTTAATTTTTTTGTTGTTGTAATAGATAGATCTTTTAAGTGTTTAAAGTGTTGTACCATTATCTTTTCACTTAAACATTTAAAGGATCTGTCTGTTATTAAAAAAACTCAAAGAATCTATATGTTACAAAAAGGCTTGAATACACTTTTGGTCCCTTAACTTATTTTTTAGTTTTGTTTTGGTCCCTTAACTATTAAAAGTTTCGTTTTGGTCCTTTAATTTATTTTTTGGTTTCGTTTTGGTCCCTTAACTATTAAAAGTTTCATTTTGGTCTCTTAACTTACTTTTTGGTTTCGATTTGGTCTCTTAACTCTTCCTACGTCAACTACTTTGGTCTTCATTTCAAGGGACCAAAACAAAACCAAAAAAATAATTAAAGGACCAAAATGAAACCAAGAAAATAGTTAAGGGACCAAAATGAAACTATTAATAATTAAGGGACCAAAATGAAACCAAAAAATAAGTTAAGGGACCAAAACGAAACTTTTAATAGTTAAGGGATCAAAATGAAACCAAAAAATAAATTAAGGGACCACAAGTATATTTAAGCCTTACAAAAACTACTTAAATGATCTATTTGTTAAAAAATAACAATTAAATAATTTATGAGGTGCAAATAGTGTAGGATCTAGAATATGAGTTTTATCTATCAACACCAACTAATTTGACACAAAATCTTACACCCCTCAATAACGTTTTAACCAATATAGTTTTTTTTTAATAAGTCCAATTATATTAAACCCAAATCATTTTCTTAATTATTAATTTATTTAAATATTTATTATAATTAATATTTTTTACTGCATTTTTTTTATCCTAAATTGACTGCATTTATTATAATTATATGTAATAGTTGACTAAAGTGACCACCTTTCACATGTGTTAACCACCGTTCACCCGACATTGACCAACAATGGATGCCGTTGAGTGGCGTTGACCACGACAATGCTTCGACGGTTTTCCAACAATTCACGGTGGTCAGCGGTAGAGCTCTGACATTGACTGCCCCCTATAATCAACATGTGGCTTAATCTTGATCACTCAATTAATCAAACGGACCATATTAATTAAATTTATCTTTTTATGTCATTTTATACATTTAAAGTAATTCTACCATCAAGTTTAACCAACATTACAAGTTGAATTAAATAACTTATAACTTTTCTCAAAACTAAACAATCCAAAAAAAAAAAAACAAATACATTTGGGGATTCTTTAAGTTTTAGATTTGTACCGTATAGGTCCTTTGATTTTTTTTTTTTTTTGTAATAGATATATCTTTTAAGTGTTTAAAGTGTTGTACCGTTATCCTTTCACTTAAACATTTAAAGGATCTATTTGTTACAAAAAAAACTTAAAATATTTATTTGTTACAAAATACTTAAAGGATCCATCTATTTAAAAAAAAAAAACTTAAAAAGCTTATGTGGTACAAACAGTGGCGGATCCAGAATAAGTCAGATCTATGAAAACCAACTAATTTGACACCAAATCTTACACTTCTCAAAAACGTTTTAACCGATATAATTTTTTTTAATAAGTCAAATTATATTAAACCAAAATTATTTTCTTAATTATTACTCTCTCTGTCTCAAAATAAATGTCCTATTTACCAAAATTGTTTGTTCCAAAATAATTGTCCTATACTATTTATAACTTTGTTTTTCCTATTTTACCCTTATTACCTTATAGTGTAATGATTAAGGGAGATAACAAAGTAACTAAAAAATTTAGTTTTTAATATTTCAATATCTACTACCAATAAAAAGTGGAGGTATTTCTGTAAAAGTCTTATTCCCTCTCTTTCCTTTATACATTTTTCTTAAAGTGTGTGAAGTGATCAACTAAGACATTCAAATTGGAACAGAGAGAGTAGTTTATTTAATATTTATTTATTTAGGGGGGATATTGGATTGAGATTCTGAGGCATTTTAATGGATTTTGAGGGATTTTAATGGATTTTAAAAGTCTTGTGTTATTCAATCAAGATTTTTTTTTATTTTTTCAATGCCACAAAATCCGTTGTTATTCAATCAAGATTTTTAATTAAGATTTTTTTTTGTATTATAATTTTCACAAAATCCTTTGTTAAGAATCTTGATTGTAAAATATCTTTTAAAAAAAGTCTCTCAAAATCAATATAATCCCACGAAGTCTTTTAAAATCTTCAAGACTTTTTTTGTCAAAATAATCCCTCGAAATCTCAATCCAATAACCCCCTTATTTTTTGACTAAAATTTAAATATTTATTATAATTAATTTTTTTGACTGCATTTATTATTTTTTTGACTAAATTGGCTACATTTATTTTAATTTTTTGACTAAATTGACTGATTTTTTTAATATTTTTTTTAAATATTTACCAAAAATAAAATAAAATTGACTGCATTTATTATAATTATACGTATTATTTGACTAAATTAACCACCGTTCACCCGACATTGACCAACATTGACCGCCGTTGAGCAACGTTGACTACGGTGGTGCTCCAGCGGATTTCCATCGACTCACGGTCGTCAGCGGCAGATCTCCGGCATTAACCGCCCCTATAATTAATACACATGGCTTAATCTTGATCACTCGATTAATCAAACGGACCATATTGATTGATATAATGATATGTACCATATGCCTTTCTTACCTCAAAGTCAGAGTATCATAATCCACTTCAGAGTGAGTGAGTGAGTTATTAAGTACACTACAAATCTTCTCATTCTGAATTTCAAACTCAAAAACTGAAAATGAATGATAGTACAATTCTCTCATTCTGTTATTTCTGAACTTCAAACTCAAAACATCCAAAAAAAAAAAAAAAAAAACCAAACTCAAAACAGAACAGAACAAAAATGTTGAAACCTAAGAAAGTTCCTTTGTGTTCAAGCAAAAATCTTTTATGGGTTGCTGCTTTTTTTTTCAAACAGCTTAAGAAAGCTCAAATCATGGACAGTGACATTTCTTCTTGTGTTGGTTAGTTTTGTTTTGTATCTCTCTTTTTCTGAATTTGTTTTGCAATATTTGATGGAAAGACAACATTTTTAATGTTCTGTTAGAAATTTCAGTTTTTGATAGTGATGGTTTTTATCATTGGCTTCATTGAGACACATGAAAATGGTTGTTTTTTAGGGTTTTTTTGTTCCTCTTTCAATTTGCTGTGTGATTTGAGAAATTTGTGGTAAAAGGGTCATTGAGTTAGAAAAAAAAGAATGTTTTTTTTTTTTGAGGGGTGTGTCATTGTTTATAATTTTCTTCATGTTATTGTGTTTGTTTATGTTCTTCTTTGTTTGTATGTAAATTGTATGTGAAATTGATCACAAAAGAGGAACTTGAAAATGCTGTTATTTGCAAAATTTGCACAATTGTTGATGTTGCTATGCAGATTGGCCACTAAAAATCAAGGTGGAAGACATTTTTTCTATTAGGGGTTTTAATCGTTTTAATGATCGTGAAATGTGTTTTGGTATTTGGTTTAACACAATGGTTTTGTGGCCTTCAGGTCTATGGTAAATTTTGATGAATCTATGATGCTCATATATTTGATACGATACTGTTAAGATACAACATAAATACTAGGGTTTAAAAAATTCTTAAGAACTAAAGATTTGATACGATTAGATACGTTAACATGGGTTTTTATAGAAGTGTACCTGTGTAAAATAAATGCATAATGTTTGTAAAGACATTGGTAAAATATATGTAGATGATGATGATGATCGCAACTTAATGATTTTTCACTATCTAATTGGATTTGATTTTGATATATGTAGATAGGATTCGGTTTCCTAATTTTTCAAAGTATGATTTATGTTTTTTTTCTTCATATTTAGTTTATTTACTTGTTTTATGTTGCCTCTTCTATAAAAGAGGATGGTTTCCGACATTGCATAATATGAGAAACCTGGAGATTCACTGGTCTCTCGAAGCACCAGCAGCGGCAAGGATTTCTATTCTTTCATAAACTAATTTATTCTATTTTCTCTTATCTGATTTATTGTATCTTATCAAATTGTATTTGAGGTTGGTAAGAGAACTTCAATATGGAGTATGTGTGAGATGGATTGATATTATTAGTTCCAAAAATTAGTAAGGATGTTTCAAATTTTGTTACAATCATTGTTGCGGAATCCAGCTAATATGTTTTGGAACTTTTACTTTCTACAGACAAGATTATGCATTATGAAATGGACACTGTTTCCTATAGAATACTGGCATATCTCCTTCTTGGTGTTGTCAAAATATACTCAAAGAAGGTTGAGTATCTACTCGATGATTGCAATAACATGCTCAGTGGAATCAACAAATTTGAGACAAATACAAAGAATAACGCACCTGCGGAAGCTGTTCTTATGTCTATTATAATGCCAGACACATTTGAGTTGGATGCTCTTGATCTGGGTGCACTTGAAGATACTTCCAAGTAAAGTGTCATTAATTTCAGAAGTTTAATTGGTTAGGGAATTTTCTGTTGGTTTTAAAGCGTTTCATAACTGATCTTTTGTCGATTTCAGGTACCATACTGTTCCCCCCGAACAAATCACTCTTAAAGGTAGATTTTTTTTCAAAAATTTCTTATCTTAGTATCTTTAATTTTGTCCTAGTGTTGAACTAACATGTCGTGAAATTAACAGAGGTTTTGTCTAATACTGGGGGATTTGCACAGTTTTCTCAAGAGAGGGTATGTGTTGCATAGTTCTTACTTGGTTTTACATTATAGTTTTTCAATAGTTTTTGCATTATCTGAATGGTGTTTCTTTCATTTTATTTGCTCAATGTTACTGTTTTTGTTTATCTTTGGTTCTTATTGATTGCTTACTAGTTCAAGCATATATTATATGCATATGATAGGTCTATTATGCTATCTTTAAGAGGCTTATTTAGTGAGTTAGATAGTTAGTTATGGAATTAGTTAATTGGTTAGTTAGTGGGTGAGTTAAGGAGATAGTTAGGGTCTGTTTGGAATTTCGATCAATGAATAATCAATTTCATCATGTTGATTTCGAAAACACCACTCCAGCCAATAAGATTTTGATCTACAAGGAAGTTGACGACTACCAGAAAGCACAATGCATTTCATTAGTTCATTATTACTCCATCAGTTAATATAATACACACAGTTGCTTTCCTATACCCACTTACCCGTTCGCTAGGGCATAGCATTTGTAAAGCGAATAAAATAATGTGAGGTCACCCAAAGTTTCCAATTTGACATAACTCATCGTTGCCATGTCTATCCTGTAGAATTGTACTAGTGTAGGTCAGATTTGTTTGGAATAATCTGCTGAGTATATTAGGCGAATCTGAATCATCAATGAATGACTAAATCACCTAGAGAGATTGAATTTTGTCTTAATTGCAGTTATAATAGTATGATATAAGCTCATTTGATTTCATATTAATGATTGTTTTAAATTTCCAAAATAAAATAATCGGCGACCTTTGAAAATATAGAAACATTTCTATTTTGTTTCTTTGATTTGGCTATCCTCAAAATCTTCTTTCGATTTGCAGTTTGAGGATTTTGGTTTCGGCGAAACTAGCGGCACTCTTGACCACCTTAAGAAAGCTGATGACCACACTAGTGCAATGGAAACTTTAAGATCGTTATGCAAAATGTATCAGGAAATTGTCGGCACTGATGAAGCAATAACCTTTCCACAAAGTACAGAAAGTTCTCAGAACGGTGAATCCTATCAACAATTAGGATTCATCAATGAAGGGTTTGTTGATGAGCATTACATAGATAAAAATTTAGCATTTCAACCAAAAGTTTCCTTTGAAGATGGAAAGTCTAGTGCTATTCCATCAGAGTCGGAAACTGTTAAGGAAACTCCTCAGTCGAAATTTCGTGGTGGTTCAAAACGAGGTTTGTAAAACCATAATTGATAATATCCTTAAAAATACAATTGATGAGTGTTTGTCTTCAATTTCTGTATGTAGTTCATTATTATACTTATTTCATTTTCCTACTTAATTTCTATTTTGACAGGTGCTACGACTTCAGAAGTTATGGTTATTCCTACACCTGATGCAAATGAATGTGCTCACTTTTCAAAAAGAAGAAAAATTGTTATTGATGAAGTGACAATTTTGTCTAATAAGTATGTGAAAATAAATATAGAAAATGTTCATCTTTCTTTTCAACCATGCTCTTTTGCCATTAATTTTTTTGCTTATTGTTAGAGAATGTTGGAATTAAATGGTATTGGGTATAGACGGAGGAAAAAGAGTACTTAGTGATAAAATTATATTAATATCAGTGTGAAAGAATATGATGCTGTACATAAGATTAAGCACTGGTTTATATTTTTTACCAATTATAATAAATAAGGAACAAATCATGAAGCAATCCTAATAGATAATATAGTATCTTAAAAAATTTATACACCATTCCCTCTTTAGAATTTGTCTTTTTAGTTTTCACTAATGATATATGTATCTTATATAACCTTTCTAAGTAAATGAAATCGAATCTAATGCCACTCATTAGTGAATATTAATTCAGTTCTTATTTGGACTTACAAGTCTTCATTTTTTCCTCAAGATAGTGATACTTTGAACTCTGACCTAACACACTGCATTTTGAACCATATCAGGATTATGAGAAAGCGCATACGTGATGCAAGTGACGTAGTCTCTGTTCGAAAACCATTACATGTCTCTTTGATCGATAAACAGAGAAAAGCTCAGATGTTCAGTTTTCTGAAACGATTAAACGAATCCTTCTTTCCTTGTAAGTTTTGAATTTGTTATTTTTTTTGTTCATAAATTTTATACCTTTACTAACCTTGTTTTACTGTAGGTCACTCCCCAAAGCTTCAGTCCTTGCTTTCCAACAAAAAAATGAAAATACCGGACTCCCTTAGAATTAGGGAAAATCTGCAGAAATCAGATGTGACAGAATCTCAAACTGTCGGCATTCCGGAGCATATCGAAATTGGTCTGGAAATTCCTCTAAAATGCCCCGATTCCCTTGGAAATGAAGAAACTCCGGTGAAGTTGGATAATTTTGAATCTCAAACTCGTGGTAGTTCAGAGCACATCTCAACTGCTCCAGAAACCCCTCCTTTGTGCCCAATGGTTAATGTTAGGTCATTTAAGCGCCCAGAAAGAACTGAAATTCAAACCTCAGATAGTTTAGGGCCTTCAAGTCCCCATGAAAGTATTGAGATGGAGCAATCCTTGGAAATGAGTGATAATATGGCTGAAGAGGTAAAGAATAACTAAATCATGAAAGTTCTGTTGATGTTTGGCACACTATGAGTACTTTCCAGTACATCCATAACTGTCTCCACAAAAACTAACGTAGAGAACACCATATTGCAGTTTAATGCAGAAGATTCAAATTCATATGAAACATTGGAGAAGGAGCACAACTTCACAATGGATAAAGATCTTAATCTGATCAATGAGGTAACAAATATCGTATAATAAGTTTTTCTTATGTTCTGCATTTATTATTGAGTAGTTTGTTTAGAATAGATATAACAGAGGCCAACGCTTGATCCTCTGCTGTCCGGGCAGCAGCCAGCGCCTGTCTGCACTCCGCGCTGTCTGGGCTGCCGTCCATCACACCATGTCCAGTTCTGTGGCTGCTATTTCTATTTGTTGTCGATACCTGGCCCATCACTAGGACGGGTGCTGGTCATACTCATACCTAGACACCATATAGAAAGTAATGGAATAATACTTTCATAGTGCATCATGACAAGTTATTAGGGCATCTATACGTATGTGGGCATCTACATTTTCCATGCTTGTATGCCTAGCCCAAAGAGTATGTGGGGCTGTTTTCTAGATGTAGCATGAAACCGTTGATGTTCCTTCACCTTCACACAACAGTGCAAGCTTTTGGGATAGTTGGTTCATGATAGAGTTATGTTTCGTGTTTTCAAGTACCGAAGCTTAGCTCTATCATATTTTCTGAAGAAAAAAAAATCAGTCAGCTTTTCCAAAGATGCAAATGTGAAAATGTGGTTGCTTACAATTTTAATTTATTCTCAAGCTTATCTATTTTTGAGTTAAGAAAACACTTCTTTTGTTTACTTTTCTTCTGTTTACTCATGGACTATGAACTAAATGATTTACCCTTGCTTACATTATATTTTTTGTAGGGAACAAATTCATCTGAAACCGAGAATTCGAAAATGTGTAAGAACTCCATAAAATCTTCATTTTTAAATTGTAATATTTTTTGTTAAATATTATTTATATTCTATGGTCTTCCTAACGCTGTGTGGTTTCTTGAATCTTTTGTTTATGACAGCTGGGTGGTCTGAACGAACTAGGTGAGATGGTTGTTGGCCTTTTGAATATCAACATTTCTATTATTGTTTGCAATACTGGCTTATATTTTTCTTCGATGATGATGTACAGGAAGGTCGCAACATATTTACAGAAAAGTTTTCCAAAAGAGGCAGATTCCGTGAACCTTTCAAAAGTTTCAGAAGGACGAACCCAGAAAGAATCTGCAAGACTATTTTATGAAATACTGGTATGTGTTTATTTATGTTTTAAGATAAGTTCATGTAGATGAAAAGGTTTGGTGTCTTAAATTTGGTTATGAAAATAAAAATAAATCCTTTATTTATTCATGTATTCAATATGTGAAGCAAAGTGATTTGATGTATGTGCCTATGTGGAAAACATTAGGCGGGGGTCATGTTTTTAATCCCCGCCATTGAATTTCCCTATCACCCATTCTTAAACATACAATTCCCTCGTTCAATATATTAGATGAAGGGTTGGGATTCAACATGAGAAAAGATGAATATGAGGGGATTCATTCTTGGTCATATAAGATATTGCCATTACTTTTTAATAAGATGAATGATATTTGAAAAGTAGGACTGTCTCATTCTTGTTTACTCATTTTTCTTCAAAATTTGAACGATTTTGAGAATGTTCTCTGCAGGGCGGAGATTTTAATCCTTGTTTTCTGTTTGACATTTTCAGGTTTTGAAAACTACCAATTATGTGGATGTGCAACAAAAGGATGCTTACGGTGATATCGAAGTTAGGAAACTCGCCAAATTTGATAAACTTTTTGGAGTTTGATCGTATGTTCAGCTGACAGGTACATGTAAGAAGTAATTTAGAAATAGAAAGTGATTGAGACATAGGTAATTTAGAAATAGAAAGTTGAGGGTTGACAAAACTTTAGCAATACTCTGCCAAATATGTGGATTTCTTTCACAATTTTCCTTTGTACAGTGATGACAGAGTTGGAAACTCTAATTTATAGGAGAATCTTCTATAAGTATGTGCTCTTATGTAATCCTACAATTGACAATTGATTTTAAAATTTAGTGGATGATTTGAAATATGTACTGTCACATTACCTGATATATTTTTAAGTGAATCAAGTGTGGCAATCTATCCAGCACCTCAATCTATGCACACAATAGGGCTAGTGTCAAAACTCCCCCGCTCATGGCCACCATCGGACGGCAAATTGTATGCATTTGCCTATAAATGTCGCGCGTAATTTCAGTGAATTGGTCTGGGGGTTATCAACATTGATTGACACCTCATTTGGATAGAAAATTGCAATCAAACAGTATTAGAATCATTACTTATACGTGATTATAAGGGACCAAAGTACGGTACCAAAGTAAAATCTAAAATTAACTTAGGGAACCAAAAGTATATTTTATTGTTAGCCTCATAGACTTCTTGTGTACGAAAAGAAAGTCTGCGCATATATACACTATTTGGAGAGCATGTCACAACACTAGCCTCTTCATTTTCACCGTTCAGAACGACTAGATGAGGTCTGGGCAGAGAGAAATTGACTTCACCCTGAAGCAACAGTTTGTGATATTTCTTTATCTTGTTCTTAATTTGTAAGTTTGTGTGTTTTGTTTATTTATCTGGTGCTCGTTGGCACAATTTGTGCATCATATTCGATTATATTGAAGCTAGTTATTTGGTCTGAATGATCCTTGGTTTTTACTCTTACATTGAGGGGTTTTTTCACGTTAAAATCTGGGCGTCCCTTTGCGCGTTTTATTTGCTCAAATTTGTGCCATATATTTGCTGTTGCTCCTCACAAATTCTTACAAGTTGGGAGCATTGCATATTACTTTGTTATCATGTTTATATGTTAATTCCCCATCAAAATTATGTTAGAGTCAATGGTTATTAAAGAAATCCACTTCTTGGATTGATGGTATAGAATGGAGCGGAGCGGAATGGAATGGAACGGAATAGAACGGAACGGAATGGAATACATATTCCATTCCATTGTTTGGATAGTGAATGGAATGGAATGTGTTATAACTTTTTTATTCCAATTATACCCTTTATTTTATAGATAGGAATGTTTAGCAAAAAAAAAAGAATAGATAAGAATGAGAAAAGTCTTATAAAATATAAAATTGAGGGTAAAATTGTAAAACTATAATTATTGTGTATCATTCCATCCTTATCACCCTATATACCACTCCATTCCATTCCGTTCATATTTTATAAAACCAAACAATGGAATAGAGCTCCATCCCACCTTATTCCATCCCATTCCATCTCATTCCATCAATTCAAACGGACCCTAAAATGATGGTGAGATGAGTGTACGTTGATGTATTTGCAATGATGGAAAAAGTGCATGTGGATGAAAAATCTTCCACATAAGGAGGAGCATAACCGTATTGATAGGCCCAAAAGTGCATGATTCTACCGTCGTAATAAAAAAATAGCAATCCACGTAGACTAGCAAAAATAGAGGGTATATGTTTCTATAATTATAGATTAAATTAGAGAAAAAGAGTTATAAGATGATGGATGAATTGATTGGGTTTTGTAGAGATAAGAAATAAAAGTGTGTTATGCTATGGAGTCTTTGGAAACACAGGAATAACAAAGTGTGGAATGACACTTTAGAAACAAATCAAGTTATCAGTGACTGAGCGAAGAACTTACTCTCGAATTGGAAGACTGCTCGGCAGGTGCGTGATGGAGCCAGAGTTGAACCAGCGGAGCAGGTTAATTTGGCGTGGACTAAACCTCCCCTCGGGAGATATAAATGCAATGTAGATGCCTTGTTTTCCTCTATGCTGGACAAAGTGGGTGTCGGAGTTGTTATCCGAGATGAGCAAGGGCGTTTTGTGCTCGCAAAGTCAGCTTGGTTCTCACCTATTCTTGAGGTGGACACGGGTGAAGCTTTAGGACTTCTCACTGCTCTTAATTGGGTAAAGGAATTACAATTACATAATATGGACTTCAAACTCGATTCGAACACAAGTAGTTGATAATCTCTATAGCAAGAATACAAGCGTCTCAGATTTCGGAGCTATTATCAATGATTGTAGACTCATTCTATCTACAACGTAACTCTTGTGAACTCTCATGTGAAGTTCGTTAGGAGACAAACAAATGAAGTTGCTCATAACATTGCTAGGGTGGCTCAATCTTTAGCTAGTTTCCATATTTTTAATGGCATTCCAACATGTATTTAGTTGATTATTATGAATGAAATGCAGTAAGCTTTTTATCGTCAAAAAAAAAAAAAAAGACAATAGCAAAGATGTGAAATGAAATAAGAAGTAAAATCTATAACAACTAAACACCTTAGAATCACAAGTTATCACAATGGTTTTAGCTTATCAATCTTCTCGTTACCCTATAGCGATCATGTTTGATTAATGACAAGATACTAATAATACCTAGGTTGCTTCGTGAGATATTTAACGGAATGATCTGCATGGACGTGTTCAAACCCAACCTACACCCCTATTCAAATGGTGAGAATGTTAGTGAATCCATTAAGATCTTTTCTATTATTTCTCCCATATGCCACAAAGAAATCATTGCTATTCTCATGCCATGACCTCCTTATCAATCCTTATAGTTCTGATTTCACTCATCACCTTTTGAGTCCTTAGAGATTCATCTAAAACATGCATACACAAGTTTAAAGCATATTAGGATTGGGAATAGGTCAGGCCAGGCCAGACTTTGGTAGGCCTGAGCCTGGCCTACAGAAATTTTTTAGGCCTGAATCTGGCCTATGACTTATTAAAAGTTAATTTTTTTTGCCTAGCCTGACCTTATTACATAAAAGCCTACATAATATAAAAATTTCAAATTTTTTTTGAGAACATATAAAAACTTCAATCTAGTCTATATTATCTAATTTTTTTAAATAGACAATATAGTCTATTTAAAGCCTATATTACAAATTTTTTTATATAGTCTACATGACTTGTTTTTATTTTATTTTAAACTAATTCCATGGGTCTTGACATATGAAATCACTTATGACCCCTTAAAAAAGTGAAGTAATGTTGTATCTATTGGTTTAATTAGAATTAACTTAGTATACAAATATGTAGTACACAACTATTTATAACTAAAGTTTCTTCTGACAATAGACTTGTATATGCTACTTTAAATAAGTAAAACACATTCACAACCAATTTTATATGTCCTAAATTATTTTTATTTTATCTATAAATTATAATTATAGAATATAAAAGTAAGTTTTAATAATTATATATATTTTTATATGCAAAAAAAACAATTGTGTGTATATAGGCCGGCCTGTTAGGTTTTGTAAGCTATTTTTTAAAGCCTAAACTTGGCCTATTTAAATAAAGAGGCTATTTTTAAAGCCTGAGTTTGACCTTTTTAATAAATAGCCTGGCCTGGCCTGAACCTATGTTGGCCGGCCTGTAGGCCCCTGTGAGCCGGCCTGGCCTATTCCTAACCCTAAAGCATATACAACACAATACAATATAATAAGGTTAGGTCAATCAAACAAGATGCTATAACTTAGTGGTAAAGATAGGAATTGTGTAACACCCCTAAATTTTAATAATAATTTAGAAGTATTGTTATGGATTGTTTGATGTTATTATTATTTTTAGTTACTCGCATTTATT
The DNA here is from genome assembly GCA_951804385.1 of Trifolium dubium. Taxonomy (NCBI): domain Eukaryota; kingdom Viridiplantae; phylum Streptophyta; class Magnoliopsida; order Fabales; family Fabaceae; genus Trifolium; species Trifolium dubium. The sequence goes on along the minus strand of OX638072.1, from coordinate 7,614,923 downwards.
GGATTATGGGTAATAAGTGATTGGTTGGGTCACTTATCCATTTTAACGGTAAAATTTCTACACTACAAGAATTTTCTCCATTTTCCACGAAATTTTTCTTCACAAATGGATCAAATTTCGTCACAAATGTACATTTGCGAGGACATTTGCGAGGAAATCAGTCGTTGGTAAATTAAAGGCTGTTCGGACGACATTTGCGAGGAAATTTCCTCGCAAATGGTGTCAGACCAATCTGCATGACATTTGCGAGGAAATTTCCTCGCAAACGTCAAATCTGACATTCACGCGCATTCATGTGGGGGACATTGATGTGACTTTTCTGCACATACATTTGCGAGGAAATTTCTTCGCAAATGTATTAAATTATTTTTTTTTTAAAATAATAAATCAATTACATATTTAATTATAAAATATAAATTTTAAAAATAATAATAAAAATAAATTAACTTTTTAATCAATATTAAATTTGGTGATAAAATTTTTTTAGAAAATTGCAAAAAAAATTTGCGGGAAAAAATGAAATTCAAATTTTGTTTAAAAATTTATTGCGGGAAAAAACGAAATTTCAATTTTCGTCAAAATTTATTGCGGGAAAAGATGAAATTCAAATTTTTGTTTAAATTTATTGCGGGAAAAAATGAAATTTGAATTTTGCGCCAAAATTTTCGCTGGAGACATTTGCGAGGAAATTTCCTCGCAAATGTGAAAAATTAAAAAGAAAATTAAACAGAAAACATTGCAAATGTCAAAAAAAATATAAATAAATAAAAAAATTGGCCAAAATAATAAAAAAAACCATAAATTCCTATTTAATTTGTTAAAATATGTTTTAAAATATTTTAATTGGATTAAAAATTTGATATTTATATTTTTGGAAAAAAAAAATATATGATATATATTATGAATAAAAAATAATTGAATGAAATGATAAAAATAATAGATGAAAAAGTTGTTAGAGATGATGTTGAAAAAATAAAATGATAAATAAAAATAAAAGTTAAAAAGATGTTGAAAGTGTTAGATATAAATGTGTTAGAGATGTAGTTGAAAAAAAGATTTTAACTATACAAAAATAATTAACCACCTAAATAAAATACTTAATTAAAATAAAAAGTAATAATAAAATAAATTATAATTAATTAATTATGGGGGGAGGGGCGTACAGTTTTTTTTTTAAGGTAAGGGGGTGGGGGAAACATATAACACAGTGGATGGTGTAGCGCCACTGTGTTTGTTTGTTTCATTTTTTTTTTGTTAATTTCTTATTTTAAATTAATAAATAATATAATATTAATATTAATAATTAATACAAGCTTATAAAATTAACTATTATTTTCTTTACTATATATATATATATATATATAAGATTGTTATTTTTTTTGTACAAATTAAACGTATTATCATATTTGTACAAATTAAATCTATATCGTCATTTTTCTAACTATCATTTAAATTATAACATAATTTTTAAAGTACAAATTTTTATAGTTATAATATGTCAAAAAAAAATTATATATTAACTAACAATTAAACAAATTAGACAAGTTAAATTACTAACTTCGATAATATGATAATGAGATGAGAAAAAGCTCCACAGAAGCAACAACAACCAACAACAATAACAACAACCTTAAATAATATAGAAAATCAAAGATTTGTGTTAAGAAAAATTTATAATCACAAAAATATATAATAATGTTGACATAATAATTTTGTAAAACAAAAAATAAATTCATAAAACTTACCGGTATATAAATATAATCAAATAGAGATAGATGTGTTTGAAAAATAATATGAATTTTGGAATAGGTTTAGGAGTGGATTTGAGAATTTGTAAGTGAATGAATTAATTTTTATGAGAAGGGAATGAGTTTGTAAATGAAAAAAATTTGTTAAGAGAATGAATATTTATAGGAGAAGGGGAGGGGGATCCGAACGTTAGACCATATAACGGCTAAATTTTCGCCAACGGTTACATACATTTGCGACGAAATTTAAAAACATTTCCTCGCAAACGTCGTTGTGTCAAACGTGCGTGATAACGGTCACGTGAAATGGTGGACCCCATTAACATTTGGGAGGAAATTTTCTAGCTAATGGTGGACCCCATTCACACTTCTGCTGGTCAATGGAATATGTGTCAGACCGTTACATTTCCGACGATATTTCCTCGCTAGTGTTGTACATTTGCGACGAACCACATTTCCTCTCAAATGTTGGTAGCAAATGCAAAAATTTCTTGTAGTGCTAGCCACTGCGTTATTTGACAAAAAACAAATTGTGTTATTACATAGACTCAAGACATTAATGTTTTTTGTTGTTGATGGAAATAAGCATTTCATTATCAATAATAATAGTAGTAATACAAGTGGAAATATCAATAAAAATGTGGAAACTAACTATAAATTTGGCCATACAACAAAATATCATATTATTTTTAATATACTTTTACTTTTTCATATTATTATAAAAAATAATTTCATTCAATTTTTAATTAGGAAATGGGGGAGTTACTATCAATAATTGAGATACAAATTTTAAGTTTATAACTGTCTGACCTTGAGTTTACAAAGTCAAGCTCTTATTACCGAGTTGACACCTCTTAAACCCTTATATCTTATAAAATTGGAGATTATTTTAAGAGTTGTACTATATAGTACGATTTCCTAATCAAAGAAATTGGCCGACAATACGAAAGGAGTAACCATACATGGTTAGTGGATAAAAATGTAATAACAAATTATTAATATTGTAATTCTTTTCATTCTGAAAATTTTGGTTTGTAACATTTGACATTTCCTTTATTTTAAACCCTTATAAAACTGTTCACCAAATATTTAAATACATTTCACCTCATTTTTCTGTTTTAGTAAAAAAAAACTTGTTTAATTATAACTTCACAATAATTATGAAACTGTGAATTGTTTTGCTCTATTAGAGGGTTTAAAATATGGAAAAAGTGGTAAATAACTTTTTGGAATTTGTGTAAAACCTTATTTTTAATGCAAACATTTACTTATTTTGGTACCCTTAACTAGTACCTTCAAGGCACTAGTTATCAAGACTCTTAAAATATTAATATAAAAGTTTTTTTAATATTATTTGACTAATTATTCATAAACATTATTTGACTTACCTTATATTATTCTTTGACTGAAAGTCTGCTTTAATGACTAATTAACAAATTTATGTTTCATAAGTATTGTAAAATTATAATTAGATAAAAATATTTAACTAAATTAGACGAAATAAGGTGAAATGTTATTAAATAATGGGAATGCACGAGTCTTATAAATTATTATATTTAAGAATAATTTATATTATAAAAATGATAATATAAAAAGGTGTATATAAGAAAAATATAATAATATTAAATATGACGATATTAGATTAGAGAAATAGAAACATTAAAAAAGTCGTTAGAAATTAAAATATTGACATAAATAAACTTGAGTTTGATATCTGGGTGAAATAATTTTTTGGTCAGGTTTTACTTATCTCGTAACTAAACTCTAAACTACTAGAGCTCCCTTCCCCTAAGAATTAGAGGGTGAAACAAAAAATAAAAACACAAAAAAATGTGAGATGCAAAGTGAAGTAGAAATAGAGTAAAATTAATTAATTTTTTTTGAATAAATTTTTTGAAATTAATCGTACAAATATTATTTAAAATACTATAGATGAAATACTTACAAATTCTCCATTTAATAATATGTTCAATTTAATAATAATAATAATAATAATAATAATAATAATAATAAAAATGGTATATAGTTTAGATTGTATAATAGTAATAATAATAATAAATAATAATAATAATAATATAATAATAATAAAATGAAAAGATGGGGTGGTGATAGTGTGACACATGGCAAGGAAGACATTAGAATGAATTTCCAATTAATAGGTTCATAATTACACCCATTGTAATTGTAAATAGTATAGAAGATAGATAGATAGATAGATAGATAGATGATAGATGATAGATGAGACAAATTAAACACCAATACATCATTAACAAATCTAACAACATAATTAAAAAATTCGACATAATTAATACCAAAAAGCAAGTAACAAGAAGAAGCAAGCAATCATAAATTTTAAGAGATAGAACGGCGGCGGAAAACAATCCTAAATTTGGCACGTATGAATAAATAAAAAAAGCCTAAATTTTAAATAAGTAATGTTTTTATTAGGTTGAATGATGCCATTCATTTTAATTATGAATTTTATCTAACTTAACGAGTGTTCACTGGGAAATTTGGTAAACAAAAGACTAGTTTAAAATGCAAGTGAGATCAACTAGTGAAATCTCGAAACATGTTTGTGCGTGGTTTTTTTAAGATATTTCCCAAAGTTTTGTTAAATGAAATTGTCTCAATTACTAACAATGCAAAGAACAAACAGATTCGATTTGCAAATGTTGATAAACAGACAAGTTGTAATGATTAAAAGTTGACAGAAAGTCAAAAACTTGTAGAAAAGACAGTAAATTGCATTAAAATTGTAAAGATTTCAAGAAAAGTGAAAATGGTGAGAAAATGACATACATTGATCCTATGTGATTCCGTTTCTCAAGCGTTAAGTACTTTGGAATTCTGCAGGATTTTTGTACGACTAATTTTCCACACTAAAGCCTGACTACAAGCTTTCTATTTATACTAGCTTAAACCTAGGAGTTACAAACTTAAAAAAACGACTAAACACATAACGCGTGTCCCACGTTCATGCACTACTTATTAAAACTGCTTCCCTGTCGAACTTATATCTTCGCTGCGACACCTTCAACTGCGATGCCATTTTCCTCTAGTCGCTTCGACACTCCTTTCCCATAATTCAACTGGATTTCGTTAAGTTTCTTCGATCATTCCTTGTATTGGTAGCAGCGACAACTTCTTCTTTCATAGTTGTTTCTGCAACAGCTTCTACTTCACTTCATTAAATCATTTTGAATTCTTTAACTTGCAAACTTTTGTGACAACACCACTTTTGTCGCGACTATTTTCTAGATAATTCTTCTCTTTTAGTCGCGATGACTTGAGTCGAAAATATCGACTAATAAATTGCCCCCCAAAAGCGTTAGCTTCGACAAATTTGGAGAAGTTAATGGTTTTGAAACGTTTTAAGCACGTGCTTCTCCTGCTATGACATCAGCACAATCATGACCTTTTTCTCAACCGTCGCCTCGATCTGGAATATGCAATGATGGCAGGCGAAATTTCAGAGTTAGTGGGACACGTGGCAGATGATGAACTCCATGCTGCGAAAGTTGAAAGGATTTGCCATGATTTTCTTTACTTTTAATTTAATTAAATCAAATCAAATCCCTCCTAATATAAATACTCCTCTTTTCTCCCACTTAACTTTTTCTGCTTCTTTTACCCTCTAGTTCTCAAACAAAATTTCATTACTGAAAATTTTCTTCATCTTTAACCTCCATCGTTCTTTCATTTTTATCAATGGCGTATCCAAGCTCTTCTGTTCCTCCTACTGTTCCTATTGCTGTGAATATGGCTACACCACTAGTGAGTGCTGATGATCGTGCCTTCGTTTCCGAGCCTACACGCACAGTGGAAGAGGCCAAAATCTGGAAATCACAGTGTAACACCCAGCGCAAGCACAAAATAATATTGCAATGAAGCTGCCACCATATTTTATTTATCCCATGAGGGGAAAGGAAAATAATGATAAAACCTTAAGAGTCGGGTTCGGGAGTTGGTTATATGAGGGGAAGACGTTAACATCCCCTCATATCCGTTGTACTCAATGGGAACCATTTGAGGAAATTGGTTTGCATAAACAGAAATTAACCGCATACAAGAAAAGATTACCGCATACAAGAAAAGATTACCGCATACTGAACAGAAAAGGGAAAAAGAGTTTTTTATTATTTGGCTTGACGAGATTACGATCTAGCTCCTACGTATCCACCAAGTACAATGAGGAAGTCAAAGCTCACGTAGTTCTTCCTGAAAAAAGGTTTGTTTGTTGGTTGTTTTTAATGAACAACGTTTATGTCACATTCCACTGACGCGACAGTTTACTTGTATGCTCGACTAAGGCTTAAGCGTTTTGTCTTTATCAGGGAAATGGATAAAACTTCGCCCTTTTAAGAAAAGCAGTGAAAAAGATTTGAGTTGAAAAATATTTAATTGCGCAAAGGCAGAAAAAAGAGATTGAAGTGAGTTGAATATTTTTTAGAACATTTTTGAGATTATTTAGTGAACGAGAATAGCCCTAAGTCGCGAGCCATGCAGCAGGTACCGAGCTATTCAGAAAGCGAAAATCATGTGTCAGACGCTCCCCGTTTCGTTCAATATATTAATTATAGCATTTTCAGAGTTTTCAAGTTCAGGTCAGAAAAGAAAAAGAAAAAAGAAAGGTAGAAGATGAGAGAGATGCTAATGCATGAATGCGAATGACATACGATTGATGATGCTGAGCAATTAAAAATTCACAGGATATAGGCATATAAACGAGTAATCATGTATCACACAAAAGAGAAATAAGTCAACAAACAATTACATGTATTTAGCACAACTCAGTCAAATGGGAGAAAAGTCAACTGTAAGAAGTCAACCAAAAAGCCAAGGTAAAATGTCGAAGTGAAACTGAAACAGAACGAGTCATGCGTCAGGCTCCGTCTCATGGTTCCTTCGAAAGATTTATGTTTCAAGTTTAAAAGTTTTGAATTAAAAATAAATTAGCCAAAGTCATGTTTCAGAGACTATTTATTTTTAATCCATTTTTCAAATCTAAGTTTCAAATCAAAAGCGCCGAATTAAAAATAAATTAACCAAAGTCATGCGTCAGAGACTATTTATTTTTAATCCATTTTCCAAATCTAAGTTTCAAATCAAAAGCGCCGAATTAAAAATAAATTAGCCAAAGTCATGCGTCAGAGGCTATTTATTTTTAATCCATTTTTCAAATCTAATTTTCAAACTAAGAGTTACAAATAAAAAATAAATTATCCAAAGTCATGCGTCGGAGACTATTTATTTTTAATCCATTTTTATTTTTAAAATCAAGTTAATTGAATTTAACAAAAATAAATAATTAAAACAGCAGGAGTGTATTCAGCAATTGATGGGTGCAAGCAGAAAATAATAAAATAAAAAAACCTGAAAATAAAATAGGCCCAAAAGCAGGACCGGCCCAAAAAAAGGCTGACCCAGGTTCAATCCATGACCGGATCGGGTCGGGTAACCCGCGACCGACCCAGATCCTGTCGCAGTTGCCGTGCGGGAAGCTGCATGCGCGTCCACGATAATCTTCGCATCATCAACGCATGATCACCATCGTGCGTCTCTGTCTCTTCCATCAAACGGACGCACGAGATCTGAAGGACTGATCGAACGGCTGTGAATTAACATGACTGAAGTGAAGGTGCACGCGTGGATCCTTTCTCTCTCACGCACAGAACAGCAAACACCATTGAAGCTTCGAGTGAAGCTTTTGGCAAAAATGGTTTTCGTGATTCTTCACCAAAATTAACAAATAGGTAGTGTTTTTCGTAGTGTTTTTCACAAGGATCAATAATATACACTTATTTTTCGCAATAGATGTTTGTGCAAGGAGAAAAAAGTCACGCAAATTAAGATCTAAAAACTCAAAAATGATTTTCGTGCACATACAAGCTTAGACGATGGTTGATTTGTGTTCAGAGAAGTATCATAAGCACGAAACGGTCTTTATCTACCTTTGTTTCAGCGCGATATGACCGGATCGGAAAATTCTTTTCGGCCGCGACTGAGATTTCACGATTCGCTGCTTTCCGGTCACTTTTTGGTGATTTGGACGGCGGAAACGTGTTCAGAAGGGTCGAATTACCTTAGAATGAGTATTTGATTTTGAATTTCGAGTGATTTTGGAAGTGGCCGGAAGTGGTGGTTCCTCGCCGGGAAATGGGATTCCGGCGTGGTGGTTGTGGTGGTGCGTTTTTTGGGAGTTTGTGCTCTCATGATTCTGATTTTTTAAATTGTATTTATAGCAATAAATTATGGTGAATGACATTAGTGTAATAAATGAGTAGTTTTGGATTAAGAAGATAATTTGTGGAAAATGGTAATGAAAATGATTATGAGGTGAAAATGATTATGTGGCACATTGTAATTGGTTGATGGAAAATATATTTGTGACGAATAATAAAAAAAAGCGAATGAAAATAAAATAGAATATTTTTTATGATTTTAAACAAAATTAGCGGAAGACGTGAAAACATTATTTTTTAACTATTTTTTGACGTTTCTTAAAAAATAAGAAACAATTTAAAAATAAAACATTTATTTACAAAAAAGCAAAATTAGGGTATTACACACAGGTATTAATCCCTTTCACCATGTCTGAAACAATGCATGCGTTTGTGGGACCGTTACCCAAGAAGCTTGACTTACACAAAGATTTCAATTCTTTCTTTCCCACTTATTACCCCTGCGCTTCTAGAAACATGACTGACCAAGTATCCATTAGAATGGAATTCTAAAACCAAAGGATTTTCAGAGCTGCTCCATACTATAATCAAGAAGCCTATATTAGCTGGTTGAATATGGTCCAAAACTCCAAAAGTACTTTTTGGAAAGAATATGATATTTTTTTATTTGATTCAGCTATCTAGGGTGGGACCTAGATATGACCCTGAATTACTAGTCGCAGTCATGCACTTCTGGGAAGGCTCGACTAATACTTTTCAACTACCATGTGGGATGTTGACTCCTACCCTCTTTGACGTGGCCGCTATCACTGGCATCTCTCCATTGGGTACCACTTATGCCTCCGACTACAAAACCACTTGGTCGTTCGACTCTAACTAACTTCATTCCAGTTTGACTATTACACTAGCTTTTATCATCTTGCATTTACCTGTATATCTTAGGACCATGCAAGGTTCTCACAACAAATTTTATTTAGGTTATTCTTCCTACTTAGGGGATCAACTTAACAAAAAATCTTTTTGCATCTAGGGTCAATTTAAAATAGTCTCCTAATTTTTTTAGTGAGATCAGACAATGATAAATTCTTAGGTACCATAAAGTTCATTCAAAATTTGAATTATTTTCAATACATAAATTAAATTTGAATTTATTTTAATTTACATAAACATAAAAAATTGACATGACATTGCGTATGAGATATTTGTATCCCACTAAACTATATGATACATAATAGTTCATCCAAAAAAATTATAATGTCACATTAATAAATAGTTTATAATATACTCGATGAAATTTTAATTCAAACTAAAATAAAAATAAAATGGAATTCTAATGTAGAAGATGAATGTTACAAATTTTATAATATATACATATTTTAGAAGAAGAAAAATAAAATTTCAACTAACAAATTAGTACGATATTTTATATAATTTAAATTGCTTTGAGTAATATTATTTTTAATTCTCCTATCAGCTTTTCTATCATTATTGCTCTAGCATTTTACTCTATTGTTTGGAGACCATGCAAGCTCGTGATAGTGATTCAACACATAAGGATTTGTTCCACTCATAAATACACATAGATACATGCAATTTCAAATTTCAGTCGTTAATATAAAATGGAGCGGTTAAGATTGAAAGAAGTATCTTTTGGATTAAAACAATCTAAAATAAATCTTAACTTGAGATCAGACGATTGAGATTCATTATTATGTGTATATTGCTGTAGAGAATTTTATTTACTAACTAGTTACAAACCCGTGCATCCGCACGGGTCTAGGTTATGGTTAAAACTTGTAGTTAATTGAGCTAAATAATTATATTGTTTTTTAAAATGTTTGTTAATATATTAAAAGAATTGTTTAATTAGTAAAACAATAATAATATATATCAAAGAGGTCCGTAAAAAAATAATATAAAGAAAAAGTAGGTTGAAAATTTAAAGGAAGCAACACAGTACAATTTTTTTTTTACCAAACACGTTTTTTTTTTTTGACAAAACACGTTATAATTTAGAAAACATGATTTTATCATCACATTAATAAAGCCTTAAACATTAAATGTAAAATATAATCTTAATGATAATAAAGTAAAGCAACATGGAATCTACATATAAGATTTAATAAATGAAATACTTTGAAGTTAAATATCAATGATCAACTCTACATACGTTTTTAAGACATTGTCTAAAAGAAGTCGATCACTTTTTGAGTCTCTACAACATAACCGTAAATATCTGTGAATAAGTGTAACATAGTAAGTAGTTTATAAAAATTACATCTAATGAATGACAATATAAAATCTCAATTTAAAATGGCGAAATAGTAGATGAATAAATTATCTAGTGGAATATATAGTATTATATTACCAATGATTTTCCGGTAACTATTTTAACTTCAACCACATGATTTGCAAGTTTAACAATTGTCAACTTATTACCATTACATAATGCCTCAATTTGATCTAAATTTCTCAAACATGATTGGAATGCCAACTTTTAGTTTGATGGAGTGGTTTGGAAGCCCACAAATTTTTAGACAATTTCAAAACTCTGGTGTAAGCTGTTCAAATGTCTCAATGTCATTTAATTCAATTCGAGTCTGATCCATGATATTCAACAAAAACAATCTAACCATGTAAAAAAAGCATTGCATATGTTATAAACTAGTATCCGGACCCGTGCCAAGCACGGGTAAAAATGCATATACAAAAAAGTTATATTTTATTTAAGTTTTTATAATTATCAAATAAAAATATATTTAATAAGTCATTGAGTATTCACCAAAAATGAATTGGTAAAAATGGTAAGGATCTTGATTTTCTCAAACATGTGTCAGAAATTCGATATATGGTTCACGTGTACCGAAAGAATTTGGTTGGGAGAAGAGAACCCACGTGTGAGAATTCTCTGATGAAGATTATTTGTCGCTAATGACGGTAGAAATTGGTTATTCATATCATTAAAAAAATATCTAATAAGTATGAGTTGATATATATGTTATAAATTAAAATAACATATTATCATATATCAACAATTAAAAATTAAAATGATAATTTAGGACTACAAAAATAACATCCTTCAATAACAATTAAAAATAATATGATAATATGTTAGTTATATATATGTTAAAAAGCCTACAAAAATAACAATTTAAGACGAATTAGTTAGTTTTTAGAATAGGATGACCAATTACTCATTTTATTTTAAAGGATGATTTTTTTTTTTATCTTTATGAAAATATGAAGGTGAGATTATGTAACACCCCGAATTTTTTTATACCACAAAAATGGAGTGTATTTTTTTTTTTAACTAAAGCAGAGCGCGCGTGCGTGATACGAGTGGCAGCCCGGCATCATATCATACAGAGGAACTAAAACATAATTAGTACAATCATTTAAAACATAATAGTACTATATGCATCATAGTGCTTCTCGAAGAAGCAAAGTATGGTACCTGAATAGTTTACAACCCCAAAACATCGCACCTAGTTTATGACTGATAAATATAAACATGTCATGAACTCGGTGCATATTACAACCATAACCAAAAAGAGGCTGATCCAAGAGTGTAAAAGTATATGATACAGTCATCCAAATAAATCATAAACCACCAAATTCCCCGTGACCCTGCTTAACCCAAAAAGGTGTCACTATAGTGTTAGCTGAACAGTGGACCTAATAGCTACTCGCCCAAGGTAGTAAGCTATACTTGAAGCTGGGTCGAGCCTCCAAGTACTAAGCTATATCTATTCAATGTAAACCCAAGTGGTCTCCGTCGCCCGTACAAGCTCCGGAATAGTCTTCTTGGCCATCCTCTGGAGTTGGGCGTTAGCCCCAAATATAAATGATAGGAGGGTCACAATCTAAATATAAAATATAAACCAAAAATGCCAAAAAAACTTATTGATTTTAATTGCATTTTTTTTTCTCTACCATGTCAGCTCCACATCAATATAATATATAAAAATAGAATGCACACGTAGCTTAATGCAGACTCTAAATGAATGTGATCCCCCTAACCGGGTTCCTCACCATGATCCCCCTAACCGGGTTCCTCACATGCATGAAATTCCGGAATTTAACCTCTCCGCAGAGAGTCGTGGGCTTAATGTGGACACCAATCACTGATCGTCACACACCCACTAAACCCCGCAGGGCAGGTGAAGTCACTCAGACAAACACCAACTCAATAAAAATCCCGCAGGATTAGGTGAAGTCCCCAGGACGAACACCCGGTGCTTAGGTGGGTCCATTCACGCAACCACACCCCTACACACAACTATGGAATGCATGAGCATTTGATACCTTTTATCTATGCCGATGCAACAATTACATATCAATCATGCATATGTAATCGAAAACCCATATTAATAAATATATTCACATATCATTTGTAAAATATACTCATGTATTATTAAACTATATTTTTTGTCTCGAGAATACTTAACATAACAAACATGAGCACAAACATATCCAAAACATTGCACATCAATACACCAGAGCATACAAGGAAAACAACAGCATTCTTTTTAATATTATATTTGATAGTTAGAGAGTGCCCTTACCTTAGCAAGCTTCCAAAAAGTTCCTCTAAAAACTGTTACGTGCGTCCTAAAATAAAGTAGCGTACAATCAATAAAATATTCTACGCATGCTCAAAAGTACGAGGTCTTTTTCTAAAAATCTAAGAGGGTCTTAGGTAGGTTCTAAAGCAATCGGTTAAGGATTTCGAGACTTTTCTAATTGATCAAAACTCAACACACCCCTTTAACGTTTTACTATTTTCTTTTTCGCTAAAGAAAATAGTTTCTTTCATTTTTTTTTTTGACATAAAAACGAGATACATTTTAAGTGTACGAAACTAAAATATTTTTTCTAAATATTTCACAAGTGTCACATTCTTAAAAGTATAAATCCTTGACAAAAAGTTTCAAACTAAAATAGTCATAACTTATTCAATATTAATCCGATCGAGACGACCCATACGCCAAATTCTTCGTCTCGAAAAGGCGGATTAAATGTTTAGGTTTCTTGGACCCGGATACAGTTCAAAAATTACCATAATGCCCTCATAATTTCGGGCAGTATCAAAATTCATCAAAAATATTGTTTTCTAAAAATAAGCATAGTTATATTACTCAACCCATTACTAACTTCTCAAAGACAACTCAAACTCTTATACCAAAAACATTTCAAATCAAATTATAAAACTTTTCTTCACGATTTTACATATTCTCTTGTTTACTTAAACACACAAGTTATAAATTTTCACTTCCAAACATAATCTAAATCTTTTCATTAAATGGATCAAGAACATTTTAAACCTCATCCAAACCTCTTGAAGGTTTTTCTCAAAATATCTTCAAGAACACTAACAAAATATTTTTAGGGCTTTTTTTAATTTCAAATCACTTATCATAAAATCCAATCTTCAAAATAGCCTTAAAACAAGTTTAATTTCACAAACATCAAACTATTTTCATGCTTTTGATCAACTAGAAATTTTCTTCAAACCCTAACTAATAACATTCATTAAAGTCATGGTTTCAGGCATGTAAATCTATTTAGCTACCCTTAAACATTCTTGTTTCTTGTTAGCTAAAAAAAAAATCTCAAATATTAACCTAACTATAACACAAATTTGAAAAGACATAAAACCATTCTTCAAGCTCTAAGAGCTTGGCCAACTATGGAGAAGAAGAGAAGTTCTAGTTACCTTAAGGAGAAAGACTCTTGAAATATCTAAGCTTCCAACAAGTTTGAAATCAATGAAAGTGGTGAAGGATTGAAATTTTTGTGAAGAGAGGGTGGTGTTGTGAATGGCTCGGCTGAGATGAAAAGAAAAGGGGAGGAACTAGTCTCAAATTGTCTAAGACTTCTATTTAAAGTAAAGTCAAGCAACATGAGCCATTAGATGCAATAGTGTAAAGTTGCAACATCATTTCTTAGCCTTTGGATCTATTTTGCTCACACAAAATATCTTAGATATTTACTACTTTAAGTCCCATCATTTGCTCAGTCTCCGAGTTCGTTCTCAGACGAGTTGTCATTCGTTCACGGGTAAAGTTTACAAAAAAACAAAAATATATTTTAATATAAGTTCGACATTCTCTTTCTAAATTTTCTCGCCAATATTATTTTACCGCTTAAAATTTTATCCGCTTATAAACAAAAAAAATAACGAGGTTGGATTCTCGATCCAGTCGATATACAAAAATTTTCTATTTAGTTTTTGACGTAAAACAGAGTTCGATAAAATTAAACAGCAATGCAATTTTGTGCGCTATCTCTATAATTAGTCGAAAATATATTTTGATATTTCTCCGGCACAGGAACATTCTAATACATAAAAAGACTAGGCTTCATTTTCTGATTCTATTTGAAGCTTGAGTAATTACTAGACTCGATATCAGCAAATTTGTTCTTATTACATATGCTATACGTGAAAACATAAATAAAATTCTAATATCTTAGCTGCTAAACAAAAGTCCTAATATATTAGGCATCATAGAATTATGGGTCTTACATTACTTCCCCCCTAAAAGAAGTTTCATCCTCGAAACTTGAAACATCGTTGAATAATTCGGGATATTGTTCTTTCATGACACTTTCCAACTCCCAAGTCGCGTCCCCGGTGGCTTCATTCCATAATACTTTGACTAATTGTATTTCCTTGGTCCTGAGACGCTTCATCTTTCTATCTCCAATTTTTATCGGTGGGATTTCAAATGACAAGTTCTCCTTCAATTCAATGACATCTGGCGCGATCACATGTGACGGATCAGGAACATACTTTCTTAACTGAGACACATGAAACACATCATGGATCTGTGATAGTATTGGTGGTAATGCAATTCGGTAAGCTACCTTCCCTATCCTTTCTGAAATTTGGTATGGTCCGATAAATCTCGGCGTTAATTTCCTTGCTCTTATGGCTCTTCCCACACTAGTGGTTGGAGTAACTCGAAGAAAAACATGTTCTCCTGCCTCAAACTCCAAGGGTCTACGACGCTTGTCCGCATAACTCTTCTGGCGATCCTGGGCAACCTTCATTCTTGCCCGAATTTGTTTCACTTTATCTGTTGTCTGTTGTACCATCTCTGGTCCCACAATCATGCTCTCTCCATCTTGATACCAACACAATGGAGTTTGACATCTCCTCCCATAAAGAGCTTCATACGGAGCCATCCCAATGCTCGTATGGTAGCTGTTGTTGTAAGTGAATTCTATTAATGGCAAAACATCGTCCCAACTTCCTCTTTCATCAATAGCACAAGCTCTTAATAAGTCTTCCAAAGATTAGTTTGTTCTTTCCGTCTGACCATCAGTTTGGGGATGATATGCTGAACTAAATCTTAGTTGGGTTCCCAAGGCCGCGTGCATTGTCTTCCAAAAATGCGACGTAAATTTTGGGTCTCGATCTGACACGATGCTGGATGGTATTCCATGAAGTTTAACAATTTCTGCAACATAAATCTCAGTTAGCTTCTCTGTGGTATAGGTGAGTTTGACAGGTATGAAATGTGCAGATTTGGTCAATCGGTCCACTATCACCCAGATAGAATCATTCTTCCTCCTTGTCTTTGGCAGTCCCGAAATAAAATCCATTGATATACTGTTCCATTTCCATTCTGGTATATCTAACGGTTGAAGTAATCCTGCAGGTTTTTGATGTTCTATCTTTGCTTTCTGACAAGTCAAACATGATGCCACATACTCCGCTACATGCCTCTTCATACCGGGCCACCAAAAATCTTGCTTTAGGTCTTGATACATTTTAGTAGCCCCTGGGTGGATACTGAGTTTACTCTTATGAGCTTCATCTAAAATTGTCTTCCTTAAACCCTTAGTATCAGGAACACATACTCTGCCGTTGCATCTCAAAATATTATCTGACCCCACTTTAAATTCAATAGTTGTTCCCCGAACAATTAGATTCCTCTTCTCTACAATCAATTCGTCATCTTGACAACTCGCAATCTCTTCTAACAATCCACTTGAAAGGGTAATCATTCTTAGTTTCAAGGCTCCTGGTACAAACTGCACATTCAAGTGTAAGTCCCTAAACATTTCAAGTAATTCTTGCTGACTCGCCATCAATGCTGAACATGCCATTACACTTCTTCTACTCAAGGCATCAGCCACAACATTTGCTTTTCCGGGGTGGTACTGTAATGTGAAATCAAAATCCTTGAGTGTCTCCATCCACCTTCTCTGTCGCATGTTTAGCTCCATCTGATCAAACAGGTATTTCAAACTCTTGTGGTCGC
Source organism: Trifolium dubium (assembly GCA_951804385.1). Taxonomy (NCBI): domain Eukaryota; kingdom Viridiplantae; phylum Streptophyta; class Magnoliopsida; order Fabales; family Fabaceae; genus Trifolium; species Trifolium dubium. Next base: position 7,598,720 of record OX638072.1, on the reverse strand, counting down.
TGAACACGGTAAAAGTGCATCCATATAGGTAGTGTCTCCAGATTTTTAAAGCAAAAACTACTGTCGCGAGCTCCAAATCATGGGTGGGATAGTTTCTCTCGTGTGTCTTCAACTGTCGTGACGCATAAGCCACTGCTCTCTTGTGTTGCATCAACATGCACCCAAGTCCTTGATGTGACGCATCACAATAAACCTCATATGGTTCATCAGGTTGCGGTAGAACTAGCACTGGAGAGGTTGTCAATCTCTGTTTTAACATCTAAAAACTAGCTTCACATTTCTCAGTCCAGGCAAAAGGTTGATCCTTCCTTGTAAGTTGAGTCATTTGTGCCACAATCTTTGCGAATCCTTCAATAAATCTTCGGTAGTATCCAGCCAATCCTACGAAACTCCAGATATCAGTGACTGTTTTTGGCTGCTCCCAAGCAAGTACGGCCTCAATCTTTGCTGGATCCACGGCTATTCCCTCTTTCGATATAACATGACCAAGGAAGTTCACTTCATCCAACCAAAATTCACACTATGTTGGGTTACCATACAATTCCTTCTCGCGCAAAACCTGCAATACCAAGCGAAGGTGTTCTCTATGCTCTTCTTCAGTCTTCGAGTAGATGAGAATATCATCGATGAATACTACCACAAACTGATCTAAGAACGCATGGAATATCCTGTTCATGTAATCCATGAAGATTGCTGGCGCATTTGTCACTCCAAAAGGCATCACTAAATATTCATAGTGTCCATAACGGGTGCGAAATGCTGTTTTCTGAATATCTTCTTCTCTTACTCTGATCTGGTGATAGCCTGACTTTAAGTCAATCTTTGAAAATACTGCTGCTCCCTTTAACTGATCCATTAAGTCATCAATCCATGGCAAGGGATACCGGTTCTTGATAGTTGCCTTGTTGAGTTTACGATAATCCACACATAAACGAGAGCGTCCGTCCTTCTTCTTTACCAAAAGGACCAGCGCACCCCATGGAGATACACTTGGCCTAATAAATCCCTTCTCTAACAAGTCTTCAACTTGGCTTTTTAGCTCTGTTAGTTCAACTGGTGCCATCCGATAAGGAGGATCTGATATCAGACTCGTTCCCGGATGTAAAGCAATAAAGAATTCCACTTCTCGAACAGGTGGAAGTCTTGGGATTTCTGCTGGAAAAACGTCCAAGAATTTTTGAACCACTTGCACTTCCTCTAGTTGAATATCTGGGGTTACCTCGACGTTGGCAAGAGATAGTATTTCGGGTTCTCCATTACACAGAGCTACCCTAAGTTTGTTAACTGATAGGTATCTCACAATTCCTGGTTCGGGGAAAAAGACCATCTTACGAGAACAGTCTAATATTACATAGTGATATGCTAGCCAATCCATCCCGAGAATGACCTCGAGTGACTTGAGGGGTAAGCAAATTAAATTCACCAAAAAATCTCTATTATGAATCATCACCAAACAATGCAAACATGCAGTATTTACCACTAAATCTTTTGCAGGGGTAGAAACTTTTAAATCAAAAGGCAGCGGAGATATTTTCATATTCAAACGGTTTGCACAATCCAAAGATATGAAGGAATGGGTTGCCCCAGTATCAATCAAAGCAGTTAAAGTGTTACCTCCAATCTGGCAGTTCTCATGTATGGCATTACTGGCCTGACAGCTCACTTCTGTGCCCATACAATACACACGGCCCCTAGCAGTGGGTCAAGCTCCTTGTGTTACATTCACTGATGGTTCCACCTTTTGGGCCTTGCAATCTCTAGCAAAGTGACCCGGCTTCTGACAGTCGAAACATGTGGGTACCACGACCTTGCACTCATTAGCATAATGACCCTCTTTGCCACACTTGAAGCATGTCAGCCTACCTCCACCCTGACTTCCTGGTGTTCCCTGGTTCACGAAGCGATTCAATTCCTTATTATTCTGAGGACGATTATAAGGTTTATTCCCTTGCCTTGCACGATTCTAGTGCTGGTTCTGATTACTTGGATGACTGGGTCCCACACCACTGAAGTTTCCTTGACGACTCGCTCGCTTGTTTCTCATATCTTCAATCTCTTGACACTTCTCAACCAACACTTGGAAATGTCGAATTCCTAATGGTACCACTGCATCTTGCAACTCGTACCTCAAACCATCTTGAAAACGACGGCACATATAATTTTCATCTATGCCATCTCTGAAGAAGCGAAAGAACCTTGACAGTGACTCAAACTTCTTCGCATAAGCCTCAACATTCATACCTCCCTGACGCAGCTTCAGAAATTCTTCTCCATATCTCTCCCTGGCAGTCTCGGGAAAGTACTTTGCCAAAAACCTTCCTTTAAAAGTCTCCCAGTTCAATGCCTCATGAGTACCCTCCATCATAAGCCTAGTGTTTCTCCACCAATACTCAGCATCTCCCAAGAATTGATAGGTGGCTAGAGTCACCTTTTCACCCTCGGGGCAGTGAATCGCTCCAAAGATCTTTTCCATTGCTTGTAGCCATAAATCCGCAGCATCCGGACCTCCATCTCCCTTAAACTTAGGTGGATTTTGATGATTGAAGTTGGTGAGAACACGAGATCCAGCAGCAAGGACCTCCATGTCTCTCTTTTCCATGTCCTTTTGTGCCTTAGCATAAGTCTGTGCAGCCACAGCAGCTGCCATATTGTTCATTGCCTGAGCCATCTGGTTGACCTGATTGTCATTCGGCACAGGGATTGCAGGTGCCCGTCTTGGAGGCATCGTTTTCCTGCAAAACCAATTCTTATGATTAAATCCTTGTCAAATCCGCTAACCATTCACCTTCCAACCAATAACTGACTACATATTTCTCGATCAGCATACTTAGAATTAGAATGACTTTAAACTATACTAACTAACTCCGGACTATTGACTTTGGGACATACTTTCCCTTTGAAGATCTGAAGCCGTGCTCTGATACCACAATGTAACACCCCGAATTTTTTTATACCACAAAAATGGAGTGTATTTTTTTTTATAACTAAAGCAGAGCGCCCGTGCGTGATACGAGTGGCAGCCCGACATCATATCATACAGAGGAACTAAAACATAAATAGTACAATCATTTAAAACATAATAGTACTATATGCATCATAGTTCTTCTCGAAGAAGCAAAGTATGGTACCTGAATAGTTTACAACCCCAAAACATCGCACCTAGTTTATGACTGATAAATATAAACATGTCATGAACTCGGTGCATATTACAACCATAACCAAAAAGAGGCTGATCAAAGAGTGTAAAAGTATATGATACAGTCATCCAAATAAGTAGCAACTCAGACTAATCATAAACCACCAAATTCCTCGTGACCCTGCTTAACCCAAAAAGGTGTCACTATAGTGTTAGCTGAACAGTGGACCTAATAGCTACTCGCCCAAGGTAGTAAGCTATACTTGAAGCTGGGTCGAGCCTCCAAGTACTAAGCTATATCTATTCAATGTAAACCCAAGTGGTCTCCGTCGCCCGTACAAGCTCCGGAATAGTCTTCTTGGCCATCCTCTGGGGTTGGGCGTTAGCCCCAAATATAAATGATAGGAGGGTTACAATCTAAATATAAAATATAAACCAAAAATGCCAAAAAAACTTATTGATTTTAATTGCATTTTTTTTTCTCTACCATGTCAGCTCCACATCAATATAATATATAAAAATAGAATGCACACGTAGCTTAATGCAGACTCTAAATGAATGTGATCCCCCTAACCGGGTTCCTCACCGTGATCCCCCTAACCGGGTTCCTCACATGCATGAAATTCCGGAATTTAACCTCTCCGCAGAGAGTCGTGGGCTTAATGTGGACACCAATCACTGATCGTCACACACCCACTAAACCCCGCAGGGCAGGTGAAGTCACTCAGACAAACACCAACTCAATAAAAATCCCGCAGGATTAGGTGAAGTCCCCAGGACGAACACCCGGTGCTTAGGTGGGTCCATTCACGCAACCACACCCCTACACACAACTATGGAATGCATGAGCATTTGATACCTTTTATCTATGCCGATGCAACAATTACATATCAATCATGCATATGTAATCGAAAACCCATATTAATAAATATATTCACATATCATTTGTAAAATATACTCATGTATTATTAAACTATATTTTTTGTCTCGAGAATACTTAACATAACAAACATGAGCACAAACATATCCAAAACATTGCACATCAATACACCAGAGCATACAAGGAAAACAACAGAATTCTTTTTAATATTATATTTGATAGTTAGAGAGTGCCCTTACCTTAGCAAGCTTCCAAAAAGTTCCTCTAAAAACTGTTACGTGCGTCCTAAAATAAAGTAGCGTACAATCAATAAAATATTCTACGCATGCTCAAAAGTACGAGGTCTTTTTCTAAAAATCTAAGAGGGTCTTAGGTAGGTTCTAAAGCAATCGGTTAAGGATTTCGAGACTTTTCTAATTGATCAAAACTCAACACACCCCTTTAACGTTTTACTATTTTCTTTTTCGCTAAAGAAAATAGTTTTTTTCATTTTTTTTTTGACATAAAAACGAGATACATTGAGAACATTGAGAACATGCTTTTTGCATTTCTCACAAAAGTACATCCGCTCATCGGGATATACTTTTTTGTTACAGATACTGCAAGCAGGCAGTATAAAACCAATTTGTATCGTCGACGATAACATTCACAGCACCATAAACAACATAGCTTGTCTCCTATTTCAAAAAACATATTAAAATGATTAAATTTAAAAAAAAATAAAGATATTTATCTGTGATCATAATATCGTACCCAATAACAACTCAATAGACATTTCTACCACAAAAATGAAATTAGTTCAAACTTTGCTTAAGAAAAAAACTGAATAGAAAAAAAAATAGATGACAAAGATTGTAATAAAAAAAATAGTATATCACAAGGAATTAAAAAAATTAAAAAGTACCGGATGAATAAAAAAAAAGTTAAATGGGTCATACCACTTGAGCATCCTTCAAAGAATCAATGGTTGCTTTTGGGGTCAACTGCAACATATCATCTAAAAGGCTAACCTTTGAGTTGTCCTTCAACATGCATATACCAGGGGAAGGGGAATTGTTCTTTTCCATCATCCTACATTTTGAAAAAATTATCATATATCAACACATCAAAATAAAAACAAAACGGACCATTAATTAATTTTCTATGGAACAAATATGTATATACCTTTTTTTTCAAATCAACAGCAACAATATACACCGGATTAAAAATCAACTTTGTAGCTGGTACGAAAATTTATCCAGAAGAATTTGAAATCAACACAAGTGACATTCAAAAGGAAGTTAAGGGCGTGGGGGTTGTTTTGAGTCAACATCAAGGGCTGAGTTTAATTACTTGGCTATTTTAATCATTTTTATCAATTAAGCAAATAAAATTCAGCCATTTAAAAGCCTATCCAGAGTGGTTACAAAAGGAGCATAAAAGGGACATTCAAGACCTTAAATGGGCGTGACTAATCATGGAGGAGGAGTTACAATAGCTGATTGCATTAATGTCATTTTTATTACTAGTTTCATTGCATTTTATGTTGCATTTTTATTGCTGTTTTAATCAGGCCATGCATTTTCGGCCATATAAGCTTGTATGCTGATCATTTTTACGAATTCAATAAACAAGAACAATTTCAGTCATATTAGAATTTGTGTCTACATTTTCGCCTGATTATTTGCAAGCGTCGCCTTGAAAATAGTCCGATTAGCTCAATTGGTGTTGAGTGCTAATCTCTTTGTTAGACTATTGGTGTAGTTTAACATTGCTTGTCCCTTGCTGTTTTCACTAAACAAATACTCAAATACTTGATAGAATTCGACTAATAAGGGTGGTACCTAGTACCTTCGTTATTGGTTGTTTGCTTCCGCTATCCTTACTCTAATTCGTATCATTAGTGGTATCAGAGCACGGTTCTGATTCCGTGTTTCGTAACAACAATGGATTTCGACAGCGATGATTTCATGGACAGATTGCGTGAAGCCTTAAGGAACGTCGATTTGAGAGATGAACGACGGAGGCCTAGAAGGGGTGAACCACGTCCAAACGTGGATGAGTTCAAAATCACCGAACTACCTGAATTCAATGGTAGTACAGACCCGGAGATTTATTTAGAATGGGAGCGCAAGATTGATAGAATGTTTGACTTCAAGGATCTTGATGATGAGAAGCGTTGCAAATATGCTATTCTGAAACTTGGCAAAAGTGCATCGTTGTGGTATGAGGGATTGAAGGCTAGAAGAACACGAGATGGGAAGGAGAAAATCCAGTCTTGGGAGTCCTTGAAGAGGAAGTTGCGCAAAAGATATGTACCATCAAACCACCGACTGAATTTGTATAAGAAGATTTCAGATTTGGTGCAAGGCAAAATGAGTGTCACTGAGTACATTGATGAGTTTGAGAACCTATGTCTAATGGGTGAAGTGGAGGAAAATGAAGAGCAAAGAATGAGCCGTTTCCTTCGTGGGCTGAATAAGAACATAGCCTTTGCTGTTGAGCTATGTAATTACACAGATTTCAACAATTTGTGCACCTTGTGTTTGAAGATTGAAAATCAAAACAAGAGTAGATATAATGCTGCTGGGAGTTCAAGTGGCTGGTCCAAGGGAGGTGTGTCGGGCAGTGCAAGTCCAGCCCCTAACACTAAACCAATGGTGAATCAACCAAAACAAAGTGATCCTACTCTTAAACAACCCATTGCCACGGCCAAGGAGACTAACCTGTCAAAGGTTAGGTGCTTTAAGTGTCAAGGCTTTGGACACTTTTCTAGAGCTTGTCCTAATCAACGAGTTGTGACCCTCCGAGAAGCAATTAGCATGCGTGATGAGTTGGTTAAGGAAGAGGAAGAATCTGGTGGTTCATTTGGTGACAATATTGAAGGTGATGGAGATGAAATTGTTGAAGATGATGATGATAAAGTAGAAGTATATGGACCTCCCATATATGATACTTTGATGCTCAGAACTTTGCAAGCCAAGGCTGTACCCATGGAAGGAGATCAAAGGAATCAAATCTTCTACACTAAGTGTCAAGTGAAGGATAAGTGGTGTAGTGTCATTGTGGATGGAGGTAGTTGTACCAATGCAGCTTCAACTGAAATGGTGATCTAAATTAGGATTGCTCACAACAAAACATCCTAAGCCTTATGCACTACATTGGCTGGACAATGGGAGTAGCATAAATGTTACAAGGCAGACGCGTGTGGGATTGACCATGGGGTCTTATGTTGATGAGATCTTGTGTGATGTGGTGCCTATGGATGCAAGTCACATACTTTTAGGACGCCCTTGGCAATTTGATAGGGATGTGACGCATAGAGGAAAGTCCAATGAGCATGAATTGAACTTCAATGGCAAGAGGATTGTGTTGAAACCAATGGCATCAAATGAAGTCCGTTCCATGATTACAAAAAGAGGTAAAAAGCCTAGCCTCACTATGTTTGCTACTGAAAATGAAGTGAAGGATGCTATTGATAATGGTGAATTAGTCTACATGTTGGTTGCAAAGAGTGCTAAACATGATAATGTAGAGACTCCTCTTAAACAACAATTGGAGGCTGTCTTGGGTGAGTATGAAGATGTGTTTCCAAGTGAACTACCAATTGGTTTGCCACCTATCCGTGGGATTGAGCATCAAATTGATCTAATTCCGGGAGCTCCATTACCAAACAAGGCTGCCTATAGGTGTAATCCAGAGGAGACAAAGGAGTTGCAACGGCAAATTGAAGAATTGATAAGCATGGGTTATGTGCGTGAATCAATGAGCCCATGTGCTGTCCCGGCATTGTTGGTTCCTAAGAAGGATGGTTCATGGAGAATGTGTATTGATAGTAGAGCGGTGAACAACATAACCATCAAATATCGTTTTCCCATTCCAAGACTAGATGATATGCTTGATGAGTTACATGGGTCGGTTATCTTCTCAAAAATCGATCTAAGGAGTGGATATCACCAAATCAGAATGCGCGAAGGTGATGAATGGAAGACGGCATTCAAGACTAAGCATGGTCTCTATGAATGGCTAGTTATGCCGTTTGGACTCACAAATGCACCTAGCACCTTTATGAGGCTCATGAACGAAGTACTCAAACCTTTTTTGGGTAAGTTTGTTGTTATTTATCTTGATGACATATTGGTGTATAGCAAGTCTATTGAGGAGCATTTCACTCATTTGAAACAAATCTTTGAGACCCTAAGAGCACAAAAACTCTATGGGAAAAAGGAAAAGTGCGATTTTTTGGTTGAAAGTGTGGTGTTTCTTGGATATGTGGTGTCTAAGGATGGAGTATCAGTTGATCAAACAAAGGTGGAAGCTATCAAGACTTGGCCGAGCCCTACAACAGTTTCAGAGGTGAGATCTTTCCTTGGTCTTGCATCATTTTATCGGCGCTTTATCCAGAATTTTAGCACTATAGCAAGTCCCATAACCGAATGTTTGAAGAAGGGTGCGTTTGTGTGGAATGAGCAAGCACAAAAGGCTTTTGAATTGATTAAGTTAAAGCTTTGTGAAGCTCCTGTTTTAGCTTTACCCGACTTCACTCAACCATTTGAAGTTGAATGTGATGCTAGTGGAGTTGGCATTGGGGCTGTTTTGATACAAAACAAAAGGCCTATAGCTTATTTCTCAGAGAAATTGGGAGGAGCCAGATTGAACTATTGCACCTATGACAAAGAGTTCTATGCCATTGTGAGAGCTCTTGATCATTGGAGCCATTATTTACGTTCTAATCACTTTATATTGCATTCAGATCATGAGTCTTTGAAATATATCAATGGGCAACAAAAGTTGAGTCCAAGGCATGCTAAATGGGTGGAATTTCTTCAATCTTTTAATTTCTCTTCAAAATACAAGGATGGTAAGAGTAATGTGGTGGCTGATGCACTTTCCAGGAGGTATGCGTTAATTTCAATTCTTGAAACTCGCTTACTTGGTTTTGAGACTTTGAAAGATTATTATAAAGAGGATGTGGATTTTGGTGAAATATACTCTAATTGTGAAAATGGAGCATTTGGAAAGTACATAGTGCAGGGTGGATTTTTGTTCAAGGAGAATCGGCTTTGCATCCCCAAGCATTCAATTCGTGAGTTACTAGTTCGTGAAGCTCATGGTGGAGGTTTGGCTGGTCATTTTGGCAATACAAAGACCTTGGAGATTTTAAAAGAACACTTTCACTGGCCAAAGATGTTAGGAGATGTGCAAAAGGTCATTAGCAAGTGTGTTACTTGTCATATGGCAAAGAGTTCTTTCAAACCAGGGGCATATACTCCATTACCAACACCTAGTGGTCCTTGGATGGATGTGAGCATGGATTTTATTGTGGCTTTGCCCCGTACACAGCGAGGTAAAGATGCTATTATGGTTGTTGTTGATAGATTTTCAAAGATGGCACACTTTGTAGCTTGTCACAAAACAGATGATGCTAGTAATGTTGCTGATTTGTACTTTCGTGAGATTGTACGTTTACATGGAGTTCCTAAAACTATTGTTTCCGATCGTGATTCAAAATTTTTGAGTTATTTTTGGAACACATTATGGAGGAAATTGGGTACTAAGTTGCTGTTTAGTACTTCCCATCACCCTCAAACCGATGGACAAACCGAGGTGACTAATAGAACTCTTGGTACTTTGCTGCGTGGTTTGGTTAGTAAGACTCAAAAGGATTGGGACTTGAAGCTAGCTCATGCTGAATTTGCCTACAACCGGTCCCCTACATATGCTACTAATCATTCTCCTTTCGAAGTTGTTTATGGTGTGAATCCTTACTTGCCATTGGATTTGATAACTATGCCAAAAGAGGAGTTAGTTCATCCAGATGCCGAGGCCAAACTCAAATCAATGATCAAACTACATGAGCAAGTGCAAGAAAGAATCAAAGCGGTAAATGAAGTCTACAAGCAAAGGTCTAAGAATAAGAAGCCTAAGTTGTTCAATGAAGGTGATCTTGTGTGGGTTCATTTGAGAAAAGAAAGATTCCCAAGCAAGAGAAAGAATAAGCTCATGCCTAGAGCTGATGGTCCTTTCAAAGTCATATCAAAGATCAATGACAATGCATACAAGATTGAGTTGCCCGGAGAATATGGAGTACATGCTACTTTCAATGTTGGAGATCTCTCACCCTATTTAGATGATGACGGTATTCAAGAATTGAGGTCAATTCCTTTCAAAGGGGGAGGGGATGGTACGAAAATATATCCAGAAGAATTTGAAATCAACACAAGTGACATTCAAAAGGAAGTTAAGGGCGTGGGGGTTGTTTTGAGTCAGCATCAAGGGCTGAGTTTAATTACTTGGCTATTTTAATCATTTTTATCAATTAAGCAAATAAAATTCAGCCATTTAAAAGCCTATCCAGAGTGGTTACAAAAGGAGCATAAAAGGGACATTCAAGACCTTAAATGGGCGTGACTAATCATGGAGGAGGAGTTACAATAGCTGATTGCATTAATGTCATTTTTATTACTAGTTTCATTGCATTTTATGTTGCATTTTTATTGCTGTTTTAATCAGGCCATGCATTTTCGGCCATATAAGCTTGTATGCTGATCATTTTTACGAATTCAATAAACAAGAACAATTTCAGTCATATTAGAATTTGTGTCTACATTTTCGCCTGATTATTTGCAAGCGTCGCCTTGAAAATAGTCCGATTAGCTCAATTGGTGTTGAGTGCTAATCTCTTTGTTAGACTATTGGTGTAGTTTAACATTGCTTGTCCCTTGCTGTTTTCACTAAACAAATACTCAAATACTTGATAGAATTCGACTAATAAGGGTGGTACCTAGTACCTTCGTTATTGGTTGTTTGCTTCCGCTATCCTTACTCTAATTCGTATCAGTAGCATGAATTGTGTTTTGTATTGTTGGCTTCCCTATATAATATAGATAATAAAAATACACGAATCAAAAAAAATTAATTTTTAAATAATTATATGCATAAAAGTATAACCATACAAATTTTTTAAATTTACTAAAAAAAACATGTTACCTTGAAAGCTCTTAACTTTAGTTAAGAGCACAACCACCATAACATTTTCTGTTTCGCCGGCAGCAAGAAATGCATTCAAGATGTCTACATATTGACCAAATAATGCACACTTGAAACGGTACCTATAATGGAATAAAAAATAAATTATTTTAGGATTATCAATTTTAAAACAAAAACACTCTAAAAAAATATTTACCCATCATGATCGAGCTCTATTGCAAGCATTTTTTATTGGATGCCATTATTTTCATAGGTTTTTTCAAAACCAACGCCAATAAGCATTCCCATCACATCTAAACAATAAAATATCAATATTTTAAGACATTTTATTTTGATCAATATTAAAACTTGTTTAGAAGCTTTTAAGAAATGATATATACTAACCCACTAAGTAGTTGGTGTCATATTGACTTGAAAATATTTCACTTGGGTGATTCATCAAGAATAAAGTTGGTGGAATTATAGAACTATCAACCATTTTTATTTTAGTAGAGAATTGAAAAGTAATTTTAAATTCATGTTTAGTAGTTCTATATTCCCCAATATTGGCAGCAATACCAAAATGAGTAATGTTATATACATTATTCTCTTTTATTTCATTCTGAAATTTATAGATCAAAGTTCTCCGAACAGTAGCATGTATGCGATCACCCTAAAAAAATAGCAATATTAGAATTAAGATACATTATAAATTAAAAAAGAACTCAATAGAAAAAATAAAACAAATAGGAAAAAAGTACGGAAGCATACTTTGTTTTTTATAGCATATATCACAAATAGGAAAAAAGTACGGAAGCATACATTTTAGAAAATGTTTAGATTTAAACAGTACCGAATATTTTATTTTTAGAAAAGGAACAAATAGAAAAGTTGAAAAACAAAACTCACATTAGAGTCCATTAAAACCATCTCCATAGAGAATGGTAGTTTGTCTTTTGACATGTCACTGACTAACTAAAGTCTAGCAACACGAACCTGAATATTCCAATCGTCTCTCGATGGAGAAATTGCAGGTACAAAATCAAACTTAGGAGACATATTAAAAAATGAATGAGATAATTTGTTTAGGGTTTATGCAAAAATAAAGAGAAATACCAATGAATAATAAAATGTGAATAGGTTGTGTCCTTCATATAGCCATAAATTATTTATTCTCCTATTATAATTCTTTAACGGCTTTATTATCATACCATTTATAAAAAACACGTTTCTTGTCCAGCACTCACACGTCCAGCAAACCTACGTTTCTTCTACTGAAAAAAATGTGTCCTCTAATTATGATTATGATGTGATGATTATAATTATGTAATGAAAAATTAGATTAAAAAATGCCAAAATAACATATTCCATTCTTTAAAAGCATTTATTATAAACCAATTTTAAAAACGTGCGCGCCAAACTTGTTTCAAATCATAATCGGTGCCAAAAAAAAAACTTGCAAGCAGTTATACGTTTCAAATCTTGTCATTAAAACTTTATTATTATTATTATTATTATGATTATGATTATAAGAATGCCACATGTATATGTATAAGTTAATGTAATAAATGTTAAATCATTGTGGGAAGATAAAACTTATAAGAATGACACATGTACAAATGACTTTAGAAAATCGGTGCCAATTATATATAGTATAGATAAGAATGACACATAAACAAATGGCTTTAGAAAATCAGTGCCAATTATATATAGTATAGATTGCTTAAAAAAAATTGTGGCTATTAATTGTAACCTTTTTTTTTTGTGTACATTACTAGCACATATTTAATGATCTAGGAAAAACATATAATTAATGATCTAAACACACTTTTTTTTTGTCAATTATACATTTTTTGTCATTTTTAATACATGTTAAAATATTTTTTTCTTGCCAATTATGCGGTTTATTGTAAAAAAAAAAATTAAAAAATATGCGGTTAAACCAAAAAAATATGATTTATTTATAATCTGTTTTTTTGACAAATAATAATATATTTTTTAATACACATTTGTACACTTTTTGAATATGAATTTGTTTATTTTATTTTTTTACTAATGTACGAATGTACAAATATGAATGAAATAAATGAATAGAATAACGGGATGCATAACAGGCGGAATTATTTGTTTACTTTTTGAATTTGTTTAATATGAATATTATTTTTAGCAACTACAATAAAATCTCTATAAATTAATAGAGTTGGGACCGGAGAAATTTATTAATTTAGAGAGTTATTAATTTATCGATAAATTAATAATTATTAATTTAAAAAGTTTTTAGTAATATGCATTGAAAATAATAATAAAAATAAAAATATATCTTTTAGGTTTAGATTTAAGTTAGAATAAAAAAAATAATAATATCTTTTAGATTTAAGTTAAAAAAAAAAAAAAAGTATTTTAAGATTATTTTTTATTTTAAAACAGATTTGTTTATATTTTTAATATTAGGTTTATTTTACTATTTAAAAACTCAATTGTAACCAACTATTGAATCATATTTTAATAGAGTGTAATATATTTTTTTTCCACTTTCTATGAATTATTAATTTATGGTTTTCTTGGGACCGAAAATTACAAAGGGATCTCCCGAAAAATTATTATCCTATTATTTTATCGATTTTTTCAATTTTTTACATCGGCCCAAGTCAGGACCGGACAATTTATTATTTTAGAGTGTTTATTAATTTACCGAGTATTAATTTAAAGAGATTTTACTGTATTAATTGTCTTTGTCGGTTGATAAAAATAGCCACGATAAAAAATAACTAAAAATCATAATGACAATTATATATACTTGCTTACCGAAAAAAAAAATGACAAATGTACTACTCTTTGTTTTCCATATTTGTTGATTTCTTATTCCATATTTGTATGTATAAGACTTAACCATCAAGAAAATTAGCTTTGGCAGTATAAAAATGGTGTCCCTCATACCATTTATTTTACACTCAATTTTCCATAATATTATTTACGTTCTCAATTATTCAATGTCAATGATATAACTCCTCCTCCTTCTTATTCTTCTTCTTCTTTTATCGAAAAAAGCAAAAAAAAAAAATCATCCTTCTACTTCTTGTTTATTTTATTTTCTTTCTTCTAATTCTAATTTCTTATTTATTTTATTTTTTTAATTATTTTTGCAGGAATTATTGAACTCTTCAACCTCGACACGACCAATATGTTAACGGTAATTCATCATAGACTTTCACAATTTTTCTAATTTTATATTATTGTACCTTTTCAATATTTGTCGATAAAAATTATGTGTATTTTTTGTTATTTTTATCTGTTGATAGATATGTGAATTTCTTTTCCAATAATCTTACTTTTATCAATTTATATGATGTTCTTGCACAATTTTTAAACTCACAACATTCAAGTTAATAGCATAAAACGGTATATGCCTACAAATAATATGATCAAAATAAAGTAATCGGAATACATATGTCTCCGAATCTGCATCATTGACAAACTTGGTCACTGATTGAATCAATAGCTGATCAAAGTCGATCTGTCAATTTGAACTAAACTAACAGTGCACAACACGGGAAAAATAGAATATCGCACAATATACGAAAACAACATCGCACAAAACAAGAAAACAAGAACACTGTACAAGACGGGAAATCACGAACACCGCATACGACGGGAAAACAAACTAACGTCACACTAAGATAATAAACTCACAAACAAAAAACCAGTAGAAAATCTAATAGATATGAAAACCACTTATATAGATTGAAAAGGAGAAGAAAAAATATGCACATGGACTTTTTTATTTATCAAATGTATAAAAGTATAATTTTATAAAATATATTTAAAAGACAATAAATTTACAAACGTATTTTTCTTCTGTGCATGGCACGGGTTCATAAACTAGTTATTTTAAGAGTCAAATGCATTTTTTGGATTCATTAAAAAAATTATGTATTTTGGTTCATTAATAGACCACATACATCATATTTTTAATGAATCTATAAAGTTCAATTGTCTCTTATCTATATCTATATCTATACCTATATAAAGAGGATACACTATTTTGGTATGACCTATTTTTATTTCTATTTTACCCTTAATTTCAAATTTCAAATTATTCTCATAACAACCAAATTTGAATTTCAAATTTCAAATTATTCTCATAACAATCAAATTTGAAGAAATCATCAACAAAAAAAAATTCAAATTTAAATATAAAATAATAAAAAATATGTATCACACAAACGGGTACGTTGGTATCACACAAACGGGCACGGAACGGAACGTGCCCGTTTGGCCCGCTAGTAATAAAGAATGGAAGTACTCCCTCCGTCCCGAAATAGAGAAAAATGGTCAAAGAAAGTTGATGCATTTGGATCAAGTTTTTAACTATATACATCAATTTTCCTTGACTCATTTTCTTTTATATTTTAGGACGGAGTAGTAGTAATTAAGAAGTTTCTTATCATTATCTTTTTGAACAAATTTTACTTCCTACGATTATAGTTAACACAATTATCCGAAAAATGACCGGTTACTTGCCAATATTTACAAAATGAAGGAGATTCTCATTTAATTTAAACATTTTAAAAATAATTTTTTAATTGCATTATTAATAAGGACTTATAATTTTGTATATAATTTATTGAATAATTTTATTGTAATTTTTATTTATGTATATTTAAAAAGTATATTTGTGTGGATAATTTTACATGATCTAAAACCTACAAAAAAATTCTACGCAAATTTTTCCCGTGCGAGCACGGGTCTCAAACTAGTAAGTTAGAGTTTCACACAAATTTGTTTGTTTCTAAAAAAAATTAAATAACATCAATATATATTAATTTTGTAATAGCACAATTGTAAAAATCGCTAAAAAATTTAATTATTTGGCGGGCTGTGTAACACCCTCAAACCCCAACTAATTATTGTTTATATAAAATGATATTTAATTATGAAAAGGGTGTCACGTCTAAACTCAATGACACAATTTACTTCGTTTGATTAAAAAAAATACACAGTGGAAAATTAAAATAATAAAAAAAACTAACTATAATACTAAATTCAAAAATGAAGTGTGTGAATCATTCAATTTGAGATTAAGTCTTGCTAAAATAAATTACATAAAAGAAAAATTCTTTTAAACATAAGTTCTTCATAAATTCAAAACATTGGTAATTAATAAGCGAAGTGATTTCCCCCGACGTCGCAGTATCAGAGAGACTCCAGACACAACAACTGAAAAGATGAACAAAACGCTGACCCAACTTTAAGATTACTTCTTTTCCTGAAAGTCTACGATTGTAAGTCGTAGGGTCAAACCAGAAGAGAATTAGTAAAGACATACATAAAGTATAGTCGAATGCAATTATTACTACTAATAATAATAACAATAATAATAATTAATAATAATAATTATAATAACAATAGCACCATATCATATCAATAATAAATATCAATATTAAATAGTAGTAACGTAATGGAATACTGGAACAAGCAAGGATATCAGACACAAACACGAACAATCAAATTCAAGACATTTATGAATGATATGCCAAATTCTAAGACTCTCTAGTATGCATGTGGTACCAGGGTCGAAGGTCAGAATTATTTTATTGAACACTTCTCAACGTCACTGTGCATAAGGCACTAAATCACCGTCGCTGTGCATAAGCACTAATCACCGTCACTGTGCATAAGCACTAAATCAACGTCACTGTGCATAAGCACTACCATGAATGTATGCATGTCAAGGTTATCCAAACAAATGCAAAATTCTCAACTATCAAACAAGTTCAACATTACAACAACTCAACTACCAAACCTCAAATTTGAAAAGTCTCAAAATTCAAAACAAACAAAATCTCTAACTCATTCTCATTCAAAAGAAACCATAATTCACCAATTATTCATCACCATTTTAATCCAAGCTTCATATATCACAATATCAATTAAATCTAATATACATCACCAATTTAATCGCATCACCAAACATTTTGCATCACCAATTAAATTCAACACTAAGTGAGACCAACACCAATTAACTCACAGCCAATCAGTTTTAGATACTTATACATACCATTAATACTTACTCATGCATAAGTCGCATACAATACTACCTTACACTCAAGTTATCCTCATCACCTCTCAGATAATGACCTGATCTTAGATTTTTTTTGACGCAGGAAAAAGAAATGCATGCATAAGTCCTAGACTCTCTACATTAGTTTATAAAAGTAATTAATTATTTTTCAATTACCAATACCCTACACCACTGCCAAAACTATACAAAAGCTTATCACCATCTCCAAATTAACAAAAGAATGCAATAGAATTTAGACAATAAAATATACACAAATATTTCTTTAATTAAAGGTTCCATGACAATAACAAGAGTAGAGTGTTTATGTGACTAATTCCTATCAAAATATTATTATTACCTCATATTGTACTATTTCTATTATATTAATCAAGTGATTAGACTAACTAAAGGAAATACGTGACACTGGGGTCTTTGAACTAGTTCTAAAAGCTAACCTTAATACAAGTTGCCAAACAAACATTCGTATGGCCTGCCTAACCGATTTGCATAGTAAAAATTAAACTAATTAATGAATTCATTCTACAACCTCCAATCTTTATTTCTAATTACAAAATCAAATTAATTTGAAAACCAATAACACAATAAGTGGTTTATACAATAGGACTCTGCAACCATATTACGTACAACAACGAACTTGTGGAACTTCTTTAATTTGACAGAACAAAATACATACACACATAATTCAGCAAATATGATTCACGAATTTATCAAATATAAGAATACGTATTCGAATCAAATTCAAATACACGATACGAGGTATAATTTGAAAAGGAATTTCAAGGAAAAGAAACAAAATTCAACAAAACGATATGTAAATCTCAAAACTAATCCCTCACCTTAGTTTTGATGAATTCTTTCTTTAATTCTAAACTGTAGAATTTTTATCTCTTCTCTTCCTCTAGGGTTGCGCCTCTTCTTTCTCTTGCTCTCTCAATTTCAATTTTTTCTCTGTATTTTGTTTTAGGTTAAGTGTGTTTAACCAGGACTTCTATGTGTCTTATTTACATGCTAAACTATGTTACCAAAAACAAGCCCGTCAAATTATTATTTTTTTCTACAAGCTCAAGCCCAATTCTCTATGTTATTTTTTTGTACTCAATAAATATACATATTTATATTTTACTAATTTTGTCTATTACGCGCTCTACACTTTCTTATTTCTTTCTAATTTCTAACAACTTAATCTCTTATAATTTTATTTTCTAAAATTCCAAATTCATTTTACTAAAAATTCTATCATCATAATTTCTTATTTCTATATTAACTAAATAAAATGAGTAAATATACTAAGTAAAAGTACCTAAATTCTTAACTCTTACTAATCACTTAACTAGTAAAAATTTCACTATCATACTTACCCTTAAAGTACCCCACAAATACACAAAACTATAAAATAGAAAAACATAAAATAATCAAATAAATAAATAAAAACAACCTAATAAAATATATCCTAAAATCCGGGTGTTACAGGCCGGCCCGCTAACTCGTATGACCGCCAATAAACGTGGCGGGTTGGATTTTAGACTCGGCCACCTAAGTTGATTCGGTTCGTCGCAACTGATTTATTAGTTGGCTTAAGCAGGGAGGACATGCCTACTTTGCCATCCCTAATTTGTATATGTACAACGATCAATTATGACAATTATTTAGGAACAAAGGAGTAATTAATTTGCATGCTAAATGACGCTATGAATGTCCTCATGAGCTAGCTCAATTGGTAAAGGACATCGCACGTTTGTGCAGAGATCGAGGTTCGAACCCGGTATACCAACTTATTCACCTTTAAATGATGAATTTCTAGCCCCTAGGCTACTTGACCAAAAAAAAAAAATGACGCTATGAATTATGAAACTCTCCACATTTATTATGTGTTAAATGGTGTTGGACACGAGTCTGTATTTGTAACTAACACATATATTTACATATAAGTATATAATCTTCTTATGTAAAAAAAAAAATACACAAATTTCTCAAATTATTAACAATGTGTTAGCTCATATTTTGGTTAAGTCAAAATATGCTCTAAATATTCTTTGAATATAATTACTAGACCTTTCAATTATGGAAATTAATGTTTCCAAGACATTAATAATACAATAAAGGTTAAAAGTAATATATTTAATGAAAATAATATTCTCATTTGAGAATATTCACAAATCTCAGAAAATGGAAAATATTTACAAGTCCAAGAAGCAAATCAAGATTTGATTCGAGTCGCCCATATTTCGAGTAGCTGTCAAGAATTGTTCGAACTCGAAGACTACTTGAAGACTTAGCATATTTTCAACATTTCTGAAGATTCAAATTTCAAACCATTGCAATGTTTCATTCAAGTTTGGCAACTATTGGCATTCAGGGATGAAGACTATGTGGCAAGACACTTGTCAAATGGTTGTTATATAGTCGTTAGTAGATAGCCTTAGAATTTATCTATAAATACTAGTTCATTTGTTGTAAATCGGATCACAAATTCACATACTAAAATCCTTAAACATTCTAAGTACCCAAGCGTTTCGAGCGAAAGGAATATACAAGGAAACAATGTATGATCTTGTGATCACTCTCTTTTAAATTCAATGCAATTTAATATTTTATGCAATTTACTTGTTTTCTGCATTTTCTGCATTTAAATTCATTGCAATCTTTACATTTTCTTGTCAAATACGTACTCACTTTGAGTATTTTTACATTTCTTGTCAATCAAGTCATTTATTTTCATTTACTTTTCTTATTTCAAACAAACTTGTTCATTTGCGTTAATGAACATTGTCATTTTCAAACATAAACAATGAATGCACAAAACATGTTCCGAGATTCTCTAGTTGGTCTCTCAAGCATTGCAAACTAGCGGTTGTTTACCAAAAATCAGTGTAAACAAATTGGCACGCCCAGTGGGACTGGTTGTATGTTTAAGTTTTTAGTTTATTTTGCTGAAATTTTTTCTGAAAAGTAACTTTAGTGCATATACATTGCATTCTTTCCATAAAACTTTTTAGAAAATCATATATTCATTTGTTGTTTAGTGTATGCATTTGAGAAGTGGTAGAATAAAACCAGAAATGGCTAGACCCAGAGCACAAATGCTAGTAATAACAACAATAATAATAATAACAATAGGAACGTCGAACCAGACGTTGAACAGGAATTCGAGGATGGGCAACCAGTGGTAGTATTTGGCGCATCTAGTGCAATGACTGGTCCAAACCCTGATTCTAGTTCCACAGGAACTGTACAAGAAATTCATGTATCAATACCCATGGGGTCAACAAACCCCTCAAGGGGTACGAATGCATCAACTACATTGTTGGAGCAATCGTTAACAGCCCCTGCTATAGTTTCCTCTCAAGTAGGAACTGACAACCCATATACTGGGGCATCATTTGATTTTAGAAGTCAAACTGGACCTGTCTATCATTCGAGTAGGTCTTACCCTTATGGAATGCCAACATCTTTGATGCAGAATTTGTACACACGCCCTTCTACTTTTTCTGATTCCATGACGGTTAGATCCCCATATAATATGGGACAGACTTCTAATAATAACCGTAATAGAGGAAGTTTACCAACGCTCACTACAGATTCTATGTTAGCCATGAGGCAACAAATGGATGAGAGTAACCATCAAATGGTAAATTTACTCACAACACAAATGGGTACAGTAATTAACCCATTAATTCGAGATACTAACCAAAGTTATCAGGCATTGGCCACCCAAATGGGTAGAATAGCATATTTCTTTGGTGGCCCCCAAATGCCTAGACAACCACTTCAACAATTACAGGCCCCAGAGCTTGAACCAGTTGCAGAGGCTCGAAATGAAATACAGCAGAGGCCACAACCAGTGCCTCGAGCAATCGAACAACCTGTGCAAAGAAATGTTGAACCTAAAATGGTGTTAGTTAATCGAAACCAAAATGCTGATGAAGTACTAAGGAATGTTCAGCATATGATTTTGGGCAAAATAACTTGGCTAATTTAGTAGAAGCAATTCTTGCCCAAAATGGTCTAAATGTTGGTTTACATAGGTCAAATTTTGTATCACCTTTAACTGAGTTTGTGTTGCAAACAGAAATACCTAGGGGTATGAAAACCCCCAAATTTACTAAGTTTGCTGGTGATACAACAGAGTCCACTGTAGAACACATTGCGAGGTATTTAACAGAAGCTGGGGACATAGCAAATAATGAGAATTTAAAAATGAAATATTTCCCCAATTCTCTAACCAAAAATGCTTTCACTTGGTTTACAACATTGCCTCCACATTCTCTTTTACATGGACACAATTAGAAAGGCTTTTTCATGAACAATTCTACATGGGTCAAACTAAAATTAGCCTTAAAGAATTAGCAAGTGTGAGGCGTAAAACACCAGAGTCAGTTGATGATTATCTCAATTGGTTTAGGCTTCTCAAAGCAAGGTGCTTTACTCAAGTCCCTGAACATGAGTTGGTTGAAATGGCTGTTGGTGGCCTTGATTACTCGATTCGAAAGAAACTAGACACCCAGCACCTTAGGGACATGGCCCAACTTGCTGATAGAGTTAGACAAGTTGAAAGACTTAAAAGTGAAAAGGCTAGAAATTCTAAGTTTCATAAATCGAAAGAGAAAGTAGCCTATGTAGGACATTATGAGAGTGATAATGACTATGAGTTAGAATATGAGGCGGTTGTGGAAAATGAAATAGATTTGGCTGAATTAAAGCCAGGGCCTCCCTATACTTGTAAGTTATTAAAACCCTCAAATGGAAAAAATCCTATTGAACCCAAAAATGATAAATATGTTGCAAAAACCTACACATTTGATGTTACCAAATGTGATGAAATCTTTGATTTATTGGTCACTGATGGCCAAATAATTGTTCAAAAAGGTTTGAAAATTCCTGCTTTAGAACAAAGAAAGAAAAGAGGTTATTGCAAATTTCATAACTTTTTGGGTCATAAAACTTCTCAATGTGTTGTTTTCAGGGATCTAGACAAAAAGCATTGAATGAGGGAAGGCTGAAATTTGATGAAAAATCTAAACCACCAATGAAGGTAGATGCTAATCTTCTCCAACTGGCTGAAACTTCTTACGTTGAGTCGTTCGAGTGCTTAATGGTGGATGCCATGGAAGCTTCTCCAGTTCGAGCTGTAACTGAGAAGGAGTATGAAGAAAAAGTTCAGAAAGTTTACCCTCAAGCTGAAGAGGAATTGATTGACTTTCTGAACAGATGCAAGTTAAGCAACACAGAAGTCATGCTATGCCCTCGTTGTAGTGCTGTGTGTGACAAAGAGGCTACTACAGGCCTTAAAATGTTATGCCATATGTGGATAACAAAAAGAAATGGTCTACTGCTGGACCAAACAAAGGAAACTATGTAAAGCAAGGCCCTTCCATCCATGATAGGTTGGGAAAGAGGCAAACATATGTTCCTTCCAACAGGATCCCAGTCAATCAATGGTCTTCTGGCCAACACCAAGCCTTCCAAAAAAGGAAGATGGAGATTGGGACCTCGAGTTACTCTGCTTCGAGAAACAATGCTGAAGTCAAGAGGTTTGCTTATAATAACAATTATAAGGGTAAAAACCCAATGACTCGAACACAATGGGTGCATTGAATATGATATCAGGTCCACCTCTGATCCTGAGGAGGAATTTGAAGAACCTGATATAGATGAATGTACCCTTGTTTGTTTCTATGTGATGACAAATGGGTGCATTGAACAAAGGCAGACTGCCTTCAAGTGGCCTCATAAAGGTATGAGAAACCACCTAAAGCCTTTATACATTAAGGCTAAAGTTGGTGGTGTTGGCGTAAACAAAGTCTTAGTTGATGGGGGTGCTGCTGTTAACTTAATGTCACATTTCATGCTAAGAAAGTTGGGAATGTATGATACTGATATGCATTCTCACAACATTGTTCTCTCAAACTATGAGGAAAAAGTGGCATATCTTTAGGTGCCATTCAAATGGATGTTGTTGTGGGTAGCACCATTAGGCCAACATTATTTATAGTTGTGCCTTCGAGGCAGGGAATGGATCCATGGGGTCGGTGCTGTTCCCTCCACTCTCCACCAATGATTAATACTTTGGAGGGAGGACAAAATAGTGGAAAATATTTAGGCTGATCAAAGTTTCTATATGTGTCAAGTTGACCACATAACTAGGCAAACTTTTGATAGAAACTTAGCCTCTATTGCCCCATGTGGTGAACGAGATGATGGCTTTCGAGGAGCCAATAATAACAATGTTTACCATTCTGTGAGACTCCATCCCACACAAGGATTTTGCTGGGAGAGGGAAGAAATTGAAGATTTCCCTCCTAAAGATGGAGTGATTGTTGGATTATAAACTTGATTTGGTCCATTGAACTTATCAAGTATTAGGCCCAATTTAGTAATAAGTGGTAAGTCCAAAGAAAGTTCTAGAGATATGTAGAAATGTAATTTAGAAATAAAATATGTAGTAGTAGAGAGAAGTGTGTAGAACTCTCTCTTAGAAGTGTGTAGAAGAGTTTCTTGAAGTATGTAGAAAGTATGTAGAACTCTCCCTTTAACACTATAAATAGGGAAGAGTTAGTCATTTGTAAAGCAAGAAACAAGCAAGCAAATAAGTAAGAAGCAAGTAAGCAATCAATAAAATTGTTCTTCTCTCAAATAGTTTCTCCTCCTCCTCAATACCTCCCAAGAACCTCAATATAACCTTCTCCATCCAACAAAGTGGTATCAGAGCTTAGGTTCTGATAAGAGATAATTTCATAGTCATGGCAAGCAATGGAGCATCATCCTTCCAAGTTCCTATTCTCAAGAAGAACACCTATGATAATTGGTGTATCAAAATGAAAGCTCTACTAGGAGCACATGATGTTTGGGAGGTTGTGGAAAAAGGTTATAAGGAATCACAAGATGAGGATTCCTTAACTCAAACACAAAGAGATACTTTGAAGGATTCAAGAAAGAGAGACAAGAAAGCTCTCTTCCTCATCTACCAAGCATTGGATGATGACGATTTTGAGAAAATTTCAAATGCAACATTCGCTAAGGAGGCATGGGAGAAACTTCGAATCTCTTGCAACGGAGCTGATCAAGTAAAGAAGGTACGTCTTCAAACACTAAGAGGAGAGTTTGAAGCTTTGCATATGAAAGAAGGTGAACTTATCTCTGATTATTTCTCAAGAGTTTTAACGGTTACTAATAACCTAAAAAGAAATGGAGAGAAGTATGATGATGTAAAAATCATGGAGAAAGTTCTTAGTTCGTTAGATTCAAAATTTGAGCATATTGTCACTGTCATTGAAGAAACAAAGGATTTGGAGGAGATGACAATTGAACAACTTCTTGGGTCGTTGCAAGCTTATGAAGAAAAGAAAAGAAAGAAGGAAGATATCGAGGAGCAAGTACTCAAAATGCGAGTTGATTCACCTAGAGAACAAAATGAGAGAAGCCAACCAAGCCGAGGTAGAGGACGAGATCACAGTCGTGGACAATTTCGACGTGGAAACGATGGAAGAAGCTCAAATTACACTAGCAACACTTACAAAAAAGGAGAAAGCTCAACAAGAGGACGTGGTAGAGGATACACAAAGACAAGGTATGACAAATCTCATATTAAATGCTACAACTGTGAAAAGTTTGGGCATTATGCTTCCGAATGTAGAACTCCTAGCAATTGTAGAGTTGAAGAAAAGGCCAATTATGTTCAAGAGATAAGGCAAGAAGATGATGTGTTATTGTTGGCACACAGTGTCAATGAAAGAAGTGGAGATAGTCAATGGTACCTTGATAGCGGTGCAAGCAACCATATGTGTAGGCAAAGAAGCATGTTCGTGGACCTAGATGAATCGGTGAAAGGGAATGTGGCTTTAGGAGACGAATCAAAAATGGCGGTGAAAGGTAATGGAAAAGTTCTCATCCGATTGAAAAATGGTGATCATCAGTTTATTTCCAATGTTTACTACGTGCCAAACATGAAGAGCAACATCTTGAGTCTAGGACAACTCCTAGAGAAAGGTTACGACATTCAATTGAAGGATAATAACCTTTCTATAAAAGATAATTCAAGTAAGCTCATTGCTAAGGTGCCGATGTCAAGAAACAGAATGTTCAAGCTTAACATTCAAAACGATATCGCACAATGTCTCAAGATGTGCTACAAAGAGGAGTCGTGGCTTTGGCATCTTCGATTAGGGCATCTTAATTTTGGAGGGTTAGAGTTGCTCTCTAAGAAGGAAATGGTTAGAGGATTGCCTCACATCAACCACCCCAATCAAATATGTGAAGGATGCCTACTTGGAAAGCAATTCAAAATGAGCTTTCCGAAGGAGTCAAACTCAAGAACTCAAAAGCCATTGGAGCTCATACACACGGATTTGTGCGGTCCGATCAAGCCAAGTTCACTCGGTAAGAGTAACTACTTCCTTCTCTTTATTGATGATTTTTCAAGAAAAACATGGGTGTACTTTTTGAAAGAAAAATCAGAAGTGTTTGAGAATTTCAAAAAGTTTAAAGCCAAAGTTGAAAAGGAAAGTGGTCTTGTGATCAAAGCCATGAGATCCGACCAAGGTGGAGAATTCACATCAAAAGAATTCCTGAAGTATTGTGAAGACAATGGCATTCGGCGACAACTGACGGTGCCAAGATCCCCTCAACAGAATGGTGTGGCGGAAAGAAAGAATAGAACAATTCTTAATATGGCTCGAAGCGTGTTGAAGAGTAAGAAACTGCCAAAAGAATTTTGGGCTGAAGTTGTGGCATGTGCAGTCTATCTATCTAATCGTTCTCCAACAAGAAGTGTGTTGGGAATGACACCACAAGAAGCATGGAGTGGAAGAAAGCCTAGTATCTCACACCTCAAAGTTTTCGGGAGTGTAGCCCATGTTCACGTTCCAGACGCGAAAAGAGTCAAACTTGTTGACAAGAGCGAGAAGTTCATCTTTGTCGGTTATGATCAAAATTCAAAGGGTTACAAGTTGTACAACCCAAACAACAACAAGGTTGTAATTAGCCGAGATGTGGTCTTTGATGAAGAAGCAGAATGGGACTTTGGAGCTCACGAAAAGGAGTACAATTTCTTTCCGGAATTTGAAGATGAGCAAACAACCAAAGGAGTTCAACAAGTGCCCAGCTCACCAACTTCTCCCACTTCTCAAGATACGGGAAGTGAAAGGATTGTGACGCGGACAAGAAGTCTCTAAGATATCTATGACAACACACACCCCTTGTCACCACGAAGACTTGAAGATCTATTTGAAGAAACTGTTAGAGATGAAAATCTCACACTGTTATGTCTCTCCGCAAATTATGAACCAGGGCATGTTCAAGAAGCTGCGCAAGATAGAAGATGCAAATATACAACAAACAAAGAAACAAAAGACATTAAGAAGAACAGCGTGCCAAAACCTATTTCCCATCGAATAGAGCATAAGAATTGCGGTGTCAAGAAAGTGTGGAATGCAAGCATGAATTTCAAAAGGAAAATTGATGGACACAAGAATTCAACAAATGAACGAGATGTCAACTTTTTGAATGGAGTCATCAGAAGAAGAAGGTACATAAAGCAACCATCGAGATACAAGACAAAGTATTCAAGTTGAAGAAGTTACTCTACAGACAAATCAAGTTTAAAGGGGGGTGTTGGATTATAAACTTGATTTGGTTCATTAGACTTATCAAGTATTAGGCCCAATTTAGTAATAAGTGGTAAGTCCAAAGAAAGTTCTAGAGATATGTAGAAATGTAACTTAGAAATAAAATATGTAGTAGTAGAGAGAAGTGTGTAGAACTCTCTCTTAGAAGTGTGTAGAAGAGTTTCTTGAAGTATGTAGAAAGTATGTAGAACTCTCCCTTTAACACTATAAATAGGGAAGAGTTAGTCATTTGTAAAGCAAGAAACAAGCAAGCAAATAAGTAAGAAGCAAGTAAGCAATCAATAAAATTGTTCTTCTCTCAAATAGTTTCTCCTCCTCCTCAATACCTCCCAAAAACCTCAATATAACCTTCTCCATCCAACAGTAATTCCACCATCTTGGGTGGGATGATGAATATCCCAACAATGACTGAGCCCTCCTCTTGGGCTAGAATAACGGCATATATTGCCGAGAAAAAGATCGAAACGGCCTTAGAGGCTGCACTCGAACAAAATATGATTGAGAAAACCATTGAAGAAAATAATGGCAAATTATTGCCAATTGAGCAAAGGCTGGATTGCATTTATGATGATGAACCCTTAGGATTTGAAAAAGATCCATTAAGTTCAAATCCAAAAATGCAAGCCCAAGATCCTTTTCAAGAAATTGATATTGGAGATGGCCTAATAAAAAGACCAACATATATCAGTACCAATATTGATTTCGAGTTAAAGCAAAAACTGGTTAATCTACTCAAAGAATTTAAAGATTGTTTTGCCTGGGACTATAATGAAATGCCAGGATTGAGTAGAGAATTGGTGGAACATAGATTACCACTTAAGCAGTTACCAAGGAGATTCAACCCAGAGATCCTATCAAAGATCAAAAGTGAGATTGAAAGATTGTTGAGGAGCAAATTCATTCGAACTACAAGGTATGTTGAATGGTTAGCAAATATTGTGCTCTCATTAAGAAAAATGGTAGTTTTAGGGTATGCATAGACTTTAGAGATTTAAATAATGCAACACCAAAGGATGAATACTCAATGCTAGTAGCAGAAATGCTAGTTGATTCAGCAGTAGGGTTCGAGTACCTGAGTATGCTTGATGGCTATTCTGGTTATAACCAAATTTTCATTGCTGAAGAAGATGTGGCTAAAACAGCATTTAGATGCCCTGGAGCATTGGGGACTTATGAATGGGTTGTTATGCCATTTGGTCTAAAAAATGCTGGTGCCACATATCAAAGAGCAATGAATTTAATTTTTCATGACTTTATTGATGCCTTTATGCAAGTATACATTGATGATATTGTTGTGAAATCCTCTTCTAGTGATGATCATTTAAATCATCTTAGAAAATCATTCGAAAGAATGAGGAAATGTGGATTAAAAATGAATCCACTAAAATGTGCTTTTGGTGTACATGCAGGGGATTTCCTTGGTTTTGTGGTACATAAAAAATGCATAGAAATCAATCAAAATAAAATGAAGGTTATTATGGAAACTCAGCCTCCACAGACAAAGAAACAACTTCAATCCCTATTAGGAAAGATCAACTTTTTGAGAAGATTCATTTCGAATCTAAGTGGGAAAGCTCATCCATTCTTTCCACTACTTAGAAAACAAAAAGGTGATCAATTTCATTGGGGTCAGGATCAACAAAAAGCGTTTGAGGACATAAAAAATTATCTGGCTAATCCACCAACGCTTATGCCTCCTATTCGAAACAAAGCAATGAAGTTGTATATTTCAGCATCTGATTCAACTATTGGTAGCATGCTTGCCCAAGAAGATGAAGATGGTGTTGAAAAAGTTATATATTATTTAAGTAGAGTATTAAATGATGCTGAAACTAGATATAGTGCTATAGAAAAACTATGTCTATGTTTATATTTCTCTTGTATTAAACTTAAGCATTATATAAAGCCTATTGAAGTTTATGTCTATTCTCATTTTGATGTTATTAAACATATGCTTTCAAAACTATTTTACATAGTAGAATTGGCAAATGGGCTTTAGCTCTAACTGAATATTCATTAACTTATAAACCTTAGAGAAATAAAAAAGGTCAGATAGTGGCAGATTTTCATGTTGATCATTCAGTGATCGAAATGCCACTAAGTTATGTGGAAACACAGCCTTGGATTTTGTATTTCGATGGTTCCAAACATAAACATGGAACTTGAATTGGGATTTTAATAATATCTCCAATACAAATTCCAACTAAGTTTAAATATAAAATCAATGGTTTTTGTTCCAATAATGAGGCAGAATATGAAGCTTTAGTAGCAGGTCTTGCATTGTTAATAGACTTGGGGGCAAAGAACATTGTCATTCGAGGCGATTCAGAATTGGTAATTAAGCAATTAACAAAAGAATACAAATGTATTAAAGAACATTTGACTAAGTATTTTGTGATTGCCAGTACCTTACTTGATCGATTCGAGTCTGTGGAATTTGAACATATTCCTAGATTACAGAATCAGGAAGCTAATGACTTGGCTCAAATAGCTTCTGGTTACAAAGTTTCCCCAGAAAATTTGAATAAATTGATAGAAATTAAAGAAAAATTGGTTTTTCATGAGCCATTAGCCTCAGAGTTATCAATGGCAAAACATGTGGGGGCAGATTCACCACAAAGTATTGATAGCTACTCGAATACAGAAGAGTATGAAAGTGCTGACATGTTTATCATTGATAACTTGGTAGATCGTGATTGGAGAAAACCTATAGTAGAATATTTACAAAACCCTGTTGGTCAAGTTGATAGGAAAATCAAATACAGGGCTTTGAGCTATCTAATTATTGGAAATGAGTTGTTTAAAAAGACAGATGAAGGTGTGTTACTAAAATGTCTTAGTGAATCTGAAGCCTTCATTTCAATTTCTGATGTACATAGTGGAGTTTGCGGTGCTCACCAGGCAGGCCACAAAATGAAGTGGTTATTGTTTAGACAAGGTCTGTATTGGCCTTCTATGTTAAAAAATTGCATAGAATTTGCTAAGGGTTGTCAAGAATGTCAAATGCATGCAGGAATTCAACATGTCCCTGCAAGTGAATTACATTCTATAATTAAACCATGGCCATTTCGAGGATGGGCTCTGGATTTAATTGGTGAAATTAAACCTGCTTCATCAAAAAACCAACGCTATATTTTAGTTGGTATTGATTATTTCACAAAATGGATTGAAGCAATACCTTTGCCTAATGTGGATCAAGAGGCAGTAATTAATTTCATTCAAAATCATATTATTTATAGATATGGCATTCCAGAAACAATTACCACCGATCAAGATTCAGTTTTCACTGGAAGGAAAATGCAAGAGTTTGCTAGTGAAACTGGCTTCAAATTGCTTACTTCAACACCATATTATGCTCAAGCAAATGGTCAAGTTGAAGCAGCAAACAAGATTATCATTAATTTGATTAAAAAACATATTGCTCAAAAGCCAAGGAATTGGCATAAAACTTTGGATCAAGTTTTATGGGCATGTAGAAATTCTCCTAGAGAATCAACTAATACAACACCATTTCGATTAACTTATGGTCATGATGCAGTTTTACCTGTCGAAATCAATATGCAGTCATTTCGAGTACAAAGACAGATGGAAATTCCAACTGACCAATATTGGGAAATGATGTTAGATGAGTTAGTTGATTTAGATGAAGAAAGGTTAAAAGCTTTAGAATATATGACTAGGAAAAAAGATAGAGTTGCCAAAGCCTACAATAAAAAGGTTAAGTCAAAAGCTTTTAATTTAGCAGATTTAGTTTGGAAAGTTATCTTGCCTATGGATAAAAAAGATAGAGTTTTAGGCAAATGGTCCCCTCATTGGGAAGGTCCATTTAAAATTGTTCAAGTTTTTTCTAATGGTGCTTATGAAATTGAGGAGTTAAGTCCTAAAAAACATGTTTTGGGAATAAATGGTAAATATTTGAAAAAATATAAACCAGGAATGCTCGAAGTAAAATATAAGTGAAGAATGAAACTTAGAACATATAAAAATATGGCAAACAAGAAATAAATTGCCACAGAAGGGCATTGTCAAATTACAACCAAGATAAAGTAAAGAACATTGTCTCGAATAGATAGAAATAAAAATTACAGAGCAGTAGATACTTCATGATACAAAGCTTTTAGAGATACCTTTTCAGTCCTAATGACAAACTTCGTGTCTTCGAGCTCTTGAATCTCCTCATCAATGGTTGCAGAATCATCAAAGGCTCGAAGGCCTTCTCTACCCTTAGCATCAATATCTGCTTGGAAGGATTGAAAAACCTCAGTTTCAATGATAGATTGAGTTTTGCGTTCTTCATCAATTTTCTGCTGGTATTCATCAATTTGTCGTTGAAGGTCAGCAATATTGGCTTCCCAAGCAGTGATGTTATTTTTGCAAGTGACAAGCCTTGGTGCATGAATTTTAGCAGCTTCTTGTCGAATCCTGGCAACTTCGAGTTGTGCATTTTGGGCTTTGGTCAATAGAGCAGCATGGGCATGCTTTTGAACATTCAATTTAGCCTCAAGGGTCCTTTCGTTTTGCACCATTTTAGCATATTGATCAATTAAATTTTCAAGCTGGATTACTTTGCATAAGGTTAGAGGGTCAGTCAGAGGATTGTGCAACTTCTTCAAAAATCCCAAATATCCAAAAGCTTTAGTGGGATTCTCCTCGAGTTTCACTAGCACATTCTGCAAGCCATACTCAGTTTTGAGTTTGTTAAGAAGTGAGTCTTGCCTTACAATAGCATTGACTTCTGCACTGGAAGGATAAGAAACCCCATCAGTCTTTTGCATATTGGCAAAAGTTTCTTCTGGAACCCCAATGCTTGCAGAAAGCTTTGAAGTTGAAGAAACTGACAAGAGTTCTTGCCCACCAGCAGTTGCTTCCTTTATAATGGTATCATCTTCTCCATTCACAACTTCGCCTTCTTCAATTGACTCATTATACACTGTGTCACTCGAACCAGTCACATTCTTACTAGGAGTTGGAGTTGGCAGCTTGGTTGGACCCATTCCTTGATTAATCTTTAAGGTTTCAGCTGCATTGCCCCAACTCTTCGAGTTGTCTTCTACCCCTAACTCATTCAATTGGCTCTGAGTTACAAAGATGGGTGCACCAATGTTGGTCTCCCTAGTTTCTGTGTTTTCACTCGAACCAATCTGTGACACAATCCAAAAGTGATGTTAATAAAAAGGTTAAGATATGAAAAAAGTTTGGTAAATTGGTGGGAAGAAAAATAATTGGTACCCTGCCAGGATTTGCTTTTATATACTTCGCATATTTTGCGTTTATATATTTATCCATGGGAGTAGGACTTACATGCTGGTCCTGATCAGTATTTCCCTCAGGCATATTGTCATTCTAGCATATCAACCAGTGATGAAGTCAGAAATTAGTTAAGTTAAATTTTTATTCGAATAGAGTAAAAGACCAATAAAAATATACCTGATTTTCTTCAAAGTCCTCTCCTATCCTACCCAAAAGTGGATTGTTGTCATCGCCATTAAATGGGTTTGTCTCTACAGAAGCGTGTATGGAAGGAGACAGGGGAATGTTCTCTTCATTTACTGGAGAAAGAGGAATGTTTCCTTCATTGACTGTTGTATCATTATTGATAACTGCCTCATGAATATGATCGTGTCGAGGCTTCACTATAAAGTCCATATCTACTCGAGCAGTGCTAGTAGTATCAGATTTAGAAGACCTTGAAGATTTTGAATGTTTCTTTTTCTTCTTTTTCTTCAACTCTTTGGCAGCTGTGGGATTCTCTTCCTTTCTCTCAGTTCCCTCTTCTTCCTGAATAATTGGCTCTTCACTAGCCATCTCTGCATTCGAAGAGCTGCCTTTTTTCCTCCCTCTATCCTTCTTATGTTTTTTGGATTTAGGGATGTTGGGATATGTAGCAGCTTGATCCTCTTTGATTTCACCACTTTCAGAGGTGGTGGTTGATTTGTGTTTTCTTTTCAAGGGCCTCTCTGGTTCATTTTCCTACAAGAGCAGAAAATATGAGAAGACAATATACACAAGTTAGCAAAATGTTAAATAAGCATTCGAATGACTAACTTCTTCATCCTCATGCACTCTAATGTGTGGGAGTTTGGTTTCTCTTGGAGGTTTAACAAAGGTGTGTTTTTCTCTTGGGATCTATTGAAATTTCAAGAAAAAAAACTATGAAAAGAAAACATATGTATTTGATTCGAGGTAATATAAGTTGAGATAAAAGTTTACCTTGTCATTTTGGGCTTTGGTTGTTTCTTCTTTCTTCCTCCTATCATCATCATCTTCCAGGTGGATGCCACCAGCTTTCTTTGGTTTGTCTACCGTTCGAGCAGCTGGTTTAGTGGTTTCATCCACCACGTTCTTACCTGGAAGTTGGGTAACGAAGCAGCGTTAAAACAAGTCTTTATTCGAAGTGAAGACTAACAAATTAAAGAGTTGACATTGTTATTAAAACAAAATGTTACCTTTATTTCTGAACTGAGCTTTCAAGGTTTCAACTTGCTCTTGGAAGAAGCCACTTTCCAATCGAGAAACAGCAGTGGATATGCCTCCAACAAAATTCTTGTTATAATGATTATCCCACCAATTTGAGAACTTCTCCGTACAGTAGAAGGAATGGTTGAATTCAATGGGATTCACATTATAAATAAATTTGTTGAAGGCTTTGAGGTATTTGTTGAATAGATCCTTGGACACCTCTGTACCATCCACCATATTCTTCTTTCCCTCGAATAGGCTCTTAGGGAACGTTTGTGATAATCCAAACTTCCTTGAAACTAAGTTTGGTTGATAACCAACCAAAACATAGTGTTTTGAGGTGCTGCCTATTCTACACGAGAGGACAGTTGGGTGCAGGTAATGTTGCCACAGTTCATTGACTTCCTCAGCATTATTAGAGGTATTGGATGGAAATTCATCCTGAAGCCAAAGTGGTCCCACTTCCCTTTTTACAAAAGGAGCATGGTGTGGTAGAAAATGAAAAAAATTCAAGAATATTTTCATGTACTCGATAAAAAGTACCTGAGGATCATTTTCTTTGGATTTTGGGATAAGTCGAGCTAGCCTCACACCTTCAATCGAGCGCTCGTTAACTTCTTTTTGGTATTTGGAGGGAATCACCAGCTCCATTTCTCTCGAAAATGTGACATTAAGCCACAATTGTAATAACCACAGTGGTCCAGACACTGGGTAGGGAGCTCCATCATTTGCTTTCTTCAGGCCATCGCAAAAGTCTCCCATTGATTCGTACAAAACAGCAAGGATCAAAGATCCCAGTGCAATAGGAACGCCTTCATGAAGTTGAATAGCCAATGGAATATACATCTGAGCCACTTGGAAAGACTTCGAGCAGAAGATAAAATGGGCCAACCATAAAGTTAGGAAGGCTACATGCTCTTCAGTAGAGACTTCACATTCTTGGTGATGTTCGAGGATATACTTGTAAAATGTTTTTTCTTTAAGACTAAGGGAAACATTCTTACTTGTTTTCGAGGGATCGAAAGTTTCCCCTATTGGGCTCAAACCTGTGATGGCGGCAACGTCAAGCAAAGTAGGAGTCATCATCCCACATGGAAATTGGAAAGTATGGGTACTCCTCTCGTAAAACATCAATGCTGCTGTGAGCATTTCTTGTTGATAACAGGGACCATACCTGGAGAGTTGAATGACATGGTAGATGCCCGTTTCTTCCCAAAAAGCACCATATTCTGCTTCTACTCGATCCAACCACTTTATGTAAGTAGGATTTTCACAATGAGGAGCTGATCTCCACATATTGTGGGGCTTTCGATAAAATTGAAGGGATCAATAGTAAACAGTTTTGGTTCACAAGTTTCTTTGATTGGAAAAAATTCAGCTACTCCAGGTTTCAATGCAGCCTCATCTGGAAAAGGTCCTCCAAAGGCAAAAACATTGTTGCCCACTGAGAAAGGAATCACCAGTTCTTCCTCCCAGCTTGATTGTTGTTCATTGGTCCCATGAGGTTCAGGAACTACTTCAGCACCGTTTGATTTAACAATGGTTTTTGACCATTTACCAGCAAAAGGAACAATCACTTGTTCTTGATTTTCAGCCATTAGAACGTTCTTAAAAGATGAACAATTTGAAAAAATGTTCGTTTTTAGAATGAATCGATTGCAGATCTGATAAACTAAGCAGATCTAAGATTTACAAAATCAAATCAAATACAAGTTCGGTGTTATGATTAACAGAACAGATTATGAGATGGTTGAGAATAATTTGAGAACGAAGAGGAGAAAGGTAAGTTGACACGAAGTAGAAGAGCTTAGTGAAGAAGTTTGCAGAAAAAATGAGCAAATAGTGACCTAATCCTATTTATAGGATTCGTTTTTAGTCAAATAAAATAAATCAAAAAGAAATTCGAAATTTCTTTCAACTTCCGCAGTAGCCACATGTACCATGATAGCTGCGAAAGTGCAATCGTGCCAGTAATGGGAAGCACGCTGACGGTTACATTCATCATTAGTAATCACGTGCAATTAATGTGGAATGTCAAAAGGAAAAAACGCCAAGTTTCTTCTTTCATTCGAATTCAATTCGAATCTGGCATTTTTTGGGGGCAATTTGTTAGCTCATATTTTGGTTAAGTCAAAATATGCCCTAAATATTCTTTGAATATAATTACTAGACCTTTCAATTATGGAAATTAATGTTTCCAAGACATTAATAATACAATAAAGGTTAAAAGTAATATATTTAATGAAAATAATATTCTCATTTGAGAATATTCACAAATCTCAGAAAATTGGAAAATATTTACAAGTCCAAGAAGCAAATCAAGATTTGATTCGAGTCGCCCATATTTCGAGTAGCTGTCAAGAATTGTTCGAACTCGAAGACTACTTGAAGACTTAGCATATTTTCAACATTTCTGAAGATTCAAATTTCAAACCATTGCAACGTTTCATTCAAGTTTGGCAACTATTGGCATTCAGAGATGAAGACTATGTGGCAAGACACTTGTCAAATGGTTGTTATATAGTCGTTAGTAGATAGCCTTAGAATTTATCTATAAATACTAGTTCATTTGTTGTAAATCGGATCACAAATTCACATACTAAAATCCTTAAACATTCTAAGTACCCAAGCGTTTCGAGCGAAAGGAATATACAAGGAAACAATGTATGATCTTGTGATCACTCTCTTTTAAATTCAATGCAATTTAATATTTTATGCAATTTACTTGTTTTCTGCATTTTCTGCATTTAAATTCATTGCAATCTTTACATTTTCTTGTCAAATACGTACTCACTTTGAGTATTTTTACATTTCTTGTCAATCAAGTCATTTATTTTCATTTACTTTTCTTATTTCAAACAATTGTTCATTTGCGTTAATGAACATTGTCATTTTCAAACATAAACAATGAATGCACAAAACATGTTCCGAGATTCTCTAGTTGGTCTCTCAAGCATTGCAAACTAGCGGTTGTTTACCAAAAATCACTGTAAACACAATGTCGATATGATAATTTGTGTAGTATGCTTTGTAGCCAAAAAGCCTCTAATTGGTTACTCTATTTCTACTTCACTTTGCATCTCACATTTTTTTGTGTTTTTTTTTTGTTTCACCCTCTAATTTTTAAGGGAAGGGAGCTCTAGTAGTTTAGAGTTTAGTTACGAGATAAGTAAAACCTGACCAAAAAATTATTTCACCTAGATATCAAACTCAAGTTTATTTATGTCAATATTTTAATTTCTAACGACTTTTTTAATGTTTCTATTTCTCTAATCTAATATCGTCATACTTAATATTATTATATTTTTCTTATATACACCTTTTTATATTATCGATCATTTTTATAATATAAATTATTCTTAAATATAATAGTTTATAAGACTCGTGCATTCCCATTATTTAATAACATTTCACCTTATTTCGTCTAATTTAGTTAAATATTTTTATCTAATTATAATTTTACAATACTTATGAAACATAAATTTGTTAATTAGTCTATTAAAGCAGACTTTCAGTCAAAGAATAATATAAGGTAAGTCAAATAATGTTTATGAATAGTTAGTCAAATAATATTAAAAAAAAGACTTTCAGTCAAATATTTTCAATTTTATTATATTTTAAAAAGGAACTCTGTTGACTAAAATTTTTCATTTCTCTATAAATTAAGATTGATGTAAGTCTTGTAGGCATTATATCCATACTACAATGGCAGCTCCAAACAACAATGTCTTAAAATTTTCAATACTCCTAATTATACTACTTGCATTTGAGTCTAGGGAGGCTTCATTTTTTAATCCTCCAGTGACAGTAACAATTATTAATAAAGTAGTGGTACCTCCAACTCCCAAAACTATTACTGTTCATTGCAAATCCAAAAATGACGATCTTGGATTTCACACACTTAAGTTTGGAGAAAATTACCGATTTTCATTCAAACCAACAGTATTTTTTAATACTACATTATACTTCTGTAGCTTTACATGGCCTGGAAACCCCCATCGTCATTATCTTGACATTTACGATGAAGTGTATGACACTTGTAGATATTGCAGTTGGCAAATAAACCAAAATGGAGGTTGTTTGAATGACTATAAGTGTGGACGTTGGAAAAGTATCGATGTAATGGATGCAATCAACACTTTCACAGGGCCACAAAGGAAGGATGTGGTTGAACAGGGACATGTCGACCCTCCAACATTTTAAATTAGCAATTTAATTAACCTAATGCTAGCAATAATGGTTGTAAAATGACCAATGGGGTCATATTAATTAATAAAAAAAATTCCTTTAAAAAAATTATTATTGTCAATGAAATTTTTAGTATTTCTTTTAAGACTTAAATGCAATTTTGATCTCTATATTTTGATATTTTTGAACTTTTGATACCCTTATTTTAAAAACTAACTTTTTGGTCCCCTATTTTAAAATCATCATTTTTTTTAAGTCCCCTCTCATTTTAGTGATGCGGCATTACAATTAGTGATGGGGCAAGGATGAACATGAATCTTTTTTATTTCCACGTTTATTATTTAATGTCTCTATCATTTATTTTAATGATTAATCTCACTTTTATTGATATATATTAAGATAATTTCCTTATGAATAATTAATAAACAAATAATTATTTTCTTAAAAGTAATAATAATATGATAATAGCATAAGAACCCTAATTTCTAAAAAAAATAAAATCGGTGTCCTCAATGAATAATTGGTTGTTCTTTATCTTGATTTTTATTTTTATTATTATTATTGGATGAAAAGAATGATGAGCACAATGTGTGAGGGAGAGAACATAAATGAATGCTGAAAGTGAAAAGGGTTAGATTCATTCCACCGTTTTGTTTTTAGTTTTATGTTTTTCTATTTTATTTTAATTCAATTGTTTTATGTTTAATCGAAATTTTTTTCCTGGCTAAAAACATGAGTATTGACGAACTTGTCTGTTACTCTGACTTGTTACACTGTGTCAATCTCATCAAAGACCCACATGTTAAGTATCATACTCACGATGTACTGATCCAAGACATAAATGAATTACACTCTCAAACTAATGTTTCTCTCTACCACACTCTTAAAGAATGAAATCAATGTGCAGACTTCTTCGTAAAATTTGGAGCTTCTTCAGATACCGAATTCTTGACGCATACCTCTCCTCCAGAAGGCCTCCGTAATCTTCTTAGAAATGACGCAATGGAGACATTCTTCCCTCGCAATTAGTTTCTTTTTTGTTTTCTTTTTCTTGTTTTAGTTTCCATACCAAAAAAAAAAAAGAAAAGTTTTTTTTTCAATATTTTAAATGATAAGGAAAGTAAATAATGATATGGAAAAAAAATTCCATTTCATCATGCTACATCACTAATTGTAATGCCATATAAAATAAGAGATGGATTTAAAAAGTTGTTAACTTTTAAAATATGGAACCAAAAAGTTGGTTTTTAAATTTAAGGGATACAAAATTTAAATATATCAAAATAGGGGGACTAATTAAAAGTACTTTTAAGCCTTTTATAATTTAGCTGGTGTTCTGTGTCCGTCTACGCAGTTTTTATTATTTTAACTTATGTTAAAGATTACCATAAAAAAATTATAAACCTTACTTTTTAAAGTGTACAGTGGCACTCTTTAACATTTTCTTTATAGATATAACTATATGCAGACTAATTTTGTAAAGTTACTTTTAAATTTTGTTACCATTAGAGCATCTCCAATTGACAAAATTTAAATAACTCATTTTGAAAAACTTAATCTATCATTAGAGAGTTCTACTGTGCCATATCACTCTTACGTACACATAATTAGGAGTGGTTATACTACATAAGCTTTTTCCTTATGCACCGTGCAAAAGTAATGAAAATTGCTTAATGCATTTTTAGATTGCTTAGTACACTTCTCAGATTACTTAGCGTAACTCTTAAATTTCTAGCGTATCCCCTAAAAATTTAAGAGTGCGCTAAACAATCTGAGAGTGTGTTAAAAATTTGGGAGGTGCACTAGAAATTTAAGAGATGTGTTAAGCAATCTATGATATTTATGCACGGTGCATAAACATATAGCTTATGCGCCATAACTTGTGCCCACATAATTTCTTTTGTTTTTAGTCATGATGTATATTTTAATACTTCTTCTATTTCTCAATATATGTTTTCTTTGGATTTTTAATATTTTTTAAGAAATGATTAGTCTTTTTTATTTATTTGTAGAATGACTCTTTATTAATTAATGGTAGTTATAGTTGAGTAATTTAGTGGGTTGAAATGCAAATAATAATGATAATTTATTTAAAAAAAGTAAAAAATAATGTCTTAAATTTATAAAGGGGTCAATCAATATTTTTTAATAGAAAAAAAACTTAAAAGAAACATATATATATATATATATATATATATATATATATATATATATATATATGTCTTCGCGCACGTCCAACTACTCATAAGCCCCACCACATGCACCCCTTGTAATTATATTTGGGTCATACACTCATACTTGCTAACTTCAACTTATATTGTCAAAGTTAGCAGCCCCTATATATATATTGTGAGGTGGAGAGAATATGACATGCATAATTCGTTTTTCTTATTGAACTCAATATTTAGTTGATTTGTTATAATTATTATTATTTCAAATACAAATTTGACATTAGTGATTATTACAGGTTGTCAGAACCGGACTGGACCGTCGGTTGTACTGGGAACCAAACTTGCATCCGGTCCGGTCAAGGCCTAAAACCGTCCGCTAACGAATCGGCTGGCGCTGAACCGGAAAAAAACGTATAAACTAGCTCTAAAACCAGAAAAACCAGTAACCCGGCTGGTCTAATTGGTTCGGCGGTCTAAAAGATTTTTTTTTTGATAATGGAAGAAGAGAGCTTTGATGAAAGCTTTGAATAAATATATAGAAAATGAAAATGTAAAGAAAGAACTTAAAAAAACGAACGAAGCATAATAAAAGAAGTTGAAAAAAAAGAAGAAGTAAATAAATATTTTTTTTTGTCGAGACTGGGATATCCACCGCCGAACGCAGTGACTATTCCCTCGCTAGATTGGAGGCACCTCGAAGGGTGGGATAGTTGGCCCAAGGATTTAAAGTTATTCCATACACAAAGTGAGGATCAAACCCTCGAACCTTGGTTAAGGAAGAAATAAATAAAGATGAGAATGTTTGATTTCTTTTTTTTTTTGTTAAGAAGAAGAATGTATATTGAAACAAAAAATAGTAATGAAGTATGTAGTATGTAATACCAAACCATAATAGGAGAGGAGATTGTGGCTGCAAATTTCTTAAGATGTAGTATATAATTCCAAACCATCACTTCTAAAACTAGGGTTACAAATGAGTTTGGGCAAAAATATCTTTATTACCCCAAATAGTAAAGTGTGATAAAACTACTACTTTTACTTAATCTAAATAATTAGTATTATAAAATTACTAGTCCAATTAAAAACATACATAAAATATTATATTGACTTCATCACATTTTATCTTTTTAATGTGTTTTTTTTATAAAATCTTTTTAATGTGTTAAACTATGAAATATTGAGTTATTAATTATTATATATTTAGATATTAATTAAAAAATATATTTAATTAAAAAAGGCCCGACCCGATTGAACCCCGATTAAACCTTTGAACCATTGAACTAGTATTTACATCGGTTTAATGACCGGTCCAGTTTTGATTAATTACTTATTTCATTTGTTTGTCATTTATCAACTTTTAATTTGCTTTTGTGATTTTTTTTATTTCCACAATGGGGTTAATTTGAACCACTGAAAATTGTACGGGTTTTACATTCTCCATTATCCGTTCTAAAATTTTGGTTGTTTTAGAATTATCCACGTGAATTAAAAAATAATAAGTTATTTTTATCTTTATTTTATTAAGAAAGAGAAAAAAAATTTAAATATTGTTTTAGTTTTTTAAAGGTATAAATGGTAAAATATCATGTCTAGAAGTCTTAGCACAAATGGCAAATGCCGAAATTGCTAAGTCGGACATCGTGACCCGGGTTTGAACCCGGGACCTCACAGTTGTGTGAGTTATTTAATTTTAGTAGATTACCACTTCATCTAAGACCAAAAAAAAAATGGTAAAATATCATAATAAATTGTGCCTTGGTTCCTAAAAACAATCAAAGACATGTTTGAATCCGAGAGAGATAAAAAAAAAAAAAAGGTTAAATATGTTTATAGTCCCTATAAATATCTGACTCTTCTACTTTTAGTCCCTCTAAAAATTTTTCCCACTTTTTGGTCCTCCAAATATTTTCGATCATGATTTTTGATCCCTGCTTTTCACTCAACTATGTGTACGATTCAAATTTTTTAACGAGTTTTTGTGATCATGTTTATAATATTATAAAAATTACTCAAACCAAAATTCATAATTTTTTAACAAATGGTGAATTAACTATGAATTTTTAAGCGCAAACACTTCAAAAATTCATATTTAATTCATCACTAATTAAAAAAATTTAAATTTTGCAAATCAATTCAATTTTTAATATACTAAACATTACTGCAATACATAATTCCAAATTTTAATTAGTATACATAAGTTGACTTAAAAGTAGGGACCAAAATTCATGTTAGAGAATTTTGTAGGGACCAAAAAGTGGGAAAAAAATTTAGAGGGACTAAAAGTAGAAGAGTCAGATGTTTATAGAGACTAAAAACATATTTAACCCTAAAAAAAAATCAGACCAGTTGCACAATGAAGCATAATCGTTAGGTGTTGCCAATGAAAAATCGAAGAGGGAGGGTGATAGGCATTACAGTATCTCATATATTTTTTTTTTTTGAAATAGCAAATTTATTATAACACAACACAAGTACAAGATGTACAAGGAAGGTGAAAGACAAATACAAGGTACATAGACCGAAAGGTCAAAATACAAAAAAAAACGGAGGCCAAAAACCCCCACCCAACGAGAACCAACCCAAAACAACTAACAACCGCCTAAAACCGCGAAAACAAAAACAAACACAAACGCCCCACCAAACTATCCGCGTGAGAGACAATCTCTCGGGTCCCACCTCCACTCATAAAAAAGGCACGGGGGCATTTTCACCCTCGCTAAACTCCACTTCCAACTCAAGATTTTTATGGACTCAACCACCTCAACCGGGTCAACGGGGCTATTGGCAAAAATTGAATCATTCCGAGCCTTCCAAATGCACCATAAAGTCGTATGCCACACCATTAGAAAGCCTTTTCGCACCTTGGTATTTTTAGGTGAGGAAGCCAACACATCAAAGAGCACAAAAAGGTTTGGAGGGATAATAATATGCACCCCTAGCCACGAAAAAATCTTGTACCAAATTAAGATCGTGACCGGGCAATGAAGAAAGAGATGCAAAGGGGATTCTAACCCGCCCGCACACCCTACACAATTCGTCGAAGCCCCGGGAGCCAAAACATTGCGGTGGGCGAGGTTATCTCTAGTGGGGATCTTACCATAGAGCATTTGCCAAGAAAATGCAATTACCTTTGAAGGCGCCGGGCTTCCCCAAATTTGATCAAAGACCCTCATCCTATTCGGGATGAGCTCATCCATCTCAACCAAATGGCTACACAACAACTTATAGGCCGACTTCACCGAAAAATGCCCCTCCAGGTCCGGTCTCCACCGCCACACATCCTCCTCCGATGACAACACGATCGGCTCCAAAAGAATCAACAACTCCTTGAGAAGCTCCTCTTCCCATTGGAATAAAATTCTACGCCAGGAGAAAATCCACCTACCTCCTACGCCATTTTCACAAAAAAATCACCAACCATACTTTCCTTATGGTTCGAAAGAGAAAAAAGCCGCGGAAAACGGAGAGATAAAGAACCACCTCCCAACCAATTTGAATGCCAAAAAAAGGTCGAAGCACCACTTCCCACTTTGCGATCAATGGACTCCACAATCCAATTCCTAGACTCCACCGCCTTATCGATAGCACAAATATCCTTCCACCACATGGAAGCCGAAGATGGCCAATGGTGATTCCTCCAATCCACTCTATCCACTAAATGCTTGCCATATTTCGCCACAAGCACCTCCTTCCAAAGGGGCATCCCGGGTTGAATGAAACGCCACCACCACTTAGCCAAGAGACTTAAATTGACAACACCAATATTTCTCACACCAATATCTCTCACAGTATCTCATATATTAAATCAATGCCAAGGTTTTATACAAATGCAATGTCCTAAGTCATACAAATGCAATGTCCTAAGTCCGTTTAATTAAAAATCTTATATATATGTTCATTTATCTCGGTAGTTG
The DNA here is from genome assembly GCA_951804385.1 of Trifolium dubium. Taxonomy (NCBI): domain Eukaryota; kingdom Viridiplantae; phylum Streptophyta; class Magnoliopsida; order Fabales; family Fabaceae; genus Trifolium; species Trifolium dubium. The sequence continues at coordinate 7,555,319 of OX638072.1, read as the reverse complement.
AATTATTTCATTGTAATTTCAAATTGTAATTGCAAATTGATAACAGAAAGAAAAAGAAGAACACAAAGCCATATCAATAATCAAGGTGCTGATTCACCCCCAATATTAAATTACCTAATCAAATCAATAAAACAATTTTACATATCTAAAACAGCAATAACTAAAACTAATGCAATTTAAACCTTTTTTTACTTTATTCTTCAAAAATAAATAGGAGTGCTATGACATAGTCACGACTTAAGGCACACATAACACATGATTGTAAAGATCACTAAGATAAAAGTAATTGAAACCTTTCAAAATAATTGATATAAAACTAAAGAAATATATTGGACAATGCTAAAACAACAATTAATAAAATAATTGGATTTAATTTGCATAAAATTATTTAGATTATTCAAGACCAATTCAAACCATGGTTAAAAAGAAACTTTGTACCAATTGTAATTATTTGAAAGAGAAAGAAACAACAAACCTTAACATGTTCCCACTTCTCAGGCTCCACAGAGTTAGATTGTTAAAGTGAGTCTTCTTTGTTGACTTTTGTGAAAGAGGTTAAGAGAAAAAATGGAGAGAAAGGAGAAAATTTTGTGTGAAGAATGTCAAAGAAAATATAGAAAGAAAGATGAGAAGGAAGAAAGCAGCGAAGAAAGATAAATCTCTTATTTATAAATGTTGTTAGGTTAACAACAACTTAACCCTACTTTTTTCCTCCTAAACTATCGCATTAATTACTCTCAACTACTAATACTACTAATTCTCATTTCTCAATTTTTTCCACTTCTTATTAGTAAAAAAAATAAAAATCCACTTCTCATGCAACAAAAAAAACATGTTATTTTGTCCTCACTTTCTCAACATTTTTCCGTTCACTTCTCAACATTTTTTACGATAAAAATAACAACTTTTTCTTCACTGTTCTCTCTCACGATGTTCTCCCTTCTCAACATTTCTACTAATACTATTTTTTTAATTAATGTTTTTTTTACCTTTTAGATTTTTTAAGGATATGTTTTATTTTTGACGTTGCAATCAATCATTTTGAAAAAGTTAGTATCTCAAGGTTTATCCTTTTTGAAATAGACTAACATTTCATTAACTAATAATAGAAATTTACTAAAAAGTTATTAGTATCTCAAAATTAATATTATTATATTTGTCTTACCATTTTTATTATAAAATCTTATAATTTTTTTTATTAAAAATCTCACAACTTTTTAATATTATATATTTTTTTTATGAAATAACTTTTTGTTACATACAACTTATATAACCCGCGCATCGCGCGGGTGAGAGCCTAGTTCTATGAAAATACAAATAGTGGATACTTGATATGTTGTTACCTATTATTTACTATAACTAGACTTTTACCCGTGCTCGCACGGGTCTTATAAACTGATAATTGTAACAATAAGTTATTTCGTATTAAATGTTTAATATTAAAGTTTAGAAATCTTAGTTTAATTGGCAGAAAATGTCGAAACTGTTAAGTTAGATATCCATGGCTGAGGTTTGATTCATAGTTGCTCCACTTTGTATGTGTAAATTTATGATGGTTTTATCTATGTATCAAAAAAAATGTATAACATTAAAAATTTATTTATTGATTGTTATATTTAAGAAAACATAATACTAATTTTTTTTTATATTTTTCATAAAAATATGCAATATTAGTTATCATGAATTCAAAAACAATAAAAAAGATCAATATAATCAATGTAATCTTTTTATAAAGATCAATTTAATTTAATAAGTGGCCGATGCTTTAGGCCCATTATGGGTTTTGCTTCTTTTTTTTCTCCATCAATTAAAATTAGATATAATCTATGAAAAGTTCATTGGAATGTGCTTAATTAATTAATAGGAGTAAGAGATGGGAGGAAAAACTTAAAAGAATAGTATTAGATTTAGTTATTATTAAAATAGTATTTTATAATAGCCTCATTTAATGCTGTCTTTGAAGAGAAAAATTTAGATTAAATTGTTGCTAACCTAACAACATTTAAAAAATTTTGGAGTACTTATTTGCATTAATTATGGTGTTATTACCAATATCAACTTATTTCAAATTGTAAATTAGTGGAACTGGGCTGGGGGTTTACTGGGCTGAACGGGCCAGTTTAGGTTATGAAGGGATTAGGGTTGGCAATTAGGGTTAATTAAGGTTAATTTACATACTTAACTACTTTTGTTTTGGCTTTACTTAAAGGTAAGCAATTTAAGCGATTTCGACATGTTATTTGGTTGGCAACAACATGGTGCGTTTGGAGAACGCGTAATAACATTGTGTTTCGTGGAGATCATGTTATCGTTTCCTCCCTTGTACGGCAAATCATCTATATTGCTTGGTTATGGTTTGTTGGGAGGACAAGGTCTATTGTTTCTTTTTCTTTTGTTGAGTGGTGTAATGATCCTATGGCTTGTTTCAATCTTGTGTAACTTTTCCCTTGCTTTGTAAGGGTTGAGTACCCCTTGTACTCCTTATATATAATTCAATCATTTTGCTTATAAAAAAAAACATACTTAACTACTTAAGGGTGCGTTTGATCTGCTAAAAACATGGGACTAGACATGACAACTTTTGCTGTACTATGTTTGATTTGAAAACTGTCACTGAGATTGGACAAACTGGAGGTCAAGGGATTGGACAAAATTAGATAATCTTGTCCCTCACTGAACCATCCATGGGACAACTTTTTGTTCTCAGCACAATTTTTCTAAATCACCTAAATAACATTTTCTCTATCAAACATCATACAATACAAAATTTGTTTAATACCGTAAATATTGTCATGTGCTGTTCTGCCTTGTGCTGTCCTGTCCAGTACTTTCATTTTGCAGATCAAACAAACCCAAATTAAATTCATTAAGAGTTTAATTACTATGCACTGTCAGTGTAAAATTATTTTACACATGCATCTAATAATATGTTGCCATATAAAATTGTGGTTCGAACCATGATATCCCCATTTATTCATTTTAAAAAATAAAATTTTAGCCACTAACTACTTAAAAATAATAATTATAATACTCCAAATAATTTTCTGATAGAGTGTCGCAAGTCAAATTGATGTTTTTAGATCAAATTAAATATAAGGGAGATTTGTTGTACCAAAGGGAGGGAGTAATTAAAGTGTCGTGCATTTAGACATTTTCTTGGATCGTGAAACTAAACATTTTTCTTTTTAAAAAAAAAAATCACTTTTTAGATTTATTAAATAATTAATATATCTAATCTATAATACTTCCTCTGTCCCATAAAGAGGGACGTTTTAGCTTTGTAAATTTTTTTCAAAAACAGAGTCGTTTGCAAATCTCTATGTTAGATTATTTTATGTTTTCCATTTTTACCCCTAAAGTTTTACTACATTGGTATGCTTTCTTTTGTTGGGAAACGAAAAGGTCAGAGGTATGTGGCTATTAGTCTTTACTTGTGTAACTAGCCAACAACTTTCTATACATGTGTCAGATTTTTAAAAATAAAAATAATAATAATAGTAAGGATAGTTTAGTAAAATTAACATGTTTGTTGATTCTTCTTAATTTGTGTGTAAAAACCTTAAAAGACAATCATTTTGGGACGGAGGGAGTATAAACAAAATAGATTAATTATTCAAGGATTTTTCTAACCTGTGCAACATTGCACAGGATAAGGAGCAACTAATGCACCAATTCATTGGTTTTTCCAAATTCCATTAATGACTTATTTTATTGAAAATTGATTTTTTTTTCTTTTCTTCTCTGCAACTAGGAACAGTGTTCACTTCTCACCACCGCCAATTTCTTCTTCACCGATTGCAACCGTCGCTTATTTGAGAACCATGAAGAGTTGTGGGATAAAAATGCAGATTGTAAAGAGTTGTGGGAGAAAAACGCAGATTGTAAAGAGAGAAGACGGCGGCGACCGAAAGTGTATATGAAATCGGTGAAAATGATGGTGATGAGATTTGAGTTGATTGAGGAAGGCGGCGGTGGTGGTGGTGGTGAGATGTGAAGGTCTTCCTAAAAATGAATAATGTTTGTATAGGGATTGAGGAAGGATTGAGAAGTTGCAGAGAAAAATCAAACCTGTGCAATTGGTGAAGAAGAAGTTGGTGGTGTTGAGAAGTGAGATGTGAAGGTCTACCTAAAAGTGAACACTGTTCGTACATGATTGAGAAGTTGCAGAGAAAAAGAAAGAAAAGAAAAAAAAAATCAATTTCAATAAAAAGTGTCATTAATGCAATTTGGAAAAACCAATGAATTGGTGCATTAATTGCTCCTTATCCTGTGCAATGTTGCACAGGTTAGAAAAATCCATTATTCAATAAACTTAAAAAGTTACGTCTCTCATAGTAGGTGTCCACTTTTGAATTTTTTCTTTTGTCTCAAATTATTTATCTCTTTAGAATATCAAGACAACATTTATTACTCATTTTCTAATAAACTAACTTTATTTATTACTTTTTAATTCACTAAACTACCTCATTAATTATCATTAATAAAAATATTTTAGTAAACAAACTCTTTTTTTTTTTGTCGAGATCAAAATATTCACAATGGAACGTAGTGACTATTTTTCTCGACAAATTGAAAACATCTCAAATAATAGTACAACTAATCCAGAGATTTAAAATTGCACATATACAAAATCACTACTCCCTCACTATACTACACATGATTCTTCTTCTCCATTTTACCACCATCACCATTACCTCCCTCACTATACTACACATGATTCTTCTCCATTTCATATAAATCCTTTAATGCTATACATCTCTCTCAACTTGGATCTAAATGGACATCCTCTTCGCCCAGATCCAAGCCGACCTCCGCTCAAACGACGCCCTCCGTCAATCCGGCGCACTTCTCCAAGCTCTCCAACAATCCGCCGCCGGTCGTGACATCGCCGTTATCGCCAAATCCGCCGTTGAAGAGATCGTAGCTTCACCAGCCTCCGCCGTTTGTAAAAAACTCGCATTCGATGTAATCCGTTCCACACGGTTAACTCCCGATTTATGGGACACCGTCTGTACAGGTATCCGTAACGATTTTCATTTCCCCGATCCCGATGTAACCGCTGCTGCCGTTTCGATCCTCGCTGCTATTCCTTCTTATCGCTTAGCGAAACTCATTTCCGATTGTAATAAAGAGATCTCTGATTGTTTTGATTCGCAGAGTGATAATCTTAGGTTTTCGATTACTGAAACGCTTGGTTGTGTACTTGCACGTGATGATCTTGTTACGCTTTGTGAAAATAATGTTAATTTGCTTGATAGGGTTTCTGTTTGGTGGGGAAGGATTGGTGGTAATATGTTGGATAGATCAGATGCGGTTTCGAAAGTTGCGTTTGAATCGGTTGGAAGACTGTTTCAGGAGTTTAGTACTAAGAGGATGAGTAAATTGGCGGGTGATAAGTTAGTTGATAGTGAAAATTCGCTTGCGATTCGTTCGAATTGGGTTTCTTCTATGGTTGATTTTGTTTGGAAGAAGCGTAGAGCGTTAATGGCTCGTTCGTTGATTTTGCCGGTTGAGAATTTTCGTGCTACTGTGTTTCCAGTTGTTTATTCGGTTAAGGCTGTTGCTTCAGGTGGTGTTGAGGTTATTAGGAAGCTGTCGAAGTCTTCTAGTGTAGGTGGGAGTGGTGCTGAGGTTGATTCTAATGCTGAGAGATTAGTTGGTGTTTCGGATGTGGTTACACATTTGGCTCCGTTTTTGGTTTCTTCGTTGGAACCGGCGTTGATTTATGAGGTTGGGATTAATATGTTGTATTTGGCTGATGTTCCTGGAGGGAAAACAGAATGGGCATCACAATCAACTATTGCCATTCTTACATTGTGGGATAGGCAGGAGTTTGCTTCTGCTAGAGAGAGTATTGTTAGGGCTGTTGTTACCAATCTTCATCTCCTTGATCTTAACATGCAGGTGATGATGACTCTATTCTCATTCAAATTAATGAATTATGTATTAGTTTCAAAGTTTCAATTTGCAATCACAAATACTTTGTGTGTATTGTTTGTGCATTGCAACCACAAATGTGATCACGTCAACCATATTTGTGTGCTATTTTTTGTAATATCAAGGATTGCGGTGTAACCACCGTTGCAGTCTACCACAATTGCAATTTGAAACTTTGATTAGTTTATTTATTTTGCTCAATTGGTTATGCATTTCCTAAGATATAAAGGTTAATTTTGGCCTATGAATTATGAGTGGTGTCAAAATTTTGCTAAACGTATGCAAATATCTATCATGGTAATGGTAATTGGTTAAGCTTTCAACTATGTAGATTTTCGGTCTCTCACCTTAATTTAGTAATTATGCCATTGATGTTTTTTCGGTAATGCTGTCTTGGGCTTGAAATGTGTTTTATTTTGTATCCTGTGATACTTGAACATCTAAAAGTAGTATTGGATGTTTGGTCATAAAAAGTCATTTGTGTGTGATACAATAATGCTTAATATCGTCTATAAATGGCTTCTTGTAGGTGTCAATCTTTAAGAGGCTACTTTTGATGGTTAGAAATCTGAGAGCAGAATCTGATCGCATGCACGCTTTAGCTTGTATTTGTAGAACGGCTCTTTGTGTGGATCTATTTGCCAAGGAAAGTGTCCGAAGAGGTCAGAAACCTCTTGCCGGAACTGATATTGCTTCCCTTTTTGAGGATGCCAGAGTGAATGATGATCTTAATAGCATCACAAGTAAAAACATATTTAGAGAAGAGTTAGTTGCATCGCTAGTAGAAAGTTGCTTTCAGCTGTCTCTGCCTTTGCCTGAACAGAAAAACTCTGGCATGGAGAGCAGGGTCATTGGAGCTTTAGCATACGGAACTGGTTATGGTGCATTAAACTGGACTGAACCTTCATTAGAAGTTGTGGAAGTTTGTCGGCCTTGTGTTAAATGGGATTGTGATGGCCGCACGTATGCAATTGACTGCTACTTGAAGTTGCTTGTTCGGCTATGCTGCATATATGATACTAGGGGCGGTGTAAAAAGAGTCAAAGACGGTGCTTCCCAGGACCAAATTTTGAATGAGACTAGATTGCAAAACCTTCAACGTGAACTTGTGAGGGACTTACGTGAGGTACACAAACTATAACACCTAAAATTCAGCACTGCTTTCGTATAAAGTTTTGTTTTTCTATCAATTGCCTGTATATCGTCAAAAGTATTCAAACTGTGGTAATTATAATTATTTATATATTTTTAAGTGGTACTAAAACACCTTTAACGTTACTGTACTCAATTTGCCAGTCATGACTCATGACTTAGTTCAGTTATTCACTTCCATGTATGCTGAATTAGTTTTATGTTGTTGAACCTGGAAGATATTATATGAGTCCTCTAGGTCATTTGTATTTTTAAATTTTGTATAGGACATCTTTGAATTAGCAAGTTGTTTTTCTGAGCAAAATTATTTTTTCTTTGACTACATATGATATGCCAAAGAAAAATTATTTCTTTCATTTTTTATAGAAGAGGATAAGTTTCTTCGCACAGATGGTGAAATGTAAAATAAAATTTCTTTCTTTTATTTTAGATTATCATTTTTACAATTCAATTTTTACATAACTTAAATTTCCTCAAGCAGATAAACTTTTTTTATTTGTACATAATCACATGTACGTGTTTCCTGGACTTCAATTCTTGCATATTAATGGCTGTGAATGTAACAGGTCAATACACCAAGAATATTGGCCCGCCTTATATGGGCTATTGCAGAGCACATAGATATAGAAGGATTGGATCCACTCCTAGCAGACGACCCAGATGATCCTCTTAATGTCATTATATCAAACATTCGTAAGGTTCTTTTCAATGTTGATTCAAGTGCAGATACAACAAATAGAGTTCAAGATGTACAGGCAGTTCTAATATCTGCTCAAAGACTGGGATCACGCCACCCAAGAGCTGGACAGTTACTTACTAAAGAGCTTGAAGAGTTCAGGACCAATGCTTTGGCTGATTCTGTCAGCAAGCATCAGTGCCGTTTGATATTGCAAAGAATCAAATATGTTTTAGCTCATCCTGATAGTAGGTGTGAATGTTATGCAAATTAATGTTTATTACTGCCGGAATGATTAATCTAGCTATTCACATTGTCACCTATCTTTATTTCACTGACATGTTTCCTCAGTTTGCTCTTTCCTTTTCATTTTATATGATGGTTTAATTGAATTTATAATTTATTATCATTGTGAAATTTTAGCTGTAATGGTGCTGGTTGTAGATAAGATTCTTGCCATTTTATTCCTTACCTCACTAAGTGGGATCAGCTACATGGATACAATCAAATCATAAATTTAATTCATTACAGTATAACTTGTTGCAATTATCTCTCTTATCATTAATATTACCTTTTTCATAAATTTAATTCATTAAATTATAACTTATTGCAATTGTAGTTATGTCTGTTATCATAATTATTATTTATTTCCTTTTTCCCAGGTGGGCTGGTGTTACAGCAGCCAGAGGGGATTACCCATTTAGCCACCACAAGTTAACAGTTCAGTTTTACGAAGCATCTGCTGCTCAGGATAGAAAGTTGGAAGGATTGGTTCACAAAGCTATTTTAGAGCTATGGAGACCTGACCCCAGTGAACTTACCCTTTTGCTGACCAAAGGAGTTGATGCTACTTCACTTAAGGTTCCTCCTACTGCAAATACTTTAACTGGAAGCAGTGATCCTTGCTATGTTGAAGGTTATCATTTAGCAGATTCAAGTGATGGGAGGATAACTCTGCATTTAAAGGTCAAAGCCTCCTCAATTATATCTTTTTTTCTCAATTTTCTGTAATGGTCATTATATTTTTATGTTAAAGCTATGAAGGCACCTGATTTGACGATTAACAGATTGATTTTTTTCATATAAAACTGCAAGGAACCATTATATATTTTGTTTTCAGATACACGGAAAGTGAAAAATTGATCATGTTTAGTGGATGAACGCACCACAGTTAATAATACAATCTTGGTATTTTGCGAAAGCTAATGTTTCAGAATTCCAGTTTATTAGTAAGAAAGTTGCATTAGTGTGTGGATAGCATTCCGGTCAAAACAAGTTTACAAATTTATAAAAAAATGGTGTTAATCATCACATTCAAGCATGCAATGGCTTTATAAAGTCATAATTTCATAGATGCAATACTGATGCTAAATATGTGCATTGGTTATTTTTCTATAATATGCTCAAATTAAAATGCATTGGGTATCTTTCTATAATCATGTACCAAAAATAAATAAAAATAAAATGCGTGATACAATTGCTCAATAGCTTCATTTATAAAGTTTAAATCACATTGAGGGACAAAAGATATTGTTTTATGCATAAATTTTATGAAAATGGCTGTTATAATGTTTCTCATTTACTACAAATAAAATTGCTTCAGGTCTTAAATTTAACCGAGCTTGAATTAAATCGGGTAGATGTACGTGTTGGATTATCCGGTGCATTATATTATATGGATGGTTCTTCTCAGGCAGTGCGGCAGTTGCGAAATCTTGTTTCACAGGTTTTTATCTTAACTAGTGCATATTCTATTTCAATTTGATATGGCTATTTTGGAATTTGCATCTTCATAGCTATCTTTCTCTTTATATTTTTACATGTCTAGAAAGTTTTGAGGGGTGCGTCTTTACTTCTGAGTAATATCATGCCTAGATTGGATTCAGACTGAGGTGTCGGACAGAAAAAGAAAAGGCTTTATGAGTTTGGCCTATTTTGAATTTTTGTCTCTGACATATGAATTAAACCCAGCCTGCTTGATTTGCACCAATCATATTCTCTAGCATATCACATTTCCACTTTGTTTGGACCTCTGTAAACATGTCCTGGCCCAGGTTCCAGGCTAATCATGCATGATGGACTTCTGGCACCTCCAGAACATCTATTTAGTTGGATTAACTAGAAATTTACAACTAACTGAATTTTAGTTAAAAGCGATCACCTGCAGCTCACTGTTATATATGACATAACTTGTATGAAGGAGTATGTTTGTGTTAGGACTTATTGGTGAAAACGCCTGAGAATGATTTAGAAAAACTAATAAATCTGCAAACATACAAAAGAGAAGCATCACAAGAAAAAGAAGAAACACACTAGGAAAAGGGGTAATTATATTATTCTTCAAAATTATGGAATGTTAGCAGAAGTGGTGTGTTTTGTGCCATGTACTTCAGACACCTCTATATTACATATATTATTAAGTTTGATTCACTGGAAGTTCACATCCAACTAATTCTACATTTGAAGAAGTCTAACAAAAGTGAAGGAAAATATGTGTAATCATTAGATAATTTGATTAAATATGCAGAATTTATATTTTCCTAATTTATAGGATTTTTAGTTATTTGCTTCATTTATTTTGTAAATAATCAGCTCCGTATGTTTTGTTGAAATTGCGAATGTGGACTTGATTTTAACTTGAATTATATCTCAAAAGGTAAAGATTCCAATTTTTTAGGCAAGGAATGTATTCAAATCTATGATAATTGATTGTAAACCATCAGAAATGTTTTTAGGACAGTGGGTTTGGAATCCAAAACTTTCAATACTTGATGATGCTTTTCTCAGCTAGGGGCTGATGATTGTGAAATATTCTTGCTTTCCAATTTTCATTTGATATATTGTGTGCTGTTTTATCTATGGCCTGTGGTGATTAGACAGTGTGTAGAGTGAAGCATAGTAGATTAAACTTGGCTAGGACATATTACATAGTTGGCTAGGACGTATCAATCGTGTCCCTGCTTTTGTTATATCTTTTGCTAGATTATTTTAAATTTTGTGCTAATTATTTGTTTTAAACAATTGACTTGCTTGGTAAGAAAAAAAAATTGCGCCAAGTTTTCCGTTGTCTCTGTACAATAGTTTTATACTATTATTCTATTTGCACTGGCTTCTTAATCCATTTGTCTGGTGATGTTATATTCTCAGGATCCAGTACTGTGCAGTGTGACAGTTGGTGTTTCCCACTTTGAAAGATGCGCTCTTTGGGTTCAAGTGTTGTATTACCCGTTTTATGGCAGTGGTGCTGTTGGAGACTATGATGGTGACTATGCTGAAGAGGATCCTCAAGTCATAAGACAAAAGAGAAGCTTAAGGCCTGAATTAGGCGAACCCGTGATTTTGAGATGTCAACCTTATAAAATTCCATTGACTGAGCTACTTTTACCGCACCAGATATCACCGGTCGAGTTTTTCCGACTATGGCCCAGTTTACCAGCTATTGTAGAATATACTGGTACATATACATATGAAGGGAGTGGCTTTCAGGCTACTGCAGCCCAACAGTATGGTGCATCTCCTTTCTTGAGTGGACTGAAATCCTTGTCTTCCAAGCCATTCCACAAAGTTTGTTCACATATTATCCGCACAGTGGCAGGGTTTGAGGTGTGGATTTGCTATCTTATCTTTCTTTTCCTTTTATGCCTTTCTGTTTGAAATAGTTACATAATGTTTTTGTTAAAGTCAATTAGAAATCAAATGTTATGATTTGCTAGTTCTCATATCAATTATGTTTAATTAGTGTGTTATGTTTTAGACACACAACCATTCACATAGAAATTCTCTGTTTTACATGGTATCAGAGCGATAGAGCGGGTTCTGATTCTATGATCTGTCTCTCTGCTTCACTGCAGCCGCTAGCTGCATTTGCTGCCTGCAGCACCACCTTTCAGTTTTAATTTTTTTGCCCACATACAGTTTTTGGTCACGGTTAACCCCAAAATATCACTACGACCTCCTCCTCAAACCTAGCCTACACATGAGATCACCTCTGACAGTCATCTCATGTGCTCATTTTGTCCGACACGTGTCAGACTGCCGTCACCACGTGCGACGTGTATCGTTCTCTCATGCGTTGCCTTGGCCCACTGGTGACTTCTTTTCCCACCAACGATCAATTTCGTGGTGACTTTTCTTCCCACCGATGATCAATCCGGTGGTGACTCTTTTCCCACTGACAGATAATCAGGTGGTGACTAATATTTTGTTATAACAAGCGTAAATCATAATAAGCTTTAGCTTGAGGGGAAGTGTTAAAATCAATTAGAAATCAAATGTTATTTTTTATTAGTTGTCATATCTCAATTATGTTTAATTAGCATTAATTGTAATTGATTCTATTTCAATTATAAATACATAGTGTGTTATGTCTAGACACACAACACAACCGTTCACATAGAAATTCTATATTTTACAGTTTTGTACCATTCCTGGAATCACTGTGATTTGGCCAAACATTTTAATTAAGTGTTTATTGAGCAAGTGCTTATAAAAAATAGCTTGTAGTTAAACTATTTGTATAAGTTGTTTTCATATGCTATATAATGCAAACTTATTGAAATAAGCTGAAAACAGCACATAGACATGTTATAGTTCATATTCTATTTGCATAAGGTCTCTTTAAAACACTTCGTGCATGCTTATGTCATAGATAAACATAAATAAGTTATTTAAAATGCATAGTCTTAAAATTTAGTAGTGTTACTATTCAATCTCAGTCCCCTGATTGTTGATACTTGTATGTTTATACATTTTATGAAACAGTTAATATGTACCTAAAGCTAGAGAAAATTAACGAATTTGCTGACGCTTTCCTCCTTTTCAACTATCCTATCATTCTTGAATAGATGTGTTATGCTGCTAAAACTTGGCATGGTGGCTTCTTGGGGTTGATGATTTTCGGTGCAAGTGAAGTGAGTAGAAATGTGGATTTGGGTGACGAGACGACAATCATGATGTGCAAGTTTGTGGTACGTGCATCTGATGCATCTATTACTAAGGAGATTGGATCAGATCTTCAGGGGTGGTTGGATGACCTTACTGATGGTGGGGTGGAGTATATGCCTGAAGATGAAGTGAAATTGGCTGCAGCCGAGAGGCTTCGAACATCAATGGAAAGGATAGCATTGTTGAAGGCAGCCCAACCACGACCCAAGACACCAAAATCCGAGAGTGAGGAAGACGAAGAAGAGGATGAAGACAAAAAGAAGGATGGGGGTGAAGATGACAAAAAGAAGGGACCTTCAACTCTATCCAAATTAACGGCCGAGGAAGCTGAGCATCAAGCTCTTCAGGCAGCAGTACTACAAGAGTGGTATATGCTCTGCAAGGATAGAAGCACTGAAGTTAATTAACTGTTTTCCCTTTTGTGTATTGATTTGTTGTGTATTTTTTGTTATGTTTTGGAGCCTTTGTGAAACGAATGAGTATATTCTTTGTAATCCTTCTTTTCTTATTTTACATATACAAATTAGGTAGAACCCAGAATTCGGCCCAGAAACTTTTGAGTGTATTCTTTGTATTATTGTCTTTCCCACTTTTTCAGGAAAGCGCTTTGTATATGTACCGGCTTTTGACATGTTATTTTATGTTTGAGCATTTGTTTGTTGGAAATGTCATTTTGTTGTTTAAATGCACTTATTATTAGCTTATATAACAGTAGGTGTGAAAATTTTGTATGACACCAAATATTATTCATCGATTTGCTTTAATCCAATGGCTTATATGTAATCACTAGTGGTGACTTGCTATAATAGATTTCAATCTCCAATCATCTCACTCGGCTATAAGCATGATATGGCTGCGTTTTTCTTTAATAATCATATTGTTGCATCTCTATTATGGTCGAACCATATTTCATATACATCTTTTCCTTTTGTGAATTTTTATTATATTAAATTATTTTCTAACTTTTGTCATGGCACTTGCAAATTAAAAACGTTGGGTATCACCTTCACATGTATGATCAATAACAATAATAAATTTTAGAATAAAATTTGAATCCAAAGTTTGAACAAGTACTTCAATCATCGTAAGAGGGTAAAAAAAGTATTGGGGATGCTACAAATAATGGAATTGCATATGATCAACATTACGACCATTGCAGAGGGAGACATCAAACTAAGAAGGTCTTTTGATTTCTAAATTAGGTGTATCAAAGTGTTCCACACATTCCTATTTCCCATCCCCCAAATTAAAAAGCAACTTGGGGATCATCTACACGATGACCAAGAACATTGATATTACTGAATTTATAAGTGAGTTCGACACCACACTCTTACCCAAAACCTTAAGACAATGAGTTTATGGTTCTTTTCAGTTATAAATACTCAACTCTACACATTTTAACCAATGTGAGACTTCCCCACACCACTGACACTTGTTTCTCTCAACAACTACCGTTTTTGCCCTTAAATTTGAATCGAGTGTAATTAGGAAAAGTTCTGATTATACAATCCAAATCTGGGAATAGTTTGAAACGTAGAATTCGAATTGGATTTTTATAGACCTGGTGACTCTCATTGGATCATTGGCAAAAGCTTTCTACAATATTTAATATCAGAGGCTTCAACATATGGGACTATTGCATATTGCACCACCTCTCTCTCTCAACCTTCCCTCTAGGCTAACTCTGTTCTGCTTCATCCACATAAATTCTATTTTAACTAAAATTCTTTATTTTAGCTGAAACTCTATTTTCTATACAAAACTAACCCCTCTCATCTTTTCTTTCTAACTTAAATTATCAAAATCAATTGATGATTCCTTTTTAATTCTACTCATGACTTTCTCATCAATTCATCGTCTCGTCTTATTAAAAATCTAAATAACACCTAAATATACCATATTCAATTAAATTCGGATTGCGTCAAAAAAAAAAAAAACTAAGTTCAGATAAATTAATTATAAAAATCGAGATGTTACATTGTTTTTGATGACATTATTATGAAAATGATACCGAGAATGCCTCCTATAACGACGGAACATACATTCCCTTGGCCACGACAGAAGTCGGAGAAATTCTTTGTAGCCTCGATGGAACATACATTCCCTTATAGTCATAGACAATGAAATCTTATGAATTTTACTATCTTGAAGACTTTCTAAATTATTCTCCTTCATTCTCTCTAAACCATGAAAATCTTAACATCAAGCCAAGAGAAATTGTTTTGAAATTTAATTAGAATTATCCGTTTTATTATTCTCTATTTCTGTTGTGAATTATATTCACACTTGAAATAAGTGTTTTAAATACATTTTAATTAAGTTCAAAATTATTAGTAATCTTAATATCTAATTTTAATATAAATAATGAATGTTTCTATCGATATACTAGTCAATCTATACAGGATATTATAAAACTCAATTACCATTACTAATTAATTAGCGTGCAATCTTTTTTTTTTTTTTACATAAATTTGTTATTACAATTAGAATGAGTTGCTGCTTGTGTGATAAACATTATTAATTTGTTAACCATCTTTTCTTTCAGTGTGACTTTGCAGGTACTTTATGTAATTGATTTACTAATGTTTTGCAGGTGCGATCAAACTTGAGCTCTATTAATGAGCTCATCAAGACCTGTAACCAGAATTGGAGTAAACAAATCAAAGACCTCATTCTTTTATCACTAACATTTTTTGGATCATTTGGAAGTGGAGGAATTTTATTAGATTTGAAAACAAACTTCTCCCCATGCAAAAGGTGTTTAACACCATTAAATGTGAAGTTTCTTTGTCAGCAAATCAATCTAGAGGGAGCATGTATTCATCGATTCAAGAGTTTCAGATTCTCAAGACTTTTGATGTGAAATGTCACCCTCTTTCGACTCCCAAAATAATTCAATTGAATTGGTCTTGTCCTCCTCTATCTTGGGTGAAGTGTAATATTGTGGAGGGATCTTTCGAGATCATGGTGGTAATTTTCTTGGAGGATTCTCTGAATTTTTGAGAATTTCTGATGATTTTCAAGCTGAACTTAAAGGTCCTATGCATGCTATTGAGTTTGCCTCTATCAAAGGTTGGACAAATTTTTGGCTTGAATACGACTCTTTTTTGACTATTCAAGCTTTTAACAATCCTGCTTTGGTTCCTTGGAGGTTTTAAAATCGTTGGTCTAATTGTCTTAATATCATTAGAGGATTTTGTTTTCGAGTTTCTCATGTTTTTCGCGAAGAAAATAGTTGTGCCGATAAATTGGCTAACCATGGCTTTCAAGTCACAAGTGTATTGTGGTGGGACTCCATCCCAAAATTCATCTTTGAGGATTTTGCGCATAACAAGAATGATCTTCCTTTTTTTTTTGTTTATGCTAATAATTTTGGTATTGTTCTCTTTGTGTATTCTGACATTGGCGTTGTATTCTCTTGATTTTTTGCTCTGCACTCTTTTCTCCTTTGCCAGATTTTATCCCTTTGGGGTTTTCTAGTAAGGTTTTTAATGAGACAAATGTTGTTCATTGTGTAGTTTCCTTGGGTTTTGGTCTTGTTCTCCCAAGTATCTGTATATATATTTATTTAATGTTAATTATTCGGGTGTTACAAATGATATGCGGTGGTTGTAGGGTGCCAACATAGTTGGGATGTCATGTCCATCATGTAATGCTTTTGCACTATAATTTTGTTTAATAAAAAATTAGAATGAGTCATATTTATTTTATAAAAAAAAAACGAATAAAGAGTCTCATATTTGTTGACCAGGTAATTCAAAAATTGTCTATCTATTTATTACGTTGTGAACATATATTTTTTGACTAAAAAATTATATTCACTTATTCAAATTAATATTTGCCGACTAAATTACTCAAAAAATTGCCACATTCGATGTTTATACCATTCTATTCTAGGAGAAGGAGTCATGATAGTTTAAACTTTGACCGTAGTACGTAAAAAACTAAGAATTGGCGAAAAAAAATTCCACCGAAATGAAATCCAACTTCTAAAATTTGTCTTTTAATAAATTTCATCAACCACTTAAGTCTAATATCTTAAATAATAATTATACTTTAAATCATAACATATGCGATCATCAAAAAACTAGCTTGAAGAAGATAATACAATGGTAATTACTCCTTCTGATCTTAATTATAAACAATTTTTCATTTTTTAGGTTCATTGGATAATTAACGTATCCAATTTTAATTATATACCAAATACATTAATTATCTAATGAATCTAATAAATAAAAAATTGTTTATAATGAAAATCGGAGGAAGTAACTCTCTAGAATTTTTTTTAGAATTAAGACAAAGTCTAGACTGATCTTAATTTAATTTAGCTGGAGTGCTTAATTTCTATTATAAAATTACCATTACAAGAATAGGTACTAAATTCATGAAGTGGACACAGTAGTTAAAATTTGGTTGACTTCGGTTTGGAGATCATATCGTACACATAAGATAAAAGGATATTCTGTATTTTATACTTTTGCTTATGTTTTTACTTTTTAAATTTGTATTTTGACTAAGATTATAGAGTAGAAAAATGAAAGTACTGAGTTTGGAATATAAAAAAAAAAATTAAGTAAAGATAATATGAAGACTATTGAATTCAAATTTAATAAATATTTAAGTTATTTTCATCGATCTATGTCCAAAACTGACTTTAATTTTAATAGAAAAATTGTTCCACCTAATAATCGATCCATGTTATTACAAAATTTATCATTTGCTAAGCTTATTAACTACTTACAAATTAAAATCAATGTCTAAGTTTCGTTCGACTCAACTTTTTTTAAGAATAAAAACTACTTTAAACTTAAAATTAATAAAAAGAACTTTACAAATAAAAAGTAAAAATTGGTTGGAAATTTCTTTTTTCATATTTTGTTTTGGTCGAGACCAGTGTATCTACCGTTGAATACAGTGACTAATCTCTTGTTATATTGAAGGCACCTCGAAGGGTTTCTTTTTATATTTAAAAGTTCTTTTTTTGGTATTTTAAAATAAAATATTTTGATATAGTTTGTAGTTTCTTTTTACATAGTGTATTTTGAAAAAAAAATTGGTCAAGACAAATTTCTATTTTTTTTTCATTAATATTAAGTCACCTTTTTTAATAAATACTTCATAAAATATGTATATTTAACCTACTTAAAAAGAGGTAAAACTAAAACAACGTCGTCAAACAAACACTTTGTTGATGTTTATACATTAAATCGTAACATATGTCATATGCGGTATAAGATAATGCAATGGTAATTACAGTAAGTCTCTAGAATTAAGACAAAGTCGAAACCTATCTTAATTTGATTTAGCCATAGCGATTAATTTCCATTATAAAATTACCATTACAAGAACAGGTACTAAATTCATCAAGTCGACACAGTAATTAAATCCTAAAACTTTGCTTGACTTTCGTTTGGAGGTCATCAAGTACGCATGTAGTTCTTAAAGAATGGTTCTTTAATAAATAGAAAATTAAATATGGAAAAGATCAAATCAAACCACTTCATTTTTCATCATTATAAATAGCAATGTATGCATGCAACAAAATTCATCAATTCTCACAAGTAATCACTTAGCTAATTAAGAAGAAAATTTTAAAGAGTATTAGTGAGTTTCAAAATGAAGGTTCTCTACTTCTTAGTTTGCATATTGGCTTTGGCATCATCTGTTACCTTTGCTTATGACCCTAGCCCTCTCCAAGACTTTTGTGTTGCAATCAAAGATCCCAAAGATGGTGGTATGTTTATATTCGTTCTCATAAGTCTTTTTTTTTTAATGGCGAATATGATATATATATTATAAAAAGATGAAAAAAGTACAAGAGGTACTCAGCTCACTTTAAAGTAGAGTACAGACAGTACTCAAAAAATGTTTTTACTACTATAATACCATGTTTTGTTTCTTGTTTTGTTAGCACATGTTAAAATGTATTATATACTTTGAAAATTATAATTATTATTTGATATTTTGCAGTATTTGTGAATGGAAAATTCTGTAAAGATCCAGCCCTTGTTAAAGCTGAAGATTTCTTCAAACATATTGAAGCTGGGAATACCTCCAACCCATTGGGCTCTCAAGTGACACCGGTTACTGTAAATGAACTATTTGGACTTAACACACTTGGCATATCTTTGGCTCGCATTGATTTTGCACCTAAGGGTTTAAACCCACCCCACACCCACCCTCGAGGCACAGAGATTCTTATAGTTCTTGAAGGTACTCTTTATGTTGGATTTGTCACGTCTAATCAGGATAAAAACCGACTCTTCACAAAAGTGCTGAACAAGGGTGATGTGTTTGTGTTTCCAATTGATCTCATTCATTTTCAATTAAACGTCGGATATGGTAACGCGGTTGCCATTGCTGGACTTAGCAGCCAAAATGCAGGAGTTATCACTATTGCTAATGCTTTGTTTAAATCTAATCCTCTTATTTCTGATGAGGTTCTTACCAAAGCTTTCCAAATCGATAAGAGCGTAGTTGATTATCTTCAACAGCAGTCCTGGTATGACAACAACTAATTAATCATTATATTCTTAATGAAATGATCATCTTTAGTGTTCAATCACCTATAGTGGAATGGACCTTCTCTACTTATTATTGTTGTAATAAATAAAATGTATGTTGTTTTATTTGAATGCTTGGTTGTATTATTTTGAGTTTAATCTGGTTCAATAATGGATTGTTCTTGTGATATGTACCAAAAATTGTTGTGATTTTTGTAAATAATAACTTCCTATCCCAGCCCTTCTCATGTTAATTAGAATTATTCATGCTATAAGTTACACTACTTACTAGTAAGAAAGAAATTTTAGAATTTTGATCTAAATTAAATTTGTGTTCAATCGTGACCGTCCTTTTCGAGAGGATGTTTCCAATTATTTAATGACAAATCAAATCATGAAAAATGTAAGGTTTAAATGCAATTTTGGTTCTTCTATTTACGAAAATTTTGATTCTTATTTTTAATTGTTCAATTTTGGTCCCCTATTTCAGATTTTTATTATCAAATTCATGATTTTGACCATCCAATTTGATGTCTTGACAACAAATTAGGTGACTTGACATGAAAATGAAATTTTTTTCTTGACATTCCAAATGAAATGTTTAATTGCTAAGAATCTTAACAAATAGGTTGTTAAAATGAGTTGTAACCAAACATAATAAATCAAAAGAAGATAAATTGAAATGATACAGGGGAAAGAAAGTGAACAATTTATTGCTACATCATCAAATCATATGATTAAAATCATGGATTGATTAAATTTTTTTAAATGGGGGACCAAAATTACGCAACTAAAAATAGGGGACCAAAATTACAGTTTTAACAAAATAGAGATCAAAATTACATTCAAGCCGAAATTTAATAATGCTTCCAATTATTTTTCAGTAATGAACCATTAACTGACTGCAGCGAACATAATTTTGTAGACCTATAGAAATAAGAATACATAACCATGTGCAGCCCATATAATAAAAGTTCAGCCCATTAACATTAATCAGGTCCTTCATTTTGAACCGAAAATTGCTTTTTAGGCCCTTTAATATGCTCTCAGAACTCCTAAAAACTCCGAAAATACCCTTACCTTAAGGAAATAATAATTTTGGAAGTTACATACCGAAAACATTAACGTGAAACTTTTATGGATTATACAAACCGAGCACAGAACCATTTTGTGTTATGCGATCAGAAATTGTTCCATTTTATTACAATTTAGTTTGTTATTCACCAAATTAAACCCTTTCTCAACCCTTTCCCCAAGTTTTTGGATTTTATCTACCAAAATGACTAAATATTAAATTGGGCAAAATTTCTCATTTTTGATACATTTTGGTTGATATAATATGAAATTAGCCAAAAACTTGGATCATGATCATAACTTCTGAAACTCTGTAACCTCTAAATTTTGCATATTATTGGACACAAGTCGTTGATCAACAATTTTAATTCTACTAGACAACAACAACATTAAACATTAGACATATTAATCAAACTAAACAATAACAACATTCAACAACTTAATTAAAGTAGAACATAGACCAATCGATGAAGTTGAGTGTTTGAGAAGTGTACCTTCTGATAGTAAGTATTTAAAAACTCATTTCAGATTGTAACTTACAAAATTCACCGAGTTCGTATCCTAACTTCTGAAATGCTCCAATAGCTGTCATTTTAAAATATTTCAGCCTGTAACTCCTGAAATTACGTGATTTCAGATTTTATCTTCTGAAAACAAGACACACAAGTTTAAACCTACAAAAATTAACATTTTTAACCAAAATTAATTTGTTTTATTATTCTACTATCGAATCAAATCTTTTTGTAAAGAAAGATCATATTTGGATACCAAACGTTAATTGATTCAACAGTAATTGGGATTGGACTTGGTAGACAGGATCATAGTTTGATCTCTTGAAATTGTGTTTGGAAAGGATTGAAACCACTTGATGCTATAACTCGCCCCGAACTCTGAAATACTAAAACCCCTTCCCCTAGGAATCAGAGGTTAAAAATAAACACAAAAATTATATTTAGAATTGGATCACATCACTCTCTCTCTCTCTCCAAAAAAATTTGACCTCGAATTTATAGCACTAATACCTCATGGCATGGGTCAAAAAATAAATCCAAAAATTCGTGACATGCAATGTAACAACTTCTAGCTTTTTTAGAAAAAAATTTCATTTTGATTGAAAAAATTTATGTGTTTTTCTTCCCTTATGAATCATGGACATAATCAATTTTTCAAAGATCATAATTTATTTATACTCCTTGAGAAAATTCACCTTCATTCATTTCAAGACATAAAGAAAAATATTGTTAAAATATTATAAGAATTCCAAAACTTCATCGCATAAACCAACTTCAACCAACTTAAAAGAAAGTATTAGTGTAATTGTATGTCATGACTTCTTCTCAATAGTTTATTTTCTCCTTCTCATTCATCTCAATTTTCATTTAAATAATATCTTTTCTTTCCTCATGCGCACATTTCTTTTTATATAAAACAAAGAATATCTAAACATCAGTCATCTAATTAATTTTAGACTTAATATTGATTTTGCTTATGCAATGAAATACTCCTTCCGGTCCTTATTATAAGGAGAAATTTGTTTTTTAAATTCATAGAATGTTTTATGTATCTGGACTATATTATAAACTAGATATATCAAATATTCTATGAATCTAAAAAGTCAATTTCTCCTTATAATAAAATCGGAGGGAGTATATATGATTGAGTCTTGTGCAAGTGGGAGATTATATTGGTGGAAAATGATTAGGAATGCTCGAGATTCAATCAGTCATGTAATTAATTTTAGATTCAATGTTGATTTGAGTATCATATTTTATTGTTTAGACAAATAGTTAAGTTGATAAAGTCTTTGATTAAAATAATAGACTTGTTATCATGATAGAGATCTTGATAATAAGCAAGTCTTTTATTATTTTAATCTAAATTGTTCTTGATCATAGAATTATTGTGAGTAACAACAACAATCCGGATGGATCAATATATATGTGATAGTCTTTATTGGATAAGATTAATAAATCTCATTTATTAAATTACATATATAGATGATGCATATATATTGATATGATCATTGAACTGACTCAATTGAGATTTTTCTAATGGTTAAATGTTACTGTAAATATTGTATCTCAAGAAAAAATCTAATAATTTTCTTTGACCTGAGATTATCATAGTAATTAACAAAATATATATTGTATTTTAATTATGGACAACTAATACCTTAGGGTGTTAGTTGAAAGGTTATTGGATACGATTAAATACTTGTATAATTAATGATTAATCAAGATGAAATTCATCAACTCCCGATAATGAATTTGAGCTCTATGATAAAATGAAAATTTTGGCTAGGGAAATTAATTGATATATACAAGAAATGAGTTTCTTAAGTCATAGATGTTAACTTATTAGAGCTGGACAATAATATCATGCTCTAGAGTTAGCAAGAGTTGTTATGACGGAATGAAGTATTATATCATTTTTCAGGTGGTTCTTGAAAGTAAATATTACTTCATGCTATCCAGACGTTAATGAGTGTTACTAGATGCCTACCTTGATTAATAATATCAATGTGATTAAGTTATTACCAGATTAATATTGCACCAGATTAACTTAATAATATAAACTAATTATATCATTTTTCAAGTGGTTCTTTTGATGATTGCATATGTTATGATTTAAAGTATAAACATTATTTAAGATTGTACTTAATGAAATTTATTAAAAGACAAATTTTGGCAGAAGTCAGATTTTATTTTAGTAGAATCTTTTTCACCAATTATAACGTACTACGGTCGAACTTTGAATTATATCAAGACTCCTTCTCCTAGAATATAATGGTATAAACATTGAATGTGGCAATTTTTTGAATAATTTAGTCGGCAAATATCAATTAGAATAAGTGAATATAATTTTTTAGTCAAAAAATATACGTTCACAACGTAATAAATAAATAGACAATTTTTAAATTACATGGTCAACAAATATGACCCTCTTTGTTCGTTTTTTTTTATAAAACAAATATGACTCATTCTAAAAAAAATTTAACAAGGTTAAAGTGCAAAGGCATCACATGATGGACATGACATTCCAACTATAATGGCACCCCACAACCACCATATATCATTTGTAGCACCCTAATAATTAATATTAAATAAATAGATATCCAGATACTTCGGGACAAGACCAAAACCCAAGAAAACTACAAAATGAACAACATCTGCCTCATTAAAACCCTTATCGGAAAAATTTCAAAGGGATAAAACTTAGTGAAGGAGAAAAGAGTGTAGAGCAAAACAATAAGAGAATACAACGCCAATGTCAGAATACACAAAGAGAACAATACCAAAAATAGTATTTACAGGAACAAAAAAAAAAGATCATTCTTGTTACGCGCAAAATCCTCAAAGATGAAATTTGGGATGGAGTCCCACCACAATACACTGGTGACTTGAAAGCCATGGTTAGCCAATTTATCGGCACAACTATTTCCTTCGCAAAAAATATGAGTAGCTCGAAAATGAAATCCTCTAATGATATTAAGACAATTAGACCAACGATTTTGAAATCTCCAAGGAGCTAAAGCAGGATTGCTAAAAGCTTGATTAGTTAAAGAAGAGCCACATTCAAGCCAAAAATTTGTCACCTTTACTAGAGGCAAACTCATGATCAATAGCACTCATAGCGCCTTTAAGTCCAGCTTGAAAAGCATCAGAAATTCCCAAAAATTCAGAGAATCCACCAAGAAAATTACCGCCAAGATCTCAAAAGATCCCTCCACATGCTGAAATCCCAAGACAACCTCTAGAAGCACCATCAATATTACACTTCACCCAAGATAGCGGAGGACAAGACCAGTTCACTTGAATTATTTTGGGATCCGAAGGGGGTGACATTTTACATAAAAAATCGAAGAGTATAGAGAAGATAAAGATAATCCAAAACACAAGCAAGAGAGATTAATGAGAAAGCAAGAGAAAAGACACAATCTTTAGTTACTCATCAGTTCGGAGTTCGGTCAAATCAACCTACTCTAGGTGAGAGAGCAATCCTCTGTTCCCTTATAATCAACATTATAATTATGTTTTATCTCACCTCACTTCCTTAAAAATTCCTCGCCTTCTCTCCCTCTCGGTTAAATCAAACAGAGCCTAAAGGGACATACCAGAATTTGAACTTTCATCTCTACATATTACATGTAATGTCTTTATCAACTAAGTTAAGCTCACAGTGACACGACAGTATGCAATTTTTTTTAATAAATTTGCAACTTTCTATTACGATGAGTCATATCTAATTTGTTTTATAAAAAAAAGGTCATATTTGTTGACTGGGTAATTGAGAAATCGTCTATCTTGCTTGTGAACTTATATTTTTTACTACATATAAATGATTTTAATTTTTATATGTTAACCCTCTTATTTATTGAGGAAAGTAGGGACTAAAGTAGTTCAGATTTCAATTGCAAAATAAATAAAACCTTTATTCCACCCAAAAAATAAATTTGGATTTTTCAAAATTCATACTTTAATTTAGTGATTTAGTGAAGTTCATTAACAACTTATATTCAATATCTTAGTTGATGTTAATACATAATCGTCACATATGCGGTCATCAAAAAGGCCATCTTGCAGAAGATAATGCAATTGTAACTAAGTCAATCTCTGGAATAAGACAGACAAAGTCTAACTTGATATTGATTTGATTTAGCAACGGCACTTAATTTCCATTACAAGAATATGTAGACAGTAATTAATTCTAAAAACCTTGGTTGAATTCGGTTTGGAAATCATCAACTACGCATGTAGTTTTTTTCATTTTTTTTTACTAATACGCATGTAGTTGTTAAAGAATGGTTCTTTTATTAATAGAAAATTAATTATGGAAAAGATCAAATCCAAACCACTTCATTGTTTCATCATTATAAATAGCAATGTATGCATGCAACATAATTCATCAATTCTCACAAGTAATCACTTAGCTAATTAAGAAGAAAATTTTAAAGAGTATTAGTGAGTTTCAAAATGAAGGTTCTCTACTTCTTAGTTTGCATATTGGCTTTGGCATCATCTGTTACCTTTGCTTATGACCCTAGCCCTCTCCAAGACTTTTGTGTTGCAATCAAAGATCCCAAAGATGGTGGTATGTTTATATTCGTTCTCATAAGTCTTTTTTTTTTAATGGCGAATATGATATATATATTATAAAAAGATGAAAAAAGTACAAGAGGTACTCAGCTCACTTTAAAGTAGAGTACAGACAGTACTCAAAAAATGTTTTTACTACTATAATACCATGTTTTGTTTCTTGTTTTGTTAGCACATGTTAAAATGTATTATATACTTTGAAAATTATAATTATTATTTGATATTTTGCAGTATTTGTGAATGGAAAATTCTGTAAAGATCCAGCCCTTGTTAAAGCTGAAGATTTCTTCAAACATATTGAAGCTGGGAATACCTCCAACCCATTGGGCTCTCAAGTGACACCGGTTACTGTAAATGAACTATTTGGACTTAACACACTTGGCATATCTTTGGCTCGCATTGATTTTGCACCTAAGGGTTTAAACCCACCCCACACCCACCCTCGAGGCACAGAGATTCTTATAGTTCTTGAAGGTACTCTTTATGTTGGATTTGTCACGTCTAATCAGGATAAAAACCGACTCTTCACAAAAGTGCTGAACAAGGGTGATGTGTTTGTGTTTCCAATTGATCTCATTCATTTTCAATTAAACGTCGGATATGGTAACGCGGTTGCCATTGCTGGACTTAGCAGCCAAAATGCAGGAGTTATCACTATTGCTAATGCTTTGTTTAAATCTAATCCTCTTATTTCTGATGAGGTTCTTACCAAAGCTTTCCAAATCGATAAGAGCGTAGTTGATTATCTTCAACAGCAGTCCTGGTATGACAACAACTAATTAATCATTATATTCTTAATGAAATGATCATCT
The DNA here is from genome assembly GCA_951804385.1 of Trifolium dubium. Lineage (NCBI taxonomy): Eukaryota > Viridiplantae > Streptophyta > Magnoliopsida > Fabales > Fabaceae > Trifolium > Trifolium dubium. The sequence continues at coordinate 7,529,125 of OX638072.1, read as the reverse complement.
TTAGTGTTCAATCACCTATAGTGGAATGGACCTTCTCTACTTATTATTGTTGTAATAAATAAAATGTATGTTGTTTTATTTGAATGCTTGGTTGTATTATTTTGAGTTTAATCTGGTTCAATAATGGATTGTTCTTGTGATATGTACCAAAAATTGTTGTGATTTTTGTAAATAATAACTTCCTATCCCAGCCCTTCTCATGTTAATTAGAATTATTCATGCTATAAGTTACACTACTTACTAGTAAGAAAGAAATTTTAGAATTTTGATCTAAATTAAATTTGTGTTCAATCGTGACCGTCCTTTTCGAGAGGATGTTTCCAATTATTTAATGACAAATCAAATCATGAAAAATGTAAGGTTTAAATGCAATTTTGGTTCTTCTATTTACGAAAATTTTGATTCTTATTTTTAATTGTTCAATTTTGGTCCCCTATTTCAGATTTTTATTATCAAATTCATGATTTTGACCATCCAATTTGATGTCTTGACAACAAATTAGGTGACTTGACATGAAAATGAAATTTTTTTCTTGACATTCCAAATGAAATGTTTAATTGCTAAGAATCTTAACAAATAGGTTGTTAAAATGAGTTGTAACCAAACATAATAAATCAAAAGAAGATAAATTGAAATGATACAGGGGAAAGAAAGTGAACAATTTATTGCTACATCATCAAATCATATGATTAAAATCATGGATTGATTAAATTTTTTTAAATGGGGGACCAAAATTACGCAACTAAAAATAGGGGACCAAAATTACAGTTTTAACAAAATAGAGATCAAAATTACATTCAAGCCGAAATTTAATAATGCTTCCAATTATTTTTCAGTAATGAACCATTAACTGACTGCAGCGAACATAATTTTGTAGACCTATAGAAATAAGAATACATAACCATGTGCAGCCCATATAATAAAAGTTCAGCCCATTAACATTAATCAGGTCCTTCATTTTGAACCGAAAATTGCTTTTTAGGCCCTTTAATATGCTCTCAGAACTCCTAAAAACTCCGAAAATACCCTTACCTTAAGGAAATAATAATTTTGGAAGTTACATACCGAAAACATTAACGTGAAACTTTTATGGATTATACAAACCGAGCACAGAACCATTTTGTGTTATGCGATCAGAAATTGTTCCATTTTATTACAATTTAGTTTGTTATTCACCAAATTAAACCCTTTCTCAACCCTTTCCCCAAGTTTTTGGATTTTATCTACCAAAATGACTAAATATTAAATTGGGCAAAATTTCTCATTTTTGATACATTTTGGTTGATATAATATGAAATTAGCCAAAAACTTGGATCATGATCATAACTTCTGAAACTCTGTAACCTCTAAATTTTGCATATTATTGGACACAAGTCGTTGATCAACAATTTTAATTCTACTAGACAACAACAACATTAAACATTAGACATATTAATCAAACTAAACAATAACAACATTCAACAACTTAATTAAAGTAGAACATAGACCAATCGATGAAGTTGAGTGTTTGAGAAGTGTACCTTCTGATAGTAAGTATTTAAAAACTCATTTCAGATTGTAACTTACAAAATTCACCGAGTTCGTATCCTAACTTCTGAAATGCTCCAATAGCTGTCATTTTAAAATATTTCAGCCTGTAACTCCTGAAATTACGTGATTTCAGATTTTATCTTCTGAAAACAAGACACACAAGTTTAAACCTACAAAAATTAACATTTTTAACCAAAATTAATTTGTTTTATTATTCTACTATCGAATCAAATCTTTTTGTAAAGAAAGATCATATTTGGATACCAAACGTTAATTGATTCAACAGTAATTGGGATTGGACTTGGTAGACAGGATCATAGTTTGATCTCTTGAAATTGTGTTTGGAAAGGATTGAAACCACTTGATGCTATAACTCGCCCCGAACTCTGAAATACTAAAACCCCTTCCCCTAGGAATCAGAGGTTAAAAATAAACACAAAAATTATATTTAGAATTGGATCACATCACTCTCTCTCTCTCTCCAAAAAAATTTGACCTCGAATTTATAGCACTAATACCTCATGGCATGGGTCAAAAAATAAATCCAAAAATTCGTGACATGCAATGTAACAACTTCTAGCTTTTTTAGAAAAAAATTTCATTTTGATTGAAAAAATTTATGTGTTTTTCTTCCCTTATGAATCATGGACATAATCAATTTTTCAAAGATCATAATTTATTTATACTCCTTGAGAAAATTCACCTTCATTCATTTCAAGACATAAAGAAAAATATTGTTAAAATATTATAAGAATTCCAAAACTTCATCGCATAAACCAACTTCAACCAACTTAAAAGAAAGTATTAGTGTAATTGTATGTCATGACTTCTTCTCAATAGTTTATTTTCTCCTTCTCATTCATCTCAATTTTCATTTAAATAATATCTTTTCTTTCCTCATGCGCACATTTCTTTTTATATAAAACAAAGAATATCTAAACATCAGTCATCTAATTAATTTTAGACTTAATATTGATTTTGCTTATGCAATGAAATACTCCTTCCGGTCCTTATTATAAGGAGAAATTTGTTTTTTAAATTCATAGAATGTTTTATGTATCTGGACTATATTATAAACTAGATATATCAAATATTCTATGAATCTAAAAAGTCAATTTCTCCTTATAATAAAATCGGAGGGAGTATATATGATTGAGTCTTGTGCAAGTGGGAGATTATATTGGTGGAAAATGATTAGGAATGCTCGAGATTCAATCAGTCATGTAATTAATTTTAGATTCAATGTTGATTTGAGTATCATATTTTATTGTTTAGACAAATAGTTAAGTTGATAAAGTCTTTGATTAAAATAATAGACTTGTTATCATGATAGAGATCTTGATAATAAGCAAGTCTTTTATTATTTTAATCTAAATTGTTCTTGATCATAGAATTATTGTGAGTAACAACAACAATCCGGATGGATCAATATATATGTGATAGTCTTTATTGGATAAGATTAATAAATCTCATTTATTAAATTACATATATAGATGATGCATATATATTGATATGATCATTGAACTGACTCAATTGAGATTTTTCTAATGGTTAAATGTTACTGTAAATATTGTATCTCAAGAAAAAATCTAATAATTTTCTTTGACCTGAGATTATCATAGTAATTAACAAAATATATATTGTATTTTAATTATGGACAACTAATACCTTAGGGTGTTAGTTGAAAGGTTATTGGATACGATTAAATACTTGTATAATTAATGATTAATCAAGATGAAATTCATCAACTCCCGATAATGAATTTGAGCTCTATGATAAAATGAAAATTTTGGCTAGGGAAATTAATTGATATATACAAGAAATGAGTTTCTTAAGTCATAGATGTTAACTTATTAGAGCTGGACAATAATATCATGCTCTAGAGTTAGCAAGAGTTGTTATGACGGAATGAAGTATTATATCATTTTTCAGGTGGTTCTTGAAAGTAAATATTACTTCATGCTATCCAGACGTTAATGAGTGTTACTAGATGCCTACCTTGATTAATAATATCAATGTGATTAAGTTATTACCAGATTAATATTGCACCAGATTAACTTAATAATATAAACTAATTATATCATTTTTCAAGTGGTTCTTTTGATGATTGCATATGTTATGATTTAAAGTATAAACATTATTTAAGATTGTACTTAATGAAATTTATTAAAAGACAAATTTTGGCAGAAGTCAGATTTTATTTTAGTAGAATCTTTTTCACCAATTATAACGTACTACGGTCGAACTTTGAATTATATCAAGACTCCTTCTCCTAGAATATAATGGTATAAACATTGAATGTGGCAATTTTTTGAATAATTTAGTCGGCAAATATCAATTAGAATAAGTGAATATAATTTTTTAGTCAAAAAATATACGTTCACAACGTAATAAATAAATAGACAATTTTTAAATTACATGGTCAACAAATATGACCCTCTTTGTTCGTTTTTTTTTATAAAACAAATATGACTCATTCTAAAAAAAATTTAACAAGGTTAAAGTGCAAAGGCATCACATGATGGACATGACATTCCAACTATAATGGCACCCCACAACCACCATATATCATTTGTAGCACCCTAATAATTAATATTAAATAAATAGATATCCAGATACTTCGGGACAAGACCAAAACCCAAGAAAACTACAAAATGAACATCATCTGCCTCATTAAAACCCTTATCGGAAAAATTTCAAAGGGATAAAACTTAGTGAAGGAGAAAAGAGTGTAGAGCAAAACAATAAGAGAATACAACGCCAATGTCAGAATACACAAAGAGAACAATACCAAAAATAGTATTTACAGGAACAAAAAAAAAAGATCATTCTTGTTACGCGCAAAATCCTCAAAGATGAAATTTGGGATGGAGTCCCACCACAATACACTGGTGACTTGAAAGCCATGGTTAGCCAATTTATCGGCACAACTATTTCCTTCGCAAAAAATATGAGTAGCTCGAAAATGAAATCCTCTAATGATATTAAGACAATTAGACCAACGATTTTGAAATCTCCAAGGAGCTAAAGCAGGATTGCTAAAAGCTTGATTAGTTAAAGAAGAGCCACATTCAAGCCAAAAATTTGTCACCTTTACTAGAGGCAAACTCATGATCAATAGCACTCATAGCGCCTTTAAGTCCAGCTTGAAAAGCATCAGAAATTCCCAAAAATTCAGAGAATCCACCAAGAAAATTACCGCCAAGATCTCAAAAGATCCCTCCACATGCTGAAATCCCAAGACAACCTCTAGAAGCACCATCAATATTACACTTCACCCAAGATAGCGGAGGACAAGACCAGTTCACTTGAATTATTTTGGGATCCGAAGGGGGTGACATTTTACATAAAAAATCGAAGAGTATAGAGAAGATAAAGATAATCCAAAACACAAGCAAGAGAGATTAATGAGAAAGCAAGAGAAAAGACACAATCTTTAGTTACTCATCAGTTCGGAGTTCGGTCAAATCAACCTACTCTAGGTGAGAGAGCAATCCTCTGTTCCCTTATAATCAACATTATAATTATGTTTTATCTCACCTCACTTCCTTAAAAATTCCTCGCCTTCTCTCCCTCTCGGTTAAATCAAACAGAGCCTAAAGGGACATACCAGAATTTGAACTTTCATCTCTACATATTACATGTAATGTCTTTATCAACTAAGTTAAGCTCACAGTGACACGACAGTATGCAATTTTTTTTAATAAATTTGCAACTTTCTATTACGATGAGTCATATCTAATTTGTTTTATAAAAAAAAGGTCATATTTGTTGACTGGGTAATTGAGAAATCGTCTATCTTGCTTGTGAACTTATATTTTTTACTACATATAAATGATTTTAATTTTTATATGTTAACCCTCTTATTTATTGAGGAAAGTAGGGACTAAAGTAGTTCAGATTTCAATTGCAAAATAAATAAAACCTTTATTCCACCCAAAAAATAAATTTGGATTTTTCAAAATTCATACTTTAATTTAGTGATTTAGTGAAGTTCATTAACAACTTATATTCAATATCTTAGTTGATGTTAATACATAATCGTCACATATGCGGTCATCAAAAAGGCCATCTTGCAGAAGATAATGCAATTGTAACTAAGTCAATCTCTGGAATAAGACAGACAAAGTCTAACTTGATATTGATTTGATTTAGCAACGGCACTTAATTTCCATTACAAGAATATGTAGACAGTAATTAATTCTAAAAACCTTGGTTGAATTCGGTTTGGAAATCATCAACTACGCATGTAGTTTTTTTCATTTTTTTTTACTAATACGCATGTAGTTGTTAAAGAATGGTTCTTTTATTAATAGAAAATTAATTATGGAAAAGATCAAATCCAAACCACTTCATTGTTTCATCATTATAAATAGCAATGTATGCATGCAACATAATTCATCAATTCTCACAAGTAATCACTTAGCTAATTAAGAAGAAAATTTTAAAGAGTATTAGTGAGTTTCAAAATGAAGGTTCTCTACTTCTTAGTTTGCATATTGGCTTTGGCATCATCTGTTACCTTTGCTTATGACCCTAGCCCTCTCCAAGACTTTTGTGTTGCAATCAAAGATCCCAAAGATGGTGGTATGTTTATATTCGTTCTCATAAGTCTTTTTTTTTTAATGGCGAATATGATATATATATTATAAAAAGATGAAAAAAGTACAAGAGGTACTCAGCTCACTTTAAAGTAGAGTACAGACAGTACTCAAAAAATGTTTTTACTACTATAATACCATGTTTTGTTTCTTGTTTTGTTAGCACATGTTAAAATGTATTATATACTTTGAAAATTATAATTATTATTTGATATTTTGCAGTATTTGTGAATGGAAAATTCTGTAAAGATCCAGCCCTTGTTAAAGCTGAAGATTTCTTCAAACATATTGAAGCTGGGAATACCTCCAACCCATTGGGCTCTCAAGTGACACCGGTTACTGTAAATGAACTATTTGGACTTAACACACTTGGCATATCTTTGGCTCGCATTGATTTTGCACCTAAGGGTTTAAACCCACCCCACACCCACCCTCGAGGCACAGAGATTCTTATAGTTCTTGAAGGTACTCTTTATGTTGGATTTGTCACGTCTAATCAGGATAAAAACCGACTCTTCACAAAAGTGCTGAACAAGGGTGATGTGTTTGTGTTTCCAATTGATCTCATTCATTTTCAATTAAACGTCGGATATGGTAACGCGGTTGCCATTGCTGGACTTAGCAGCCAAAATGCAGGAGTTATCACTATTGCTAATGCTTTGTTTAAATCTAATCCTCTTATTTCTGATGAGGTTCTTACCAAAGCTTTCCAAGTGGATAAGAGCGTAGTTGATGATCTTCAAAAACAGTCTTGGTATGACAACAACTAGTAATTCATTATATTGTTAATGGATGATCCTCTTTAGTGTTCTATCACTTAGTGGAATGGACCATCTCTATACTTATATTATTATATATTGTAATAAATAAAATGCATGTTGTTTTATGTGAACGCATGGTTGTATTATTTTGAGTTTAATCTGGTTTAATAATGGATTGTTGTTGTGATTTGTATCAAAAATAGAAGAGATTATTGTTTGTTGTGATTTTCGTAAATAATAATTTCCTGTCCCACCCCGCTTCTCATGTTAATTAGAATTATTCATGCTATATTTTATTAAAATAAAATTCATGGTTACACTACTTACCGGTAAGTAGAGCTGTCAAATAGGCTGATCCGGCTTGGCCATGGGGTTTTGCACTATTTATGGGTCAGACTGACCCGTCTCAATTTTAGTGAGCTCGGCCCAGCTCTGCAAAAGTCTGGTCCGGTCTGATGGGCTTATGGGTCGCTTGATACAATTTATATTATTTTTTTTCAGTTTATTCGATCTTTTTTAAGTGACCTTTATATATTAGTTCTTCAACATTATTAATTTTATTAAGATATAACTGTATGCAAATGTAAATTATTAAAATTTTAGGAAAATATAATTTTAGCGGGGGTTTTATTATGGTTGACTGAGTCTAAGGGGTATTGCAAAAAAACCAAACATTACAGAGAAAATTCTAAAAAAATAAAATTACAAAGGGGTATTGCAAAACTTGTGTATTTTGCAGGGGTATTAATCTATTAACTCTAAATTAAATCATCTATGAATTGACAAATATGGTTGTACGATGATTTTCTGTTGGAAATTTTTGACTTGTGCCCAAGTGTGTTATAATCACTTGTTTACTGCACACTATAAAGTCTGGACACAGATACAGGACACGACGTGGACATGGACACCGAACATGGAACAATGTAAAAAAACTTATGATACGAACACGGCTATATATATTTTATATATTAATAAAATAAAGTAATTTATGAGCACAATTTATAAATAGTCTAATGAGAAACATAATTGATGTTTATTTAAATTAGTGCTGTCAATCAACCATAGAAAGAATCCATCAAAACATTTTGAGTATTTCAAATTTAGAAATATTATCTAAAACGTGTCGGATACGTGTCGTCCGGATGTTGTATGGATGTCATTGTCCGACAGTTCTACACAGCGGCACACTCTACTTTAGCCGTGTAGGAGCTTCATAAATTGCTGATGTTATGGGAATACAATTCTTTCGTTTAATTCCTTTGTAATTTTTATTTCTTGGGCATTAGCCCATTTTGTAATTAAAAAAAATAAATATAGTAATAATCTATAAATTAAATCATCTAAAACATTAACCGGAACAACTAGCAATTTTAGTTTTCCTGCAAATATTAATCCACGAATATTGTGCTGAGGACAAAAAGTTGTCTTATAGTTCAGTGTGGGACAAAAATATATGATTTTGTCCAATCACTTGACCCCCAATTTATCCAGTACTAGTGATAGCTTTCAAATCAAACACAGTACAACAGAAGTTGTCATGTTCAGTTCTCTGTTTTTTAGCAGATCAAACACACCCATAAGATAAGTAAAGCTAAATTAAAGCCGGGTCATACGTGTTTCCACGCATTTTGCTGCAAAGTTTCATGCCGTTTATTTTTAGTTTTCAATTTTTTTTCATGAATATTTAAATTTAATTTTGATTTTAAAAATTATGATTAATTAAGATAAAAGTGAACTTTACAAAAATAAATTTATCTTATCATTAATTAAATATGATAGTTTTTAAAATTATGAATTTGATAAAAATAAAAAAGATATTTTATAAATACGAATGTATTTTATTTTAAATAAAAATTTAGATGAATGGAATATAATTGAGTGGATTGAGATTGAGGATTCATGGAAAAAAAAGTATTTTTTTTTTATATTTTGGGACAAAAAATTTGAGTTTTTTTCTCTTATGTTATAGGACGGAGGGAGTATATAGGTATGTGTATAAATAATTTTGTTGACTGGTTTAGTGTATATACATACTTTTAATTTATTTATTTTTAAATAAAAGTATTTTTGAAAAACATTAATAATAATAATAAATGAAGAATAATAGCCGTGGTCCTTTTTTTTTTAAGGGAATGACCCATACATACTGTCTCCGTTTCGAAATATAAGAGAATTTTTTTTTGTTCCAAAATACTACCTCAGTTCCTTTTTACTTGTCGTTTTAGACAAAAATATTTGTTCCTTTTTACTTGTCGTTTTAGCAATTTAGATTATATTTTGCCTGTTATATCCTCCTTCTTATTTTATTTTATTGACTAAATTTTGTATAACTGTTTTTGTTGAAACAATAAAATCTTTTTTATTGTATACAAATTTTGTTTGTTTTTAAATAAAGTTTGTTACAATTTTTTTGAAAATAAATAATGTTTGTGAAAAAGAAGAAATTTATTGGTGGATTAAAAATATGATATATTTAAAAAAAGGGAACATAAGGTGCAAAAATATACCCCTCCTATTTTGGTCTTTTTTTCTAAAACGACAAGTAATAAGGAACGGAGGTAGTATAAAGGAAAAATTATTTTCAAGAATGTATTTTTCTTTATTTTCATAAAATTAAATGCAAATTACTTTTCATTTTTATACTCTCTTCTTTTCAAAATAAACAAGAACCAATAAAAAATAGTTTTACATCTTCCTATGTAACTTATTTTTTTTAAAATCCCACAAAATTATATTTCAAATTCTCATGATTATGTTTTTTTAATAAGTAAGTTTTTTTTTCTTTATAACTTGGGACGAAGGTAGTACATAATATTAGTGAAATCAAATTGTATTTGTGACAATTTAACCATTATATTAAAATTTAAAATTTATGATATAGAAAAAGTACATGTAAAATTTTACAAAAATTTAAAAAGAATTTTATATATTTTTGTTGAACACCGTTAACTTTAATTGAGTTCAATAACATATAAAATTATTTTAGATTTTCTTACGCTGTCCCAAAATAAGTGTCCCAAAATTTATTATTTAGAGAGTACTAATTTTTTTGATATTTGACCACACAGTTACTATTAAATATCTAAATCCGTCCTTGTTCAATTGGTTGAGGTCCTTGTCCAATTGGTTGAGTTTTCTAATAATTGTATCAATGGAGTAACAAAACTTTATGTGATGCCCATATCCATTGGTTGAGTTATCCCATATTAAATTTTTTCACAAAGAAAGTCGTTTTAAAGTTTCAATATATTTTTGTTTTCCAACTTTACTCAGCTTTTACTACAATTGCATTCATTTTTGTTGGAAAACAAAAAGGCTAGAGCTATGTACTTATCGGTAAGAGTGTTATAATTCTATCGAACTCAAAAAATGACCGAAGACCGAATTGAAAAAATTGAAAGAAAAAAAAAAAACCTGAACTTTTTTAAATAAGTTTGGACCAGGTTAAAACAAATTTGATTGGTTTGAATCGGATTTTGGATAAGTTCATGATAACAAAATCAATCTAAAACCGAACCGAAGTATATATCTTGTAAATCTCAATTATTTATCTATTTTTATCAGAAAAAAAAAACTATTTCTCTATTTAGAGGCCATTTGTTATAGTTTTTAAAAATAATCAGAATCTGAAAATAATCAAAAAACGGTTAAAAATGAGAAACTGATATTAGTAGTTTATTTTTTATAGATTTTTTTAATAGAAAAAAGAAAACAAAGTGTCAACAAATTTCAAACAAAAATATTTTAAGTTTATTCTAATATTACAATAATATCCTTGTTGCACTGTTTTTAAGTAATTTTTATAAAGGTAAACCAAAATAAAATAACTTTTGTTCTTTTTGTAAAATCTCAAAAAAAATAATCTCTAAATTATTTAATGTTAAAATCACTTTTTTTTTAATCTGTAACAAACATACCCTTATAAGGTGCGCTAAATTAAAAATAGTTTTTCCTTGCCCATAACAACACACAATCTCACTTAATTCTCTTTTTTGTTTCGTCTCCGTCAAATCATCGTCTCTCAATCCATCATCGACTCTTCAAAGTTCAAACCATCGTCATCTCACTTAAATCTCTCTTTAACTTCATCTAACAATATGTTTTAAATCTAACAATATAATTATTACTGTAGTTATTTGCATAATTTTTTTAACAATTAAAATATATTTTTTTATATTCACAAGTATTTACGCATTTTTGTCAAAAAAAAAATTTATTTACGCATTGTTTATTTAAAAATTGAATAAAACCGAATCAAAAAAACCCACACAAAATTGGATCTGATTGTTTTGAAAAAAAATGGGTTTTGCTAACGAGTGCACTTGGTGTACTCTTTAAACATACTATATAAAAAAATTATTTATTCAAAAAGTTAAACTGCACGATTTCCAGTAGTTAAAAAGTGCACTTTTTAACATTTGCCAAAAAAAATTATTCATCCAAAAATCAAACCAAATTGCAACCACTTTTTATTTAGATCAAATAATTTTTTTTCTAATATCCAATCCAAACCAAACAGCCAACTAGAGCACCTCCTGGATATCTGTCTCTAGCTGTACATGTATCTAACCAACCAACCCTTCTCACGTGTTCATTTCACTTTTGCTGACTACCGAAGGCCAAGGCCATAGAACAGCACAAAGTCGTTTTCAACTTCAAGTGTCACTCTCAGCCTCCCTTACAAATAAGGGTCTCGCGCACATATTAAGGAAATCAAAAGTAAAAATTTTACATTTAAAAACACAATATTTTGACTTTAAAAAATCACATACACGACTTTTAAGACGAATATTTCTATTTTTAATTTATTAACATATGCCTCGTATGTTAACATTTGCCTACAAATAAAACACTCTCCTCTCCCCCACTCACTTCGTTTCACATGTAACAACAACAACCCAACAATACCACAACCAACCAAATGGATCCAAAATCCGGATTCAACTCCATTTCCAAAACCTTCCACACTCTTAAACCCCCACTCAACCTTCCTCCACCTAACGCCACACTCTCCGCCGCATCTTACATTCTCTCCCTCCGCCAAAATTCACCTCACTCCGACTCCGTCTCACTGCCTTTCCTCATAAACTCAACCACATCTCACCATCTTTCCTTCTCCGACTTCCTCCAACGATCACAAAACCTCGCAACTAACCTCATCACTCTCCGCAAACTCACCAAAGGCCACACCGCATTCATCCTCTCACCAAATATCATCCAAGTTCCAATCCTCTACTTCGCATTACTCTCTATCGGCGTAGTCGTTTCGCCGGTAAATCCAGTTTCAACTGCTTCCGAAATTTCTCATCTTATAAATCTTTCGAAACCGGTTATCGCTTTTACTACATCGTCTTTGTTTCATAAGATACCGAAGCTAAATTTTCCAACGATTCTAATTGATTCGCTCGAGTTTGACGCATTAATGATGAGAGCTGCTAGCTCGACGGATTTACCTTTACCTGTTATGGTGAATGTGAATCAGTCTGAAGTGGCGGCGATACTATACTCGTCTGGAACTACAGGTAAGTCGAAAGGCGTAATGCTGACGCACCGGAATTTGTCATCGGCGGTGGCAGCGCATTACGCCGTTAGGAATTCGAATCTGACGGAGATTCGGATTCAACCGGTGTGTTTGGTGACGGTGCCGTTTTTTCATGTGTATGGATTTATGTTTCTTTTGAAGTCGATTGCTATGATGGAGACGGTGGTGGTGATGGAGAGATTTGGATTGGGGAAAATGGTGAGTGTTTTGGAGAGGTTTAGAGTGAGTAATCTTGTGGTGGTGCCGTCGGTGGTGGTGGCTATGAGTAAAGAGGGAGCGACGGAAGGGTTTGATTTGTCGTCGTTGAAAAGTGTGGCTTGTGGTGGTGCTCCGTTGGGAAAGGAGAACTTTGATGCTTTTAAAGCAAAGTTCCCTGAAGTATCGATTATCCAGGTACTTTAAGCTTCACTTCAGATTCCAACAATGCACTTTGTTTATTTATTTTTGTTTGGAATTTTTAATTCCATCAGTCAAAAAGAATGTTTAATTCTCGGGTATTCCCTCTATTTTAAAATGAATGTCGCTTTAGCTTAAAAAATTTGTTTTAAAATAAGTGTCGTTTTCTAATTTTCAATGTAATATTTTCCAATTCTATCCACTAATTACTAGTACTTTATACATTATTCACAAGAAAATAAAGGAAAAAGTAAGCTTAATTTAGTAAAATTGCTGTTACTTTTAACATAATGATTGCATTCCTTAATATGTGCGAAAACACAAAATACGATGCTCATATTTTAAAATAGAGGGAATACAAAATAAAAAAGATATTGTTTAGATTCCAACAAAACTTGGAATGTTTAGAGTATCTTTATTATCTCTGCAGTGTTTATTTATTGATTTCTAAGGAATCATTTTAAGGTCTCTCTCATGTATTATTGAAAAATGTTTTAGAATTTTCTTTTGAGTTTGAGTAAATAGCAACTTTTGTATGTGAAAGTGTCATTCATTATCTTAATAATCCTTGAATCATAAAAAAAAAATTAAATCTCTGATTTGAACCTTTGATAGTTAACTAAGTATAGTGTCTACCATCTTTTCTACTACAGATGCTGCCCCAACTCTAATGTCGTCATTTCTAATTCTATTCCATCTAGTTTTACCACACATCCAATGCAACATTGTCATTTCTGCTGCACATACTTTATGTTTGTGTTGGTTTTGCACCACACATCACTCTATCCTATACAACATCGCCGGTCTAACCGCTGTCCGATAAAATATTCCCTTCAACTTTTGTGGTTTAAGGCTGTCCATTTCAACCATCCAGCTTGGACTTGATGGCTTACATCTTGTTCTATATTCTGTCATTTTGTACTATAAACCCAGTAGGTGGTGCCATGATCAGTTGTTAACATAGCTCTTGTGTATGCATTTTGTCAATGTCAACTGTTATTGCTTGATGTTTGTTGAAATATACAATTTGAAACTATTTGTTATGAATTATTTTGAAAAACAATGTTGATTAATTGTCAATTAACTAGGTAATTGTTTTTTAAAAATTATATGTATATGTAATTTTTTTTAAAGAAGAATACAACCTTATTGTTATAGGGATATGGTTTAACTGAATCAACAGCCGGTGTTATCCGAATAGTAGGTCCTGAGGAGGCTAGTCGGGCAGGAACTACAGGGAGGCTAGTATCAGGGATGGAAGCTAAAATAGTGAATCCAAACACAGGAGAGCACATGTTTCCTGGGGAACAAGGGGAGCTTTGGGTTAGAGGACCTCCAATTATGAAAGGCATGCACATTAACTAAAGTTAGAGTACTACCTTTTTCGCCCATTCATTTGTGTTACTCTTTTGTGAACCTAATAAAGTGGCGTTAATTAGACAGACTTTAATAATGCGAAAAATTTCAGTTGCAGTCACGGTTATGATTATGCTGCAAACCTTGATATTGCGAAAAATGAAGTCAAATGCAGCCGCACACAACTGTGATTGCGATGTCACTGCTGAGACTGCTAAAGTTTTTATATTACAGCCTTAATTGTAGCATTGACTACATTTTATAATTATGAAATAGATTGTTGTCAAACTTTTCATAAATAACAAGACATTGTTATTGTGCATTTGGTAATTGAGCAGGTTATGTTGGTGATCCAGAGGCAACTTCTGTTACTTTAGTGGATGGATGGTTGAGAACGGGGGATATTTGCTATTTTGACAACGAAGGTTTCGTGTATGTTGTAGACAGGTTGAAAGAATTGATCAAATATAAAGGCTACCAGGTAAACTATCCCTTCTGTTAGAGTCTCCAATCAAAAAATAAAGATTGGATTCTTAATTATCTTCTGTTGTCTCAAAATGCCACTTGAGAACGAAGAACTCCCACATATTTGTTTGCAAATGCAAGAATCTGATTTAGGCTCTTACCTTACTTTAAGTAGGTTCTACAATTGTTAAGATTAAGTTCAATGAAGAATTGTTATCAATGTGACAGTAACGCCAAGCTACTTCATGGCTACAAAAGTTTAAACTATGTTACTGTGTGTTTGAAATGATAAGAATCCTCCATGGAAGATAATCTAAAATGAAAAACAAAACGTCAGTAAAGAATCATTTTAGTATTTTTTTTTTCACAAGTCAAAGATACTTTAGTTCCTTAGTCATTTTGTTAGAGATTCGATCCTAGCTATTGCTATCAAAAAACTATTGTTTGGCTGAGGTCAATCCCTAAAATAAATTTCAGTTATTTTGAAGGATTAGTTTTCTGAGTTATATGCAGGGAAGCATTTTAATTTATTTTTGAAAAGGCGCAATATTCACAACATTTTGTCATTATAAAAAGTTATAACGGATTTGTCTGTTTTTACTACATTTGAAGGTAGCTCCTGCAGAACTGGAACAACTACTCCAGTCTCACCCGAGGATAAAAGATGCTGCAGTTATTCCGTAATCTTCTTTCTTCACATATGTCCGTTTTTTTCAATTTCTCA
Source organism: Trifolium dubium (assembly GCA_951804385.1). Lineage (NCBI taxonomy): Eukaryota > Viridiplantae > Streptophyta > Magnoliopsida > Fabales > Fabaceae > Trifolium > Trifolium dubium. The sequence goes on along the minus strand of OX638072.1, from coordinate 7,513,747 downwards.
CTAAATAATCTTTTAATTAAATACGTTTTTGGAAAAGAAAAGTTCTAGATTGTGCTACTTAGCTAAGACATACTCCATAACCTTTGAAAATTAACAACAGATACCCTGATGAGGATGCTGGCCAGGTTCCTCTGGCTTTTGTGATAAGGCAACCTCAAAGTTCTATGAGTGAAGCAGAAATAATAGATTTTGTGGCCAAACAGGTGCTATTTTCCTTTGAACCTTTTTATTCTAGTTGATATTTCAGTTGTATTTTCCAAAATCGGTACATTTCCTTCTCGTTTGTTTGTCGATGGAAATATTAATTTTGTATTTTGCTGGTGGTTGTAGGTTGCACCATACAAGAAGATAAGGCGTGTGGTATTTGTAAATTCCATACCAAAGAATGCATCAGGAAAGATACTAAGAAAGGACTTGTTGAATAAAATTCTCCATCAGAGAATTTTCCCTAGGTTATAAGGTATTTCAAGGAAAATGTTGTTTTTGGTCCAACAAAATTGACAGTGATCATGATTCCATGATGATGAGGAAGGCAATAATTATGACGACAGCGACAATAAGAATGTTCTAAAGTGAGCCTTTATAGTATAGATAGGACTACAGTAGAAGTTGAAGTTTTTTCAGTTAAGCTTTTATAGAAGTGTCGATGATAGTAGTGTCCTTGAAGATTTGACAAGCTATCTATGAGTTTAATAGTACAAGTCTTCCTAATTCAATTTATGTGCAAAACCTGATGTCATTGGTGTATAATTATTAGCAGTATATTATTACTAACAAGATTTTCATTCAAGAACTTTTGAACTAATTTTCATCTTTTAAGAACTAGTATATGACCAACTATCATGACTACCATTGTTCATTTTGCTGTTTACAAAAACTTAATATTTGTACATGACTACATAACATCGATCAAATCTGTTATAGTATCTAACTTCTAAGTAAAAGAAATTATCCGAATAATAGGCTAACTTTTACAGCAGTATGAAACATGAACAATAATAGGTCATGAAGCATGGGCAGAAAGTACACTATCAACAAGTTCAATCACAACTGGGATTTGCTGACTATTAGTTACATTCTCTTCTGCAGTTCTTGTTTCTGTGCAACTGCTTACTCTTCTGATAATCATTGATCTGAGTTTCGAACAACACCGAGCAAAAAAGTTGGTTGTCCATCTCCATATTCTCCATAATTGCTTTAATATCAATACTATGTGGCTTGTCAAGGTCTCTACATTCTTCAACAAACAAATCATGTGATATGACAAACCAAGAATAGCAAAAGTAGAACATATCAAAAACAGACCAAGAAAAGGCGAAAGGCCTATTGATGAATTATTTTTTCCCTTGCTTTCTGTAGAAGAACAATTGGCTTTGCTTTCATTCTCTATCTCATTCAACATATCTTTTTCTAGTTGTTCTGTTTCTCCACTCTCTATCATATTCAACAATGCCTCTGATATGTCTGTCGCAAGACTCGAACCTTTTGGAAATACCTATGTTTGTCAACAACACACGAGTTTGATCAGTTTCATAGAAATTAAGAAAAGAATGCATAGTTCATGTTTAAATACAAACAACTAATGCCTAATGAGTGTTTAAATATTAGATTTAGTTTAATGAAAGAAGGGTTAATATGTTTTTATCCCTGTAAAAAAAATTGATTGCCCCATCGTTTACTCCTCTATTGACTTTTTGCTAATATGACAGCGATTTTTTGCTTACATGGCAATTGACTTTTGTTTGTCGGCCAGCAAAAAGTCAATAGGTAAATGATGAAATATTCACATTAAAACAGTAATATTGTTAGGTCTAAATTTGAATCTAATTACCCTAATTTCATGTCTACCAAACATGTCAAAATTGAGTGACAATGAGATGAGAGAAACCCACAAAACCAAAGCCACCAAGCCGCAAAGTGTTCTTCGATTTGATGAAGCCCTTACATGAGTACTTTGCTAGAAAAACTTTAGCATGAGGCGCGACAAAGAAGGCGGCTTCTATTTCCTTGTTCTCAAAGGCAGCAGGGTAGTCACTCATGGATTTGATTTTCCTAATGTTTTCTCTCTTGAAGTTTTGTACTTCAATCAAATATTTGACAATAAAGGAATTCCCATCACAACCAATTGGGGAATTTCTTTCTTTAAGTGTCTGGATATCTAACACAGATGGCTTTACTTGTGAAATAGTTATGGATGTCAAACTTGCTATGAAACTATTTGTCACAATAAATATAGCAAATAACCATGGTGTCAGCACAATTCGAGCTAAGGGTCTTCTTATTGGTTCTCCTGCATATTAAACATGAATTATGAATATGCTTTTCAATAAGAAAAGAGAATGGTTTTATGAAAAACTATAATCATTACTGCTAAAAATTCTCATATCGGTTGTGAGATGACATGAATATATTTTTATAAAGTAGAAGCAAACCTCACCTTGAGCCGGTCTTGTCAGGATGAGTTAAACTCAAATCTCAATTCTAAGAAAAGTGCGTTCATTTTGATAAAAATGAATTTGCTCTACCTTATATTATTGCTTCCTTTTCAATCATGCATTTTGAAAAGGTTGTGATGGAAAAGAGAAAAGGAGTCATCGACTAGCATAGTGTAAAATATTTTTATATTGTCATCCAATGACATTTATCATTAGCCGCTTAAATATATTATTTATTAAAGTATCACAACAAATATCTATATGATTAGATACGATTGGATGATTTTGTCAAAAAAAAAAAAAAAAGATACGATTGGATGATAATTAAAAACATATTTTCATTGTCAATACATATTCATTAAACTCTGAAAAAACTTATGAAATTTGAAAAAAAAGAAACATCACAACATTATTAGTGATGTTAATATTTCTTTTTTATGGAATTTATTAAAATGAACATGATGTAAAGAGGACTTACTGTGTGCATAAAATAGTACAGTGACTAAAAACCAAAGCATGGATCCAATTCCCCTTAAATCTTCATTTCCTTCTCTTTCAATAACCCAAATAACAAATCCCACAAAAGTATGCATAGCTATCATCACCAGCCACATCTCTTTAGTAAAGGCATCCAAAAACTTCCATGTTTTGGATTTTGCTGGTTGTTCAGTAACCACCATGTCAAGGCCAGATTCAACATAAGGTTGTGAGAAGTCCACTAAATGATATCTATATGCCACTATTGATGTATCACCAACAGCAGCATCTAATCTCTGCATCATAAACAAAATTTTAGATTTATATTAAGAAGAAGAAGAAAGAAACACAAAAAATAAGAAAAAATATATGATTAAATGCGGTTTTAGCTAGTCCTTATGGGTGACTTTGATATGCAAAATATAAATATTGAACAGAACAATACAATATAGTATAGGACAAGACAAGACAGAACAACACAGGACAACTTGTGCTGAGGACAAAAAGTTGTCCAATGATTTAGTGGGGGACAGGAATATCTGTTTTTGTCCTGTCCTTTAACCCCCAGTTTGCCTTTTTATTTTACTTTGATTCCTCTAAAATTAACGATTTTTGTCGCATATATTTAAAATGTCTTATATTCACCCCAAGAATGTTACATGAGTTGACTTATGATGAATTGACATGTGAGATACTTATGCGACGACAACTTCATTGATGATATGGGAATGAGTCGTAAAGTGAAAATTTACGGCGTTTGCATCAAATTTAGTGGGAGCCGGGCAAGTGTCCAGGATCGCCGGAACTTAGATCCGCCCATGCCGGACACCTCACTTATTTACTTTATGGGTGAAATATCTAGCTATCAGACTACTTGACCAAAAAATGAAATAAAAGAATCAAAATCTTGAATGAAGAAAAATAGAGGGACTCAAAATCAAAGGCCTATAAACAAGTTAAAAGTTACCATACCTTATTATAGACTTGATCAACCATTTCATCATAAGAGCCATTGAAGGGGTAAAAATTGTAATTTAAATCATAAGGTAAACGTTTGACAGCTGCTTTAAAGACTCTAATTGAAAAACCAGTAATGTTAGTTTCATTTTTGCTATGATCATATTCCACATTCACAAACTGAGAGAAAGCACCATTAGAAGGTATTCCAATATTCAATGACCTTTCTTCATTATAATGACCCTTAGGAACCGATCGAATTTCTCCAGGCCAATTAACTGTTTCGAAAACTCCATTAGAATCATCATCATTATTATGGCTTACAATGTTCTTTGAAAAACCAAGTGTTGGAGACCACATTGCCATTTCTCTATAACTTCTCCCTATCACATTAATTACGTCGAACGTTGATGATTGCAATAACAATTGACCATTCTTTGAGAAATCTTCAAAGCTGAATTTTCTTTTGATCATATGCTTAGTTGCATCATATGCTTGAATTGCAAACATACTTGGACTAATGTTATCTTCTTCGGGGTATTCTAACGCAAACTTTCTTCGGAATTTGAATTTAAATTTTCTTGAAGTCTCGTTCATTTCCATGAAGTGTGTTTTGAATCCAACAACACCTTGCATATTGAAGATAACAGAAGAGTTAACCGAATCAAGAAGACCAGCAACTTCATTTGGGATAATCCAAACAGAACCTTTTTCCATCAAACCTATCTGTTTTGCTTTCTCACAAATCATATTGGCTAGCTCTAAAGAAGAATGAACAATCAAGAAGACCCTATTACTCTCTTTTTTCAGCTTAATAAGGTTGTTTTCGATATTAGTTTTTGCGTCCGAAAGAGTTGATAGTGAAGGGAAAGCTATGTGGTTATAAATCTCAGAACCAACAAGTTTAAGAGAATAAGAGAAACTAAGTAGTATTCCTGGATCAGAGGGAAAATCATTATTAAGTTCATAAATTAGTGTTACCTTTTTCCATTTGAATTTTCCTACAATTGATGCAATGCATTGCATGTGAAGGTTAATATCATCCCCTACTTGAATAAAATGTGGCAATCTAGGAGATAATTCTGGTTTGGTTGCAAATGAAGTGAGTGACATGATAGGAATGTTCTTTATGGTGTCACTGAATTCACTTGCTAGTGTTGCTTCATTGTGTGCAATAGTTCCTATGATGGCCATAACTTGGTTCCTCTGTGAGAGATCCATAACTATATTTATAAAAGGTAATAATACGTTTGTTAGAATAAAGCAAATAAATAAGTGTACAAGAACGTAAAAAATTGAGTCTATGTGAGCTTAGACACTAGTGCAGGGACACCTTTTTACATCGGGCGAAATCTCGTTCCTTAAGCCAAGTGTTTGAGAAAATTATACGTTGCACAATATATTACAATTTCTTATAAACTAGGGTTAATAGGTATATACCCCCTGTAAAGTACATATTTTTGCAATGCCCCTGTAAATTATTTTTTTGAGAATACCCCTGTAATATTTGCATTTTTGCAATACCCCTTGGACTTTTTCATCAATTACATTTTGCGGAGGTTTTGAACCGTCGCAAACAAAAACCGCTGCAAAATATAATTTTAACAAGGGTTTTAAACCGCCGCAAAGAAAAAACCCCCACAAAATGTAATTGTTGAAAAAGTCCATGGGGTATTGCAAAAATTCAAATATTACAGGGGGTATTCTCAAAAAAATAATTTACAAGGGTATTGCAAAAATCATGTACTTTACAGGGGATATATACCTATTAACCCTATAAACTATTAATGAACATGCATTAAATATGGCAGCCGACATCTCAGTTATGATGGCACCCAGGTCACCAATGTTTTGAAATTCTAAATTATTGTTTTTAATACGCAATTTTTGCAATTGGTAGAAGAAAATATAATTTAGCTAAATAGGCAAAAGAGAATAAAAAAAATGAGATCTTAACACTCGAAATCCAATGAAAAATTATCTAAGTTTGAATTTTTTTTGTTATTCGATATCATGAGATAAATAATCAAATATTTGTTGTTGAAAACTTTATAGAGAAATTAAAATTCCAAGAATAAAGTTTATAACAACAAAATCAAAAAATCAAAATATAAAAAAGAGTACAAATACAACCGATCGTGAAAATCAATAGCAGAAGAGAAGAAATTATATTAAGTTGGTAAAGAAAATGTGAAGGGCTATTGGCTGAAACATGATAAATATTTGGGTCATCTTTGTACTTTTTGGTATATATACCTCCAACATAAAAAATATTTTGGACCCCTTACAGGCATGAGTCTTAGGGCATTGCATCCCGGGCCTATGCCCAATGCCCGCCCTGCACATCCGAGGGGCGCCTGATATGAAGAAGTTATGTTTGACATCGATTGGAGTGATGGGCTGATGGGAAAAGAGTTTACCTAAATTCTAGTTGAATAGGAGAATAGTTTAAGGACCAACTTACTTCAACTGGTTTAATAGCATCGGTAGATATTGAGGATAGGGTTTGATAGCTAAATTAGTTTGAAGTAACTAAGAATTACTCCCACCAAAGAAACTCGTTAATAAGAATATTTTAGTAAAAACAACTCATTTTATTATTGAAATCAATAAAATTATTCATTTTTTGAAAAAAGTATAAAAATTTCAAATGAAATACCTATTGTGCGATGGAGAGAGTAGTAAATTTTTAAACACAAACATATTTAATTCAAAAAGAAGAAAATAACAAAAAAAACAATTAGAATTAGATTGTATGCAGCAAAATATTTGTCATCACAAGACAAAACGTGTGAAAGAACATTACCACTAGCAATTACTTGAGCAGAATTTCCATGTGAATCTTTTATCTGCAAATCCAGTTTGGAAGAGTTTAATTGGTTGTTGAACTCTTCCACTGCAATTTCCATTGATATCTTCTGTTGCTTTCCCTTTAAGGAAACCAAATCAAGCACAGCACCAATACTCATAATGGAACTTTGTGGCACTAAGCAATAGCTTCTTTGCACCCTTGACCATGCTAACAAGTGCATAACAATGAAACAGATATTGAGTTGCAATGAAGAATTCTTTCCCATGCCACAAATTGTCATCAACTTAGAGAGTGTCCTAAAATTGATGAGTTATTGACTTTCTTACTTATGGTTTCTTTCAAATCCTCCAATAATAAGTGAATATTCATTTTTTAGCCTATTAACTAGGAAATATAATAATGTAAAATCATTTAGATGAGATGGTAAAAGATCCCTTCTAATTTAATTAAATTAAATGTTATGGGATCGAAACCAACTTTATGAATGCAGTAGTGTTAAATTTTAGCCTTTTCAGTTCTACTCAATTCGAAGAATTAATCTTTGCAATTGCGCGCAGAGAATACTTAATTCAAACAAAAAAAACAAAACTAGGAAAAATAATAATAAACTATTTCATAGTCTCCAAAATATTTTTGTAGGAAAAGTAGTAATTATTTTCTTCCTAAAGAAGCTAATCCATATAATATACATGTAATTAGTATTATCTAGTTGGACAAGTTATTCTGATTAAATTAGTCATACTACAAACAAACTAGATGTTTGACTAGAGAAAAGTCAACGGAAATATGCATGAGTAATGCTCTACTAATTTCAGAAGAGAGCATTCACTGCGGCTTAAAAAACGATTTTAGTTTGAGTCAGTCTTAACAGGGAACTTTCCAAGCTATTCCCTTCTTTGATTTTTTCTTTCTTTCATTACTAGTAGAAGTCACAGTCACCCTAATTTTATATTTTTAAGCTACATCAAAGTTTATTTCATTGAAAATGGATGACTTTACACTTTGTTTACATGGCTTAAATGATTTTTACATCGATTAAATTTTTCTTTTCGGTTTTATTTGTGATTTGGTCCTTTATGTGGGACGTTTGTTTGCTTTGCTGTCTTTTATGTATGACGTTCATGTTTTTCCGTCTTGTTGACGTGACAAGGCTGAATTGAAATGATTTTTGCCATGTCTATTTCTTTAGATCCATATATCTAATTTAAAACAAAACAAAATATTGCTTTATTTTTAAACATATCTAATTTAAAAACAAACATAGTCAATCTTCACATTGTTCATCATCCCCACCACCATTCCCATCTCTACTGAAATTAAAAGGCTAGAAGGAACCATAATCGCGTTCATCATCTTCTCTTTGCAAGTTCTTAGCTTCTTCAAAAGGTTAGAAGGAACAACAAACCAAAGACCCTAATTTGTACTCACTGGTAGTTGAAATGAAAGATGTGAGTGCCTAGTATTGTGATTCCATTGGGGAGTTAGTGTCTAATTAAAAAAAATGGTTGGTTATGGTGTTTTCTCCGATTGTGTCCGGGAGATGAGGCTACCTTAGTGATTTATTTTTAAAATTTAGTTGGCCGATTGCTTTTGATTCGAGATGAGTTTCTTGACTTAAGTTTTTGGGCTTGTATGTTATGGTGTCTTCTCAGGCGCATCCAGGGTCGGGTGATGGTGAAATCCGAAGGAGTGTTGGAATATGTCACTTTTTATGAGATAGGCTTGTACTTAGTTTTATGCTAAAACTTATTATAGACAATTACAAATTAGTGTCAATATATATTAATTAATGCACTAAGAATAGCAATATTCTTTCTGAATTCCAATATGTATTAAATCATACCCATACTATGTACACTATAACCCAACCAGGGTACAAAATCAATAGAAGTGGAAACCAAATAATTTTAATGTCAACCTAAAAAAAATGGACAAAATTTGATATGATGCACATTGCTTGCTGAACTCAAACTGTTTGAAGCAGACTTAATTTAGTTCTCCAAGTTTCCCCAACAACCTTTCTTGGCTGTGGATTATCCGGTCCTCTATCCCTCTGCCCTGATGTAAAGTATAGCCATCCATCCCAATATCCAGCTAATGTTGTTTTAACTCTATAAGGAAGCTTTCCAATCACTGACCATTTCTGCAATCAATAATTAAATTAACAACCATGATCAATTTTAACCATGAACATAATGACCCTTATGTACAATTTATAGAATAAATCATCAATTTGGTCCCTAAACTATCACCTTCCACTGTGATTTTGCAGAAGCTATAAATTGTAACTTCTGCAAAATCACGGCGAGTAATCGTGATTCTGACACCCCACCGTGATACCAAACATGGACTAAATGGAAGAGAGACTAATAGTTTAAGGACCAAATTGATGGTTTATTTCAATTTATTAGCTAGTATGAACAAAAGAATGTCATAATATACTACACGAGCATATGGCCTGATTATCGGCTAGTATAGAAAGACCTAGTTAGCAGAAAATGGTTTTATGAAGTTCATTCTGATCTCTCTACAAGTGTTTATGTCACTACAAAATCCGTTCGTTTAAGTTCAGCTCCCACTGAAATTTTAGTGTAACTTATTTTAAAAACAATGAAAAAAATGAAGCATAAAGCCATGACTTATTTGAATACATGGAATAAGTGAAGACCAAACTTCAAAGAATAATTTAGCAGGGACTCAACATAAATAAGATGTAGTTCGTCGTGACCAAAAACATATTTCAACTCATATCAATTGAAGAATAAATTGAATAAATGATCAATTTATAGTATTAATGTGTAAAAAGAAATGCATAACCAACTTGTAAAGAGTAAAAGAGTACCATAGAGTCTAAATTAAATTGGAAGACCTCTCCTACCAGCATCATCCTTTTCGTCACTGGGTGCTTTTCTGTTGTACCTCCGGTTATAATAATTGAATTGTTAACAACTATCCAGGCACACTCTATATGGGAATTTGGTTTTGGCATAGGTGGCAAAGCTTTCCATTTCATTTCTTTATCTAGCATATAAACATCTCCATAGACTACCTGAAATGTAAGAAAGATTAAGGCACATCGACACCGGTAATATTAAGAATCTAATGTGTGTGAGCCTATGAGCACTGAGACAGACACATCAACACCGGTAATGATACCTCATGTCTGCGTGAACACTTGAATATAGGTGAACCCGGTTTTGGCATGAAATCCCCCTCTTGTCCACCGATAACATAAAGATGATCGTTGACCACAATGCAAGCCCTACTCCAAATAAGGTATGGTTAGATGAAAGTCAACCAATTTTCTTTCAAAAGCAATGAGTAGTGCACAACTTTTCTAGTAGTCCTTCAAAAGCTTCTTAAGTTTGTACTATAACATTTGTTTACTGTTTGAGTAATGCTAGCAACACTCACTCTCTTATTCAGTGGAATTCATGTGGGTTCCACCATTTTTAAAAATGGTCCTTGCATAAAATTGTGAGACCCAATGAATTCCACTAAATAAAAATGTTAGTGCTGATGTTATGATCCTAGAACCCTATCCAAGAATCTTTAGATGATATATTCATGCTACCAAATAAAATATGCAAAGTAATGTCACATGTATGAAGAGTATAATGTGTCACACTTTCTATTACTTGTTGAGTATATGCTGAGTGATTTAGTTATAATGTAGTAGGATTTGGTTATATTTAGTTTAGCCTAGATTACTTACTTCGTACCTTATAAAGGAATGGTACTGTATGTACAAGGTAATGAATGAAGAAATTGGTTCTCTTAATATTCTGGAAGAAATAAGTTAACTTCCAGAATCTAGGTAATATGCTCACCGATGTGGTCCACCACGTGGAATAGGAATTTCGGTTTTCCATTGTTTCTCCAAAGCTTTCCCATCCTTCACTGCCAGACTCCAATGATCTAACCCAGGAGTATGGCGATTCTCTTTGCTACCACCCATGACATGGAGCCTTCCCCTCCACAATTGAGTTGCAGGAGCATACCTGAGAATTCCAATGCTAAAAATTGTTCATTTGGCAATTAAATATGCCAACTTGTCCAAGTTCATTTATGCATATCTCATGAGATGGGATGCGATCACAATTATCCCAAAATGTTGAAAATATTATGCATTGTAGTTTGAACATAAATGATGAATGATTAGTAGAATGACAGAGACGTGAAACCTTGACACAAACACGAATACTAGATACAAAACTGACACCTTCACGTCAATACCGATAATGATTTGAGAAAATAGAATAATTGAATGTAATCACATGTCATTATCATGTCGATGTTGGATACTGTTTTTTGTCGGATACCAAACACATTTTAAATATGAAGCTCTAGTCACATAGCAGAAAAATAAAAAAACATAGGTCATATTCTGTTGTTTATGATAACCTAATCTAAAATATTCACAACGTGGAAAATAAACAAACACAACTACCTGGGGAATGGCAGTGGAGGCAAATTGCTCCATATCTTTGTTTTGGTGTCTAATACAAACGCACTAGCCGTAGGTCCTCTGCATTGTGTACCATATTGTCCGGAGATTATATATATGTACCTTCCATCGGTTGCAATTCCCAAATGTGAATGTGCCATTTCTTTTGGTGTATCAAACTTATCTACCCACTTATTGCTCTTGAAATCATACACATCAACATGAGAGTGCACCTGCAATGTAAGAAACCAATAAACAAATCTTTAAGATTGTCTACAAATAATAGTTTTAATAAATCATCACAAATTTAAAATGTAATTTGTAAATGAATCATCTTACTGATGACATATATAATATTACTCATTCCATCCATAACTACTAATTTTCAAAGTGCTTGTACACAAGAACACAAATTAATTAGTATAAAAAATTATTATGTCTGAACTAAAATATAGTTACCAATAATCTAGTATGGAATTCTCATTCTTAATTTGGGTTTGTAAGTGAGAATGCTGAGACATCTAGAGCATGACGATCTAAGAAAAGATCTCATACTAATTCAACTTCATAAATCAATGTGAGACTCTAGCTTTGTGTGAAAATCAAATGTCAATCATATACTTATGTAAGTTATTTTTATAACCCAAAAAGAAAGTATGGTCAAACGATTCATCAATTTGCAAAAGAGTTGTAAGTTGTTTTCATATATTTTCCTGGAAGCTTATCGAAATTATCAAGTGAAAACAATTATGAATAAGCTCCCTCAAACTATGTGACAAGTGTTTATGTTAGAACATAAGCCTATATATGTTTGTTGCTAGCCAATCGAAACGCAACCTTAGAGGATTTGGGTAGCTCAACCAAGTAGAGTTCAAACCGTAGTGAATAAGAAAACACTAACATAACAAATCATATAAGAACATTTGTCTACCCATGACCAAAAACAAACATTTGTCTTTCCAGCATAACAAGTAACATTCACAATATAGAAATTTTGCATTCAAAATGACTATTTTTAAACTTCAAAAATGGTTGAATACACCATTTTTCAAATCAAAATTTCTATTTTTGCTTCTTTAACAACTGGCTTAAGGGCACTCTTTAACACTTTCTCTTATTAAAATGATCACTATTATGAGTCAATAAAAATGATAAATATCAAATATGATAAAGAATATAAAGCTCAAAATGAGTACATATATAAAGCTAAAGAAAAAAAACATTACTTGAAAATTGAATTCCTAATAAACCAAGACATTGGACTCAAGTAGTTAATAAATTGGAAGAATTTCGGGAGCAACCCAGATTCAATTCCTGGGTAAATCAATCCCTAATCTCTTGGTCAGACTTTACTTACTTGCGGCCGAGACTACTATGAACTAGAGGGTTAATACCAAAAACAATTAATTAAATATATTGAAATAAGAAAATACTAACATGATCAAGATGGGCGTATCCACAGAACACATAAAACAAATTATGAATCTGAATAGCATAACCATCCAAACGAGGCACAGGAGCAGATTCCATTTGTTCCCAATTCCATTGAGGAGCAGGTATATCGGCAAATGTAGCTGAAAGAAATCTCTCTGAAATCTTCTTGTTATTATTTCCAAAATCTTGTTTATGAGTGGTGGAGTTCGGGTTATCAACAACAAGATTTGAAGTGATTGATAGGGATTTAGAAGAGAAAGAAGAATGGAAAATGGTGTCAGCGATGAATGCAATGAAGATGAATGTTGAAAGGAAGAAGAAGATGATGATGAAATTGGTGGTGGCCATTTTTGGTGAATTTGGTTTGTGTGATGTGAAATGTGTTTGCCATTTTTATTTATTGTTGTTGAAAGGTGGAAAACTGTGGGAGGAGGATCAGAATGGAGAAGGAGAAAGAAAGGAAGAAAGGTATTGTTGGGTGTTTTAGAGAGAGAAGAAACAAAACAATGGTTGCGCGCCAATGGTTTTCTTCTTCTTCTTTTTTTTCTTTTCTTTTCAACCGGTATCTGGTCTACTGAACATATCGAGTGATTCTAGTTTCGTCTTAAATGTATTTGTGAAATTTGACTGTGATCCTCTTTACTAAATTATGATCAAATAACATTTGATGAACCAATGATTTTAATTGTTTAACTCTCTTTTTTTTTTTATTACTTCCATTGATAAACCCACGGATTTGTTTAAAATATTGTGTTAAAATAAATAAATTTAATATATTTATACATTGTTTTATTTATTTTTTAGAAAATGTGATTATTAAAAATAAGGTTAAATATGTTTATGGTCCTTGTAAAATTACAAAATTTTGTTTTTAGTTCTTATAAAAAAAAGTGATATGTCTACGAAAAATCATTCAAAAATACAAATTGACTTAACAGTAGGGACTAAAAAATTGGAAAAAATTTAGAGAGACTAAAAGTAACATTCAAATGTTTATAGGGACCAAAAACATATTTAACCCTTAAAAATATTTGATATTTTATTTTTGACCAAAATAATGTTGAATATTTGTTATCTTAAAAATATGTAGAGTATATAATGTTCTGTTTAATTTCCTTTTTAATTTTAAAATTTTGTTCTTGAATTAAAGAATACTCCCATTTAAATACATGGGAGTATAATATTTTATTTATTTACATTTGGCATATGTATTGAATATTTGTTAAGTTAAGAATAGAGTTTTATTTTATTTGGTCAGGTAACCTAACAAGTAGAAATTCACCCCTTGAAGATGAATAAATGCGCATACCAGGATCGAATCCCGATCCCTACACACATGTGTAATGTGTCCAACCAATTGAGCTAAGCCATGGAACACAATAGAGTTTTATTTATAATATTTAAAGAGTATAATATTTAGTTAATTTAAATTATTTCAGTGTGAAGTTGATACAAATTAAAAACATTTGCTTCTCAAAATCACATCTGCAAAGTTATTTACTTATTTATTTTTATATTTTTAAAAAATGATTTAAAATGATTTAATAAATCTCAAAAGTATTAAAAAAATGGATTTGGATCTTCTAAAGTGAAAAAATGTAAAGTGAAAAAAATCAAGAATATGGTTGTAAAACTCTCATGATTCTCATGATTTTTGTATGATGTACATATAATATCTACCATTCATTTATGAATCAACGATTAACATTATCCATTTTACACTATAAAATGAATTATTGACTTTAGAAGGAGCCGGATCCTAAAATATTATTTGTAGGTTAATTCAATGTAACAAAATTTAATTTGCATCTCTTTATACTACTCTGTTCTAAAATATAAGGGAAAATTGGTCAGGGAAAATTGATGTATCTGGACCAACTTTTTAACCAGATACTTCTACTTTTTTTTGATTAATTTTCTCTTATATTTTGGGACGGAGAGAGTATTATATAAGTTTCTCTTATATATGAGCTTTTATTTTAAATAATAGTAGATTAAAATATGTGTAAAATATTATATTCTTATGTAACGCAACAACTCCTTATCTTCTCAATTAATCTTTGTTCTCATATCTTTTTAGGGTAGAATTTTTTATTAAAGATCAAAATTATAAATAAATAGGAATGACACATAATTAATTGGGAGTTATTATATAATAAAGTAGATGGTTGTCAACAAAAAAACAAAAATTTACTATTCATTTGGAATATGCCACATAGGCAAAACGATGGATATGAAGCTTGTCACATAGGCAAAAAGGAGCTAGGTTGAGGTATAATGTAAACTTCCTTTATCATATTGATTGATTGATATTAATAAGATTTTCAATTACCACCCAAAATTATCCTCATTAATCTTAATTAGTGAACTAATTTTACAGCCACATTAGTATTTTTAACATATTAAAATTAGTTAATTTTAAAGCATGTTTTTATTGCAAATTTTCACACATGAAGTTGCATTTCCAAAACACCTCTTCATTTTCTTTACATGGTACCTCTTAAAATTTTCTCTCGGTTGCATAAATTGCCACTTTCCATTGGAGCTTCTATGGTGCATTAGCATATTCTAATATACCGGTACACTGGATTTCGAAAATGATAAAATAACAATAATTTTATAAATTAAAAAGTTATTTATTAACTATTATTGTTTTTTTTTAAAAGGATTAAGGAAATGGGAAATATTTATTAATCATTAATCATTGGCACTAATAACCATATTACAATTGTCCCTAACATAATTTGAACACGGCACCTTGAGCTTACAATGTTAAAACTCTTACCATTGAGCTAGCACCTCAAGTGTTGACTATTTTGATTATTATAGTTTAGAGATTATATTTTAATAAAAACAAATCACAATTTCATTTTTCATAAACATTATACTCACTTTTTTATATTTTTTAATTAAAAATTCAATATTCACTATTATGAATAATCAAAATTAAAAAATAATCAAAAAAATCAAAAAAAAATTAAAATTTTGATGAATACTAATATTTACTTATGATAATACTTTAAAATATATAAAAAAATTCAAAAAACAAACTCACTTATCTAGTAATTTTAAACCTTGTGATACCGATACATACAATTTGTTTGTTATACGATAGAATTTGTCACTTGTCGTTCACGGTGGTAGTAAAATTCATTAAACAAGTGTATATTCATGAAATTGACAACATTATATACAATTTGTATTTCATTATATCTCACCATTGGATCATAGATTATGAAGGAAAAAAAAAGCAACATAGCATATTTATATTTTAATATGTGAACTTCTGTGTTAATATCACTCATCGTGTGCATATACGGGTTAATTCATTTTATGTCTTCATTCACAACTTATATGTGTATCTCAATGCCAGATGTTTCTTGTCCATCTGGCATACATACACACCTGACACAGTACATACACACCACACTATCTCAAAATTTTATACTACAACCTTACACATTTACTCCCTCCGGTCCTATATATAAGATAAAGTTGACTTTTTAGATACATTATAGAATTGATGTATCTAGACAAAAATATAGTCTAAGTTCATCAATTCTCCAATGTACCAAAAAAGTGAAATGTTTTTTATATATAGGACCGGAGGGAGTATTAAATTTTACGCATTTGGGACCTCAGTTGCAGCACCAAGGTTTAACATCCACTTGAATGAATTTATGATCAAAACTCGGCTTCATTCATTTACAATTTGACCTAACAATTTTTAATCACTACAAGACAATCGTTGTTGACGATCCATAATTATTTTTTACCTTCATTTATGTATCTCTCATATGTATAAAAAATTTTATAATCATTATATATATATATATATATATATATATATATATATGAATAGATAATTACACATGAATAGATAATTAAACTCTTCCTATAAAACCTCCACTGCCACATACCATCATCACATCACTCAAGAACAAAACAAATTTCCTCTCAAGCCCTCCTATCAAATTTCTTTTTTCATCATGGACAAAAACTTGGTCCAATATTCCACCAACCCTTCATCATACACCCATAACACTCCCATTTCAACTTCTTTCCCATTCTCAAATGTAAGCATTTCACAACAAACAATGGATTCTTCCCATATTAATAATGTTCACTTCTCTAATAATAATGGACAACCATCTTCATTTCCTTCAACTCTCCCTAAACCTAATTTTTCACTACCATATAATCCTATGCATACATATCCCTCAAACAATCAACTTCATCAAGGCAATTTTGTTCCAACATCTATGATAGTGGAGGTTTTATACAAAGAGTTTAATGTTCGGACACACGAGAGATACATAAATGAAGGGAAAAAATAATTATGGATCGTCAACAACGGTTGTCCAGTAGTGACGAAAAATTGTTAGGTCAAACTTTAAATGAATGAAACCGAGTTTTGATCATAGATTCATTCAAGTGGATGGTAGACCTTGGAGCTGTAACTGAGGACCCAAATACGTAAACATTAATAAATGTGTAAGTTTGTAGTATAAATATTGAGATAGTGTGGTGTGTATGTAGCGTGTCACGTGTGTGTATACGTCAGATGGACAGGGAACTTCTAGCATTAAGATACACATATAAGTCTGCTTCAAAAAAAAAAGATACACATATAAGTTGTAAATGAAGACATAAAATGTACTAACCCGTATATGCACACGGTGAGTGATATTAACACAGAAGTTTTAATATATAAAGAGGATACACTATTTTGGTATGGCCTTTTTCTTCCAATGTTACCCTTACATGATCTGCCTTTTTTCTCACTTTTACTCTTCTCTTTATTTTACCAACTTCACAATTTCAAGCAAAATTAATGGCTTCTAAATTTTAATGGAGGTGGTAACCTAAAATCTCATCCGCCCCCTCATTCGCCGCTTTTGCCGCTGCCAAAACCATAATCATAATCAAAATAAAAAATTAGAATTTCATAAACAAACAATAGAAGAAAAATAAGCATTAAAAAAAATTAAAACTTGAAATATTTATAAGGTGAAAGAATCAAAATTAAATGAAAAAAAATTGTGATGAATGAAGATTATACCTCTCTAACCCATCTAAATTAATGTCAAGTCCTTCAATGAACATCTTGAAAACAGATCCAGAAGAACAGATCTTGAAGAACCAGATCTAAAAAAAACATGGTGATGAATGAAGATTATACCTCTCTAACCCATCTAAATTCATTTATGTCAAGTCCTTCAATGAACATCTTGAAAACAGATCCAGAAGAACAGATATCGAAGAACCAGATCTAAAAAAAACATGGTGATGAGGTGAAGATTATACCTCTCTAACCCATCTAAATTCATTTTTGTCAAGTCCTTCAATGAACATATTGAAAACATGTCCAAAAGAACAGATCTCGAAGAACCAGATCTAGAAAAAATGGTGATGAGGTGAAGATTATACCTCTCAAAACAGCAAAAATATGAACTAGAATGCTTTTTGCAGAAAGAAGAAAAAATGGTGATGTGTGAATCTTTGGTGAAGAAAGAAACAAATGGGATTGGTTCTCCTTTGGTTCGTTAGAATGAAGAAATGAATGGTTTGGTCTTTGGTCTTTGGAAAGGAAAATAACAAAGAAGAAAAATTACTTGTATCACCTTTTCTTTTGACAGCTTTCACGTTTAGTGATAATGCTTTTCACTTTTTTATATTAAATTATTAAAGCCACAAACAGTTTAGGCCGTCTGAAATTTTTATCATTAATTATTGGTGGTATAGGCCCTCAATAAATTTTAATTCAAAAAAAATTTATTAATTTTTTTAGGACTTTTTGTTAGTTTGTGAAGGCTTAAACCCTGAATAATTTACTGAGGGTCAAAGCCCTCATGTATGTTTTGTAGATAATTTGAGTTTTTCTTGTAGTGAAGGAAGCAGATATGAAGAAAAAAATTTGCTTGAACGGAACATATTGTCATTTTGTCACTTGGGTTTGTCACCTTTTCATTATGTCTACAATCTATACCTTCTCATTTTATTTGCTCTAATTATCGAATCAACAATTTTAAGAAACATGATACATGTATTGCTGCTATATGAGACGAGAGAGTAAAATTAAAATACATCATTGATCGCCCTATGAGGTTTCGTATCACATATGTTTTTTGACTTTGTTGAGGGTGATGACTAGCCTACTATGATTAAGATGTATGGAAAGATATATTAATTTCATATACAATTTGACTTTTGGTCTATGTTGATTTTTAGAATTTAGTTTACTTGTTGTTCATGCATGTTTTTATTATTACAACTTTCAAATATGAGAAGTTACCATAAATTGCTTTCAAATTGCAGAGTACATGGGTGATTCGAGCAACACTTGAGGAATCTTTTAAGGTATCACATGATGATTCAAATTTCTTTGTTTTTTGGAACAACTATATTTAACTTTGTTCTCTAACTGTGTGGCTATCTTTTAAGGTATCATTTGAGGAATCTCTTTTTTACTTTATAGCTATCTTTTACTCTCTAACTTTGTTCTCTTTTTTACTTTATGTTTTCATTTTTCGATTTACTTCTAGCTTATGTTATTGGGTGTTGATTTTCTTCTATTTGTTATTGTTAGGGTTTGTTGTGTTGTTTGTACTTTGTAGTTTGAAATTTGAACATCATCATCATCTCTAGTTTGAAGTTTTCGATTTACTTCTAGTTCATCTCAAATATTTAGTTTACTTGGTTTTAGATATCATATATATAACAGATCTTGAGCATGAGTAATAAAATATAATTCTGAAATTTGTTGTAAAATTATTTAAACTTTGTTGACAAAAGAACATGATTTAAACTTTGTAAGATACTTGATTTTTATGAAAATAGATTATTAGATCTCTAAAAATCATGCTTATGCTTTAAACTAGATCATAAGCGTTATTTGAGTTTAAAACTTAAAGTTTAAATCATGCTTATGAAACTTAAAACTAGATACTAAATACTTAAAGTTTAAATCATGCTTATGCTTACAAAGTTTAAATCTCTTGTATTTAAACTTTGTAAGATAACTTGATGTTTATCATTTGTACTTTTTAGATTTTTTTTTTGAAACAGTACTTTTTAGATATTTGATTTTGATTATTTAAAGTTGATTATGTCTAAAATATTAATTAATCTTTTTTATTTATTTTAAACATTGAAGGAGTAAGTGATAAGTGCCAAAAAGTCGTAAAATTTCATATACAATTTAGATACTTATTGACTTGTTTTAAAAGCAATTTCATATACAATATTAGTTTTAATTATAAAATTAGTCTTTTATACTATTTCTAAGTTGTTGGCTAGCGAGCTCAAAGCCAGGTCAAAGTGAGACAAAACAGAAAGTCCAAAATTTCCAAATGCAACTAGTTCGCTAGGCGAGGTGAAAGCAATAGTTGAGGAATCATCATTGTAATGTTTGTCCATCTCTTTTCTTCTTAATCTTTGTAAAGTTCTCGTGAATATGGGTAACTAATTTCTTTTTTGTTGGAATTAGATGTAAATTACTCTATTAGTATGTGTTTCTATTGATGATGGTGTTATTTATGGTTTTAGTTGTCTCTCAATATTGATGTTTTCTTTGTTTTGATCTTTGATTTGAAGTGTTATAGGGATATACTCTTTAAATCTTGAAATTGGATAATATCTATTAATTTCTAAACTCTGGGAATAAATTTGGGATTAATATTCACTCAAAGTGTTGGAACTTAATGCTATTATATCGATTAAGCACCTAAGGGATCGGGGTTTGATAGATATAATTGATTTCTCAACGTTATCTAGGGACGGAAACGTATGATAAGCGACACATGATAATATTGATAAATGACTAGAACTTATATAACTGATCAAGGGAATATGTATGAATGAGTCAATTAAGTTTAATCCAAACAATTTAATCTCTTTGTCAATTTACTCAACTTTACTACTTTTATGTTTTTACAAGTTTCGTAATCAAATATCTTTGAGAACACTATACTTGAAATTATATAAGTTGTTGAACAACATTGATGTCGCACCACTCCTTGTGGATACGATAAAACAAACTTACTTTTGTACTTCAATAGTAAGAAAGACACTCAAACCTCCCTCACTAACGGACAACATTGACATATATATGGAAAATGAAATACCAGAAAATATGGTAAGCTATTCTAACTTAGTATATTTATTTTGTTTGTTGTGTTAACTTTTATGTTCAGTTTTTTAAGTATGTTAATGTATTTATAGTGTTAATTTTTCTATAATCTTGTATTGATTTATGTTCTGTTGTGTTCAGTTTCTTATATGATTTATATAGTTTTCACTTTTCAGCAAATTCATGGAGCCAATGGTGATGGAAGTCGGCCATCAATTGCAGTAGTTGGTGATGGAAGTCAGCCGCCAAATGCAGTAGTTGTTGTTGGAATTCAGCCTTCAAATGCACCCGAAAATTCATGCGGTTGATCCAGCTAGGCAACCGAAGAGGAGGAAGCCTAAAGCTAATGAGCCTCGTAGAACTTCAGCTGCTTGGGACAGCTTCACAAAAATTCCATAGTCTGAATGTCCAGAGCCAACAGCTACGTGCAAATATTGTGGCAAGAGGTTTCTTTGTGACCCTAAATCTCACGGAACCACAAACATGCTTGTGCATTCTAAAATCTGTCCAAGAAATCCTCAAAGCTTAAGTAATGACCCTTCTCAAACTATTTTACTTTTTGGTCATGCATTGAGGGCAGCAAGCCATAGATTTAATGCTAAAGCATGTAAAAATGTTGTTACTTAGTTCATAATCTTAGACGAACAGCCTTTCAGGGTAGTTCATAAGGAGGGCTTCAAACAACTAATTAGAACCTTACAACCACAATATACAGTCCCTTCAAGGTACACTATATCTAGGGATTGTTTTAAGTTGTACCTAGAGTAAAAGGCTAAGTTGAGGGATTATTTTAAATCTAAAGGCTCAAGGGTTGCTATTACAACCGACTGTTGGACATTTGTCCAAAATCTCAATTACTTGGTTCTCATAGCCCATTTCGTAGATAATAATTGAAATTATGTTAAAAAAAATTATAAGTTTCAGTGTTGTGCCTAATCATAGAGGTGATACCATTAGTAAACATATTGAAGAGAATTTAAAATATTGGGGACTTAAAAATGTGTCTAAAATAACTGCGGACAATGCATCAACAAATGATGTGGTTGTGGGCTTTTTGAAAAGGAGAATTAGTAACACGAATGGGTTAGTTCTAGATGGATAGTTGTGAGGTTTGTGAGATCATCACCTAAACGACATAACAAATTTCTAGAATGTGTTGGGTATGCGGGAATTACCTCAAGAAGAGTCCTTGCCTAGATATGCCTATTAGGTGGAATTCAACCTACCTAATGTTAGAGTCAGCTGAACCATTCCAAGTCGCTTTTGATAAACTTGATATTGATGACCGTAATTATCTTGAGTAACTTGTGGTTTGTTCTTCCCCACCTAACTTTGATGATTGGGATAAAACACGTGCCTTTATGAAATTCTTTAAAATATTCTGTGATGCCACAATGTTTTTTTCAACCTCTACACATGTAACCATACATGTTGCATCTCACAAATTATACACAATACACAAAGAGTTGAAGTTGGCTATTAATGATTCTGATCATGTTTTGAGTGCTATGGGGAAGGAGATTAAATTGAAATATGAAAAATATTGGGGAAATGTTGTGAATATGAATGATCTTATATATTTTGGTGTAGTCTTTGATCTATGATACAAGATGAAATTTTCTAAGTTTGTCTTACCCAAGATGTACAATGATCAATCTCAATTATTGTTAACTAAAATGAAAGGTAATTTGGTAAAAATGTTTAATTTGTATGCTTCAATCCTTGACCATCAAAATAGGAATAGGCCAGTATGTTTAATTGGTATCTCTTTTGTTTAATTGGTATCTCTTTTGTTCATTGGAAAGGGGTGATTTTAGTTTTTTTTTCTTCCTAAAATCACCCCTTTATATTTGTTTTTATTCTCTTTTAATATAAAAGCTTAAATAATGTTCAGGTCCCCGTAAGTTTGTACTTTTTTTATATAAGTCCCTGTAAGTTTTTTTGTTTTAAGTAAGTCCCTACAATTATATATATATATATATATATATATATATATATATATATATATATATATATATATATATATATATATATATATATATATATATTTTTTAAATTAGTCCCTAAAGTCAAAATTCGCAAGAAAATTTGAAGAAAAATTTGTACGAAAATTGCAGATTTTCCTGCAGATTTTGACTTTAGGGACTAATTTCAAAAAAAACATATAGTTGTAA
Organism: Trifolium dubium; assembly: GCA_951804385.1. Taxonomy (NCBI): domain Eukaryota; kingdom Viridiplantae; phylum Streptophyta; class Magnoliopsida; order Fabales; family Fabaceae; genus Trifolium; species Trifolium dubium. The sequence goes on along the minus strand of OX638072.1, from coordinate 7,490,880 downwards.
GGACTTACTTAAAACAAAAAAAAACTTACAGGGACTTAAATAAAAAAAAACGCGGCATTGTGTTTTCACATAAAATGGTTTTCACATATACCACATTTTTCTTTTGTGTTTTTTGTTGATTTCGTTGTCTAAGTTCGGCATTGTGTTGTTCGTCGTCTTGTGCAACATTGGGTTGTTCGTCGTCTTTTGCAACGATATTTGATTTCTTGTATTGTTTCGGTGTTCATTCGATTCTTTTTGGAAGACCGTCTTCAATCAATTATAGTTTTCAACCAATGACTTGGGCATTAACGTTGCATAACTGGAGACATGAATATTCCAGTGATTTAGTTTCATCATATTATTTGGATGTTGTGAGTTTGTTTGCAGATTCATTCTTTAAGTTTTTAGCGATGTTGAAAGTGGTTGTATTTGATGTATTCTACCAATTTGAATGAAAGAATATCATTTTAGTTTTGTAACAATACAAAGAAAAAGTGGGTTGAAGGGCATGTGAGTGCCTGTCTGACCGGTAGTATTAATAATACTCCCTCCGTCCCATAATAAGGTCCTACTTGCCGAAATTGTTTGTCCCAAAATAAATGTCTTATACTATTTATAACATTGGTTTTTACTATTTTATCCCTTAAACTAATCATTAGGCAAGAGAAAAAGTACACTAAAAAATTTACTTTTTAGTATTCCAATGTCTACTACCAATAAAAAGAGGGAGTATTTTTGTAAAAGTCATACTCTATTTCTTTCATTTACACACTTTTCTTAAAGTGTGTGATCTTAAAGTGTGTGATTCGATCAACTGTGACACTTAAAATTGGACGGAGGGAGTAGTTAATTTCAATGCACATTTTTGTTGCATACTTTCAAACATGTAATTACGTTATTAAAGCACCTCTTCAAACATGTGAGTTGTTTTGTAACATTTGAATGATTGAATTTTGTTCAACTTGTGCAACCTTGTTTTATCGTATTCTTGCCATTTGAAATTGTTTTGAATGGTAGGAAAGAAGATGTGTTTGGTTCAAAGGAACTTATAAAAGATTATAATTCCCCACAAACGTTGTCACTATTTTGAACGGACAAAACTATACAACTATGGCAAGAAGAGATAGGTGTTTGTAGGTGGCGAATGAATTCTTGTAGTATTTCAAGGAGGAGGTATCTGCAGAAAAAGGTTAGAACTTTGACATTCATGTTAGTATTTGTTTCAGGAAAATAGTGTATGAATGGGTGAATAGTGCGTATCTTGAGAGCTATAGCTCATAGCTATATATAGGACAAATACACATGACATTTGCATGAATGTTGTGATTCCACTACTATTGCGCGTCGCAAAATAGTACAACAAGGGTCATTATCTTGCTGTGTGCGATAACACCATAAGCTTTGATGATCATGACTAGTACTATTATTTTAATTTAGACATTTGTGATGTTTGATAGTTGAATTGAGCTTTAGTCCGGTCCGAATCAATTGTAATAATTAATATAGTTTGAGAAGTTTCATTCTCTTGTAAAAATAAAAAATAAAAGGCAAAATCACACAAAGAGTTCTTTATCTTATTTATTTGTAACGAATTCGTCTTTTATCTTTTTTTTCTTCTCAAACTGATCATTTATCTTTTATAAACATGCCTGAATTAATCTTTTATCTAATTTATTTGTAATATATTCAGTTTTTATATTATTTTTTCCACAACTCTTTATCTTTATAAATGTGCATGAATAAGCCTTTTATCTTATTTATTTGCAACATAATGAAGAGTTTGAAACATTATGAAGAGTTTGAAACATTTCATTATACATCAAAATTTCCAAGTTTGATAAATTTAGAGTTTAATAAGAATTCATGATTTCAATTATAGAGTTTAGAAGAAGATTGAAGCAAATAAAGCACAGATTCAGATAATTTGGATGTGTATTTTATTGTACTTTGATATAAATTAGTGAAGAAGATGATAGGACATGATGTAGATGAGGATGAACAAAATGAATATTCATCAACATTTTTAGTTTTATGAAATATTGTAAACAATTCACTTATGTATATTTTAAATTCTTCATTATGTTACAAATAAATAAATTGATTAACTTTTGCCCGATTATAAGAGTAATCAACTATTTTGATTCTTGAAAGTGTCACTCGCTCTCATAGTAGTACTTGAATCAATATAAAATATTTTAAATTTCTGGTTGTTGATTCTATTAGTCAAATTAGTCTAAAATGTTAAATTGGTGTTAACTATGATGATATGTCTTTTACTTTTACTATGTAAGATATTATGTGTGACTTCCATGTTAGCTAGAGACTAAAATTACTACAATACCTTTTTTCATTTAATGAGAAAAGAGCAAAAAATTGATTTATTATGTTTTTTCTTTTTTCAAGAAGATGAAATGTTTATCTATCTTGTCTTGGATCAAAATGAAAATTTGATCAATAAGCATAACACATTAGCGTCTGATTTGATAAAAGTAAGAAACACATCATCATAGATAATACCAATTTAACATTTTGCAATAATCTGACTAATAAAATCAACAATCAGGGCTTTAAATTATTTTATACTAATTCAAATGCTATTATGACAATGAGTGACATTTTCAAATATCAAAATAGTTGTTTACTCACAATTATAAATATAAATGACCTAGAAATAAAAAGATAAAAATTAACGTGTACATAGTTATGAAAATAAAGAGCAAGTCTAGGAAAAAAAGAAGAAAATAAAAGATAAATATGTTACAAATTATAAATAAGATAAGAGTTAGTCTAACAGGTGCAATATTGTAAGATAAAATTATTATTTATTATCTTTCATTGAAAAACAATTATTATTTATTAAAAATTATACATATATAATATAAAATATACAAGTTCCAATATAAATTTACTATCTTTAACTTTTTAACATATGTAAATTTGCACACGATAAAAAACGCATAAGATAAAAGATTTTTAATGTAATTTCGTCAACATAGAAAAATAATATTCCCTCCGTTCTTAAATAAGTGTCACATTTGACTTGTTTATGTATGTCAATACATATTTGATTGCTAATATCTTTACTCATGTGTTATAAAAAATTATAAATCTTTATATTTTGAAAATATTCGTCGAGACAAACTGAACAACATTTTTAGCTCTGTTTGGTTCGGGGTTTTTGGAGGGGATGGGAGGGGAAATTTTAAAATTTTATGTTTGGTTCAATTTTTTAATGAGGGGAGGCAATAAGTAATATACTTTTTTATCCTTAACCTTATAAACTCAAAAAAAGAATTAAACTATAATTAATATATTTTGTCAAAAAAATTTAATGGATATATAACCAAAAAAAATATAATGAGTACAAAACATAATTTTTTGTTGACAAAAAATTAAATACCTAAAATTTTAATATTTCAACAAGAATAATTTAGAATTTTAATAAAAAAAAATGAGGATAGTTTTGTCATACATAATTAATTATGTTTTACCTCACTTCACTCCCCATTCTTAAAAATCCCACCTTCCCTTCCCTCTCCTCGGTTGAACCAAACAAGACCTTATATGTTAGTAATATAAGTACAAGAAAAGCTCCATTTTGCAACAAAAGTAAATATAAAATTGAAAGGGCTTTAGCTGTCCCAAACTTTAAGACATGCAAAGCCGTCTCAAAATTAACCATAACCGTCCCAAAATAATTAATAATATAAAATTTATTTTTAATACATAAAGAGACGGTTAAAGCGTCCTAAATTTAAAGACGATATGACTGTTTAATTTTCAGACGGGCTAAGCCGTCTCAAACTTGGGAGTAGATTTGAAAAAAAAGCGGTCCAAATATTGAGACGGTCAGAGCCGTCTCAAAATTGTGTTGAATAAAAAAAAACAGATAAAATATTGAGACAGTCTAGGCCGTCTCAAAATTATGGGCTTGTTAGAGACTAAGATTGAGACGGCTTAAGCCCTCTCAAAGTAATGCCAGCTTGTGAAATTTTGAGACAGACTAAGCCCTCTCAAAATTTTGAGATAGTCTAAGCCCTCTCATAATTTGAAGGGAAACAGTTTGAGACGGTCAAAGCCGTCTCAAAGCTCTTGCTGAATTTTTTAAAAAAACGCGCCATTATTGTGACGGTCTAGGCCGTCTCATAATTTGAAGGGAAACGGTTTGAGACGGTCAAAGCCGTCTTAAAATGCTTGCAGTTTCAAAACACAGACGGTTTCCACTAATGGTTACATAATGTAGTTTATATATATCCCTCTCTTCAAAATTTTCACTTACAAATTTCATTCTACATATTTTTTCTCTCGCAAACTCTTACAAACTATATCTCTCTCTCAAACTCTTTCAAACTTTTTTCATTTCAACTAAATTTCAATACCTTTCTAAACTTTTTTATTATCACGTAAATATTATCCATCAAGACTCTATTTAGTTTCTTCAAGAAATTGTAAGTGTTTGTGATGTTATAAATTGTGTATAATTTTAATATGTAATTATCTCAATTTATTTTATATTTTAAAAACTAATTTGTTTCAAAAAAATATATATTTTTAATAATTTTAAAAGATTAAAACAAATTTTTTTTAACTAGTAAAAAAAACGAAAAAAATCTTTTTTTTTTAAAAAATAAGTTTAATTTTGAGACGGTCTAAGCCATCTAGAAATTATATCACGTCAAATATTTTGAGACGGCCAAGACCGTCTTAAAATGTGTACCTTTCTGACATTAATTTTGAGAGGGCTTAGACCGTCTCAAAATTTCACAAGCTGACATCACTTTGAGAGGGTTTAAGCCGTCTCAATCTTTGACCTTCTCAAAATTAATATTTTGGGACGGTTTTTAACACTTTGGGAAAAATTTTGGCCGTCTCAAAATCATGTTTTTCTTGTAGATATTTATTTTTATATATCAATAAAAAATATATTGTTAAAGTAAATTATATGATTAGTGCGCACGTAGTTTAAATGACATTTATTTAAGAACGAAAAGAGTATTAAGTCGAAAAGAAATTTTTCTTCTTATTATAATTGTCATCATTCATTAGTAATTAATGATAAGGATGATACAATACTAAAATAAAGTATTTTTTTTTGTCACATACTCCCCCGTCTCAAAATATAAAGAAAAATAAAAAAAAACACAAAAACATAAATATGATTTTGTGGGATTTTTCTTAGAATAAGTGCAAGGAAAGATGTAAAATCAATTTTGATTGGTTGTTGTTTATAGAGAAAAGCGGAGAGAAAGAAAATTAAATGCAATTTACATTTAATTTCAAGAGAATAAGGAAAAAACATTCTTAAAATTGATTTTTTTCTTTATATTTTGGGACAAACAAAAGTGGTTTTTTTCTCTGATATTTCAAGACGGAGGAAGTAGTTTGTGCCTTTGTGGTTATAATTTCACTACTAAAATTAATGAATAAATGGATATACTAATATTTAAATTTAATTCCTACATTACATGTAAATGACCTATCAACTAAATTAAACTCGCATAACTAAAATGAAGTAATCAATCAAAAAAAATAAAATGAATTAATAAAGACAAAAATAACATACCAAAATTATTAAAGTACAGGAGATAGTAACTACATCAATCTAGAATCTAGAGTTTATTTAACACAAAAAGTCGCATTTAACACACAGAAAATCAATCATATCCGTTGATTATACATCGGACGGCTGAAAATTTTTCACGGATGATCCAAATTGCAGAGGAAAGTCGGTGTCATACATAATCTTCTTACAAGAAAAAAGTGTAATAAAGAGTCCAACTTCTTCTTCCTTTCTTCTTCTTCTTCTTCTTCTTGCTTTCAACTTCTGCTTATAACTTATAAGCTCTTCCAAAAACTACTTCGTTTCTTTTTTATAATTCGTTACTTAAGTCGCGCTTATTGAAAACGCGCTTAATTAAGCTTTTGTCGTTTTACTTAATAAATTCAGCTAGGGTTTCACTTGATCTCTGATCCCTTTCTATTATCGAATCTCTGCATCTCAATTCTTAGCTTCATAATCAATTCTGAAGGAATTGCTTCGAGTTTCGTTCTGCTCAGCTCGGTGTTGGTGCTGTTTTCAACTTGTGTGCTAGAATTTGGGTAATTACACATCTTGTTGTTATTTATTATTATTTTATTTTTATTTTTTTCTGTTTTCGCCACCGATTAATCTCGTGCGAGTTCTCGCATTAAGTGATTTCAGTTCCGTTCTAAACGCAATTGTGGGATTGATAACTGTATCCTCTCTACCAAGTCCAACACCAATCACAGAGGAACCAATCTTTAGTTGGAACCAATAGTTAGTTGGAACCAATGGTTAGTTGGTTTAATGGTTATTGACCTGAACTTGGTAGGAAGTACCACTGTTCGATTCCCCGTAATTGCGACCAAGATGGGCTGAAATCACTTGATACCAGAACATATCAAGAACTGACCTTCGAACCAGATTAAACTGGTGGTGAAAAAGAAAAAAAAGACAAGGAATTTGAATTTCTGTTTTCAGTTTGGATTCAATCAGCATTTAGTTTCATTAAATTTGAGCATATAGATTCCCGTTTTACCCTTTACTTTTGAGGCTAATTCTCTAGTTTTACGGAAAAGATTCATAGCGATTAGATATTAAAATTTTACGTATTTTAATTTTGATTACGGGTAGTTAGTTATATGCAGTTATACTAAAGAAGCTGATTAGTGCTGGATGTGGATATTGATCTAGTTGAACTGAAGTGATTTGTTTATGATGGCGAAGAGTCGGGCTACTGGAGGTTATTTTGGTAATCCTCTTGATACAGTTGGTGAATCAGAGGGGTCAGGAACATCAGGACAAATTGACACTGAAATTACGGTTTCGGAGGACTCAAATGCTCCGGCAAGGAAATCTATTAGTTTGAACTCAGGTCGCCATGGTGCGTTTGGTGCTTCGATATTAGTTGTTCCCATGTCAAAATTGTCATCAATTGAAAGAAGAGATTTGGTGCAAAGGTTGAGATCTGAGCTTGAACATGTTCGACAGCTTCAGAAGAGAATTGAAATACAGAGATTGAATGGTGTTACGTTGTCATCTTCTAGTGATATTCTTAGTTGTAGTAATGGAAATAATGGTCATCGAATGGAAAACTCAAGGAAAAAATCAGTGTCTAGTTCTTTACCAGGGAATAAATCGAAACTTTTGGGTAAGAATAATAAGCCCCGTGGATGGAATCGAGGAACTTCTGGAAAGTTTGAGGCTCCAACACAGACTTGTTCGCCAATCGCTACAAATTCTTTGTTGATGAAGGATTGCGAGTCATTGTTGACACGATTGATGAGTCACCAATATGGTTGGGTTTTCAATACCCCTGTGGATGTGGTGAAGTTGAACCTTCCTGATTATTTCACTATCATTAAGCATCCTATGGATCTGGGAACAATAAAAAGCAAGATCGATACAGGGGCATACTCAGACCCGTTGGAATTTGCCAGTGATGTTAGGCTTACGTTTTCGAATGCAATGACCTATAATCCACCAGGGAATGATGTCTATATCATGGCTGATACCCTCCGCAAATATTTTGAAGGGAGATGGAAAACAATAGAGAAGAAACTGTCCAGAAGTGATGCTCTGCCATTGCCTACAAGGCCAGTCCCTCGTCAAAATGTTAAAACTACTAGGCCAACGCCTCCTTCCAAAAAGAGGAAAATTGTCTCATTGCCCCCTCAACCTGAAGTTATCACACCTGCTAAGCCGGTTATGCCGGATGAAGAGAAGCACAATCTAGGTCGACAGTTGGAGTCTTTGCTTGGAGAAATACCTGTCCATATTATTGATTTCTTGAAAGAACATAGTTCAAATGGAAGAGAATGTGGAGAGGATGAGATTGAGATCGATATTGATGTTCTCAGTGATGATACACTTTTTACATTACGAAAGCTTTTGGATGACTTTTTGGAAGATAAACAAAACAACAAAGAAAATGTTGAAGTGTGTGAAATAGAGGTGCCTTCCTGCTACCTAACCCTTTCATAAATCAAAGTTATTATCACATTTGATTTTATTGTAGTAATACTCCTTCGCCATACTGAGATTTTGTATAATAATACATACTTTTTGACTTATCATAATCTATATTTTCTGTTGCAGGTGTTGAATGATTCTGGACCTAGCAATTCCTCATTGCAACAGTTTAAAGGTACAATTGTGAGTTAGTGTCTCTGTGCATGTGTGGATGCACAATCTGTTTTACTTTTCGAAAATTGTTCTACTTATAGGTAATGATCCGGCTGACGAAGTTGCGGACATTGGTGGAAATGAACCCCCTGTTTCAAGCGATTCTCATGTGAAGGTTGAAAAAGACATTGGTGGAAATGAATCCCCTGTTTCATGCGATCCTAATGTGAAGGTCGAAAATGATACTAGTGTGCCCCCTGTTTTGAGCGATCTTGATGTGAAGGTTGAAAAGGATGTTAGTGGAAGTGAGCCCCCTGTTTCAAACCACCCTGATGTGAAGGTTGAAAAGGATACAACTTGCACAGAGAACAAATGTCCGAGTCCAGGCTACTCCAAAGGTACTTCTTGTATTCTGTAACTGTGGATCGTGGTTCTCCACTATGTAGTTAATATCGGATAGCGGCGTGTAGCGCCGATCCTCAAAAATGCTATAGCAGTAAAGCGGATAGCGCTCTGTTGTCGATCTCCCCCGCGCCGGCCGTTATCTCCCTGTTCCGCGCCAAAATCGAGAAGGCCGCGTCAGGGTGGTGCCGTTACCCGTGTTAGGGTGGCGCCCCCGCTACGGCCGCGATCTCGGCCGTGATTGTAACTCGGTTCAGTGTCGGAGACGGCTTGGCGCGGGGAGATTCTATTGTTAGGGAAAATAACGTATTTGCCCTTATTTTTATAAACTTTTGTTATGTTTTGCTAGATTTTAATGATGCTTGAACTTGTATTTGAAAGTATTTTGCTCAAGACTTATGCCTTTTATTGGTATTTGGAATTTGGAATGCAAATTTGAGTTTTTGTTTTGGGTTTTGGGTTGACCGCGCCGCGCTGAATTCTGAGATTGACAACAGAGGGATAGTGGTAAATGCTATATCGGTGTACTTGTGAACACTTTTAAGTGGGAGATGGTTATGGCAGCTGTAACTACACTAGTTATCTCGGATAGCGGCGTGTAGCGCCGACCCTCAAAAATGCTATAGCAGTAAAGAGGATAGCGGTAATGCTATAGCGGTGTACTTGTGAATACTTTTAAGTGGGAGATGGTTATGGCAGCTGTAACTACACTTATGACAGCTTTAACTGCACTAAGCTAGGCTGACAGACTATGCCAGCTTAGCACAGCTTTGTCTAGACGAGTTATGCGAGACATGCATTGGGAGGAGTATTACATTTTTCCATCAACCCTAAATTTGGCCTTAAATTCATCCTACTGGTTTTAAACCCTTTTCTATTTTCCAGTTCTGTAAGATAGATGAGTATTTCAGAAAAGCAAAATATTTGAAATATGCATATAATTATTTTCATTTCCGTATTAATCTAAAATCACATGATCTTCCATGATCCATCAGTTTATATATAGTTTATGAAATTTAGCATGCACAATCAACATGACAAACTTTGTGGGACAAGTGACAAACCAGGGTATCTTTTTTTTCTTATTGGCTATGGTACCACTGTATCAGATAGAGCTTCCTTTTTTTCTTTTGGAAATATTAATTAGAGCTTCATTGGTGGTTTGGGTTTGGAGTTGGGTAAAGTAGGCTAGTGTTCTTATAGGGGAGGGGAGGACTACAAAGCACATGTTAATTTTAATGATGATATTAATAAATAGGAAACTAGACAGTAAATGGTAACAGAGCCCCAAAACAAAATTATTAATGCTTAAGTGGCTTTCCAATTCCTTTGAAAATCTTTGAAGTTGGTCAGGAGAATCCAAGCACACCATTGAGAATCCATGCAAACAATCTTGTTATTAACCATGATTATGGTAAGGACAGAGACCTTCATTAAAAATAAAAGCATCCCCTTTTCTAACTGGAAATAATATTGTACCAAGGATTAACAATGTAAAAATTTAATTTAGTCATCATGTTACAAGTTTGTGTGTAATATCACGTATGCTCGGAGTTCTACTTTCCCTCTTTAAATAGTCTCTTTCTATTTTTTACCGTGCTCTGAATCGTACAGTGTCTATACAAGAGGGTCAATATTGGCTTCAGTTTTGCTTTCAATTCTGTCTTTTTTAGTTTTTTTTTTTTTTGTCATGGTATCTTTAGAAAATATTTTCTGAAGCATAAGGTATTATGTATGAAGACAAGTGAACTGCTTGGTATCGTTATTTAGACAGCAACTGCTTGGTTGCCAAGTTTTTATTTTCTTATATTGCATCCCCCCGTTTTTAGATGTATGTTGCAGCATTAGACACTTATCGTATCAAATTTTAATAGTTTCTTTTGGGTAGCAAGCATATGCTGTTGCATTTATGTTTGACCTGCAAAAATTTATTAACTATGTGAATCATAGTACAATTACTACTTCACCTATTATGCAGAAAGTACAAGGGCTACTTTAATCAAAGTATCTTCTATGAGTTATTTGCTTATAATTTCACTTTTGAACCAGATAACTTTTTATGTTAGAGTTAGTGACTATCCAACATGTGTATTGCAGATTCAGACTCTAGTAGTTCTTCTGATAGTGAATCTGGTGATGTTAATGCAAGTCCAGCAAAAGGAACAAAGGCATGGTTTTTTTTCCTTCAGTGAATGCTATTTTCTTATAATTTTTCTTTATAAGAATATGATTGATTATTTGTTGACGCTGTTTTGGTTCCTGCTATACGTTTCTTTACTACATGTAATTATTCATTTGGGTTCTTATTCAGGTACCAGAAATTGTGGGTTCTGAAGCTCAGTTGGAAGAGACGATCAGGGCTGCTGATACTCTTGAAAAAAATCGTGAGTAATGGATCTTTGTTTGTCATTTTATGCTACTTAATGTCAACAAATAGAATTCAACTAAAACTTCAGTCTTTCTTCTTTTGTTTGTGTGGTAACTTCTGTGGTTTGCTAAAACACGGCTTCTCATCTTTCTGGAATTCTGCTACCTCAAGAAAATTTATTTATATCATACAAGTGCTAAAATTGCCTCTGCTGAACTGTTATTTTTGAAGATCCATTTTGAATATTTTAGTTGTAAAGACAACAACTTGCAGAAATTTGTTGCTTTAAATACTTATAGGATATATTTCGAAAATGATTTAGGGAAATATCTTATTTTTACCTCAATTTCCCCCTTAATAGTTAATAGAGATCTCGAAACTCGTAGAAAGTAGAGAGAGAAATTTCAATCTGAAAAATATATTTGCATTACCATTCCAAGTGAATACACAGTGATACAAGTATTTATAGAACCCTTAAAAGTGGGAAGTGGTTATGGCAGCTGTAACCAAGGTTTTAAATTGCAGTCCGCAACCGCAATTGCGGCCGCAATATTGCTGATGCGGTAGTCTCCGCAACCGCATCGCACCGCAATTGCGGTGTGATTTGTAATCACGTGTTTGACCGCAACGTAACCGCATCAGGAGCCGCATCGGACAATTTCTAACATATTCTTTAAACTTTTCTCATCAAAAATTAAAACTTTAGAATCCCAACTACCAAAATACTAAAGATTTAATGAAAAATCTTGATTTTAACGGTCTATCCACTTTGTATTTCAACCACCTATCAGTTAGTATTTAATTAGCAAACTAAAACTCTACTATATAGTGGTTAAATTGTATAGTGGTGCATTTGTACACTTAATATAGGTTGTGAATATTAAAATTCAATTCACGCCGCAACAGCCGCAACGTCTGTCGCAGCAGCCGCATTGACCGCAAACGCAACATCCGCAGACGCAACCGCATCCGTTACCGCAACCGCAATTTAAAACCATGGCTGTAACTACACTTATGACAGCTTTAACTGCACTAAGCTAGACTCTGACAGACTATGCCAGCTCAGCACGGCTTAGTCAAGACGAGTTATGCGAGACATGCAGAGGGAGGAGTATTACATTTTCCCATATTTATCCTACTTGTTTCAAACCCTTTTATTTTTTCCAGTTTTGTAAGATGAGTAATTCAGATAACCAAACTATTTGAAATATGCATATAATTATTTTCATTTTCGTATTAATCCGAAATCACTTGATCTTCCATGATCCATCAGTTTATATATAGTTTATGAAAGTTAGCATTCACTATCAACATGACAACTTTATGGGACAACCACTGAATCTTCTTTATCTTATTGGCTACTGTAGCACTGTAGCTTCCTTTTTTTCTTTTGGAAATATTAATTAGATCTTCATTGGTGCTTTGGGATTGGAGTTGGGTAAAGTAGGCTAGTGTTCTTATAGGGAAGGACTACAAAGGACATGTTAATTTTAATGATGTTTCATTCTTTTTGTAAGGGGCATTAGCAACATCATCGTATGTGTTTTGTGTTTATATGGTTCTCTATTTGATAGTGTGAATGAATTTTTGCAATTCCTGTTGAGTTTCAAAAGATATGCAAAGAAAAACAAGAGGTTATTGAATCCTCCTGAGATATTAATAAATAGGAAACTAGACAGTAAATGGGAACAGAGCCCTAAACAAAATTATTAATGCTTAGTGGCTTTCAAATTCCTTTGGAATTCCTTGAAGTTGATTGGTCAGGAGAATCCCAGCACACCATTGAGAAGCCATGCAAACAATCTTGTTATTAACCATGGCTATAGTAGGGTCAGAGACCTTCATTAAAAATAAAATCATCCCCTTTCCTAACTGGAAATAATACTGTACTAAGGATTAAAAATGTGAAAATTTAATTTAGTTATAATGTTACAAGTTTATGTTGAATATCATGTATGCTTGGAGTTCTACTTGCCCTCTTTAAATTGTCTCTCTTTCTATTTTCTTACCATGCTCTGAATCGTACAGTGTCTATACAAGAGGGTCAATATTGGCTTCAGTTTCACATTCACTTATGTCTTTTGTAGTTTTTTTAATGTCATAGTATCTTTAGAAAATACCTTCTGAAGCTTAAGGTAGTGTGTGAAGACAAGTGAATTGCCTGATATCGTTATTTAGACAGCAACTGATTGTTTTCCAAGTTTTTATTTACTTACATTGCATCCACCCCGTTTTTAGATGTATGTTGCAGCATTGGACACTTATCATATCAAATATTAATAGTTTCTTTTGTGTAGCAAGCATATGATGTCGCATTTATGTTTGAGGTCCAAAGTATCTTCTAGGAGTTATTTGCTTGTATTTTCACTTTTGAACCAGATAACTTTTTATGTTAATTAGTGACTATCCAACATGTGCATTGCAGATTCAGACTCTAGTAGTTCTTCTGATAGTGAATCTAATGATGTTAAAGCAAGTCCAGCAAAAGAAGCAAAGGCACGATTTTATTTTTAGTGAATGTTATTTTCTTATAATTTTGCTTTATAAGAATATGATTGATTATTTGTTGATGCTGTTTTGGTCCCGCCTATATGGTTCTTTGCTACATGTAATTATTCATTTGGATTCTTATTCAGGTACCAGAAATCATGGGTTCTGAAGCTCAGTTGGAAGAGAAGATCATGGCTGCTGATACTCTTGAAAAAAATCGTGAGTAATGGATCTTTGTCATTTTATTCTACTTAAAGAGCTGGAAACTAACATAAGTCCATGTCAGAAAGCATATGAGAAAGAAAATGTATATATAAGGGTGTGGGTATGTTGTTCAAATGTTATGACATTTTGAGTTAACAAACTCACACACAGTTAAACTAAATACTTATATGTGGGATTTGACTGTTGCACAAAATGGACCTGCTCACTAAATGTCAACTGGTATAGAAAACAAGCCCACTAGTCTAAAAAACCGGAAACAAAAAAATGTGAACTGGGCCTTGAGATTCATCAATAACAACAAAAAAGAAGAGAGGGTGCATGTAGCAACACGAACCGGCTCCGTTGCGGGCAAGTCAAAAGAAAAGAAAGTGGCCACTTTCCAAGTTACAAATAGGTCAGGAAAAAGGAGTCTCGTTTGGACTTGAAAGAGGGGTGACCCAAATAACGAAGTAAAGGAAATGTTTTTGTTTCTGTTTTCTGATAAACTATTAGACTAATAGTACTTATGGACTTTATTGTCATATAACACAGATTTAATTTAATGTGAAAAAACCATCTGTGTTTCCATTTAGAAATTTCAAATTTTGCATTTGAGATTATTACATGACTCGTTATTAATCTTGCAAAAAAACTGCGTACCTGTGATTGCTTGTCAGCCTTGAATTCGTTTATCTTTGCCTTCAATATCATGATTAAAATCCTTGGGCATTGTTATACTGCCGTAGATGCTTACCCTTTGTTTCTTTACAGAATCTGTTAGTTGCTTAGATCAAGTTGAGGATAACTCTCAGGATAAACGAAGTTCTTTTGACTCTGATAGCCAGCAAGATGGTATGTTTGTGTGGAACTTTTGAGATATTTGTTTTATTGTTATGTTAGATGACTACAAATAAATTATCTTATAAATGAAACAGGGGACCCAGATAAACTTTATCGAGTCGCAATATTGAAGAATCGATTTCTTGATACTATCTTGAAAGCTCGAGAAAAGACGCTCACACAAGTAATTCATATCTGCTTGTATATTATACTTCTGATTGTTGTTGAATTTGAATGTGATTTGTTTTAATAAAATTTGGCTGAGGTCAGGGAGAAAAGGGAGATCCTGAGACATTGCGCCTGGAAAGGGAGAAACTGGAGATGGAGCAAAGGGAAGGTGGGTCCGCTTTTTTACTTGTGTTATATTTGAAAAGATTTGTGTCTATAGTCTATACTATTGCTTAAGTGCTAATAATCTATCCTGTTTATCAAACTCTTTGTCAACAGAAAAGGCAAGGCTACAAGCAGAAGCAAAAGCGGCTGAAGATGCTCGAAAGCAGGCAGAGGAGGAAGCTGCAGCGGAAGTCAGACGAAAGATAGAACTTGAAAGAGAGGCTGCACGACAAGCTTTGACACAGGTAAATGAGTTTTGTCTATCTTGCTGAAATATGTGTTTGCCTGTTTGTTCTGAATTTATTGGAGCATGTACTGGAATCTGTGCAGATGGAAAAGACTGTTGAAATCAATGAGAATTCTCGTTTTCTCGAAGATTTGGAAAGGCTTAGAGCTGTACCTACTGAGCAATTACCAATTTCTGTACATGAGGCAAGTCCTGATCACTCTGAGGATGGCTTGGGTAGTTTCAAGTTTGGTAGTAGTAATGCGTTGGAACAACTAGGGTTATATATGAAAGTTGATGACGAAGAGGAGGAAGCAGAGCCACCCTCAGTTCCAAATCCTGTAAAAGATGTAGAAGAGGGAGAGATTGATTAAACTATGCACATTTTGTATCACAAGCAAGGAGTTAAGTATAGTTATCTCTACCCCATGAAAATATCCACATGTATTTAAGTTCTAGTGATGCATTAATATTTTAGTTCTAGTGATGCATTAATACATCGTAAACGAAGGACATGTTAATTCAGTCCTGGTCCGTCATGTCATTGGGGGAGCGGTTCTTGGTAGTTTACAATTGAAATGGAAGCAGATATCCATCTTGTTTTTATAATACTAGTTAGTGACTTAGTGGTTTGATGTTTACGTCCCGTTGTCATCGTTAAGTTGTAGAAAAGAGAGGCGGTGTTGTTGTTGAAACTGTGAACATTGAAGGAGCTATACATCTTTCAGATTACTGAGAGTTGTATTTGCGTTTGGCTATTTCTGTATATCCTAGAATTTTAATTTGAAGTTTTTTCAGTTTCATTATCAGGATATGAGACATTGTATTGTATATTATATACTTCAAAACAGTTTTATCTATAAAATAATCTTCATTTGCATGTCACAACTCTATTTAGAAATCAACAGCAAGAATGTGATATTCGGAAAATGGATTGAGGAAAATTAAAGGATAAAAGTGGAATAATTGAACCAGAAATTTTGATTGAAAATTTTGATACGAATACATTGAAATATTGGGTCATGTCTATCATGCACAAACGTTACAAGTGGCTCATACATTTGAAACCTAACCAAATGTATGAGATTTATGTTCATTTTAAAATGTGTAACATCAAGTAAAATGTTTGTGAGCAAATCTTTGTAGCCGACATAACTGACTACTATTAGGCTAGTCAGGCCACAAACATATATACCGTGTGGCTCATGCATTTGAAACCTAACCTAATGTATGAGACATAATGTCTCATTGGGTTCCTACTACACCTATTAGACTCGTCAAAATATTGAGTTTAACAGGTGCTATTTTATGATACAATGTAACCAATTAGCGAAGCTCTCACACATATGAGACTCGATGATTGTTCACAAGCCACGATCTTTTTGATCTTAAAGTACAATAATCACAAGATTGAAATAATTTATTACACATCATATTTGATCAACCTCTAATTTGTCAACTTAGTCTAGCTTATCATAATTCTCATTCTTATAGCTAGCAATTAAGCTTAAGTAATTGTCATAACCTTTGTTTCTTATCCTATCATTTTTTATAAAATAATGTTAAATGCAACTGAGATAAATAAGAAAAAAAAACCAGATTAGATAGTACAACGCTTTTAAATAAGAGGACAAAAGATGTCAGTCTTATGAAAATAGTTCTTAGAAAAATACAATACTCTACTGTTACTTTAGAGTCTTGGTGAAGCCTCGAACTCATATTGCAGCATTCATTTCATAATAGAAGTAGTATTCATCAGAACCACACTTCAAAGTTCGTCTTCAAAGTGTTGACATAGCTTGATCAGAGTTGACTTTAGAACTATAACTCAATCTAGATATTTTTGAAGCAACTTGATCACAACTTGTCTTAAGTGTTTTTCATCAAAGTTGATTTTCCTGATTAGAGTTGACTTACTGAACCAGAATTAGTCTCGAAATGATCTGAGCAAATTCTCTTCAACATAGGCTCTTTTATTCTAAGTTAGAATTTTGATTTTTGTTGACTCTCATTCACCAGCATATAGATGATTGTCAAACCTTGTTCATAATCCAGGGGTTGTTTCTGATCTAAAGTTTATTCTAAAACTTCATTGGTAACTGAGTAAGCTCATAACTTATCCGTAATTTGACCATCTATTGCTTTGTGTGTTTATTCAGTAGTTGTAGATTTCTCTTTATCAGAAGCAGGTCTTCAATCTAATTTCTGCACACTAAGACCACACACCATATACTCCAATTGTTCTTTATACATATTATTATCATCAAAACCATTTTAGAAACTTGTTCTCAATAACTTTTGATTTAACAACTGAATCAATGAATTTATAAGGTCTCATGGAAGAAATCAGGTATGAATCAATGCTTTGAATCTTTTAGTTTGTATACCATAAACAAACAAAGATAATAATATTAAAATGTTTTCCTATCTCTTTAATCTCTTTATTGAGCATGCAACATTACATATATATAGAGAGATTATCTCGTGAAAATTAGGGACACAATTAGTTGAATTGATAAGAAGAGACAACTAATACAAATCAATTGATTGCTATGATTAAAGCTACAAATAAGGGATCTTATTTAACCACGTGCATGGTCATGCAACAAGTGTGTCATGTTGCTCCTACAGCTCCCACCTAACTAATATGCACTACTGTTTTGAGTTATACACTTCATGATATTAAATCTTAACCGTTGGTAATAAGCTGCTAAAGAGGAAAGTGTCACCACCAGATTATTGGCAATAGTGTGAAAGCTGTCATGAACTTTTAAAGAGGAGACAATGTTTATTTATTTGACAGAAAGAGAAATAATATCATGAGTTTCACATTAGGTAAAGAATTTTTTTTGTTTACACCATCAACCATCAATTTCATCTGTTGTTGTCAATTTTGAGATTAAGTAGTTACAACTTCTTGTAAATACAATTGTGGAGATCGAATTATGATCCTTCTAACTAAAATTAGTACTGTCAACTGAATAAACTAACATTTGATAATTTGATAAATAAAGTGAAAGTGCTTAATAGTTGTTTTAAGGTTGATTATTGTACATATAAAAAAATTATTAATTTTTGTAAAATTATTTATCATTTTCTTGTAATATTCTTTAAAACTTATTATTGCATTAAACATATACTACCTCCGTTCCTTTTTACTTGTCGTATTAGAACAAAAAGACCAAAATATGAGAATGTATTTTTACACCTTATTTTTCTATTATATCATTTTTTAAATATGTATCATATTTTTAATCCACGAATAATTTCCTAGTTTTTCACAAACATTATCTATTCTTAAAAAATTGTAACAAACTTTATTTAAAAACAAACAAAATTTGTATACAATAAAAATATTATATTGTTTCAACAAAAAAATTATACAAAATTTAGTCAATAAAATAAAATAGGAAAGATAGTATAATAGACAAAATATAATCTAAATTGTCAAAACGACAAGTAAAAATAAACAGAGATAGTATATTTCTTTGACAAAATAATAATTAATATTACATTGTATTTTAAAAACAATTTGTTTATTTTTTTGGTACAAAAAAGAGGGTAAAACCCAAAACATTTTTTTTACCACTAGTTTAATCTATTTCGAGTGTCAGTCTTATACCAACAATTACTATATTACTATACAAAAGAATAGATGGATTATAATTTATTTATAAAGAAATACTAAGCTATTATAAAAAAAAAAAAAATCATAAGCTAACCCTAACTAAATCAAATCAAATAATATAAGCTTATCAAAAAAAAAATCAATTCAAATAATATAGTTTTGGGCCGGATAAAAAAAAATAACAGAGCAATTTATTTTATCGTACGGCTAATACTCCAAACTAAATCTCCACCGTTAGATCAACAAAAACACAAAAAACAAAGGACTATAAATTCCATAGAGCACAACACAATTTGTAAATGTAAAGGGAGGCGAGAAAGAGCAAACTATTCTCGCTTTCCCGACTCTCAAATCCCGCCTCTCTCTTCTCCCTTCTCTGTTTCCTCCAACCACCAAACCAAAACTCTCTTCTAGGGTTTCTCACTTTTAGGGTTTTCTCCATTCTCTTCAGTTCTCGCTTCTTCTTCAATCTCATTTGCTTCAATTCTTTGACGAAACGAAACGAACTTTGAAGAAGTAAGAGCTTCGATTCTCATCTCTTTCACTTCCTTACTGGTAATAATAATTTTGTAGTTAAACACTTATTAGTGTTAATTTTATTTAGGTTTAAGTGAATAATAATAATCATAATAATAGGTTTCAAATTTTTAATTAGGTTAATTTGATAAGTTGATTATAAGAAAGGAAGAAAGAAAGAAAGATTATATTGAAATATTGAAATTGCACATAATCATTCGGTTTTTCGGCATAAGCGGAATTTGTGATAATGGCGAAGAGTAATCTTTCGGGAGGATATTGTGGTAATGCAGTTGAAACAGGGGGTATATCAGATGGTTCTGGTACGTCGGGGAGAATGGATACTGAAATGACTGTTTCGGATGATGAGGCTCGGGTTTTGGGAAGGAAATGTGTTAGTTTGAATTCAGGTTGTTGTGGTGCGTATGGTGTTGCAATGCAAGTTGTTCCTTTGTCTAAATTGTCGGCTTTACAGAGGAAAGAGCTTGGGAATCGGTTTAGGTCTGAGCTTGAAAGGGTTAGGATTTTTCAAAAGAATTTTGAAATGGTAAAGAGAAATGGTGTTGCATTGCCGTCTTCTAGTGATGTTAATGTTGACCGTAAGAATGGTCAAGATGGGATTCAAATAGAGAACTCTAGAAAACCGTTGAAATCTGGTTCAGTATCGGGTAATGGATTGAAACCGTTAGTAGAGAATTTGAGAAAGCCGTCGATGTCTGCTTCAGTACCAGGGAATGTATTGAAACCAAAAATGGAGACCTTGAGGAAGCCGTCAATATCAGCTTCAGTACCAGAGAATAAATTGAAATCATTAGATCAGAGTCATAAGCCTCGTGGGTTCAATCGGGGCTCTTCTGGAAAGTTTGAGACTGTGGCACGGACTTGTTTACCAGGAACTATAAATGCTGTGTTGAAGAAAGATTGTGAGATACTGTTGAAACGGTTGATAGTTCATCAACATGGTTGGGTTTTTCATGCCCCTGTGGATGTGGTTAAGTTGAATCTACCAGATTATTTTAGTATCATTAAGCATCCTATGGATTTAGGAACAGTGAAAGGCAAGCTCACTACAGGATCATACACAAGTCCATTGGAATTTGCTAGTGATGTGAGACTTACATTTTCAAATGCAATGACCTATAATCCACCAGGGAGTGATGTCTATATCATGGCTGATACGCTCAGTAAATTTTTTGAAGCGAGATGGAAAACAATAGAGAAGAAACTGTCCAGAAGGGGTGCTCTGCCATTGCCTACGACGACAAACACTTGTGAAGATGTAAAAACTACCAGACCAATGCCTTCTTCTAAAAAGAGGAAAATTGCCTCACCGCCTCTTCAACCTGAAATTATCCCGTCTCCTCAAGCTGAAGTTATCCCCCCACCTGTTCAACCTGCTAAACGGGTTATGTCGAATGAAGAGAAGAAAAGTATTCGTAGCGATTTGGAATCTTTTCAAGAAGATATACCTGACAACATCGTTTATTTCTTGAAAGAGTATGTTTCACATGGTGATGAATGTGAAGAAGATGAGATTGAGCTTGATGTTTATGAACTCAGTGATGATACACTGTTCAAATTACGAAAGCTTTTGGATGAATCTTTACTGGAGAAGCAAAAAAATGAAGCAAAAGTTGAAGCGTGTGAAATAGAGGTGTCTCTCTGCTCTACCTAACAGTCCCACGAATTAATATAGTATTACATTTTATATAAAATGTACTCATCCTCTTAATGAGATGTCAGTCTCACAATATGTATGACACAACTTCTGGTTATTTATGTTTGGTGTTGCAGCTTTTGAATGATTCTGGGCCTAGCAATTCATCATTGCAAGCATTTAAAGGTTATATTTGTGTTTTTTGTGTTTATGTTTGAACATGTGTGTATGCTGTGTTTGTTGTTTAAATTTGTTTTGCTTGTAGGTAATGATCTGGCTGATGAAGAGGTGGACATTTGTGGAATAGACTCCCCTGTCTCTAGCCATCCTCCTGTACTGATTGAAAAGGATACAACCTACCAAACGAGCAAATGTTCAAGTCCAGGGAGCAGTGGTATTGGTAAGTGAGGATTGAATTTCTTTTTGATACATTTAAATACCACTATGTAATTTTGTGATAATTATTATAGGTTGTGGAAATCTGATCATATGATACATTTGGTAAATGATTTGTGAAAAGTATCTTATTGAAATTTATATGTAGGTGCATGCTTTCTTTATATTTTATAGTATTTTCTCTTACTTTCCTAAATCTTACTTTCTTGCATTATAAAACTTTAGGTCCGGGATTCAACATGACAATTGCTTTTATAATTCAAAAGTCAAATTGATCTAAATCATTTTTCAAATGACTTATTAGACAGTGTGCATGACTCTTTAGTGAATGTATGAATTTGCCTGGAACTCATTACCAAATATGATACTTTGTTCTTAGTTACTGCTATAGCCTGCATCAACGTGTCAGAGTTTCATAGTTGCTTTTACAGCTGAGTAGATCACTGATGTTAAATAGTGGCTATAGCGTTGTGGATTTTGAGGAATAGCGTAACTATTGTAGTTTTTTGACCATAGCTCGACAATAGGGGGGAAAAAGAGAGCTTTACGTTTTCTTTTTTTAGAATTCAAATAATAAAGCTGACGAGCTAGCATGTGACCTGGACATGGCCTGTTTTTTACTCATAACTGTATTATATAGTTTTCCTTCTCTTCCCCTATCTAATGTCTTTCTTCTCCTTCTGTTATGCATTTCTTTCTTCCAGTTTTTGCCTTTCCTTACTCTTCCCCTATTCAATATCTTTTTGATCCCTCTTATTGTTTTTTTGGTCCCTTTCAACTCTCGTTCACTGTTTTTTTTAGTTTATTTCCTTTCCCTTCTCTTCCCGTATTTGATCTGTTTCTTCTTCCTCTGTTTCTCTATTTTTTCAGTTCTTTCATCTCTCTTGCTCTATTATGTTTTTCAATTTTTTTCCTCTCCCTTCTCTTCCCCTATTATGGTTTTGAGTTATTAACAACCATGAATTATTAGTATTCTGTTTTGAACAATTATTTTTTCTACATTTATTTTATTTATTCCAGCTTTTTATTTCATTTAGCAAACCTTTTTCTACATTTACTTGATTTATTTCAACTGCTTTGTGGCTTCCACTATTTGCCCACAACGCTATCCACTATTTCGTGTGATCTGTTGACTAGGGGTGGCAATGAACCGAACCAACTCGAAGAAAGTTCGAGACTCGATTCGACAATTGATTCGTTGAACTTGGTTCATGAACCAAATGAGCTGAACTTGAGCTAAAACTTAGGTTCGTTAATTAAATGAGCTGAACTTGAACTATACATAGTTCAACTTGTTTGGTTCATGAGTTGACTCGAACATATATATAATACTTAAAAATTAACTTTGACAAACATAACTTAATTATTTTTACCCACAAACATAAATTGCTAACATAAATTAAATAACTCATTTTGTATAAATAAAATCACTATTTATTTATTATTAATTCATTTTGTTTGCTTTATGTTCAAAATTTACAAAGTGCTACAAACATATCATTTGTGAAATATAAAGTCTCACATCGGATGTTTAAGAATTTTTGAGAACATGAGTACATTATAATTATAAATAAGTGATAGACACTTACCAAAGATAGCTTAAATGAAGTCGAATATGAGTTAGAGTTAGAAAAAAAATGTGTCAATTTTTTGAATTGAGTTTTGAGCTAAAAACGAACCGAACCTAACGAGTCGAGCCGAACTGTTCGCGAACTTTAAACGAGCCGAACTCGAGCTGAAAAAAAAGTCCGTGTCGAACTCGAGCCGAGCTTCGAGCTGAACCAATTCTTATCGAGTCGAGCCGAGCTCAGACAGGGTTCGACTAGACTCGACTCATTTCCAGCCCTACTGTTGACAATAGACAATAAAAGTTACTTAAGACAATTGGTTTCCTGCTTTCTGATAACATGTGAAATTGCCGTGTAATGTGTCAATACACTGACACTTTTATGAAACTATGAAGCAAATGTGTTGTATATTTGAAGTTTTGAAATTTATATTTAACTGAATTTCTTTGTTAACGGGCACGATGGATCACATGAGGATGGTTTTGTAAGTCTTATATATATAGTAGCCATGGATAATGTTACACCTTAGAATGATACTGTCCAATGGAAGGATAAAAGGCAGAGAGGATAAAGGGTTAAGAGGGTTTAATTGACAATATTGCTTTCTAAAGTGCAGCGTTTTTTCTACTTGGTTTGAAAACGAGTAATTTTATTTTACTTCTTTTAGGGAGTGGCTGTTGTGCTAATAATGTTTTTTGTAGGATTGATATTGAAATAAGTACTGGTAATTATTAGTACTTAGTGCAGGTACATGCTTGAGCAATTAGAGTTGTTTCTTGACCTTTGATAATTGATACTTGTTATAATTGAATTCTATGTCCAATTGTATGTTAATTGTTGCTTATATCGAATATGTACATTGCAGATTCGGACTCTAGTGGTTCTTCTGATAGTGAATCTGATGATGAAGCAAGACCAAAGGATTTATCAAAGGTCTGGTTTTATTATTTAGGCTTTAGGGAAAGATTTATTTTTTTATTTTTGAATATTTAGTGTTAGAATAAAAAATATGGTCATGCTAAATAATGCCCTGGGGCACTTGTTAAGCATACTAAAAATAGAAATAAAAGATAAAACACACCCTAATATACTCTAACATAATATAAGATATTTATGATATTTGGTTATATTGCTTATGATTCAACTTCAATGGTAAGACATTTAAATTCTTGCTTATGCTCCTTTGATATTGTCTTTGTATTTCAATTATTCATATTTTTGCTTCAGGTGCCAGAAAACATAGGTACGAGTGCTCAGATGGATATAAAGACCATGGCTGTTGCTCATACTTCCGAAAATGAAATAAATCGTGAGTAATTGTTTCTTGTCCTTTCATGCTCCTCGAATATGGTGATCAAGTATGCGCTGCAGTTTGAGAAATAAGGCAATTTGTAGAACTGAAATTTGAGTTTTTTGACCCATTGTCTCCTGTTTGTTGTATGATTTTCTTCTTCTGCAATGCTTCAAAGATTTCTATGTAGAATTCTGAGTTGGATACTGTTTGGTGAGTGGTTTAAGATGTAGAACCAGTAAGATTGAAATGAAAAATAGAATCAAATAGATTAAGTTGATCCATCATTTGTGAAATTCAGTTTGAGTGGTTCTGGTAGTTCATATTGTATGAGCTATCTGAAAATTCAAGTATTTGAAATCTAGTCTCCATTTAGAGAAGATCTTAATCTACTTTGTACCTTTTAAACTTGAATTAACAACTTTCCACTAATTCATGGCTTGTGATAAACTAAAGTATCTTTATTCGCTAGCTTTGATTTCTTTTAGATGTTCCTTTGATACTGTTCACGCTTGAATTTCATGACTGTTGCTGTATTATCTTATACTCTTCTCCTTTATTTCAAGAGTCAGTTAATGGCTTGGATAAAATTGAGGATAAATCTCAGCAAAAGCCAAATTCTTGCGACTCTGATTGCTTTCAAAATGGTAAGAGTGCACGAGTTATGTAAGATATGTTTTTAACTTTCTATTGTGATATTCAATCTCAACCAGTTATCTCATTAATATTTTAGGAGAATGTGGTGCAACTGAGAGACAAGTCTCCCCTGATAAACAATATCGAGCTGCATTATTGAAGAATCGATTTGCTGATACTATCTTGAAAGCTCGAGAAAAGACGCTGTCCCAGGTAGACTACACCACACATTTAAACTATATAGTATTCGCTCTGCATGTAATTATTGTTCTTTTTTATTCTTCCCTTCAATTTTGTTATTTATTCAATTTAATTTGGTTGTGGGTTAGGGTGTGAAGGGAGATCCTGAGAAAATGCGCCAGGATAAGGAAAAACTGGAGATGGAGAGACGGAAAGGTGATTTGGGAGTTCCACTTGCGTGAGGACTAGCTATTAAATGTTAACTAACCTATCTGTTGATCTAACTGATTCTTGAGCAGAAAAGGCAAGGCTACAGGCAGAAGCAAATGCAGCTGAAGAAGCTAGAAAGCGGGCAGAAAAAGCTGCTGCTATGGAAGCCAGGCGAAAGCGGGAGCTTGAGAGAGAAGCTGCACGACAAGCACTGCTACAGGTAAATAAGTATCTATGTTGCCTGAAAGATGTCCATTTACATTCTTGTTTTAGATTTTATTGCATCATACACTGGCATCTATGCACAGATGGAGAAAACTGTGGAAATCAACGAGAATTCTCAATTTCTGGAAGACTTGGAAATGCTTAGAGTTGTACCTGCTGAACAATTACCATGTTCTGTAGACGAGACAAGTCCCGATCACTCTCATGATGGCATGGATTGTTTCAAGTTTGGTGGTAGTAATCCCTTGGAACAACTAGGGTTATATATTAAAGATGATTATGAAGAGGAGGAAGGAGATCAACTTTGTGTTCAAAATCCTGTAAATGATGTAGAAGAGGGAGAGATTGATTAAGTTTCGTATTCTGTATCTTGAACCAAGGAGCAAAATATAATTATTTTGATCTCAATTATAGCCTAGTCATCGAAAATTCGTAATGCGGCAACTCTTCACAATTGAGAAGTTAAGATGTTTTTTGTTGGATTTGTTTTGGCAACAGATTAGAGGATTGAACATAATCAAGCTTCAGTTTTAGTTACATTACCAATACTAGCAATTTCAAAGAGCATTGCTTCCCTTCATCTAGGTTTAGTGGTACAATTTGAGTTCATACTTATGAATATAGATTCTTCCTTGTCTCCAAATGCATGGAAATGTGAACAATTTGATTTTCTTCTCTTGTACAATTTATTGGGCTTATTTTTCAAAAATTGGCATTATTTAACTTTTTTATTTATAATTATTACTTTTTGCGCCCCACGCAAAATGCCGCTCCCCAGCGTTTCTAATTTTATCCTTTCGGTGTTTGCTGTGTAACTAGCGCTGTGTAACCAGCGAACTCTAAATATTCTGCCGAGTGATTATCAGCAAAGTGTGGGAACAGTTAGGCAGCAGATCGACACAAATATGTAGGATGAATGCACATGACATTATATGGAGGTGGTGATTCCACTACGTGTGTCCTTTGCCCAATAGTACAATAGGGGTCATTATCTTCTTGTGCGAGGAAGTATCATAAATTTTTATGATCATAAATAGTAGTACTATTATGAGCCAAGTTGGACTTCACGGAGAATTGGGTCTTTAATATCTTATTAGGCTTTAGTCGAATCAGAAACAATATCTAACAAAATTTTAAAATTGAAGAGTGTTCACCAAGAAAGAACCATTTATGCTAGCTATTTTGGATGTTGATGTTCAATTTTTTAAGCACCAAGCTCCATAAATTACTCCGCCTAAACTAAGTTTGCTATTTCCCAACTAAGTTGGTATACAAAGTGACAATTCAGATTAAAATTTAAACATAATTGAATATATCTAATCTAATAAATAATAGTGAAATTCTAGTAAGCATCTTTCTTTCGAAACTCTCTTTCATATCTTAAATAGTAAAGTTTTATAAGCGAGTTGGTATTCGTTAATATCAACTAGTTTGACACTAAATTTTACATCTCTTAATAATAGTTTGATTGATATAAATATGATATAAACCATCGTTGGATTGAAAATTTATGTTATATAAATCATTTATATGAAATTTAAGACAAATTTAAAATCATTTGGTATGTTATTTGAGATACATCAAAATGAACGGTTTGTGCATTTTTTTAAACTTCATTAATCTTTATCTCAATAATCAATTAAATAATTTTAGTTTCTCTAGAATCTTTCACAATAAACTTTCAATTCAACAGTGAATTTTTTAAAATTTGTATCAGTTAAAATGTTATTAAAAGGTGTAACATTTTGATGTCAAACTAGTTGATATCACTTTTTATAAAAATATGAGGAGTTGATGCATTGAAAATTAAAATATCTAACATTTAAATAAATAATTTTTCAAAATAGATTCTTAAAGATACTCATATTATTAGTTTGCCGTTTAGTAAAAGTATATGAATTATGTGACATAAATTGCCGGCATGAATGTATTGATTGTGTCAACACATTAGGACGGCTGGACGGACTTCTCTTGAGAGTCACTGTCCAAATCACTATGCATGTCCCATATCATACCATCTTTAATTATATCTTTCTCATCTTTGCACAAAAAATTTGAAGTACCTTAAGGCTTAATTGTCACTATGGGAACTGAGTCTCCAACAAATGAAAAACCAATTGATTCTACTTTAGAGGCTGAAAAGGTCTCTTATTCAGCACCAGAGCCAGAGGTAAATTAAACAAAACAAATTAAGCATAGGTTATTATGTATTGCTAGTTGGAATAAAATAGATAAATAAAAATTTACTAATTTTGGTTGTTGAATTTGAATTTTTTTATGACAGATAGATAAAAGAACAGCTGAGCAAAAAACAATTGATGATTGGCTTCCCATAACTTCTTCAAGGAACGCAAAATGGTGGTATGCAGCTTTTCACAATGTTACTGCCATGGTTGGAGCTGGTGTCTTGAGTTTACCATCTGCCATGGCAAATCTTGGATGGTATGTGTATATATGGAATGATATTTGATCTAATGATAAATTAAATTGATGAATAAGACACTGTTTTATTGAGAGTTAACGATCACTTTATCGGTCCACAAATTCTTAGTTCAATTTACAGAAAATGCCGAAATTATTTAGTCGGACGCTATGACTTGAGTTCAAATTTCAGTCTCTCTATTACTTTATGCGTAAAATATACTAAAGATGATGACGGCAACAAGTACAAAAGATTTATCTAAAATATATAAAGTGACACCACTATACTGCTACCTTGTTTACCTATTATAGGAGAGTTTTAGGTTGTTTTATTAATATTGATTGGAGGGTGTTTATGAAGCTCCGATACTCCAATATTGATCAAGTATCGTGTCAGATATTTCTCGATACGTATCGGGGGAATATCAAATGTTTAAATTTTATTTTTTAAATAAAAAAATACAGACACTTTTGTGATACTTGTCTGATACTTCCCAATGCGTATCAGAGAAGTATCCGATATTTATATTTTATCCATTCTTTGAAAAGAAATAAAATGGATCCAAGAAATGCGCAATATTTGATTTATGTGTATATAAATTTTTAACTTTTGTCAAAGAAAAATGAAGAATATAGAAAATGAACGACAAGATTATACGACATCAGTGAATATGAGCATGACTCGCTATTTAGATAATATTTAAGATATGTATTTCACTAGTTTTTGATAATTTAACAATATGAATGTTTCTTTATTATCAAATTTAATTATGTTTATATATTTTACATTTATATATTTAATTTTTTATTAAAGTATCCTAGCCGTATCGTATCTTAAATTTTAAAATTTTCTCATATCACCGTATCCGTATCGTATCTTGTATCAGAGCTTCATAAGTGTTTGCAATACAAAATCGACAGATTGTTAAAATTAAAATTGAAAGTTGTCTAATTCAACTCAAAAAAGCGACTTTTAAAGTGAGAAATATTATATTTACTTATAAACCTATATTCAAGTCATCTTTCATCTAACACAAGACTATTATATATGTTTCACATTATTGAATTGCAGGGGTCCTGGTGTGGTGATTCTAATCTTATCATGGATAATCACTCTATACACCCTATGGCAAATGGTTGAGATGCATGAAATGGTACCCGGAAAACGGTTTGACAGATACCATGAATTAGGTCAAGAAGCATTTGGAGAAAAGCTTGGACTTTGGATTGTGGTGCCTCAACAATTGATATGTGAAGTTGGTGTGGACATTGTTTACATGGTCACAGGAGGAAAATCATTACAGAAAATTCATGATCTTGTGTGCAAAAAAAATTGTGGATCAATGAAAACTACTTATTTCATTATGATATTTGCCTCTGTTCATTTTGTTCTTGCACATCTTCCCAACTTCAACTCTATTGCTGGTATCTCCTTGGCTGCAGCAATCATGTCTTTGAGGTAATTTTATTAAGTCAACAAGTCAATATTAGTCCCCAACCTTATTTTTTTTCTTTCTTTTTCCAATAAAATATTTGCGGAAAACTTATTATTAACTTTTTTTTTTACTTATTATTAACTTATAAAAGGGAATCATGTCCATTTGTGTGAATGGTCAAGTAGGTTGTACCTCATTTGCTTAAAAAATAAAGGATAAATGATGATCGACAAAGCTATGTATATAGGCAACTAAAAATATATTATGTAGCGACTAATTTAGTGATCAAAATATTTTATGGTGACAAATTTAGTGACTGATTTAAAACATCAGTTGTAAATTTGTCATTAAACGAGTTTGTGACCAATATAAAAATTAATTTGCCAAAAAAACATTAATCCACTACTTTATGTTAACAATAAATTCTAGATTTTCAGAGTCTAAATTGACCACTATACATGTAAATAGAGAACATTGTTGTTTTTTAAAACATTTGACTTTAGTGAATAACGAATATATCTGATTTATAATATAAACTATATAGATAGTATTCGATGAACTCAAAAAAATTACTTTTATTTATAAATATGGTCAGAGAGAGTATGTAGTAAAAGATGTGATTGATTTTGTATGATGGTAGGAGACTTGTATCTTCTTAATTTAAAATTTATTGATGATCATAAATATTGTATGTAGTTACTCAACTATTGCATGGGTGGCTTCATTGAAAAAGGGAGTTCAACACGATATAACATATGGCTACAAAGCCACAACTACACCAGGAACAGTATTCGGTTTCTTCAGTGCATTAGGTGATGTTGCATTTGCTTATGCTGGACACAATGTGGTATTGGAGATTCAAGCAACAATTCCTTCAACACCAGAGAAACCATCTAAGGGTCCAATGTGGAGAGGAGTTTTATTAGCATATATTGTTGTAGCTTTGTGCTATTTCCCTGTTGCTCTTATTGGATATTGGATGTTTGGCAATACAGTTGCTGATAATATTCTCACTTCTCTTAATAAACCTACCTGGCTTATAGTTACAGCTAATATGTTTGTTGTTGTTCATGTCATAGGAAGCTACCAGGTATGTGTATGTAACATTGGTGGTCTGTTTGGTTTCGCAGTGAGAAAAATTAATTTTGGCATAATTTGAATCTGTAAAATTAATTCTGATAAAAATTGATCTGAAAGTAGAACAAAAGATTTGAGTGTGAAAATCAATTTTTGAATCAGAAGTTACAATTTCTAGCAAGTAGAATCAAGGCAGAATCAATTTTATATTTGAAAAATCAAAGAAGTAAGAATCAATTTTACACCTCTAGAATCAATTCTAGCTCATATAAAATTGAAACTAAACATAAACTAATTAATTTTCATATGATTCATCACTACAATCATGTTATAATATATTTGTTTTGTTTTTAATTTGCAGTTATATGCAATGCCGGTTTTTGATATGATTGAAACCTTGTTGGTAAAAAAATTGCGTTTCAAGCCGACCCGACTTCTAAGATTTATTGTTCGCAATGTTTATGTTGGTGAGCAAATTTTTTAAATTTTAAGTCTCTATTTCATATGAAGTTGCGAAATTATTGGATGAAGATCAATTGAGTGTTCATAATTTGTGAAGTTTGAGCCCTTTTATGATTTCAAGTATTCTTATTTTTAAATGTTATTTGTTTGACTCTCATTATAAGAAATATTGTGATTCAGCATTCACAATGTTTGTGGGCATTACTTTCCCCTTCTTTGGTGGTCTCCTTGGATTTTTTGGAGGATTTGCATTTGCTCCAACAACATACTTTGTAAGCCTCTAAACTTCTTTTGTTTTTTCATAATGTATTTGATTTCATACAATAATACTTATCATATTATAATAATGTCTATCATAATGCTATTTTATAGCTTCCTTGCATTATGTGGCTTGCTATTTACAAACCAAAGAGGTTCAGTTTGTCCTGGATCACCAACTGGGTATGTTCAATTGCACTATTATAATTTATTAGGTTAATAGCCTTTTATCCTATGTAATGTGGGCAAGTTTTGGTTTATATCATGTCATTTTTTTATTAACATGTAATGTGAAGATTTCATCTTTTATCCCATTTGATGACTTTTTACGTACGTACTAATGAATTTTTGTTGATATGACCATTGACTTTTTGTATGTCATGTGAGCAAAAAGTTAACAGATGGGATAAATAATAAAATTTACACATTACAAGAGGTATACCAATAGTCGTGCAGGAATAAAAGCGTATTAACTATATACTTCGTCCGTCCCAAAATATAAGAGAAAATTTGTCAAAGAAAGTATTTGATTGAAAATTTGGATTAAATATCTATTTTGTTTGACTAATTTTCCTTTATATTTTGGACAAGTGTAATTTATTTGATTGCTTTTGAGGTTCAAAGTTGAAACATACTATATAGTAGCTTATCTAATTGGATTTGAGGTACATTGTTTTCAGATTTGCATTATGCTTGGCCTCCTTTTGATGATTCTGTCACCAATAGGTGGATTAAGACAAATTATACTCAATGCCAAAGACTACGGTTTCTATCAATAGGTGGATTGAGGCAAATTATATACACACTTAATAATAATTCTAAACTTTCATCTATAGATACATATATATAATGAAGGTAAATTTGATTGAGACGTGCATTTTACTTTTTTTTTTTGCTAAACTATGTTTTCTGCATTTTATTTTCTCTATCTATGTAAAGGGTATGTTTGGTTGGAAGAAATTGAAAAAAAAGGAGAGAGTACATTTTGAATTCAAATTGTTTGGTTCAATTGTTTGTAATGGAGGGTAGTTGAATTTTTAGCTTTCTAAATAAGTGAGGTGATTTAGAAGAAGAAATTTAACTTATAAAATCATTAATATCAATAGTTTATCTTCTATTTTGTCTTACTCAAAATCTCCTCCATTTTTACTAGTGTGACTAAAACCTTACCAGAATATTTTCTATTATATTTTTTGTTCGGGCAAAACACAACTGTATGTGTGTGTGTAAGAAGAGAAATAGTTATTACAAACCAAGACATTAAGCCGAATTTGTTAATGAACTTTATCAAATCACGAATTTTAGAAAAATCCGAGTTCGACTCTTGGACGTAACAATATCTTACTTAGACTTTACCTACCTCATATACATACTCTAAACGACTAGAACTCAATTTCCCTAGAAATTAGAGGTTAATACCAACAAAAAAAAGAAGTATATTACAGTAATTCAAACTTTTTCTACTTATTGCAAAGCATTCACTATTATGAAAACAGATCTGACAAAAGCAAATATACTTCAAAAGCAGAATAGGTAATTATAAAAACCAACTGATCAAGTTCACCAAAACATAAGAAAACCATATACATTGAGAGTTCAAAAAAAAAAAAAAACTAGATAGTTCCATCTACTTTAATGTTGCAACTTTTGTCCTTAATAACCAATAATCCAATATCTCTAATCACATTATTGTTCATGTGTTAAGGATGAAGCTTATGAATAGAATTTATATGTCTTGGCATTAAGGATGATCGACCTCAGTCCTCCAATAGGTGATAAAATCATCAGACATAGCCCAAGTGTAATGCAAATCTATAATCAATGAAACAAGATTAAACCAAATTAAACTTTAAACAAAACTATTTAAAGATGAAAATATTTAAAATGAAAATGAAAACTTACATAGTTACTCCACCAAGATAAGCTGAATCTCTTTGGTTTGTAGATGGCAAGCCACATGATGCATGGTAGCTGAAAATTTAAAAATGAATAATTAATTGAAGTTGTTTTATCATAAGAACTCTTAATTACTAGATAAAAAATCACTAATTTTGCTAGCTTACAAAGTAGGTTGTTGGAGCAAAAGCAAATCCACCAAAAAATCCTAGTAGACCACCGAAGAACGGGAAGGTAATAGCAATGAACATTGTGAATGCTGGAAATAAAAGAAGAAAACAATTATATGGGTCACAAGGGAATCAACTAAAGTGCATTAGAATATGCTATGAGACTACCAAAATCATGGTGAAAACTAAAATTTTACTTTAAAGATTCAATAAAATCACCGTGCTTCTATGATTTTATCAAACTCTTTGCTCATCCAAACTTACATTAGAAGTTACATAACAACTTTTTGTTGAATAAATTTATTGTTACTTACCCACATAGACATTTCGTACGATAAAACGCAGTGCTGAGCTAGGCTGGAAATTCAACTTTTTCACCAACACAGTTTCAATCATGTCAAACACCGGCATTGCATAAATCTACAATTACAAAACTTAGTCAATATTAATAAACTGTAATGTTTTATCAAAGGGAAGACACAATTAATTTTTTTTTTTTAAAAAAACATTATAAAAGATTAAAAAATGTGATTAATTTTACCTGATAACTTCCAATAACATGAATAACAACAAACATATTTGCCATTGCAATAAGCCATCTTGGTTTCTCTAATGTTATGAGAATGTTGTCATCAACACTGTTGCCAAACATCCAATAACCAATGAGAGCAACAGGAAAGTAACACAAAGCCACAACAATGTAGGAAACAATAACTCCTCTCCACATAGGACCCTTTGATGGTTTTTCTGGTGTAGAAGGAATTGTTGCTTGAATTTCTAACACCACATTGTGTCCAGCATAGGCAAAAGCCACATCACCAAGAGCATTGAAAAAGCCAAACACTTTTCCTGCTTTAGTGCTTGCTTTGTAACTATAGTCAACATTTGCTATCACACCTTTATCAGCAGAAGCTGCCCAAGCAATTGTAGAGTAACTACATAGAAAAATAAGTATCAATGTCAATTTTATGTTTTCTTTAATATTATTTAGGCTAAATTCATTCAGGATCCTTAACTGTTACGAACGTGAAACTTAAAAGACTTATTAATGCAATTAAGAAGAGAGTTGTACCTTAAAGACATGACTGCGGCCGCCAAAGACACACCGGATATGGAGTTGAAGTTGGGGAGGTGAGACAAAACAAAGTGAACAGAAGCAAAAATCATAATGAAAAATGTCAATTTGATGTCTTTGCAATCCTCACAAACAGTATCATGGAACTTCTTCAAAGATTTTCCTCCTGTGACCATGTATACAATGTTAACTCCAACTTCAACAATAAGTTGTTGTGGCACCACAATATACAAACCCAGCTTTTCACCAAAAGCATATTGACCCAGTTCATGGTATCTATCGAAACGTTTTCCTGGAACCATTTCATGCATCTCTACCATTTGCCATAGAGTGTAGAGTGTAATGAACCATGATAGGACTAGTACCGTTACTCCGGGACCCCTGAAAGAACAAACACATTATTGTGATTATCAAATTAATAATACACTATGAAGCAAGCACAAACACTGACACAAGACATGACACAGGACACTGATATGTCAATGTAAATAAAAATTTAAGAAAACATTATTGTATCGGTGTCATGCCGATGTCAGGTACACCACATAACACAACATACAAAAAAAAATGCTGATTATAAATAAAGGAAATAGAAAATGAAATTATAAATATACCATCCAAGTTCAGACATAGCATAAGGGAGACTAAGAACACCGGCTCCAACCATGGCAGTAACATTGTGAAAAGCAGAGTACCACCATTTTGCATTTCTTGAAGAACTAATTGGTAGCCAGTCATCAATTGCTTTCTGCCTCCTTAATTTTTCGTCATCAATAATCTGTTTGATAAACAACAATAAATAAAATCAGTAGTATGTCATAGAAAAAAAGTCTTTTTTTTACATGGCTTTGTTTGAAAAAAATTTATACTCCCTCCGTTTCAAAATGAGTGTCGCTTTTGGTGTTTTCACACATATTAAGGAATGCAATCATTGCGTTAAAAGTAATAGTACTATTACTAAATTTAGCCTACTTTTTCCTTTATTTTCTTGGAAACAGTGTATAAAGTAATAATTAGTGGATAGAAGTGGAAAATATTGCATTGGGAATCGAAAAGCGACACTCATTTTAAAACAAATTTTTTGAGCTAAAGCGACACTCATTTTGAAACGGAGGGAGTATATGACTATGTGTTTGTTTGATTACAATTTTTAAAGGGGTCAAATTCATTCAAAAAGTATAAAATATTCTGAGATGTTTTAACATGGGATCCTTTTTGATTTGATAGGCACTTAAAGTGCTTTCTTCTAAATTATACTAATAGCTCCCAAACTTCTTGGAAAGTGCATAGAAAAGTTGTATAGTGACATTATAAATGAATGTCTTTATCCTTAGCATGACTTTTGTGCATTCCATTTCCACATTAGTTTGACTAAGTACAATTGCTATATTTCAATTTCAACTTGAGGATATATATTTTGTTAGGCTTTGATTGTGAATCATTTGTATTTTGGACTATGAAGCATAAACATACATATATAAATATTGAATACAATATAGATGCATTGACATTGATTAAAAAAAAACTTAAACATCATTTTAGTCCCTATATGTATACTAAAATTTTGTTTTAGTCTCTATATATGATTTTATTTCAAAATAGTACCTTTATCGATCAAACTTTTTGTTTTTGGTCCCTAAACTTTATAGATGCAATTTTTCTACAGATTTTTGCTTTAAGGACCAAAAGCCAAAATTTTGGTCGATACGGAGACTATTTTAGAATAAAATCAAGGACTAAAACCAAAATTTCGCGTACATACAGAATATAAAATGACGTTTAAGCCTAAAAAAAAGTTTTAAAAATAATATAAATTATAAACACATCAATTATTTAATAAACTTCAAAGAATCAAATCAAAATACTACTTTTTTTGAGGATCATATCTACATCTACATACATAAACATTTTTAGCATTGTTACAGTATTTAATTATGTTTGATTTTTTCTCTTCTAAGTCTCCTGTTGAATGTTGATATTCTACTATTCGATAAACAAACCAAAAAGAAAAAGTACACTACACGGTACTATGACATCCTTGTTTGATTAACACCACTATTGCTCTTTGTTTTTATTTATTTATTTAAGAAGTCTTGTTTACTCACTCTTCTTCCTTTGAGTACCTCATGTACTTGTGGAAGAATTATATTTATCTAAATATATATAGGAAAATGATAAACATTACCTTTAGGGCAATGATTAAGGATACAAAAATAGAAAAACATTTTTGAAACTTGTGTAATATACTTTTTTACAATAATAAAACACAATTTTCAATATAAATATTACTTTTTTTGGTATAACTTAACTAAGGGCACTAGTTAACAAGACCCATATATATAATTGGCTGATTCAAAAAAAAAAAAAA
This sequence comes from Trifolium dubium, assembly GCA_951804385.1. Taxonomy (NCBI): domain Eukaryota; kingdom Viridiplantae; phylum Streptophyta; class Magnoliopsida; order Fabales; family Fabaceae; genus Trifolium; species Trifolium dubium. Next base: position 7,454,419 of record OX638072.1, on the reverse strand, counting down.
GTCTTGTTTACTCATTCTTTTTTTGGTTAATGTCTTGTTTACTCTTTATGTGCTTTATAATGTTAGCAAATATTTTAAGGTATTGATTAGTAATGCCTTTTAGAAAAAACAATTGATTAATAATAAATTGAAAAAAAAAATTATAAAAAAATGCAAAAAATAATTTTGTACAGAAAGTGCTGTAATTAATATTTTATGAAATCTTTGATTTTTGTAACAAAATTTCTTCCTATTATTATTTCTTACAAAAACTCATAAAAATAGTAGAACTATATATCTATCAACATCGAACCCCATGTGGAAATATAATCGGTCCAACTATTGCTAACTATTTATATTATTATTTTTTGTACATAGTTTTGGTCAACCAAAGAGCACAAGAGAGCATCATGTGCAATTGGTTCTCTTGGTACGCAATAAGGCTAACTCTATGATTAATTAACTTAAACCGTACGTCCTTTGAACACTATTATAAATAAGATATTATTTTTTAAAATTTATTAAATAATTAATATATTTATTATTTTTTAAGTTTATTAAATAATTAATATATTTAATTTATAGTAATAGAATTTAAATATATTAATTTTTAAATTGATTTAAAAAGTAATATTTACTTATAATATTCACCCTAGTTATGGCAAATGAGTGGTGACATAATGCTAAAGGGTGTGTCTTTCAAGTTTCTATTTAAAGCCTATCACGGGTGTCTTGGAGTCTTTAATCTCTACCATGAAAAGGGATTGAGCTATGAAATCTCTACCAAGTGATGCTTACTAAAACTACTTTCTCAACTACCCAATTTATATTTGATTCACGTTTGTAGTTATTATAATTGATTTTGAAGTATAAAATATAATTTTAATGTGTTTGGTTGTTTTAGTTTTTTTTTTGACAGGTTGTTTAAGATTAATGTTTGTAGTTTTTGAATTTAAATATAATATTTATATTAAAAGCGTGTTTGTAATATAATGAAAGCATTTTATTGTCAAAAAAAAAAAAATCATGTTGGCTTATCACCATGCATCAAAAGCTACACATTGAAGATTTTTGAAAAATTACGACAGAAGAATCTAAACGAAAAGTGTGTCAATTTCAACCGAAAAACCAAATACACAAATTATACAAAAAAAAAAAACCAAATTACACACACAAGGTTTATTAATATAGAATACATCATGGAAGAAGAAAAAAACCCAACATATATAACATAAGAAAAAGAACAAGGATGTTTGTTGAGATCGAAATAGAGTCGTACGCAAAGAAAATAAGCAAATGTTAATATGTGCCCTAAAAATATATGATAAGAAATTGAGTATAAAAATCGATATTCAACCTTTTAAAAGAAAAAAAAAATTGTTTTACCAACCTAAATTTCTATTTTTAAGTTCCTTAACATATATATTACTGATACATATTGACGAGATCCATAAAACAAATTAACATGGATACAAAAATTGGTCGACAATAATTTATATAATGAGAAAACAAAGAGAGAAGAGAGAGACTTACCTCTGTAGGTGCTTGAGTCCCCATAGTTGAGAAACAGAAAAGAAGACCAAGACAGAGAAATAGTCACTCCTTTTGTGAAACGTAGAATTTTCTTAGTTAAGAGTGGAATATGGCATTGCTATTATATCACATCTATCTATGTATATTTATATACAAATATCCGTAACAAGTTGTACCAAAAAAAAATATTCTTAACAAGTCAAACTAACAAACTTTTTAATGTACAATTTTACATGTCACATGAAAGAGAGAGATATATATGGATAAAAACGCGTAATATTAATTAAAAATTGTATTTTTCGTAGCTATCTTATTCATTCTCAATTCAATTTGCTGATTTTTTGCTCTTATGTAACCATAATAACAAATTCAATTTGCTGATATGTACCAAAATTTTTTTTCAACTTGCTAGTATTATATACCAAAAAAAAATTTCAATTTGCTGATCTGTCTATTTCTCATAGCCTTTTACATACAATTAATTTCGTCATAATGATAATAAAATTAAAAATCTCTTCTCACATTAAATACAAATTGACTTACCAAAAAAAAAATTGTATACCTTAAATGCAACTTAATTTTTTGAACCAACCTTAATTGCAACATTAAAAGTATCATTATCATTAAATTGTCAAAAAAAAATAGTTTAACCCATCACGTTCACAAAAGAATTGAGGTTTTTTTTAAGGTAGCCGGCCCTAGTTTGTGTCTAAGAGAAAAAATTATCTTCTCCCTTTAACTTCTCTTTCTCTCTTGTTTTTGTTTTGTACTACTTTTGTTTCTCTTTTATTTACCGGAACTAATTAACCATTGATTTTTGGTTATTAATTTTAGTTAGGGCTTAAGCCTTGTTTAGCCCGACTTATTTTTTATTTTATTTTTTCTTCTGTATTAACTAAAGGGATGTGGTTGAGCGGTTGTGGTTCATCCTCTCTTATAGTCACATTGAGTATGGAGCAGCTTTAAATATTTGAGTCACCATCAAGGTGTCTCCAATCTAGCGAAGAATTAGTCACTGCGTTCGGCAGTAGATATCCCGGTCTCGACAAAAAAAAAAAAGATAGTCATAAGATATAATATTTCAACAATGTATATTTACTCCAACAATGTATATTTAAGCAACTCATTCAAATTCACTACTTAATATTAAAATAAAGGGTTAAATATGTTTTTAGTCCCTATAAACATCTGACTCTTCTACTTTTAGTTTCTCTAAAAAATTTTCCCACTTTTTGGTCCTCCAAATATTTCCGATCATGGTTTTTGGCCCCTGCTTTTCACTCAACTATGTGTATGATTCAAATTTTTTAACGAGGTTTTATGATCATGTTTATAATCTTATAAAAATTACTCAAACCAAAATTCATAATTTTTTAACAAATGATGAATTATTAAGCACAAACACTTCAAAAATTCATCACTAATTAAAAAAATAAATTTTTTGCAAATCAACTTAATTTTTAATTAATAAAACATTACTGCAATACATAATTCCAAATTTTTCTCATATTATGAATTTTTTTCTTATTTTTACTGCAATTAAATTAATCAACAAATAGGACTAGACACATTCTTAATCTTTGTTATTTTTCTCATTTTTTTATAGAAATTATTTCTTAATGTATTATATATATAAAGTAATAAGAAAATGAGATGGAAATTAATAAAATGACATGGAAATAGGTTCATTATGCCACCTTAGTGCCACATCATCAATGAGAATGCCACATAATTGAAATTGATGGGGGACCAAAAAATAACGTTGACTTTTTAAATAGGAGATCAAAAACTTGATTTTGAAAATAGGAGGACTAAAAAATAAAAAATATCAAAATAGGGGATCAAAAATGCATTTAAGCCAAATATAGGACTAGACATAATTCCAATGATAAAATGATTTATTTTTATTAAAATTCTCTTAATAATGATAGTTAGTGGAACTCAGGGGATGTGGTTTAGCAATTGAGGTTCATCCTCTCTTAGTCTCTGTATTGATTTTAGTTTCTGTATTGATTTTTGTTCTAAATAAATTTTTGAATTAACCAAACTTTTTTATTTTAGTCCCTAAAGCAAAAATCCGTAGGAAAATTCATAGGAAAATCTGCAGGAAACTTGCAAATTTTCTTGCGAATTTTTGCTTTAGGGACCAAAAGCAAAAAATTATTGATTCATAGACTTATTTAGAACAAAAATTGATATAGAGACTAAAAATAAAACTCCATGTACATACAAAGACGAAAATAATGTTTAAGCCAAAATTAAAATATTCAGTAAGTGTTGTTTTTGAACAGTTGATCAAGTGATTATCTGCACTGAGTATATGGTAATAAGAGGATCACGATTTGATTCCGCATAGTTGTGTTATGAAGAGAACTGAAACTACTTAATACTACGACTGATATTCGAATTAAATTAAATTAATAGTGAAAATTAAAAAAAAACTAAATATTCATTAAATAAATTTTCAAAACTCAAATAGAAAAGTTGAGTCAGAAAGAGTATACTCGATATATATGAACAAAATGTACAGAGTATTTTGTAAAATGTACGACATACGGGTCAATGCATTGACTTTGAAGTATGGAAGGTACAGCAAGTAGACATGCATTATTGAAAATTTGTCGTATTTAAGTCTTGATTAGTGGCTAAAGTTGGCTGATATTTAAGAGATTCAATTCAAGTTATAACCAATTTTCAACGTATCAACCCATGTTCCGACTCATTCTTTTTTTGTTTTTGTTTTGACAATAATACACTCCATGCAATTTATTATAGTAATCAAGAGGTTTTCAATACAGTGGGACATCACATATTCACATCATATTAGAAATAGTAGTATATAGTGATTAGATTAAGAATAATTGATTAAATCATTCTATCCGAAAATGTTAAAATTAATAAATGTATTTCTTTTTTTACTGATAAAAAATGTTAAAATTAGTTATTAGGCAGGACTCAGGTTTGAATTTCAATTCATGCACTTTGTAAATATGAGTTTCATTGTTGGCTGAATTGCAGTTTTGGCCCCTCAAATTTCACAAATGTGCAATTTTAACCCCTCAAGTTTTAAACGTGCGATTTTAACTCTCCATGTTTCCTAATTGTGTAATTTTAACCCTCCAAGTCTACCCCCTTTTGTAAATTTCACAACCCTTGACTATTTAGACCAAAAGTTTCCTTTCATATAATTTTTTTTACATTATAAAAGTTTAGAATTAATAAACTAATAAAAGTTTTGCAATTGTAATTATACGTAAGACATATGACCCTTAATTTTTCTGTTTGGTTGTCTTCCTTAGATTTTTTACGTGACAGTTTTGGTTAAAAAACCCTAATATCTCATTGCTATATAAAAGTTTTTTTTTTTTGAGAAAAAATAATAATATTAAGTCCTTTTAAATATTTTGTCTAAATATTTGTTAAAAAAAATTTACATGGAGGGATTTATTGGATTTTGATCGTAAATCCAATAATCCAAATATTGTCTTGTGGATTGGGATTTTGATCGTAAATCCCTCAAAATCCCAATCCAATAACCCCCGTAAAATGTCTAAATATTTTGTCTAAATATTGAATTTTGATCGTAAAATGTCTTTTAAAAAAAGTCTCTCAAAATCTCACAAAATGAATATAATCTCACGAAGTCTTTTAAAATCTTCAAGACTTTTTTTTGTCAAAATAATCCCTCGAAATCCCAATCCAATAACCCCTAATAGTCAAAATAGTCAAGAGTTATATGAAATTGCATAATTAGAAAACATGGAGGGTTAAAATCGCACGTTTAAAACTTGAGAGGTTAAAATTGCACATTTGTAAAACTTGGGGAGCCAAAACTACAATTTAGCCTTCATTGTTTCAATAACTTGTTATTTTGACTACAAGTACTAAAAAGATGGTTCTCTATTTCTTTCATATAATCCTTTTTTTTTTATAAGAAAAAAAATCTCTCTTTCTATCCATAAAACCTCATGGAGAAAACCTTAATGTCGAATGAAAAGGTCATTTTCATGGTTTTATAGATGCAAGCTGGAAACATTATCTTGCCAATAGATTCAGAATGTGGTAAGTACAAATTTTCCACAATATGTAATTAATTGGATTATTTTACCCTCATTACATTATAAGTCAACCTGCTGAAGGCATCATTATCTTAATATAATAATTTGCAACTTTTGTGTGTGTGGGTCAATCTATAATACTACCTCCGGTCCTAAATATAAGAAATTTTTTGTTTTTTAGGTTCATGGAATGATTGATGTATTTGGTTTATAATATAGACCAAATACATTAAACATTCTATAAATCTAAAAAGTAAAAAGTTTTTATATTTAAGACCGGAAAGAGTACTGCACACAACAAATCCACCGTATATGTGTTGTGAATGGTCCAACTTTTGAATATAGATTGAGTGTAGATACAATTGATGTAGTTGATGATAATGATTCCATTGAAAATTCGTAGAACGAGAGGATTTTGTATAAAAAGGACTCTAATGTTCAAGTCAGTATGTATGTAAAATGAAGTGATATTAAAGTAAGAATGATTGTACCATGGGGTGGCGTAGTGCCACCTATATATAGAGGTTTTGATGTATGGATAAGTGGTGATTCCGTGTAGAAATGTGAACCGTTGATTGATACTTTATCCAACGGTTAATAACGTATCTCGTGTTATATCTTTTTAGGCTTGAAGCACTGTAGCATTGGTGTATAATGCTTTTGGGATCTATGACGCTAGGGTTGGGAATAGGTCAGGCCGGCTCACAGGGGCCTACAGGCTAGCCTACATAGGCTCAGGCCAGGACGGCCTATTTATTAAAAAGGTCAGGCTCAGGCTTTTAAAATAGCCTCTTTATTTAAATAGACCAAGCTTAGGCTTTAAAAAAAGTCTACAAAGCCTAACAGGCCGGCCTATATACATATAATTTTATTTTATTTTGCATATAAAAATATACATAATTATTAAAACTTACTTTTATATTCTATAATATAATTTATAGATTAAATAGAGAGAATAAGAAATAATAACTTCTATTAAAAATAATAGAGATAGTAGCAACTAGAAGTCTCACATCGGCTATTTAGTTATAAGTAGTTTTATACTACATATTTGTATACCAACTTGATTCAAGTTAAACCGATAGATACAACATTACTTCATTTATTTTTAAAGTGTCATAAGTGATTCTATATGGCAAAACCCATGGAATTAGTTTAAAATGAAAAAAATAGGTAATATAGACTATATAAAAAAATTTATCTAATGTAGGCTTTAAATAGGCTATATTGTCTATTTAAAAAAAAAATAGATAATATAGACTAGATTGAAGTTTTTAAATGTTCTAAAAAAAATTAAAATTTTTATATGATGCAGGCTTTTATGTAGGCTATAAGGTTAGATCAGGCTTTTAAATAGGCCAGATCAGACCAAAAAAATTAACTTTTAATAGGTCGTAGGCCAGGCTCAGACCTAATAAAATTTCGTAGGCCAGACTCAGGCTTGCCAAAGCCTGCCTTGGCCTGGCCTATTCCCAACCCTAGACAGTACTCTCAAACTTATTGGGCCTAGATGTGGTATTTAGTGTTTGAGCCTTTCACCAATCCACATCAATATGCATATTATACGTTTCCATCAAGTGGAGAAATCGCAATATTGAATTGGATTGACTGTGGAAAAACTAATATATCAACCAAGAGTTGATTTTAGTGCACACGCAACAAACATATATATGTGCACGCTTCTAGCAACCAAAAAAGTGACATTGATTTTAGTGCACACGCAATATTGAATTCTTCAACTTTGACTGTTTAATAGTTTAAATAGTTTGAATTTTTTGGGGATTCCTATAGGTTACAACACTAAAGGTTACAACAATATGTGCTCATTTTTTTTCTTGGTTTTATATCTACCAGAAAAATGAGCGATGGAGCAGGGTCTCAAGGACTCAAGGTAAATTGATTTATGATTTAAGTAATATAACACCCTTTTCCATTTTTTTATACACTTTATTCCTTTTCCATTTTTTTTTCCACTTTATTTATAATCTATGGACCTAGACCTGAAGGTTGGTTCTGCATTTCAAAAAATAAAGAGTCTTGAGTTTTTTCTTGATATAATGTTTTAGGATCATTAACCATGATGATGGAGAGATGGGATGGATAAAAGAGCTACTGATTTTGAGACTGACTTGGCTAGAAAACATGTTATTTAGGGGGCTGCCATTTTACTGCATAATTGAAGTTGTAAGTTCAAGTCTCGGTGTAGGATTGTAGTGGATAACTTCGGTGCTAATGATTCTATTAGAATTAGAATTAGGGTGATTAACCTCGGTGTAGGATTGTAGCGTAAATATAATTAAATTTAAAGTTTTCTATTCCTCAAAAACAACAGGGGGCTATAGAGATTTTTGTAGCATTTGTAATTGGGTTTTGTGTTTTTTAATTCAAAAGAGTGATTTGAATCGGTGACGGTCTTTTAGGATTTTGTTTCACAATTATGAAGGAGATGTTGATTCTACAAAATTAAGTCTATTGGTTGAACTAATTTTTTTTTTCATATATCGTTGACTGCTGGTGTATGGGATTATTGTTGTAAACTATCATATGATATCTACCTTATTTCATAATAATTGTTAGCTGAAATCATAGTACAAATCTCCTCACAATTGTTAGATAAGTCAATAGAAGAACATTTTGCTATATCAAGTTTTATTTTACTGAAAACACGGGGGCTATATGTTTTGTGTATTTTTTATAAGAAAAAAATATATAAGAAAAAAAATATACAATTTTTTATCCCCGTGCATTGCACGGGTACTCTAACTAGTTATATATATATATATATATATATATATATATATATATATAATATTTGAGAATGTCTCTCTCATGATCAATATCCTAGGGGGCAAAGTTATTATACATAAGGGCAATGTATGGTGTGAGAAGAGATGAATTGTTTGTTAATCTTGTTTGTTTAATGATGAAAATAATAATAATGTGAAAACATGGAAATCTAAAGGCAGGGTGAGATAGAGATTTTGGAGCAGGTATAGAATGATAGTGGTGTTGAAATTAGTACTAATAGTTGTTAAATTGGAATAACTATTGTTAGCAACAGTCAAATATGTATCTCCTGAAACAACATGGTATTGAAATATGTGACCAAGAAACTCATCATTAATACAATCACAAGGAAATGGAACATTCACTCTAGTAAAAGATTGAACAGCATCTTTGTTTTTTATTGTGTCTGTGTTATAGCTAACAATATCTTCTGGTTTTGTAACAAGGTTTGATTGCATGATATTTGAAACATATGTTAGATTTGAATCTAAATCATTGGTTAGATAATATGAAGCTAAAGCTATGTCACATGTTTTGCTACATTTTGATTCTACTATGAAGGATTTAGTGGCTAGTAATATGAATAAAAATGATGATATGAATTTGGTTGGTTTCATTTTGTGAAGTACAATAAGAACATAGAATAAGAATTTGGAAATATGATTGTTATGGAAAATTGAAAGACTTTGGAAAAATAAATAATATATTTGGAATTGATCTAGTACTACTACCTACGTAGCGACTACCCTCTTGCTTGCTTCTTCACACCCTATACAAAAAATCTCATGTACTTTTCCACAATCATTTAACTAGTACTAGTACTATGACTGAGTGAGTGCTAGCTGCAGATATGTTTTGGTAAATCCTACTGTGTATCCAATTTTGATTTTGTTCATTTTTGTTTTAATTCTATTTGGTTGTTCTAATTATTTTTGAGAAGAACTTGATCAATATCTTTGCTTTTAGCTCATCAATATTGGTTCATTTAGCTCAAAGCTTTGAGAGCTTTTAGGTGAGATAAGTTTGATTGATTATAAACAGCAAATACTCATTTCAAACGCTATTAAGTGAGAAGACTAATTAGTATGTGGTTGCTTACAAAACTTAATGGTGACTAATTAGTATATGATTCGCTATATAACTAATCTCTTATGGTTGTTCTTTGTAGATTGTTTGTTTTGTTGTTGTAAACTTGTAATGGTGATAATGTCGGAAACCATTTTGTACAGGGAATGGTTTCAGTCAGTTGTACACCAAAACCATTTGATGCTGATAATAGTTTTTATTCGTTTATAGAGATTGTTGTTGTTTTTAATGGATTCGACATCGACTTCATCATTCATTCAAGCTGGTATTTCAGGAACACATGCTGATAGTTCTCGATGTTACTCCCTAGCAATAAGGAATCATGGGAGTCTCTTGGATTTGCATCTGTTAAAGAAATTGAAGAGTTTTATGGCAATTATGCATTAAACACTGGATTTTATGGAAATTGATTCATTTCATGTTATTAGTTTGTACTAGATTATGTGATAAGTCAATTTATTGGAAATTATTCATTTCACATTCTTTGTTGGTACATATTGATGATTATAGGTATTTAAACATGCACGGATAGTATATGCATGAATGTTTGACAGATAACTAATTGGTGAAAAACAAATCATATCAATATATTGGAAATCAAAATTATTATTTTTTACTATTTTAGGGTGTTGAAACCATTAGCTCATACTAATGGTTTCTGTGTATAATATAATGAAACCATTTAACAATGTTAATGGTTTCAAATATCTATTTTATTGTTTTTGTCATAATCATTCTCACAAGTTGGTTAATCAACTACAAATATCCTAATTGAGAAAAGACCAAAGTGTAAAAAAAAAATAAGATTATTAGATAACTTATTCGTACTATTGGGCTATTTTGATATATGTATTTAAACATATCATTTCAAAATATTGGATATCAAAATTATAAGTTTTTTACTATTTTAGGGTATCGAAACCATTAGCCCATACTTATGGTTTCAGTGCATAATATATTGAAATGATTCTTACAAGTTGGTTAATCAACTACAAAAGTTGGTTAACCAACTTTCCTTATTGATTAACCATCATGCCAAATTGATTAACCAACTTTGCTTCTTGATTAACCAACTTTCATGGTTGATTTGTCAACTCACGAGAATGGTTAACCAACTTGCTAGATTGAGTTTAAGCCTAAACTATGGGATAATCCACAGATTTATTTGACATGGTTTATTTCAAAATATTGGATATCAAAATTATTAGTTTTTTACTATTTTAGGGTATCGAAATCATTATCTCATACTAATGGTTTCAGTGTATAATATACTGAAACCATTAGCCCATACTAATGGTTTCAGTGCATAATATATTGAAATGATTCTTACAAGTTGGTTAATCAACTACAAATGTTGGTTAACCAACTTTCCTTATTTATTAACCACCTTGCCAAATTGATTAATTAACTTTGCTTCTTGATTAACCAACTTTCATGGTTGATTTGTCAACTCGCGAGAATGGTTAACCAACTTGCTAGGTTGAGTTTAAGCCTAAACTATGGGATAATCCACAGATTTATTTGACATGGTTTATTTCAAAATATTGGATATCAAAATTATTAGTTTTTTACTATTTTAGGGTATCGAAATCATTATCTCATACTAATGGTTTCAGTGTATAATATACTGAAACCATTAGCCCATACTAATGGTTTCAGTGCATAATATATTGAAATGATTCTTACAAGTTGGTTAATCAACTACAAAAGTTGGTTAACCAACTTTCCTTATTGATTAACCACCTTGCCAAATTAATTAACCAACTTTGCTTCTTGATTAACCAACTTTCATGGTTGATTTGTCAACTCGCGAGAATGGTTAACCAACTTGCTAGGTTGAGTTTAAGCCTAAACTCTGGGATAATCCACAGATTTATTTGACATGATTTATTTCAAAATATTGGATATCAAAATTATTAGTTTTTTACTATTTTAGGGTATCGAAACCATTATCCCATACTAATGGTTTCAGTGTATAATATACTGAAACCATTAGCCCATACTAATGGTTTCAGTGCATAATATATTGAAATGATTCTTACAAGTTGGTTAATCAACTACAAAAGTTGGTTAACCAACTTTCCTTATTGATTAACCACCTTGCCAAATTGATTAACCAACTTTGCTTCTTGATTAACCAACTTTCATGGTTGATTTGTCAACTCGCGAGAATGGTTAACCAACTTGCTAGGTTGAGTTTAAACCTAAACTATGGGATAATCCGCAGATTTATTTGACATGGTTTATTTCAAAATATTGGATATCAAAATTATTAGTTTTTTACTATTTTAGGGTATCGAAACCATTATCCCACACTAATGGTTTCAGTGTATAATATACTGAAACCATTAGCCCATACTAATGGTTTTAGTGCATAATATATTGAAATGATTCTTACAAGTTGTTTTGATGTGTGTTAAAATAATAGAAATTATTAAAAAATAAACTTTTAAGAACATGAACAATAAGTGTTAAAATTTTCATGGTTTTGGAAAAAATTGAGAAAAGTTTGATGTTTTATTACTTGAAACCATTAGACAGTTATTTTGGTTTCACATAGAAGATTATCAAATTCATTAAACTATATTAATGATTTCAATAATAATAATTAAATTTAAAAGCATGAAAATTAATGAGTTCCCTCAAATTGTGAGTTTTCTACTAAGTTATACTAACAAATAGACTTGATATAAAATTGTAGTTTCAGAACAATCACCAAATATAATTTGGCATATAATGTGGTGCCGGTTCCACCTAACAATTATCATAAATCAAACACATGGGTAACAATTACTTAAATCAAACACATGTTATGACCAGAACAAAATCTAACTGTAAATTATTACACTACTTTAGGAAACAATAATAAAAGACACTTCTAATCCATAAAACAAATCAAACTAGTTCTTGAAGCTGTTTTTTACAGTATGATATTGCTTTTTTCTTCACACTATCTCCTTTTGCATTGCTTAAGTCTAATAATAATGTGCAACAAATTGCAATTCTTAAATCGAGTACCCTTGCTTCTTTTCCATTTTCACCTATAAAGGAAGGCGTTTCATTTGGCGCTAGTTTTTTAGATTTTTTCACCTGCATCCATGCATTTCAAATGATAGATCATCAAAACATGACACACATGTAACAATATAATTGGTTTCATGGATCTATTTTAAAAGCACTTATATGATATGATAAAAGATCTCTTTCATATTGTTCATTTTCATTCACAATTTTGATGTTATGCACTGAAACCATTAGTGTGTCCTAATGGTTTCATTGTATAACATACTGAAACCATGTAACCATATTGATGGTTTCACCTAGTTTTACATGTATAGTCATTTCTAATTCAAAACATATCAAAATGTGGATTAAAATACAAAATGCATCCATGATCAAGACAAACCAATATCAAACCAAATACAGCCTAAGTACACAACAAACTAACCATAAAAAACCAACACTCTAAATAATTAATGTAGTACCAAAGCAATTATATGCCAAATACCTTGTTCTTTTGTCTCAATGAAGCAGTGACATTTGTATTTTCTTCCTCCAATGGTGTCATTGCAATAACATATTTTTCGAATTCCATTGGTGTCATTTCAAGACTTTCAGATGCAATTTGCTCTTTGTTCTTAGATTTCCTCACCTGTATCGAATTTTAATGAATTTTAATGAATCACCATGTTTAAATGAAATCAATAAATCAATTATAGCAATGATTTATCAGTACTTATAGTTTCAAGAGATATATGTTACATCAGCCTGATTTCAAATATTCACCAAATTCACTAAATTCCAAAGCTAAACATGTAGAGGAGATGAAACTCATTTTGAGACAACTGCTTGTGCAATTTAATCACTCCAACATTTGTTGTATTTTAGAATTTTGAGAAAATTGCTTGTGCAAAGTAAACTGCCAAGATATATCATATAAAAAGAGATGATTTGAATTAAGCAGACAGTTCGGTTGATGAGTTAGGGGATGCTAAAGAAGTTTCTAACCAGGACAAAAACTCTAAAACTAACAAATCATTTATCTATTTATGTTGCATGGTCAATATTTAATGCTATCCCCTCACAACTCTGTGTGTACAAAAGGCATTTGAAAGAGCTAATTTGAGTTTATCTTAACATTAGGACATACTAATGCACTGAAACCATTACTAATGGTTTCAGTGCATAACTACTTGAAACCATTAAACAATGTTAATGGTTTCAGAACAAAATCTAGATTATATTCAATTATGAAAATGATTTGTGTATCGAAACCACAATAGTACCATTGTGGTTTCGATGAATTACCTCATTTTTTTGTGTATCGTCATCCATATCTTTTTTTTATCATCAATGGGACAACACTAAAACACAGCAATTGTGAGCACAAAATACACAGCAGCAGGGCACCAAACTAGCAAGAAAACCAGAATATTATAGCCAGCACCAAACCAAAATTACAATACAGAAAACAGCAGCTGATCGAAACAATAAACCCGGTCTCAGGACCGTTCATAAAGTATGTTTGTAAAACCTGCTATTGTTTTTATTGAGATATTGTTATTGATTAAAATCAGAATTAATAGGACCACAGTCCATACAATTAATAAGAGAGGGAAAAAAACCTCAGTCCATACAATTATATAAGCTTAATGATTTGCCTTGTTAATTCATTCCTTTTATGAAAAGATGGTGAAAATAACTTATGACAGCTTATTTTCAGAAGCTCATAGTTAGCTCATGAAAACAACTTATTGATATAAAAACAATTTGACTTTATTTTATCTTTTGTAAATAGAAACTGCTTATACATAAGCAGTGATATGTTATAAACTTAATTAAGTTGTTTATCCAAACAAAGTCGGTCTAGTTTACATTAAGCTATCATACAAGTGTAAGAGCTTATCATACAAGTTTTTCTGTATAAGCTATTTAGCGGTAAGTGCTTATCATACAAGTGTAAGTGCTTTCTAATTAAAATCATAATCAACATACACATCACACCCTAATTTTTAATACAAAGAGACAAACAAACTCTATGAAACCATTCCAACTACATAAAATATTTTAACTATTTTTGAAACTAATTTTAAACTCTAACCTGTTTTGTTTTCTCAATTTAGCTGTTTGAATGGGTTGAATGTTTATGAACTCAAATTGTAATGTTGAAATCGAATCGTCACAGGTAGAACGAGACCTTTGCCGTCACTGATTGAAATTCACTGGAGAAGAAATGATTTGTAGAGAAGAACAACCACTTGTATTTGCCCCTAAACATGAAGAATTAAAATCATTTTACCAATTATCGAAATTCACAATGAGACTTTAACCATTTTAGGAAAATCAGAATATTAGAAAGTAGAAATTGTTGGATTTAGGAAAAGAGATCAGTGTCGAAATCGAACCTATTGAAATCAAACTGCGAAATCGAACTGCAATTGTACGTTGAAACCAAACTGCAAACTCACGGAATGGATGAAGAACACGTGTTTGATAGTGATGATGAATGAAAGAAACGAATGGATTGGGGATAGTATGGATGATTTTGTGTAAGTTGATGAAGATTCTGGCGATGGAGGAAGGGAATTTGATGGAGGAAGCAGTCGCACTGCCAATCAATGGATGAAGATGAATTCGCGATTTCGTGTGTGACTGTGCGATGGAGGAAGATGAATTCGTGTGATTTTGTGTGTTTGCTGTTCGTGTGATCAAATTTTTGGGCTGTTGGGCTTCTGCTTATTTTTGGGTTGTTGGACTGGTTTATGTATGGTGCATAAACAATTGTTTATGGACCATAACCGATCCCTATCCTAGTGGTAACTTCTCAATAAATCTATTCTTAGGTGGCAATCTCTCAATGAGTCAAAATTCATGTGTTTTCTATAAGTTTAAGCTAGAGAAACCTGGTTCGATTCTCATCAAAGACAAAATGACAATTTTTTTTGATATTTTTCTATGAACAAACTAAGTGTTCGTTAATGTATCACTCTTCGATTCCCACTCAAGACATTTTTTCAATTATGAAACATTTTATTTTACTTTTTAAGTTCCTTAATGTACCACTATTCGATTACCACCCATGACACTTTTTCAATCATGAGACATTTTATTTTATATTTTAGAATTCCTTAATGTATCATTCTTCGATTCTCACTCATGAAACTATTTTTAATTATGATACATTTTTCTTAATAACTTTTCCATAACTATTTTTTTTTAATCATCATAAAAAATTTAGTTGATTCAAATGCTACTATTATATAAGTATAAGTATCCAAACAATTATATGTATTAATTTTTTTTAAAATAAAGTTGTATGAATTAATATATACTATTACACAAATATTATTATGATAAAAAAAGTCATAATTTCTCAAATAAAAGTATATTTTATTAATTTAATTTTTAACTTTTTTTCACATACAAAATTAAACTCATCTCTATCTATCATTTTTTTATTACTAAGTTGTACCAAATATAAATCATACTTATTCCTATTTTATTAGTATTTTATTAAGAACATATTTTTATTCTTATATTAATACAATAAATCCATTTTTTGTAATTTTTATGATGACTTATATTTACACTTATATTAATATCAGTGCATATATTTATAATTTACACGGGATCAATATTAATAATCATATGTTAGTACAAGAGCTTATTTTATTTTTTTAAAAAATGAGACTTTATATTCATATATCAAAACAAGGTCCTATATTTTTTTTTTAAATTGCCACGGGATGGGAGAAAAAATATCATATCGTTGAGAACGGAATTAGTGGGAGATCATTTTCCAAAATATTAACTATGACTTATAATTACACTCATGTTAATATGAGTGTATTTTGATTTTGTAATTTATACAAGGCAATATTTATATTTATATATTAAAACATATCATATTATTTTTGTAATTCCTACAGGGATGGAAAGAAAACATCATATTGTTGAGAACGGAGAGTGGAATTTCACTCTTCACCATGTTCTATCTCTTTAAAATCCTTAAATATATAATTATTTTGTATAGTTTAATAATAGTAAGTAGAAAAAAATAAATTCCATGACAAAAAAAATTCATTAATTAAAAACAAAATACAAAAAGTAAAGATAAATTAAAAAAAATTAATATTTCAACTAATCTATTTTATCTTTAATTATATATATATATAAAAAAAATATAATTTTTATGCGTCAAAAAAAAATATTAATTTAATTTTAAATTTTAACCCGTACAATTTGTACGGGTTAATTATATATATATATATATATATATATATATAGGGGCTGCTAACATCCTCCCACCTAAAATCATGTGGGAGGAAGTTAGCAACCCTCCACCCACCAAAATTACTCGCACGCCCCCCCATATTACTCACGCGCGCCCCCCACCCCCCCAATTGCTCACGCGCGCGCCCCACAATTCTCTGCGCACCCCCCAAGCCCCTCCACCCAAACTTGCTTCGCGCGCCCCCCAAACTTTCTCCGCGCGCCCCCCAACCCAGCCCCCACCCCCCACCTACCCCCCCCCCCCCCCCCCAAACCCATATTTTTTTATTTTTTTTTAATTGTTTTTTTTTTTATTTTTTTTATTAATTGAATTTAATTTATTGATTAAACTAAAAGCATGCCCAAACTATTTTGGGGTGGAATAATTTCATAATAGATCTTTGAAACCATAAACATTGTTAAATGGTTTCTAGACGTTATAAACTGAAACCATTAGTATGATCTAATGGTTTCGATCCCCTAAATAGAAAAAAATTGAGTCAAATATTAATTTATTGATTAAATTTTTTTTACAGAATATTATGTAAATTATCATAAATTATTACACTAAAACCATTTTTGGTGGAATGGTTTCATAAACTATCACACCAAAACCATTTTGTGGGTGAAATGATTTCATAAACTATTACATGTACTTAATTATGTAATAGATATTTGAAACCATTAATATTGTTAAATGGTTTCAAGATGTTATAAAGTGAAACCATTAATATGGTTTAATGATTTCGATACCCAAAACCATTTTGGGGGTGGAATGGTTTCATAAACTATTACACCAAAACCATTTTGGGTGAAATAGATTCATAAACTATTACATCTACTTAATTATGTAATAGATATTTGAAACCATTAATATTGTTAAATGGTTTCAAGATGTTATAAAGTGAAACCATTAGTATGGTCTAATGGTTTCGTTATCCTAAAATAGAAAAAATTTGAGTCAAATATTAAAACAAGATGATATGGTTTCTAATAAAGATAAAAGGACAATAAAATTATTATTTTTAAATGGTTTTAAATAATGATTATGACTGAAATCATAAAATAAATCTTTGAAACCATTAACATTGTTAAATGGTTTCAAGATGTTATAAAGTGAAACCATTAGTATGGTCTAATGGTTTCGTTATCGTAAAATAGAAAAAATTTGAGTCAAATATTAAAACATTATATGGTGTATAATAAAGTAAAAGAACAATGAAAATATTATTGTAAAATAGTTTTAAATAATGATTATGACTGAAATCATAAAATAAACCATTGAAATCATTAATATGATTAAATGGTTTCAAGATGTTATAAACTAAAACCATTAGTATGGTCTAATGGTTTCAATACATAAAACAAATTTTGTGGAGTTTTTTACTTAATTAAATTTTAATTAAATAGATCTTTGAAACCATTAACATTGTTAAATGGTTTCAAGACGTTATAAACTGAAACCATTGGTATGGTCTAATGGTTTCGTTATCCTAAAATAAAAAACAATTTAGTCAAATATTAATACAAGATGTTATGGTTTCTAATAAAATAAAAGAACAATGAGATTATTATTGTTAAATTATTATTAGTATGTCAAAATCATTTTTGCTCCACTTAATAATTTTTATGTTAATTGTCATAAATGTAAACATAATTATAGTACATGTTTTAGTATGCAATTTAAAGATATATAAACATCGAAAAAATATTTTTGATGTTTTAGTACATGTAATAAGTATTTTAAATGAATAAAAAAACTAAAAAAAAAGGTTAAAAAAAACATAAAAAAAAAGTTGGAGAAATAAACTAAAAAAATCTATAAAAAAATGGGATGGGGGGTGGGGGGGGGGGGGCGGGTGGGGGGTGCGTGCAGGAAGGGGGGGGCGCACAGTAAAAAGGGGTTGGGGGGGCGCAGAAAAAATAGGGGGGGCGCACAGTAAAAGGGGTTGGGGCGCAGAGAAAATGGGGGGCGCGCGTAGTAAAAAGGGGGTTGGGGGGGGGGGGCGCAGAGAAAATGGGGGGCGCGCGTGAGCAAGGAGAATTTGGGGGGGGGGGCGCACAGAAATTATGGGGGGGGGGCGCGCAGCAAATTCCTGGGAGGAGGTTTGCTAACTTCCTCCCACATGGGTGGAAGTTAGCAAACCCCTATATATATATATTAGGATTTGAACTTCAAATATTCTATTTATTTACCTTAAATCCTTAATCTATAGAGAACAACCCCAATTTAGAAGTCCTGCTCGAATGTTTAAAGTGGACATTCAATAAAAAAATATTAAAGATTTTATTAACATAATAATTTATTTATATTGCAAATTTCATAAAATAATAATCAAGTAGAAAAAAATAGTCATCTTTATAATTAACTTAAAAACTATTCATTCTCTATTGTGTGAACTAAACCGTCAAAAAGTTAGCACCGATCTTGGAGTATATCTTATGGGAAAGATCGTCTCTCATGAACATTTCACCGTTAAAAAAATCCATAGTTTATATGTTCACCCTCCATTTTTTTTTTATTGAACCACCTACAAAATATATTTTAATTACTTACTCTTACACTACAACAAATTTGAGATTTAGTAATAACATTTGAAAAATGTTACTAAATCATAAAAAATGTTACTAATTACATTTAGTAACATTTCAACATGTGTTATGTGAAGCGTTTTAGTAACACATAACAATATTATTAGTTACATTTAAAAATGTTATCTGTTTAGTAGCTAACTCGTAGCCGATTCGTAGCAAATAAGTTTAACTTAGACTATAATGCATGATTGAGTGGTTAATTTGCTATGAAATAATTTCTTAGCTAATTTACAACTAACTTTAAATGTCAAAACACAAAAAATGTTACTATAGGAATTCTTTCACATTCACTTCACTAACATTTTACTTCCAAAAATGTTATTATATGCCGATTACACTATCACCAGCTAAATGTTACTATCACATAAGTGTTACAAAAAATGTTACTTTCAAAAATTGTCCATCTGAGTTATAAAATAGCACTTTGATTATTTCCATTGTATTATTTGATCAACAACTTTATAGATATAAAAATATCAAAAACTCTAAAAAATCTACTTCATTAGTGTGAAAATAAAAAGTGAATAACAACTATATCAAACCAATTATATTAAACCAATTATATCAACCAATTAGTTCATATGTTCACCCTCCATTATTTTTGATTGAACCACCTACCAAATATATTTTAATTACTTACATTTATTAGTGGGAGAAAAACGTGACAGTAGAGAGATGATATATTCCTGTATTTTAATTATATGCTAAGAGTTACAAATACAAAATTTTATCGATCCTTAGCACATTCAAATTCAACATGATACCAAAACTCACCAGTACATTATCTGAGTTTATAAAAGAAAAATGAAAGTAATTGAATTTTATAATAAAAGTCAGACAAATATACACTTTTTGTCGGTTAGTAAACCATCCATAAACTATGGGTGCATATGATGACACGAAATCATATCGTATTTTTAGCTTAGTTTATGTGAACTTTAGTTGCATTTTCATATGTTTTTATTTCATTTGTCTTTTTATGTCGGTATTTGTTTTCTTTTCAGTTTTGTCTAATAAAATAGGTCGGAGAAGAGAATTGAGCAAAAAGGGCAAAAAACGTAGCAAAAATGGGTGCAAAGCGCAAATTCATGCAGCCCACAAAGGAGCCCAGCAGAAAGGGGCATTTGCCCCCAGAAAGCTCATGGCGGGCGCCAGAGAAGTGGTGGCGGGCGCCACCAATCCAAATCCAATTGAAACGGATTTTTGCGAGACGTGGGGAAGTGACATTCGTCTGATCCGTTTTCTGTTCCTATCGTGTGGCAATTGGATGAGACCAAAAACAAGTTTATCCTCTCCCTAAAAAGAGGATCGTGCAAGTCAAATCTCCCCTATAAATAGAAGCTCAAAACTCAGATTTTCCACGCCTTATTTTCTTTACTTTTTAGTCAGTTTTAGTTTCTTGTTACAGTAACTGTAACGGTATTTCCACATCGGGAATCCGTTTTCAGTTCTGTTTTCACTTTCCTGTCAAGAATTCTGTACCAATTATTTCAGTCAAGTTTATTCAGCATTTATTTCCAGGTTTTTTTATGTCTTTATTTAATTATTTATTTATGCTTTATTTAATTTTCTGTTTTTATTTATTTGTTTCTTTTGCTATGTCTAGCTTAATTCCTAGATATCGGTATGTAAATTAATTCTCCGAAGGGAATTTAATAATGATTTAGCGCGCTTTTATTAAACTATTTTTCTGATTCAAATTCCTAATTTAATTCAAAGCTTTTGAACGAGAGTAAAATAAAGCAACTAAGGTTAAAATCAATAGAGCGAGAGTTTGAGGTTTTAACTAGAAAGTAGGAATTTGATATTAATCTTTGAACGAGCGAGAGCCACGTTAGGATTAATTAGAACTAATTGATTTTCATATTATACTTTCGAAGCTAAGGTGGTAGAAAAGTGACAGTCAAACTCCTAGCTTAGAAAGTATGGTTTTTATCAACAAAACGAGAGTGTGAGGTTTAAACCTTTAAATTGAGAAAGTTCTTCTGAAAAATAAACCCTTTTCCGCGCGCTATTAATTTATTAAATTCCCGAAGGTTAATTAAGTTACATACCGATATCCCGCTTTTATTGATTAATTTATTTTCTTTAATTTCTAAAATTCTAAACAAATCCTAATATTCAATAGCCTTAGATTTACACAGTAACGACAGAAATATGGTAGTTCGACTGTTGGTCTCTGTGGTTCGATATCTTTTAAAACTCAACGACGAAACTGTGCATTTGCAGTAATAAAATATTTATTGATACACAAATCGTCGATCAAGTTTTTGGCGCCGTTGCCGGGGACCAATTTAGTCGATATCGTAACTCCGTCGTTACACCGTAGAGACTAAGGCATTTTTAATTTTAAATTTAATTTTGAAATTTTTTTTTTAGGATAAGTCCTTCGCGCTTAATCTGATGTATAACTCAAATCCTTTTTATAATGACTATCCTCAAAATTTCAACTACCCTAATCATAATTTCCCTTATAACTACCAGGCTCAACCGTCCCCGTACTTCGAGGGACAATACCCTAACTCTCAGTACAATTACTATCCCCAACATTTCGAGGAACCAGAAGAATCCGTGAGTCCTAGCCTATTAGCAGTATTTAATGAATTTATGGAAACCTCCGCTAATGCTAGGCGAGAGCAAAGATTTAGAGAGATCATGAGAGAACAAAACCTCGTAAATGAAAGGATCAGACTAAACAATCTCGAAACCCTGAAGATGCTCAACACTCTGGTTAACTGAACAACGACTCCCCAAGAGTCAATGGAGACGCGAATCTCCCAGTTCACCCAGTCAGCCATATAACCCTCTCACGAGAGACAAGTAGACGTTGTACCAAACATTGATGAAAGCGAGATTGAGATGTCTAGTGAGGACGACTATGTTGTCGAGAGTTTTGGCAAAGAAAGAGTGGAGATCGAAGAAGCATCACCAATACTCCTCCCTAGTGAGGTAGTCGAAGAGGTAGAGAAGGGGACACTGCATATTTTCCCTGCTCCCTACAACCCACCAATCCTTGTTCCCCAAAGGTTAGTAGAGGCTAGAGTGGACCCAAAACCCCAAATAGTGGAAAGGTAAAAAATGTAAAACTCAACACACATGGGGTCGAGGGCACAAATAGAAAGAGGAAATTGGGGGAAAGAGAATTTGAGGAGGACGTTAGTGCAAAGAGGATGAGGGTAACATTTGGAAAGGCGAGTGAAAGCCCTAAGACAAAAGAAAGAAGGACACTTGAAATTGAACCAAAACCCCCGTCTCAAATCAGTAAATCTTCTTTTCTTCCAAAACACAAAATAATAGAAGAGAGCAAGGAAGCTGAACCGCCCTATAGGAGGAAAAAGAGGAAGAGTGAGGGGTATGTGAGAGCACTTGATAAGTGGCCTTGGAAACCTAAAGTTATACAAGGTAAGGGGATTGAGGTAGATAGAGCTAAGATCCAAGTAATAGAAAATCTACCTCCCCCAAAGTCTATACGAGAAGTCCGAAGCTTTCTAGGACACGCCGGTTTCTATCGGCGATTTATTAAGGACTTCTCCAAAATCACAAAGCCCTTAACCGGGCTGCTAATGAAAGATGCCGAGTTCATTTTTGATGAGGAGTGCCTAAGGGCATTCCAACAATTAAAGGCAGCTCTCATTTCTGCACCCATCATGCAGTCACCTGATTGGAGTTTACCATTCGAGATCTTGTGTGACGCTAGTGACTATGCTATAGGCGCGGTCTTAGGTCAAAGGAAAGATAAGAAGCTTCATGCTATCTACTATGCTAGTAGGACCTTAGACCCTGCACAGATGAACTACGCCACCACAGAAAAAGAACTCCTGGCTGTTGTGTTCGCAGTCGACAATTTCTGTTCCTACCTAATAGGGGCCAAAATCATTGTCTACACCGACCATGCGGCAATTAGGTACCTTGTGAACAAAAAAGATACCAAACCAAGGTTCCTAAGATGGATCTTGCTCCTTCAAGAATTTGATATAGAGATCCAGGATAAGAAAGGAATCGACAACTCAGTTGCGGACCACTTGTCAAGAATGGAGGGAATGGTGCTTGAAAAGGTGCCCATAAATGACGATTTCCCGTATGAGAGGCTTGTAGCCCTTATGGAGAAAGTCACCTCTGAGTGCCCCTTAATTGATGGCAACATTGAAGTTGTCAACTCTGTCTGCACGAGGGACTCACTGCCATGGTATGCTGATTTTGTCAACTACCTAGCGGCGAGAGTTCTTCCGCCTGATCTGACCTACCAATAGAAGAAGAAGTTCTTTAGTGACCTAAAACATTACTATTGGGATGACCCTCTTCTTTTCAAGAGAGGTGCCGATGGAGTCTTCCGTCGATGTGTCCCCGAAGAAGAGGCGCAAAACATTATTTCTCATTGCCATTCTGCGCCATATGGGGGACACACAAGTACTTCCAAAACTTGCGCTAAGATTTTGCAAGCCGGCCTCTATTGGCCCACTATTTGGAAAGATGTCCACGCTGCCATACGGAGTTGTGATCAGTGTCAGCGCACTGGTGGCATCTCCAGGCGCGATGAAATGCCTCAGCAAGGCATCCTTGAAGTGGAAGTGTTTGATGTATGGGGGATAGACTTCATGGGACCATTCCCATCTTCTTTTGGTAACAAATACATACTTGTGGCTGTTGATTACGTGTCCAAATGGATTGAGGTTGTTGCCTCTCCAACTAATGACGCCCAAGTAGTGATTAGACTTTTTAAGAACCAGATCTTCCCTAGGTTCGGTGTGCCGAGACTTGTCATCAGCGATGGTGGCTCCCATTTTATCTCTAGAATCTTTGAAAGGCTACTATCTAAATATGGGGTCCGACACCGTGCAGCAACTCCCTATCACCCACAAACAAGTGGGCAAGTAGAGGTCTCCAATAGGGAGATTAAGCAAATTCTAGAAAAAACAGTTGCAACCTCTAGGAAGGATTGGTCCTTAAGGCTAAATGAGGCGTTGTGGGCATATAGGACATCGTTTTATCCCAATTGGGACCACTCCCGTCAAGCTTGTCTATGGCAAATCATGCCATCTACCGGTGGAATTGGAACACAAAGCTTATTGGGCTATCAAGGCCCTTAATTTTAACTACACCACCGCCGGTAGGAAAAGGATCTTGGATATCCATGAGTTAGAAGAACTTCGGTTAGACGCTTATGAGAATGCTAGAATCTATAAGGAAAGAACTAAAAAATGGCATGACAAGCGTCTATCTAGGAGAGAGTTTCGAGTAGGAGAGCTAGTACTTCTTTTTAATTCAAGACTTAAACTCTTTCTTGGAAAACTTTGCTCCAAGTGGTCAGGCCCCTTTACAATTTCTAGGACATATCCTCATGGGGCGATTGAAATAATGAGTGACTCCGGTGACAAGTTCATAGTTAATGGACAGCGGTTGAAACATTACAATCTTAAGGATAATGACACTACTTTTGCAAACTTTAACCTATCCGCCCTGTCCACTAAAACGTGAACTAAGTTCACCTTCTTTGAAGTCGAGCTCACCGACTTTAAACAAAGAGCTTAGTGGGAGGCAACCCGCTGATTTTGATTCTAATGTTTTTTTTTTAGTCCATTTTATTTTGCAGGTAATAAAGAAATAGCACGCTCAACGACTTCGTAGTTGTGAAAGCTTGGCTATTCAGGTTCTTCTTCCAATCTCACCTTTAGTCGTTGCATTGGGGACAATGCTCGTTTTAAGTGTGGGGGAGGAAGCTTTGTCGCTTTCCTTTTATTTTTCAGCCATTTAGTTTGCATGCATAATAAAATCTTAGGATAGTTCACTTAAATTGAGTAGTTTTTGCGTGTTGTTTTTGTTATTGTCTGATTTTCCCATTTCTTGAGCTATACCAAAAATTTTCTTGTGAAAAGCAAAGTGTTGAGTTTTGATGCTTGATATTGATTGTTTGAAAGTATATAGGTTGTTTGCACTATCTAGGCTATTTTGTGAAATTTGGGTAACGGTTAGATAAAATCAATACCGTTTTAACACCTTAGATTCCCAGAAGTGTGTAAAACTGATTTGAGTACTAATTTTGACAAAGCTTTGAAATTGAATTTTAATGAACTCTCAGTAGTTTATTTAGCAGTCGGCACCATCTCAAGGCACAAACTAAGTGAGAAACCGACGAATATAAGTGAATGATTTTGAAAATAAATGTTTATGAATACTATTGGTTAATTCTTTGAGAATAATTGATGAAAATTCAACAAATGTTGAAACATGCGAAAAGAAAAAAAAAACCATAGTATAGAAACTCATTAGTAGTTGGTTTAGAGGTGTCTGATTCTGAACTTGGTAGGGCGGGTTACGATCCGATCCCCCGCAACTGCGAAGTGGGTAAAGCAAATAGGGGTTATTAAACTTATGTTATCAGCACCCCTCGCTATATGATGATCATAATCACTAACAGGTTTCCTACCATGGGCGTGTACGAGATAACGGGCTTAATGTGATTGCGCTAGAATGAAAAGGGTAAATGAAACTTAGGTGAGAAGTAGAGTCAAAAGGAAATGCTTCAGGTCTGTTTTCATATAATGGGAGTCTAGTGTGTCATTATGGTGTTCTTGTTATTTGCACTGTTATCTGATTTTCATGGCTTAGCCGGCAACCACGTATGAGTAGGATGATCGTGTCATGTATTTTTACTTGTGCTATGCAATTCACTATTCTTTTACGCTTGAGGACAAGCAATGGTTCAAGTGTGGGGGAATTTGATGACACGAAATCATATCGTATTTTTAGCTTAGTTTATGTGAACTTTAGTTGCATTTTCATATGTTTTTATTTCATTTATGTCTTTTTATGTCGGTATTTGTTTTCTTTTCAATTTTGTCTAATAAAATAGGTCGGAGAAGAGAATTGAGCAAAAAGGGCCAAAAACGCAGCAAAAAGGGGGGTGCAAAGTGCAAATTCACGCAGCCCACAAAGGAGCCCAGCAGAAAGGGGCATTTGCCCCTAGAAAGCTCATGGCGGGCGCCACAGAAGTGGTGGCGGGCGCCACCAATCCAAATCCAATTGAAACGGATTTTTGCGAGACGTGGGGAAGTGGCATTTGTCTGATCCGTCTTCTGTTCCTATCGTGTGGCAATTGGATGAGACCAAAAACAAGTTTATGCTCTCCCTAAAAAGAGGATCGTGCAAGTCAAATCTCCCCTATAAATAGAAGCTCAAAACTCAGATTTTCCACGCCTTATTTTCTTTACTTTTTAGTCAGTTTTAGTTTCTTGTTACAGTAACTGTAACGGTATTTCCACATCAGGAATCCGTTTTCAGTTCTGTTTTCACTTTCCTGTCAAGAATTCTGTACCGATTATTTCAGTCAAGTTTATTCAGCATTTATTTCCAGGTTTTTTTTATGTCTTTATTTAATTATTTATTTATGCTTTATTTAATTTTCTGTTTTTATTTATTTGTTTCTTTTGCTATGTCTAGCTAAATTCCTAGATATCGGTATGTAAATTAATTCTCCGAAGAGAATTTAATAATGATTTAGCGCGCGTTTATTAAACTATTTTTCTGATTCAAATTCCTAATTTAATTCAAAGCTTTTGAATGAGAGTAAAATAAAGCAACTAAGGTTAAAATCAATAGAGCGAGAGTTTGAGGTTTTAACTAGAAAGTAGGAATTTGATATTAATCTTTGAACGAGCGAGAGCCACGTTAGGATTAATTAGAACTAATTGATTTTCTAAATATACTTTCGAAGCTAAGGTGGTAGAAAAGTGACAGTAAAACTCCTAGCTTAGAAAGTATGGTTTTTATCAACAAAACGAGAGTGTGAGGTTTAAACCTTTAAATTGAGAAAGTTCTTCTGAAAAATAAACTCTTTTCCGCGCGCTATTAATTTATTAAATTCCCGAAGGTTAATTAAGTTACATACCGATATCCCGCTTTTATTGATTAATTTATTTTCTTTAATTTCTAAAATTCTAAACAAATCCTAATATTCAATAGCCTTAGATTTACACAGTAACGACAGAAATACGGTAGTTCGACTGTTGGTCTCTGTGGTTAGATATCTTTTAAAACTCAACGACGAAATTATGCACTTGCAGTTATAAAATATTTATTGATACACAAATCGTCGATCAGCATACAAAAGAGAGTAAAATATATTATCCATATGTCTCTCAAAACTTGTTATCCTTTCCTCCAATCAACTATGATGTCTGTTTTCTAAGGAGTCTATTGTTGACTGAAATTATCCATATGACGAAATTTGTGTCGAGTAGGCTTATTGACCACCGACCCATTTTACCTTTTTCAGCCGACGTCTAACTACTATCAGATTGTAACGTTTAATATCAAAATGATGAACATTTACTACTCATCATAACTTTTTAGTAAAATTCCGACAACTTTTAAAGACCATGGCAAACTTTCTTACCTTCAACAATGGTATTGGTCCAGCACTAGAAACTATATAAATGCCTCACAATGGCCACGTATCTAAACTTTCATACTAAAACCCTTCACTTCACACATTTTATTGACTTGAGCGTTGGAGTGTCTTTCAGATACACCCCTTCCACTTGAACAACCTGAGATGAAGGTACAGACGACCGACCAACCCTTCTGATCAGGTGAGATTATAACAGTTGACTTTATTATATTGCTTCCAAATTTGTTCATTCCTCTAAATAATAACAGTTGACTATAATGGGCGGAGCTAGGAAGAAATGTTTGAGTTGGCGATTAAAAAATTATAACATGAAAAATTATATTGTTTACAAAAATATGAAGTTATAATAAGCATTAAGTTGATCATAAAAAAAATTAATTAAATACTTTAAAATGGCATTTTTGACTTGTTCAAAAAAAATGGCATTTTTTAAAGATATTTTTGAATATCTTAAATTAATTAAATGCCTTAAAAATTATAATAGGTAAATCATAAATGAGTATTTTTGAAAGGTATTTTTTTTTCTATCATTTCAAAAAATATAATAAGTGGATCGTATTGTGGAGCGAATTCGAAATTGGAGTGCCAAACTTTTGAGCCATGCCGGTAGATTGCAACTGATCAGCAGCGTGACTTTTGCAGTTGCTAACTATTGGATGCAATGCCTGCTGCTTCCTAAAATGGTAATTCATAAAATTAATGCAATTTGTCGTGCTTTTTTGTGGACTGGTGGAGCTGTTATAACCAGGAAATCCTCTGTTGCCTGGGAGCGTGTGTGCACGCCTAAATCCCAGGGAAGTCTTAATCTGATCTCTCTAGAAGATTGGAATAGAGCTAACTTGACAAAGTTGTTGTGGAATATAAATGCTAAGGCTGACAGTTTATGGATAAGGTGGATCCATAGCTACTACATTAAACATGATCAGTTGATGACTATGCAAGTTAAACACACTTGTTCTTGGATTCTTAAGGCTATTCTTCAACAAAGGGATACACTACAACAATTGCAAGGGTGGAATAACTTGACGGAGAAGGTTGTCACAAGAAAAGTGTATCAGTTGTTAAAGGTTGACTACCCTTTGGTAGATTGGAGGAACACTATGTACCAGAACGTGGCTCGTCCCCGAGCAGTTTTTATCTTTTGGATGGCTTGTCACAATAGATTGACAATAAAGGATAGACTCCATAAATTTGGTGTAACAGTTGACTTGCAGTGTTGTTTTTGTACTCGGGAGGAAACCGCTAATCATCTATTTTTTGGGTGCACCAAGTTGAAGCTTATTTGGCGGAATATCCTCAAATGGATGCAAGTAGACCATGACCCTTTGGAATGGAATGATGAATTGAAGTGGCTTACGAGATCTAGTAAGGGAAAAGGGTGGAAGGCTCAACTTCTGAAGAGCGCCGCTGCTGAAACAGTATATGCCCTTTGGAAGTATAGGAATGATGTTTGCTTCGGCAACAAAATACATAATACAAATATAGAAGAAGAGATTATAAATACTATAGTGTATAGAGGTTGGAGGAGTCCTAAGCTTAGGGAGCACATTGCTCATTTGCTAATGTAGTTTAGTCCTCTCGTTTTTTGTTTAGCTTGTCTCTTTGGAGGGTTGGAACTTTTATGATCACCTTGTAATACTGTATTTTTTATCTTAATGAAAGTTTCTATTTCAAAAAAAAAATGTTACTTACCAAAACTATCAAGAAAATAAAATATTATTTTTCTAATAAATTCATTACTAAGTGCATTTTTAAATTTTTTTTAATGAAAATATATATGTAAGAAATTACCATAATATTTATAAAAATAAAATAAAATGTCCATGTAGGATATCTCAAGTGGTAAAAGTTGAGGGACGTATGGGTTGGATATGGGAATGTCTAGGGATTAATTTTTAGAGTAGCAGTTTATCATTCCGATGTACCAAAAGAAAAACAATGAAATAAAATAGTTGTCAAATAATTTTTTTTGATTTATAAAAATGTTGATTTTTCTAAGATCAAGTGTATTAATTTAACTATTATACTCTCAAAGATTTCATGTTCAAGTCGCTTTGCATAAAGCTTATATGTATTTCTTTAGGTACTTTTTGTATGATTCTTCAAC
Source organism: Trifolium dubium (assembly GCA_951804385.1). Taxonomy (NCBI): domain Eukaryota; kingdom Viridiplantae; phylum Streptophyta; class Magnoliopsida; order Fabales; family Fabaceae; genus Trifolium; species Trifolium dubium. The sequence goes on along the minus strand of OX638072.1, from coordinate 7,424,595 downwards.
CTAACAACCCATGATTTTTTTTCAAATTTGTGATTTTATCAAAGCTTGTTATAACCACAAAAAGTGAACTTAAGTTGAGAACTATACGAAAAACACGTAAAAAAATGTATCTAAATTTTTTTCATTTTAAAATACCTAAAATATATTAATACTTACTTTATTTTTGGAACGATAATGGTTATGCTGTCAAAAATGGACCGGGCCAAAAGTCCACAGACTTGGGTGGGCTAGGATTCAAAATGTCTAGCCCATATGTTGTCGGGCTTTTTTGGCCCAATCCCATTTAGCCCTCTCGAGGACTGGGATGGGTTGGGCTAGTCCCTTCGGGCTTCGAGCCGGCCCATTATCAGGAATTTTATGCCATTTTTATAAAAATAATATCAATAAATACACAAAACTTATCATTTAAATGAAAAATAATTATAAAAAATATAGTTGAATGTTTAAGTTCAATAAAAATAATTATATTTGCCTAAAACTTTAATAAATAATAGTTTTATAATTTAATAAATGCATATTTAGAGATGATGTAAAGTTATTTACACATATACAATATACAATTGTATCTTAATAAAATTAATAATTATGAAGAATTTATATATAAAAGTCACTTAAAAAAAGATTAAATAAGCTGAAGAAAATAAAAAATAGGTCGGGCAAACCCATTAACCCATCGGGCCAGGCCGGGCTTATATAAGACTGGGCCGGATTCGTTAAAACATGGCCTAATAACAAATATGCCAGGTCAGACCACATAAATTCAAAACTCCGCAGACCAAACCGGGCTAGGGTCAACCCATTTGACAACTATCCCTAAGTCTGCCACTAGTCGACTATATTTGCTTCCAAATAGAAGAACTTGGCTACATTACTTCTAAACCTCATGCCGGAATCATTCTTATGACTCGTGAATTTCTTCATTGCTTCTTGATTCCTACTTCCTATCCACAAATTGGTCGCATGAAAATATCAAGATTTCAAAACTTGAAGACAATTCACTATCAAAATTTAAAGTCTAAGAATAAGAGCCACAAAGTGTTATGTTACCAAATATGTGACAATTGAACAAGCCCATGTCTACCATGGACAAGTCATCAAGTGGTTCTTAACAAAATTATAATGTCGAAAAACAAAATCACGTTATATCAAAATAAAATTATAACGAATATAAATTCTTTTCAAATAAAAATATACTCCCTCCGTCCCATTTTAAGTGTTGCAGTTGACCAAATCACACACTTTAAGAAAAATGTGTAAAAGGAGAGAGAATATGAATTTTCCTAAAACATCCTCTATTTTTATTGGTACTAGACATTGGAATACTAAAAAGTAGATTTTTTAGTGTACTTTTTCTCTTACCTAATGATTGTTTTAAGGGATAAAATAGTAAAAACTAATGTTATAAATAGTATATGACACTTATTTTGAAACAAATAATTTTGGCAAGTATGACACTTATTTTGGGACGGAGGGTGTAATGAATATAAATTTCATAAACTTTACCATTAAATTGAAAATTTATATCAAAAAAAAATTCATACATATTTTTTAAAAAATTGAAAATAATTTAATACTCCCTCCGTCCCAAAATATAAGGGAAAATAAAAAAATCACACTTATTAAGAAAATTAAAACATGAAAATTTGAAACATGATTTTGTGGAATTTTTCTTGAAATAAATTGCATAGGAAGATGTAAAAACATTTTTCATTGGTTGTTGTTTATTGATAAAATGAGAGAGAAGAAAAAATAAATGCAATCTGCATTTAATTTTATGAAAATAAGTAAAATTAATACTTAGAATATATAAATGTCTATTTTTTTCCCTTATATTTTGGGACAAAGAAAATGTGTTTTTTTCTCTTATATTTTGGGACGGAGGGAGTATGTTATTGAGAGTCATCCAAATTACACTTTATAGACGTTGACCGTGGTGAATCGTATTGAGAAATTCAAGTGTCAAGTGTGAGTAATGTGAAGAAGAAGTCCCACATTGGTTAAGAGTGTGGAGACTTGACCATTTATAAGTAAGAGGACTCATAAATTCACTGCCTTAGTGGATGATCTCCAAGCTGCCCCTCGTGGTCTAACAAATACAGTGAACACTACTCTCTCACTGCCGGTTATTTTCTACTTTTCTATTTTTTTAAAATGAAATAAAGAAGTATAAAATTCAATTTAGTCATATTTCTTTTTAAAAAAATTAAAAAAATAAAATAAAAAAATGAAAAATACAAGAGTGACGTCAAAGATAATTTTTTGCTTATTTTCTATTGTAAAAAAAAAGAAGGAAAAAAATAGAAAATAAATCGAGTCAAACGGATCTAGAATCTAGAAATATCAGTCGATTAATATGGGTTATTAAACATAGACTACTTCTATGGAGCACAAGTGATCTTCTTCTCACATGTCTTCCTTTTTCAACCATATCCAAAAATTCAAACTTATTTACAAATCCTCATCAATCTTCAACTGCATACCATAAAATCTTGACAACCCATCATCAATGGAAGACAAAATAGAAAACTTTTGAATCCCTCCCTCACAGTGGCAGAAAATCAACATAAAAAATCCCTAAATTCAATTCTTCTCATTTTGCTTTTGCATTGTATGAATTTCTCCATGGATGTGAACTCTTGAGCATCATAAACAAAGGTAAGGCTAATGATTTTCGTCCTCCTCCATTTTATTCCTCTGCTGGCTAAAATTTCCTCTACATAGGTTGGGAAATTCATGGAAATAGGGTATGAATTGGAAAGACAATGAGAATTAGTTGGAGATAGGTATTTGGGATAAGGCTAGCATTCATTATTATTATCTACAAATGTGATGATTTTCTGTTGTTTGTAAGGATAGTGGAAGTTAGATTTAATTTATGGAAATCATGGGTATCCCTCATCTAGATTAATTACGAGGAGGGATCCGTTGACTCCATGAGTAAGTAACTCTGAGATGAGTTACTCCGCTTAATATCTCGTTATTCACGTTGAATTTCACAAATTCAACTGTCCAATTAAAAGTTCTTATTGAAAAGATAACGGTTTGATTGATGAAATTCATCGTGAATAATGAGATATTAAGCGGAGTAACTCATCTCAGAGTTACTCCTGGAATCAACCGATCTCTCCTCTTAGATTATAATTTAAGAAAATGGTAGAATTGATCATCAATATCGTATAGACTTAGTAAAAGACCCATAACTTTACTACAAATGTCGATTTGCATTGAAACCTGAACCATTAGATACTAGACAGTAATAGACTCTGAAATGACTCGATTTGGTTATGTTAGGGCTGAGAAAACTGAGCTGCAAGTTGCAGATACTGGTTTAGAAATCTGCACTGATAATGTTGTAATGTTCTTGCTATATCTTTCTGTACATGACATAGATTGAACTGAGTTTTGTATGATTGGAAACTAGACAAAATTTTCTACAGGATAGACACCGGAATCGTCATATTTCATTAAGTAGAGTAGAAAAAAATCTGCAAGTTGCATTTACTCAAATCGGATGTTGTTTGGTATTTTCATTAAATTGTGAAAGTTGTGGTCTTATTATTCAAATTTCTTATCTTTTCTTTGGAAACTAAAGTGTGCACATGGACTTACTTGATTCTCGATTGGAATTTCACTAGAGAACTTGGCATCATCAGAGAACTTGGCATTTGGACAGTTGAACAGTAATGGCACGAAAGAAGTAGAAGGGATTATAAGCTTCAAACTACACCTACAAAGATTTCGGGTTAAGCATCGTCACCAAAGTCATCTTTTACTGTGGCTGGTTCCTTTAGGTTAGCCTACCTTTTCTAGGCTTTGGCCAATGTAGAACTAATTGATAACTATAAGTTTAGATAAATTGATAAAGTGGAGTATTAGAATTCCCCTTTTTACTCCTAATGTTCACTAAATGATGATTTTGATGAACAAAAATACATGCATGATAATAATATAGTTTTCCCCAATAATTACGCAATGACAGAATTACGAGAGAAATTGGTGTATGATGAGTTTTTCTCTCCAATCTCATTGTTGTGTTAAATTTATGATTAGGAGTCATTTTTATAATAATGTAATGAATTGTGAATGAATAAGTGATGTTTAAATTCATTTTATAATTAAAAATGTAGGAAAACTGATTTTTCTACTGCATGAATCGATTCATGCAGTCCGTCAGACTTTTTGAATCGATTTGTGTACCCTGGAGCACCAAAAACCTGATTTTAACTATCATGAATCGATTCACAGACAACTTATGGTCCTGTAAATCAATTCAAACTGAACTGCAGGGGGGAAATTAGCTTAAAAATCAATTTTTTATGTTTAAACTTGATTAAAATTCCCTTCCCACATCCTGGTTGATTACTAATAAATCTTTAGAGAGCTTATGACTTTTAATTATAATTTTAACATTCATACATTCCTAGAATAAACTAAGATAAGAGTTTAGGATTTAGATTTAGTGAACTTATTCCTATATATCAATTATGTAAAACCATAGTATGGTGAACACTTGAGAATTATAGTAGACTTCTCTAATGAATGACTGATAGGCATATGAGTGAATTTCAGTACAAATTATAAGTACGTTTCAGATTAGACAATTAGAGAATTAAAGAATGTTAGGTGTAAACTCCTAGTGATCAGTCAAATCCTCTAGTAGGTGTTGTCTTTCTTAAAAATAATTATTAGTAATAATCAATTAGTTGATCAATCATGTTGTGGTTGCAGATGCACCACTTTTGAATTAGCATTGCCCTACTCGGGTTTATCCAGACTGATAAATCCAACCATTTTTATGATTATGAGCTTCAGCCGTATTGATGCAAGTTGTCATCACAGATGGATAGCTTGCCTCTAAGACCAGCTAATTTCAAAGGTTGATCGCAGTTTAAAATGAACTAGATAACAATAATGTGTGTTCAACCTTTATGATTATCTTTTTTTTTCGATAAGCACTTTATGATTATGTGTATGTGTGTGTGTGTTCAACCTTTATTATATTTATAAATTTATAATAAATATAAATTAATTTCATGACAAATAAAAATAAATTGTTCACTTGTAATACAGATACTAAAAAGTTCAATAGCAAAAATACAATCATAATAATTTTTCGGGTTGATTTCTTCCACTCAGATCTCTAGCTCCTCCGCTGCACCTGCATCGGTTTTCCATGTTGCCTCTAGCTCCTCCGCCACGCCTACCAATTTGATTGTTCCTGCTTTGATAATTTTCCAGCCCACTTTGATTGACATTATAACTTTGATCTCCCGAACCTCTTGAATTGGCCTAGCTTTGATTATTGTTTCCTCTGCTAGCTCTACCAAAATGTGGATGCGGATTAAAGTTTTGAACTAAAATTCATTCTCCACCAATCATGTTAAATCCATAGTTTTTCACATTCACCAAGTTTTCAACGTTTTGCAGCTCCTGATCCAGAATTGTCAACCGATTTAAATCAATATTAGTAGTATCCAGTCAATATAAATCTTCAGTCGGACTGATATAGGAGTTGGATTGGTGGCCGCCATAGTGGGAGCTAGATTGGTGATCGACGTAGTGGGAGTTGGATTGGCCGTCATAATGGTGCGAGGTAAAAGCTTCATTAATTAATGTGTTGAGAGCCGGATGGTTAGGTATAAAGCGGAGGTGGTGGTGCTTCCACCCTCCTTTGGACAATATCGTCAATTTCTTTCATAACATCGACCCAAATTCAAGTTTCCATCGTTGTTGGGTCCTCTGTTGATCTTTATCGTGAAGGAAAAATCGACTTGTACTAGCACTACTGTAAGAGGTGCTTTCCGTATCGATGTATCCACCTAGGGTCTACATCCTCAGGTAAGAGTTGCTAGTTCTACATCTTCATTCATTCAAAGGGACCCAACTGGATACATCGATACCGGTAGCACCTCTTACAGTAGTGTCGGCACAAGTACAAGTTAACCTTCACGATAGAGGTCACAGAGAACCCAGCATGGATGAAAGCTCGAATTAGGGCCGATGTTATGAAAGAAATTGATGGTGTTGTCCAGAGGAGGGTTGACCATGCTATGGCGTGCCAATCTAACTCCCATGCACTGGCACCTCCCCGTTATACTCAATCATTCGACTCCTATCACATTAATGATGCTTCCACCTTGCACTATTATGGTGGCCAATCCAACTCTCATTATATTGGTCACCAATCCAAATCCCACTATGGAAGCAACCATTCTTGCTCCTATGTCGGTCTGATTGAAGATTTATATTGACCGGATAGCATTAATATTGATTGAAATTGGTCGAAACTTCTTGATCAGTAGCTGAAACGTTAAAAATTTGTTAAACGTGGAAGACTGAGCATTTAACATAATTGGTGGAGAAGGAGTTTTTGTCAAAACTTTGATCCGCATCCACATTTTGGTAGAGGAGGCAATAATAATCAAAGCTAGGCCAATACAAGTGGTTCGGGAGATCAAAGTTATAATGCCAATTAATCAAAGTGTGCTGAAAAATTATCAAAGCGGGGCCAATCAAATTGGTAGGCGTGGCAGAGGAGCTAGAGGCATCAGGGGCAGGCGCAACGGAGGAGCTAGAGTCTAGAGATCAGAAAGGAAGAAATCAATCCGGAGATTATTATGATTAAATTTTGAATTTTTACTGATGAACTTTTTAGTATTTGTAGTTCTATTTATATTACAAATGAATAATTTATTTTTATTGTTGCTTGTATACACGTTTCATTTGAAATTTGATGAAGTGGCATGTGCTCCTCAGAAGATTACTTTTGCTAGGTTGGCCTGAGAGAATGATCTAAAGTTCTTTACTAGGCATGCAGATGATGGTTGATTGTTGAATTTAACTTTTGTATCATATTGGTCCAGAGGATGGTGATAAATTCTTGATGTAGCTTCAGATGGTCATAATCTTCTTCTTGTCTTTAGTTGTTTTTGGTTGCTTTTAGAATAATATAGTTGTAGATCATAGATACAGATTATAGCATATTTACATATTTAAAGAGGAGATGATTGTGAAAGGCGTACCTTTTAAAATTCTAGCGACAACTTGTAAGAGAAAAGATGAGAGGTCGAACTACCCTCATCGCCGTCTAGGTTTAGAAGAGTTAGGTTTTCAATTCAAAACAAAATGAAAATCTCTATGTACATAAAAAATCTTATTTCAACATTGTCTGAACATAAATTCATGTTCCAATTATAAATTACAGAAATGTAAATTATACAACACAACAAATGTGAGCATGATGTATGACTGTTTACTTCACAATAAATAAATATATACAAAAAATGTAAATATACAGCAATTGTGAGTATGATGTAGTATACTTCCACCGATCATTATTATAAATAAATTTGACTTGTTAAATATATTGAAAAACTAATATATTTGGTCTATAATATAGACAAACACATCTGTTATTCAATATATTAAAAATGTTAAATTTACTTATAATAGTGACCTGAAAGCTGAAGTGAATACTCGTTTATTTCAAACTTCACAATAAATACACACCTCATGGTTAAATATAAGTTTAGTAAATTTTGCATCAAACAAGTTCAATAAATTTGTTTGATGCCCACATTTTTGCAGCATCAGTGAGTTTGCTTCCCTCAACATTCAATCTTCTCAAACGTGAACAATTCTTAATAAATAGTTGAATAGCCTCAGATTCTATCCCCAAACATTGCATAATGTCAACATTTTCAAGTCTCTTACAGCTCCTAATCATAGTAACCACAGCACAACTAGTGAGTCCTTTGCACCCTCTAACCTTCAAATCAACCAAATGAACACAAGAAACCAACATTGAAATGAAATCCTTATCAAGCAACATTTCATTATGAGACAAATCTAGTTTCCTCAATTGCCTCAAATGTTGCCCCAAAGTTGCAAGCAATCCTTTTTCCCGCTCAACGACATCACAATTTATGAGTGCCAATTCTTGAAGACCATTACTCATTGCCTCGCAAAGAGCCTTAAGCCCTTCACCAGTTACAAGACAACAACTTTGAAGCCTTAGAATTGAAAGGCCTCTGAAATTCAAAGCCATAGCGCAAAGATGATTGTTTTCAAGGTCCATAGGTAAGCGGAAATCGAGTTTATGCAAATTAATAGAATTGTAGTTATAAAAGAAATGTAGCAAACCCTCTTTGCTACCACCATCATGAACCAAAAGTGATTCCAAAGATACACTATGTTGTGCAAGTTTGATCAGAACACCATCAACAACACTTCTACAAGTTTTGAGCTCAATTTGTTCAATGCCCTGATGATAGAATAGAGTATTCTTATCGTTAAACATAATACCTAAGGTAATAATAACAAATAATTGCAAATAATTATAGAAATGATTATGCTTAATGACAAGAATATTCTATTCTATCACCTGCAAACATTGAACAAATGAAGAATAAGAACCACCAATTCCTTGACAACTTAGAAGCTTCAATTTCTTAAGGTTCTTGCATCTCTTCCATAGCCAACCAATTCCCCGATCATCGCTACGGATACCCTCAAAACAAAGACTCTCCAAACCAACAAATTCCTTATCAAAAACCCCATTTTGAAAATTAACCTCTTCAGAATCATCAACATCATAAGAAAACAAAGAACTTTCTTCATCATCATAGGAAAAAACAATTGAAAGTTCCTTTAAACAAGGAAAAAACAAAACCCAATTGAGAATAATAGGTCTTGAGAGAGTAATAGAAAGACATGTCAACTGGCTACATGAGTTTGAGAGAGATATCATGGAAGATAGAGGAACAGGACCAGCCATGAGTTTAAGAGATAGAAGTTTGGAAGATGAACAAGAAGAGGATATAGCAGAGAGAAGAAGTGTTGTTGCTGATGATGATGATGAGAGGAGATAGAGAGAAGAGAGAGATGGGTGCTGATTGAGGAAAGAGATGAAGGAAGAATAGTGATGAGGGTTGTTGAAACGAAGAGAAAGTGAGGTTTTTGATGAACGGTAGAGATGAAGCCATCTTTTGGAAACAAGGGAGATTGAAGATGATGAAGAAGATGAAGATGGAAGTTTTTGGAATATTTCTTGCAAGAGTTCATCACATAGGCTATTTTCCATTTCTTGTTTTTTCTTTATTGTGTTTTGTGTTTGATTCTCTCTATGTTTGTGTCTTTATTGCTTTGTTAGGAGAATCCAGCAAGGTGTGTTTGGTTTTTTTTATTAGATAATGAGAGATGATTGATTAGGTGAGAAGTGAAGTGTGTTTGAAAGAGGAAGGCTACTTATTGAATGAATCTTAGACGCATATGTAGTGGACGTGTAAGCCACGTCCTTGTTTTTTTTATTATTTATTACTCAGATAAAATTATAAAGTCATCGTAAACTCACGCATGCAAATTCTAGAAGTCTAGTTCAACTAAATGAATTGACAAAAAATGTTGAAATTGATAGGCATGACGTATATGACTATGGTTTGATCTTCGGTCTCTCTATTTTGTGTATGTGAGTTTATGATATTTTATCATTTTATCTATGTACCAAAAAAACTTACGCATACAAAATGGAAGGATCGATAATTAAACCTCATCATGAGTGTTTGGTATAATAATTTCAATTTTTCTGCCGGTTAAACTAAAACTTGTAGATAGCCACATATTTTCTTTTAATCCGTTTAAAAAGAAAATATGGTTGAGATGATTAACTCATTAATGAGAGTTTACCTTTACAAAATTATGAATGGGCAAAAAGTCATTTTCATCCTTAAATCTAATGGTATGTTCTTTTTGATTAAGCATATAAGTGGTTAGAAATTTAAAGTGTCTAAGATTCGTCTGAATATGAATATAGGGATGTTTCTATCAAATGAATTTTAATTACAGGGACATCTAACTATTTGTTCTATTTAGTTTTTAAATGTATCTAAATTGCAAAGGGTTAATGGAATATTTTTAGTCTTACAAAATTATGACAATTTCGTGGGTTTAAAAAAGTTTAGTCACTTAAAAAATTTGTTAATTTTTAGTCTTTTTTTTTTTTTTATAGTGAAAAGATAAATTGTGTTGTTCAATAAGAGAGGGAGAGTAGTGATCTATTACACTCTTTGTCCAAACTCCTAAACCCTCATATTGTGATTTATATATTTTTTCCATCCTCATACTGCATGTTTCTATACTTGAACTTGAACCCTCAGCATAAGAAAATTATACAGGTCTGAAAATATTAAAATTTAAAGGCTAATACTATAATTGATCAATGGAGTCAAATAATAGCAGCATTATAGCCTCCAAAAAAAAGGAGAGTAAAATGATACATGAGAAGTATTGGTTGGATTTTTCATCAATGGCACAAAGGAAAACATATGCATAGCAGAGAAATAGTGTGAGAGAGCATAATTTAGACTTTGTTTGCGAGTTTGGAGGGTAAGGGAGAGAATGGTTTTGAAAAAAGGAAGAAATAAGTGAAAGGAATAGAGAAGTTTGAGAGGGGAGGAGTTTGAAAGGATTACTTTTTCTTCATAACACAAAAATTCCCCAATTTGATGGAACTCAAAAATTGTATTGGATAGAGGTTTGGTGGATTTATATGAATTCTTTAAATTTAATTAATGTTGTTATAATATTTTTAAATTCCTAATATATTAATCATATGTATTTATTTATCACGCTCTATATAAAATACTTCTCAAAAATGTAAAAATTTTCTCTATTTTCACTCTATTTTCCTCTTTCCAATGTTCTCTCCTCCCCTTCAAACTCGCAAACAAAGCCTTAGGACTCACATAAGATGATTAATAATTAAGTTGGACCATTAGATTAAAATAAAATGAATAGTTGTAATTTGGAATAACCCAATAAACTTTTTTTTTTGTACAAAGAAACTCAATAAACTTACTCATGAAATCTATCGATCCATTCTCATTTTTTTTATTGTTTAGATTGCTGTTTTTCTTTTTTAATTAACCACAAAATACAAAAATATTTTTTTATTTTATCTTTGTTGAAATATTAAAAATTAAAATATTAATTTACTATGAGATGAAAATAAAACTAAAATATAAATTAAAATATTCATTCAATTATGCAATAGACTCTGGAGAGCTTTATTTTCCGATGTACCAAAAAAAAAAGACTCTAGAGAGCGCATAACTATTGATGTTGTCGAGGATCCAAATACTTCAAATGGAGACACACACATCCATGTTTGGCTTAGCATGTGGATTAGAATGCCAAACACAATTTGTTTAAACTAGTAGTACAAGTGTTAACATTTTTTTTACCATTAAAAACACCGACATTTGTTTAATGAAAAAAAATCTTGCCAGTTGCCACAACTAAGAAAATTGTCAAATGTCAAAATTATTAGATTAGACATCCTAACTAAAATTCAAACCCCGACTTCTCCGGTTGTGTAATTTTTGAATTTGAATAACAATTGTCATTTTATCTATCTACCAAAAAACAAAACCACCACTTCAACGTTTAATAATATCAATATATAGGCCAAGTTATATCTTATGGAAGTCATACAAAATCAAACAAGTGAGCATAGTGTTTTAATTTTAGCTTCTGAAAACACTAGCTTCTTACCAACCATAGTTATAATTTTAGCTTCTGAATTTGGGGCGAATTTTAGCTAATGTTGGTGACAATTTTGCCCTTTTCCAGATGTGTTACAAATCTGAGAACTTCAAAATAAATCAAAATTTTCTTTGGTCCATACAAATCTATGACAAAACTGAAAGAACAAAAACTAAAATAAGTTATAGCCGCAAACAACCACAAATCAGCTAGCACCTAATAACACAAAATGATGACATATTGCTTGAATCCTTGAAGATGCAGAAACCTTCAACTTTGTTCTTGAGCCTCGTCTAGTCTCTTTTTCCGTCGAATAAGAATATCATTTTTCTCTTTCTTGCGACTTTGAGATATCTGAATGAAAGATTTCAACAAAAATTATAATCAGAACCAATTGAAAATGCTACAAGAGAGCCTGCCACTTTGCGACCGGTTAGACAGTAATATGGAATAAATAGAATATCAATGATCAAATAGCAAGAAAGATACTTCAAGAAAATACAGAAGAAAAAGCACTATAAAAATATCAATTTGGCAATGCCAAATTTTGAGCTTATGGCTTATAGTTTATAAGCTCATTATGGGGAAAAATAAACAGTTTGGTAACCTTTTCCCACATGAGCCTATAACTTATTTTTACCAGCTTTTAGCTTATTTTGATAAGCTTATTCAATTAGCTTATAACTTACACAGTAATTTTATTTTATTGTTTTTTCAACCAATTTTATCCCTATCATCTTACTTTAAAAAATTAAATATTAATTAAACATATTTAGTGGTTTCATATCTAAAAGTAAGTTCAGCCACTAACTTTACCTAACACTACAAATTCAATAACGTAGCTTATCAGCTATAAGCTGGCTTATACACAATAAGCTATCCCCTATTTCTTGCTAGACAGAGCCAAAGAAAGTGTACCTTCATTCCTTCATATATCTTCCTCTTATTACGTGACATTAAAAGTTTTGACGCATCAGTACTATCATTAACATTTGATTGATCATTGTTGATTGATTCACCAGTCTGAATCACTTTGGTAGATGTTCCTTCTTCAACATTAGAACCAGCTGGAGTATATCTATCGCCCTGAAGTTCTCTCTTCAAATCTTCATGGTATTGCTTCTCCTGGAGCATCAACTGCAACAAAACCATTGAAATAGAATTTGATTATTTATCAACAGAATGACCTCTCCAATCATTCTACAATTATATGATGCAAAGTTTTTCATACCCTCTGCTTTTCCTTAGCCGCTTGATTAGCGGCTGCTCGATCAATGATACCCTCAGCCAAAAGATTTTGAGGATCTTCCATATCTTTTTCAAAACCTGGAAGCGGAAGGACTTCCTTTCTAGCAGCAGCTTGCAAGTGTTTAATGGTCTTTGCATAATCCGGAATATATGCTCCTTCTTCGTCATAGTCAACAAAAGGCGACAAGTGTGGTGGAGGAATCCTGTTGACAAAAGAGGCATCACATATAGAATTACAGACATATATGAACAGATTTTTCTGATCTGTTCAGGTTAATGTATGATCGATGAATTGACATTGGTAAGGGCAAAAGTAATTGAACTGAATATTTATTTATGTTTAACAAATCCTTTTGGTTTGATATTATATCTAAATCTAAACTAAAATACATTAAATGTGACACTGTATATTACTCCCTCCGGGCTATTCAATAAGCCTAGTTAACAAACTTCACACATTGAGGAAATCAATTAAAAGTCAATTTCTTTGATTTTTAATAACAAAACATACTGATATTCAATTAGCAACAAATTCATTCTACAAAAAAAATTAAGATATCAATACGGCAACCATGATCACAGCTAGTAAGAAATAATTAACTTGAAAAAAAAATTACTTAGACCAAAAGAAGTACATGAATGAAGATCACAATGAATAAGAACCCTAACATACCTAAAAAATAGGCACAGATAATATACAACATCGAATACCAAAGAAAATATGCAATGGGACTAGTTTCAGTGAGAAAAAATATTTTAAACCACTGTAATCAACACTAAATTGATTATAGCTTATAACTTATAAGCTATACCTATACAACAGATATTAGATTTTAGAGTCAGTACATTAACGTGAATTAGAAGTTACCTTCCAACAAGATAACTTTCTGTTGGCAAAATTATTCGTGCATTGACACAATCATATACCCATTGTGGTTGAACATATTCTCTTGAGAGGAACCTGTGTCCTTGTGATTCCCTATCAACGATCTACAGAAAGGAAAGCAATAGCTAAGCAAATATTAAAGGAAGTTCAACAAATTTATGTCACCTACTTAACAAACCTGATGAGTAATGCTTTGATCGGATTCCGCAAAAGGAGCACCTTTTCCCTCCCATGAAACTATACCACCAAAAGCAGGAATAAGAAAAAGCAATGATTCCCTTGGTACCTGAATAATTAAACCACAACAGATGCAATCAATGTAAAAAAAATATGCACATTCATTAGAATAATTCCAAAATAAAGGTATCATAGCATCAAATTTTTTTTAATTAGTGCATGCATGTAGGGCATGTCATAACACATAAGCCTCAGCGAAGGCTTACATTGGTTCTTTAATATAACTTGCAAATAAGAAAGAAAACACAAGACCTAGTTGTTGACTATAATTAGTTATAATAGTTGAAGTGTTTGATCCAACTCTAATTGGCATCTTTAAGAAAAAGATTAAGGTTTATTGATTAATCAGTAGGCCATGTGTAAATTTAATAATGGTAGTCATTTAAAGTACTAATGCAAACACATTAATAACTAGAAAATATGTAAACCACACAATTGTCTCATTGAGAAGTGATTTTGATACAGTTACAAGTACTTGAAAGTATAATTCTTCAAGGGATGTTGCCCATTTTTAAGATCACTGATCCATAATATATGAACTCTTTTTACATTTTCTTAAGCCTTATAATGAAAAGTATAGACAAACTCTAACACAGCAAATACTAGGTCATACCTCTCTGCTCAAGAAAATTTTGACATCTTGGAAGAGATTTTTGCATTGTTTTGTCTCCTCATCATATTCCTCTCCATTTTCACCTGCAGCTTTCTCAACAAGGTGCATTAGTGCACCAGGCTTATTAGATGGAAGTTGATGCTGAAGTTGAGCAAGTCTAAGTTCAGAATTTTCATTTTGGATCTCCTGTTGTTCAGATTCAGTTAATTGAGAAGTTTCGAGTATAGTGGGTGTGTCTTTGGCATTGATATATCTTTGCAGCGCATATAGATCTACAAAATTTTAAGAAAGAAATTCATCAGCAGATACACTCAATCATTTCAGCAATTCAAGTTCCTAAATTTGAGTTGAGAAAACAGTACCTGCTGCTTTAGCCTCCGACTCGGCATCAAGTAAAGGAGGATACTTCAAATTTATGGAATGATAGAGGTGGCAATTGATAAAACCAAGAAGAGGCTGCATTAATTCATTTAAGAGGTTTAAGAAATTAGATTTACAAGTTGATCATACCAATCAGTATCATTACTCATGAATCACATGATGATAACAACACACCAGAACTAATACAGATTAAATGTTTGCATGATTAAAATATAAAGATTTACAATCCTATTACTTTGGATGATATGGATATTGACGTGTAATCAAAAAAATAAACAAACTTAATTTAAATTAAATATAAAATTAAACGGACCTCGTATATTTGCAGAAAGCTTAGCATTGTAGGTATATCAACATCATCAGGCACAACCTGCTGCAGTGCATGAGGAGTCAACCATGTTATTGCCAGACCCTCAACTTCAGCCTGCAACAAAAACATAATAAATCCATAAAACGTACAATGATGATCAATTATTAATAATTAACATAACAGATAACCACAAACCGTACCTGGTAGTATATGCCTTTAACAGATACAAATGTTTTTCTTAACCTGTGAGTACGAGATATGAATGCCTGCCATTCATGCGCCAATCTACAATACAAACAAGCAATAAAAAATGAAAGAAGTATTATAACAGCATAAAAGGTTGCACTTATAAAAAGAAAATGCACAATAATGGCAATGAGACATTAATATTAATATAAATTATATTCTCCTATTCCTTATTTTCAAAGTAAATATTGAGGCACAAAGGCATAAATTCTTTAAGACATTTTAATCCAAAGTTATTATAGTTCTAACTACATACCTTCGACATCTTCCAACAAGATCCACATCAATTTTTTTACTCTCAGTCGCAGGTACTGTTGCAAAAAGATGTATCATTGTAAGGCAGTCATCCAATTCTCCAAGTGCATCCACAAATCTTGGGTACCTATAATTCAAAGAATGATAAATAAAGATTAGAAAACCATTGCCAGCTACAAGACACAAATTGAGATTAACAAAAAACAAGCAAACAAACAAACCTCTGTCGGATTATCCTATCTATCTTGGGTTTGGGTGTTTCCGCCCGTAGCCTGTTTGCACGTTCAATATTTTTCTTAGCCTCTGCTCTCTTAATTTTTCTCTCGTGACTTCTTATTGTTCTATAAATTTCCAGCAAAGGCTCGTGATGAACAAAGGCAATATCCTTCACATGGTAGTAAGTCTTATCATTTCCCTTGAACTTTTTCTTAGGCTCCCGGGGAGTTACACCTTTCAAAATGCACAATTTCCTAAAATTTATAAAAGAAAATGTCAGAATCAAATTTTCACATTTCATCACATTATTTTCTTCAAATGTTAAAGTGTCACACTAAATATAAACATTTTCCAAATAATATATCAGCTAAGAGATCTTTAATTTAACCCAAAGGAACCCTTCTTTTCCTCCAAAAGTGTTGAAGGATGAAGTCGGCCCATGCTCTAAGTTCCTACAGAAGCACCGTAAATTGGTTCAGACATGAGCATATGATGCTCTACTACATATGCTCAGCACCAACATTTTGTTGGTCTGAATGGATCTAGAATCAGAATTCTTAAGCAAGGACTCAAGTCAAAGACTTGTAAATGAAAAACATGTTGGGATTTGGGACATTAGTTCCCCGGCAGACATTAGTCATCAGCAAAACTCAGGGTTAACTAATTACAAAAAATTATCAGCATTTGGTACCTGAAAATTGGTAAACTGATTTGAAGCAGCCTAAGTGCTTGTGTCCTGGTCACATATTTTGCAGCATTTCCTTCCTTTTTCTTCCCCTGTGGCACAATAAAAAAATGTTAAACAGACAACAAAACCCTCCATAACCTACTAGCTAGAATTTCACCTTTAGCGATGAATAAGTGGAGTATTCGGGATTCAAACCCCAGTTCCTCCATATAAGATGCAATGTCCCTACCAACCGAGATAAACTCAGAGGGACAAATCTTTTGCAATATTCATAACAATTTTACGAAATACTACAAATTCAATCAACTACCTTATCAGCCATAAGCTATAAGCTAGCTTATAAGCTATCGGCTATTTTTTGCCAACGTCCCTAGTTCCTACCCACTGAGTTAAGCTCACAGGGACAAATCTTCATAACAATTTAACTAGAATCTTATTTTATTTTAATAAAATTCTAACTACTTAGTGTTAAATGAGTGAATACTCAAACATTATAAAATCAAAATTTTCACAAACTGAACAGAAAATCACAACATGTTTAATTAATTAATCGGGTATGAACACTGAAACCTAAACATATTCCCTCCTTTACCAAAAATCACTACCTATCAATTAAAATACCGAAAGAAAAAAGTGAAAGCATAGTGAGATTTATGAAGAAATTGAGAAAACGTTGTGAGTGAGAATAGGATGAAAAGAGATGAGAAAAACTAACGGCTGGTCTGTAGTGCTTCGGCATTGCTGCTGATGATGATGATGTCGGCTGTGTTGTGAGAGCAGCCGAAAACAAAAAGACTCAGTTACCACGGTTAGGGTTTATATATATGATGACGATGACTTGCGAGGGTTTTTATTTTTAGGGATAATCTTATTTTTATTTTATTTTATTTTTAATTTAACTAAAATTTTAGTTTCCTAACATTTTTTTTGACATACCACAATTTTAAATAGTCGTGTTTGGTCCGGCTTATTTTCTATATTTTTCTTCTCCTTAAAAATAGTAAAGAAAAAAAAAATTATGTTTGACTTCACTTCTCTAT
Source organism: Trifolium dubium (assembly GCA_951804385.1). Lineage (NCBI taxonomy): Eukaryota > Viridiplantae > Streptophyta > Magnoliopsida > Fabales > Fabaceae > Trifolium > Trifolium dubium. The sequence goes on along the minus strand of OX638072.1, from coordinate 7,406,934 downwards.
ATTTTTTACTTCTTTACTTTATTTCTCTAATATTTTTTAAGGTGAAATATGGCTAAATTCAATTTTATACTTCTCTATTTCATTTAAAAAAATAGAAAAGTAGAAAATATGCCGAGTCAAACGAATATAAAGTATAACTCGTCGTTGTTGAATGTACTGTCAAAATTATAACTACATCCTCAAATGTTTCTGATTTGTTATTTTAGTCTTTAAATTTGTTTTTAAATGTGTTTTCTACTATAGAGATATTATTGGAGGGGAGTGGTTAATGGTTATGGTGCGTAAGCTTTTTCTTTATGCATCGTGCATAAATAATGAAAATTGTTTAATACACTCAAATTGTTTAGCACACCTCTCAGATTGCTTAGTGGACCCTCCAAATTTCTAGCGCACCCTCTAAAAATTTGGAGGTGGGCTAAACAATATGGAGGTGCGCTAAAAATTTGAGAGGTACGCTAAACAATCTAGGGTATTTATGCACGGTGCATAAGCGTATGACTTATGCACCATAACTTATGCTTTAGTGGAGTGACAACGGTTCAAACTCGAATTCAACATTTAAATGTTTGAGTCTAATCACTAGGCTATTTGACCAAAAACAAAACTTCAATTTCAAAAATAATTCACTTTTGTAAATTAATTAATGAAACACAAATAATTAATCCACCGCGATGAAGCTATATCACCATGTCGTATACTACGTCATTTTTTATGTATTAAATCATCAATTTTAAATAAGCTTAAATGTATTTTTGTAAAAAGTGTTTTTTTTTAAAAAAACAAAATTAGAGTGCAAAGACATCATACGATAGACATGACATCCCAACTATGTTGGCACCTCACAACTATCATATATCATTTGCAGCACTCTAATAATTAACATTAAATAAATAGAGATAAAGATACTAGAGGTGGATTAGACCAAAACCCAAAGAAACAACAAAATGAACAATATTTGCTTCATTAAAAACCTTACCAGAAAACCCCAATGGGATAAAACTTGGTGAAAGAGAAAAGATTATAGAGCAAAATAACAAGGGAAAACAACACTAATATCAGAATATACGAAGAGAACAATACTAAAAATGGTATTGGCAAAAACAAAAAAAAGAAGACCATTTTTGTTGTGCGCAAAATTGTCAAAGATGAAATTTGGGATGGAATCCCACCACAACACACATGTGACGTGAAAACCATGGTTAGCCAATTTATCTGCACAACTATTTCTTTCGCGAAAAATATGAGAAACTCGAAAATGAAATCCTCTAATCAAATTAAGACAATTAAACCAACGATTTTGAAACCTCCAAGGAATCAAAAGTTCGTCCAACCTTTGCTAGAGGCAAACTCAATAGCACGCATAGCACCTTTAATTTCAACTTGAAAAGCATCAAAAGTTCCAAAAAATTCAGAGAAGCCACTAAGAAAATTACCAACATGATCTCTGAAGATCCCTCCACAAGCAAAAATTCCAAGACAACCTTTAGAAGCACCATCAGTGTTACACTTCACCCAAGATAGAGGAGGACTAGACCAATTCACTTGAATTATTTTGGGAGCCGATGGGGGACTTTTAACATAAAAAAACTTAAGAATTCGAAACTCCCGAAGGGGAATGACATTTAACATTAAAAAGTGTTAATTTTAATGTTAATTTTTTTTTGTATTCTTAACTAGTTTATAGGGTGTACTAGTTAGCATGGCCCATTTAATTATATGTTCTTTACGATCGGATAGTCTACTGGTTAGAAATTTGGAGTGTCCGAAGTTAATCTGTATTTTAAATGTTATGTTCATATCAATTGAGTTATTGTCACATGGACATCTAATTATTTGTTCTATTTAGTTTTAAATATATCTAAATTATAAAGGGTTAAATATGTTTTTAGTTTCTATAAAATTACGACAAATTGGACAAAAATTATCAAAGTTTGGACTATTTTACAAATTTTAATATTATGGGTGGCTAAATTTTAATATGGACTAAATTTGAAAGAACGCGATTTATAAATACCAAAAACATACTTTCTCTATCTCAAAATATAAAAGAAAATTGAACAAATAAAATTGATGTATTTAATCTAAATTTGTTGCCGGATACATCAATTTATAGGTTTAATTTTACCATACCAAAATAAAAAAAAAATAGGCTCAAATTTAACAATTTTGCCCTCTTCCATATGTGTGACAAACATCAGAACAGAACTTCAAAATTTTCTTCGATCCTTACCAATCTATTACAAAATTGAATGAATAAAGACCAAAATAAGTTATAGTCGAAAACCAGCTTTTCAAATCAGCTAGCATAATGATGACATAGCTGGAATCCTTGAGGATGCAGAATCCTTCAACTCCTTTGTTTTTGAGCAATAATATCATTTTTATTTTTCTTGCGACTATTAGATATCTGAATGAGAGATTTCAACGAAAATTATGATCACCATTGAAAGAAGATAAAGGCTATGTTTGACAATGTCAAATTTCGAGTTTATGGCTTAATACTTATAAGCTCATTATGGAGAAAAAAAACATATGTTTGGTAACCATTTTTCACATGAGCCTGTAACTTATTTTTACTAGCTTTTAGCTTATTTTGATAAGCTTATTCAATTAGCTTATTATTTTTTCTATCAATTTCTATATATCATAATCATCTTACTTAAAAAATTAAATTATAATTAAACATATTTTTTTTATGTGATTTCATAACTATAAGTCAATTCAATCGCTAATCAAGTAGCTTATGAGCTATAAGCTGGCTTGTGCGCAACAAACTATTATAAGCTATCCCCTATTTATCATCAGTACTATCATTAACATTTGCTTGATCATTGTTCATTGATTCACTGGTCTGAATCACTTCGGCAGATGTTGCTTCTTTAACATTAGAACCTGTCGAAGTAGTTATTTCTTCAAATCTTCACGGTATTGCTTCTCCAGAAGCATAAACTGCAACAAAACCATTGAAATAGAATTTGATTATTTAACAACAGAATGACCTCTTCAATCATTATACAATGATATGATGCACAGTTTTTCATACCTTCTGCTTTTCCTTAGCCGCTTGATTAGCGGGCTGCTCGATCAATGATACGCTCCACCCAAAGATTTTGAGGATCTTCCAGATCTTTTTCAACACCTCGAAGTGGAAGGACATCCTTTCTAGCAGCAGCTTGCAAGTGTTTAATGGTCATTGCATACTCCGGAACATATGCTCCTTCTTCATCAAATGGTGACAAGTGTGGTGGAGTAATCCTGTTGATAAAAGAGGCATCACAAGAAATACAGACATATATGTACAGATTTTTCTGTCCTGTTCAGGTTAATGTATGATCGATGAATTGACATTGGTAAGGGCAACAAAGTAATCGAACTAGATTTGTAAACAACAAATCATGTTGTTTTGATGGATGATATTGTATCTAAATCTAAATTAAATTCATACAATATATTAAATGTGACACTGCATATTACTCCCGCCGGGCTCTTCAATAAGCAAAGTAAACCCATCATGATTTATTAAATACAGAAAACATACATGTTCTATAAGAAAAGGGAGAATACTCTGAAAGAGGAAGAAAAAAGAAACGACATATATTTTTTAAAATTTTTGGTGATTGCGCACTACGCATAGTGGTTTATATTTCACATTTAAAGAATTATACTTTTAATTAGAAACAAATTCATTCTAAAAAAATAATAAGTTATAAGCAAAACCATAATTGAATAAGAACAACCATAATCAAACACTAAATGGATTATAGCTTATAAGTTATAAGCTATAACTTTACAGCAGATATTATAGAGTCAGTACATTAACATGAATTAGAAGTTACCTTCCCACAATATAATTTTCTGTTGGCAAAATAATTCGTGCATTAACACAGTCAAATACCCATTGTGGTTGAACATATTATCTTGAGAGGAACCTGTGTCCTTGTGCTTCCCTATCAACGATCTACAGAATGGAAAACAATAGTTAAGCAAATATTGAAGAAAGTTCAACAAAGTTATGTCACCTACTTAACAAACCTGATGAGTAATGCTTTGGTTGGATTCTGCAAAAGGAGCCCCTCTTCCCTCCCATGAAACTATACCACCAAAAGCAGGAATAACAAAAAGCAATGATTCCCTTGGTACCTGAATAATTAAATCCCGACAGATGCAATCAATGTCAAAACATATGCACATTCATTAATGGCCAAGTTTAAATGGCATAGCATCAAAATTTTTTAATTGGCGCCTGCATATAGGGCAAGTCATAACTTATAAGCCTCAGAAAGGCTTACTTCGGTTCTTTAAAATAACTTGCAGATGAAACTACACAAATAAGAAAGAAAACACAAGACCTAGCTAAAGAATATATTTAGTCGTCATAACTATCAAAGTGTTTGCCCCAACTCTAACTGGCATCTTTAAGGAAGCGTTTGTTTGATGGATTCTAAATTACTACCCAGGAAAGTTATTCCTAGGAATATTTTGGTTGGAACTTTATTCCCAGGCATTTATAAAAAATTATGTTTGGTTAGTATTTTAAATCCATAGGAACTTTTCATTTTTAATTTTCATAAATAATTAAAAAATTCAAGTAAATGCTATTTATGAAGTGGATAGACAATTTGTAATGAAAGTAACCGTCCAATGAGTAGTGGAGGCATACGGTTAAATACAAAACCGACGGGAATGAGATGTTCCCATGCCTATAAGGGGGGAATCAAATTCCTATGTTCATGGGAATAAAAAGTTCCTGGTAATAATAAACTCCTGGGAATAATTATTTTTTTTTCTTAAAACAAATATGGGTTTATGTTTTATTCCCATTTTAGATTCCCGGGAATAAGCCTCTAAGAGAAAGATTAATAACTAGAAAATAAGTAAAACCACTCAATTGTTTCATCGAGAAGTGATTTTTATATATGTTACTAGTACTTAAAATTATAATTCTTCAAGGGATGTTGCTAATTTTTAGCATCACTGGTCCAAAGATATGAATGTTAGAATATAAAACAGATTACTCTTTGTAAATAGCATTAGACTTGTGCTTAGGCTTAATGTAAATGTTAGTTATGACAACTATAGTTGGTTATGACAGCTAGATCATTGACAGACAGCTGTCAGTAGCCTAGAATCTCTAACCTGCTATAGCAGGTCTAGGATATCCTTATAAAAGGATCTTGTAACTACTTCTTGTAACTAACTTTCAATTCATTCAACGAAAGATTCGCTCTCTGAAATTCTCTCTTTCTATCAATGAACTCTTTACATTTTCTTTAACCTTATAATGAAAAATTTACACAAACTCTAACTTCGCAAAAACTAGGTCATACCTCCTTGCTCAAGAAAATTTTGCAATTTTGAAAGAGATTTTTGCGTTGTTTTGTCTCTTTGATCGACGATTTGTGTATCGAAAATATTTATCAACTGCAAGTGCACAGTTTCGTCGTTGAGTTTTAAAAGATATCGAACCACAGAGACCAATAGTTGACCTACCTTAATTCTGTCGTCACGTTGTAAATCTAAGGCGGTGGGTTTAGTTTAGAATTATTTTAGAATTTAAAATAAATTAAAAAGAAGAAATAAATTAATTAAAGCGGGATATCGGTATGTAACTAATTAACCATCGGGAATTTAATAAATTAATAGCGCGCTAAAAAGGGTTTATTTTTCATAAGAACTTTCTCAATTTAAAGGTTTAAACCTCACACTCTCGTTTTGTTGATAAAAACCATACTTTCTAGACTAGGAGTTTTAGTGTCACTTTTCTACCACCTTAGTTTCGAAAGTATATTTTGAAAATCAATAAGTCCTAATTAATTCTAACGTGGCTCTCGCTCGTTCAAAAATTAATATCAAGTTTCTACTATCTAGTTAAATCTCAAATTCTCGCTCTATTGATTTTAACCTTAATTGCTTTATTTTACTTTCGTTCAAAAGCATAGGAGTTTTAAAATTAGAAACCCGAATCAGAAAAATAGTTTAATATGTGCGCGCGCTACATCATCATTAAATCCCCTTCGGAGAATTAAATTACATACCGATATCTAGGAATTTAGCTAGACATGGTAAAGGAATTAAATAAATAAAAACAGTAAATTAAACAAGACATAATAATTAAATAAATAAATAAGCGCATAAAAACCTAGAAATAAAATCTGCTGGAAACTGGAATTAAACTTGCTGGAATTAAAGGAAATAATATTCTTGACACGAAAGTGAAAACGGATCTGAAATCGGATTCTCGGTGTGGAAATACCGATACAGTTTACAAAGCGGAAAAATAAAACTGACTGAAATAAAGGAAAATAAGGCGTGCGGAGAACTGAATTCGATCCGGTATTTATAGAGGGATTTTTTTGGTTACGATCCAGCAAATTAGGAAGTGATAAGCTCATTTTAGATTATATCCAATAGCCACACGATCAGGAACTGAAACGTATCGGACGCGTGCTTGCTCCCCACGTTGCGCAAAAATCAGTTTCACTGATTTTGGGCTTGGTGGCGCCCGCCACAAGCTTTTGGGGGCATTTGCCCCTTTTTGCTGGGCTCATTTGGTGGGCTGCGCGAATTTGTGCTTTGCACCCCCTTTTTGCTGCGTTTTTGGCCCTTTTTGCTCAATTCTCTTCTCCGACCTATTTTATTTGACAAAACTGAAAACAAAACAAATACCAACATAAAAAGACATAAATGAAATAAAAACATATGAAAATGCAACTAAAGTTCACATAAACTAAGCTAAAAATACGATATGATTTCGTGTCATCAAATTCCCCCACACTTGAACCATTGCTTGTCCTCAAGCATAAAAGAATAGTGAATTGCATAACACAAGTAAAAACACATGACACGATCATCCTACTCATACGTGGTTGCCGGCTAAGCCATGAAGATCAAATAACAGTACAAATAACAAAAACACCGTAATGACACAAGAGACTTCCATTATATGAAAACAAACCTGAAGTATTTCCTTTTGACTCTACCTCTCACCTAAGTTTCATTTACCCTTTTCATTCTAGCGCAATCACATTAAGCCCGTTATCTCGTACACGCCCATGGTAGGAAACCTGTTAGTGATTATGATCATCATATAGCGAGGGGTGCTGATAACATAAGTTTGGTAACCCCTATTTGTTTTACCCACTTCGCAGTTGCGGGGGATCGGATCGTAACCCGCCCTACCAAGTTCAGAATCAGACACCTCTGAACCAACTACTAATGAGTTTCTATACTATGGTATTTTTTTCTTTTCGCATGTTTCAACATTTGTTGAATTTTCATCAATTATTTCAAAGAATCAACCAATAGTATTCATAAACATTTATTTTCAAGATCATTCACTTATATTCGTCGGTTTCCCACTTAGTTTGTGCCTTGAGATGGTGCTGACTGCTAAATAAACTACTAAGGGTTCATTAAAACTCAGGTTCAAAGCTTTCTCAAAGTTAGTACTCAAATCAGTTTTACACATTTCTAGGAATCTAAAGTGTTAAAACGGTATTGAGTTTATCTAACCGTTACCCAAATTTCACAAAATAGCCTAGATAGTGCAAACAACCTATATACTTTCATACGACCAATATCTAGCATCAAAACTCAACACTTTGCTCAAGAAATTTTTTGGTATAGCTCAAGAAATGGGAAAATCAGACAATAACAAAACCAACACGCAAAAACTACTCAATTTAAGTGAACTATCCTAATGTTTTATTATGCATGCAGACTAAATGACTGAAAGTAAAAAAGGAAAGCGATAAAGCTTCCTCCCCCACACTTAAATCGAGCATTGTCTCCAATGCAATGACTAAAGGTGAGATTGGAAGAATAGAACCTGAATAGCCAAGAGCTTTCACAACTATGAAGTCGTCAAGCGTGCTTTCTTTTTATTACCTGCAGCATCAAATGGACTAAAAAGAAAAACATTAGACTCAAAATCAGTGGGTTGCCTCCCACCAAGCGCTTTGTTTAACGTCGGTTAGCTCGACTTCAAAGGGGTGAACTTAGTTCACGTTTTAGCGGACAGGGCGGATAGGTTGAAATTTGCAAAAGTAGTGTCACTATCCTTAAGATTGTAGTGTTTCAACCGCTGTCCATTAACTGTGAATGTATCACCGGAGTTACTTTTTATCTCAATCGCCCCATGAGGATATGTCTTAGAAATAGCAAAGGGGCCTGACCACTTGGGGCGAAGTTTTCCGGGAAAGAGTTTAAGTCTTGAATTAAAAAGAAGTACTAGCTCTCCTACTTTAAACTCTCTCCTAGATAGACGCTTGTCATGCCATTTTTTAGTTCTTTCCTTATAGATTCTAGCATTCTCATAAGCATCTAGCCTAAGCTCTTCTAACTCATGGATATCTAAGATCCTTTTCCTACCGGCGGTGGTGTAATTAAAATTTAGGGCTTTAATAGCCCAATAAGCTTTGTGCTCTAATTCCACTGGTAGTTGGCATGATTTGCCATAGACAAGTTTGAAGGGAGTGGTCCCAATTGGGGTCTTATAGGCTGTCCTATATGCCCACAGTGCCTCATTTAGCTTTAAGGACCAATCCTTCCTAGAGGTTGCAACTGTTTTTTCTAAGATTTGCTTGATCTCCCCATTGGAGACCTCCACTTGCCCACTTGTTTGTGGGTGGTAAGGAGTTGCTACACGGTGTCGGACCCCATATTTAGATAGTAGCCTTTCAAAAATCCTAGAGATAAAATGGGAGCCACCATCGCTGATGACAAGTCTCGGCACACCGAACCTAGGGAAAATCTGGTTCTTAAACAGTCTAATCACTACTTGGGCGTCATTAGTTGGAGAGGCAACAGCCTCGATCCATTTGGACACGTAATCAACACCCACTAGTATGTATTTATTACCAAAAGAAGTTGGGAATGGCCCCATGAAGTCTATCCCCCATACATCAAACACTTCCACTTCAAGGATGCCTTGCTGAGGCATCTCATCGCGCCTAGAGATGCTACCAGTGCGCTGGCACTAATCACAACTCCGGATGGCAGTGTGGACATCTTTCCAAAGAGTGGGCCAATAAAGGCCGGCTTGCAAAATCTTAGCGCAAGTTTTGGAAGTACTTGCATGTCCCCCATATGGCGCAGAATGGCAATGGGAAATAATGTTTTGCGCCTCATCCTCGGGGACACATCGACGGAAGACTCCATCGGCTCCTCTCTTGAAAAGGAGAGGATCATCCCAATAGTAATGTTTCAGATCACTGAAGAACTTCTTCTTTTGCTGGTAAGTCAAATCTGGCGGAAGGACTCTTGCTGCTAAGTAATTAACAAAGTCAGCGTACCAAGGCAGTGAGTCTCTTATGCAGACAGAGTTGACGACTTTGATGTCGTCTTGAGTTAATGGGCACTCGGAGTTGACACTCTTCATAAGGGCTACAAGCCTCTCATATGGGAAATCGTCATTTATGGGTACCCTTTCAGGCACCATTCCCTCCATTCTTGACAAGTGGTCCGCAACTGTGTTGTCAATTCCTTTCTTATCCTGGATCTCTATATCAAATTCTTGAAGGAGCAGGATCCATCTTAGGAGCCTTGGTTTGGCATCCTTTTTGTTCACAAGGTACCTAATGGCCGCATGGTCGGTATAGACAATGATTTTGGCCCCTATGAGGTAAGAACGGAATTTATCTATTGCAAACACAACAACCAGGAGTTCTTTTTCAGTGGTGGCGTAGTTCATGTGCGCGGGGTCTAAGGTCCTACTAGCATAGTAGATAGCATGAAGTTTTTTTGTCTTTCCTTTGACCTAAGACTGCACCTATTGCATAGTCACTAGCGTCACACATGATCTCAAATGGCAAACTCCAATCGGGTGGCTGCATGATGGGTGCGGAAATGAGAGCTGCCTTTAACTGGTTGAACGCTTTCAAGCATTCATCATCAAATATGAACTCGGCATCTTTCATTAACAACCCGGTTAAGGGCTTGGTGATCTTGGAGAAGTCCTTAATGAATCGCCGATAGAAACCGGCATGACCTAGAAAACTGCGGACTTCTCGTACAGACTTTGGGGGAGGTAGATTTTCTATCACTTGGATCTTAGCTTTGTTTACTTCAATCCCCTTACCTTGTATAGCTTTAGGTTTCCAAGGCCACTTATCAAGTGCTCTCACATACCCCTCGCTTTTTCTCTTTTTTCTCCTATAAGGCGGTTAAGCTTTCTCGCCCTTTTCTATTATTTTATGCTTTAGGGGAAAAGGATGTTTTCTAGCTTGAGGCGGGGGTTTTGGTTCGATTTCAGCTGTCCTTCTTTCTTTTGACTTAGTATCTTCACTCGCCTCTTTGAGTGTTACTGATGACTCACTATTTGTGTGTTATTTAGGCCTTTATTCATGAATTATTTCTTGCCAATATGGTGATCAAACCATGTTTTAATCCAATTTCATTAGTTTTATTTACTTTCGAGTCTAGAATTATGTATTAGGAATAATTATGTAATCTGGATGAAAAAGAGTTAGTTTAGAGGCAATTTATGTCAAGGCATGTTATTTGGTTCTGGATCGTCATCAAAGGCATCTACTGATAATGACTGTCAAGACATCATGTTCCGTACAAGTCAACACAAGTCAAGCATTGCTAGAAGACAAAACCTGGGAACGTGCTAGAACATAGTGGAAGGCATCTTTGGAGGATAAGGTTGAAATGGCTGGCTTGCCAGCTGTCAGCATCACAATGATTGTACTATGATTAAGTGGTCCTTGCAAATGGAATATCCTTTATTCCTTGGGCTTTCTAGTCACAATTAAGGTTGCACCCGATCCAAGAAGGATTGTCCTATAAATACACAACCCTAAACCTAAAAATGCATGCTTGAAACTTAGAGAATAGATCTGAGAAGAAGAAGAGTAGCTGCGTCGTTTGAAGAGCTATTCTGCTGCAGAAGGCGACCGGTGATAACGAGAGGCACGACAGTGTCTGTAGGAGTATCTATTGCATTGTAATGGGTATCACTACTTTACTTGTTATTATTGTTGTTGTTTCTATGCTCACTCTGAGCTAAACTCTTTGTAGTTGAGATTATGTGAAATTTAATATAATGGATGAAGTATTTATGTGAATGAATGATTATTCTTGTGTCATCTTTAACCTTATGTTTTTATGAAAATACATTTATTTCTTTGACTGATCAACTTAGATCTAAATACAAGTTGCATGTGTAGAGACATCTAGCATGTTAATGGAAATAATAAGGTTAAGTGGGAGCAGACATGTAATCCCTACCTTTTCTTATGGATAAGTTAAGGGCCTTAGTGGGAAACCAAACAAACAAGTGTGTTTCTGAACTCTAATGGGATTAATAGTGACCTCGACAGAGCCAGTCCATTATACCCTGTTTTAATATCTAACGTTGTAGACATACACCACAAGGCAAGCTTGCTCACAGATGGCACGACAGTAGTTATCATTCACTGCACTTCATTCATGTGTTAAATAGATCATAATCTCAGCTACCATTTCATTCTTGTTTTCAATCATCACTTTACATAACTGTTATTTTATTTTATTAAACAAACCAATTATGCTTTGTTACTATTGCAATAAACTAAACACTTTATCTGAACTTGGAATGCATAACTCATAGACTATTCCCTGTGGGTTCGACACACTCTTTACTTATTACTTGCTACAGTTGACTGCGTATACTTGCGTATTCAAACTACACAACAGTTACCCTCATCCTCTTTGCACTAATGACTCCCTTAAACTTTCTTTCCCCAAATTTTCTCTTTGTTTTATCGCCCTCAACCCCATGTGTGTTGATTTTTATAATTTTTTCCTTTCCACATGTTTGGGGTTTAGGGTCTACTCTAGCCTCTACTAACCCTTGGGGAATAAGGATCGGTGGGTTATAGGTAGAAGGAAAAACACAAAGTGGTTCCTTTTCTACCTCTTCGACAACCTCTCTTTGGAGTGGTTTCGGTAAAGTTTTCTCAATCTCAACTTTTTCCTCACCTAAATTCTCGACGACCTCATTCTCATTCTCCTTAGGAATTTCAATCTCAGTTTCACGGATGTTTGCTACAACATCTACATGTCTCTCTTGGGAGATTCCTAAGGCTGATTGTGCGAGTTGGGAGATTTGAGTCTCCAGTAATTCAGAGTGGGACGCAGCAGAGTCGACCATATCATTCAATTTCCTTAGGTTTTCATTAATTTGCTCGTTTATGAGGGTTTGTGATTCCATAAATCTTCTGAATGTTCGCTCTAGCCTAGCATTAGCGGAGGTTTCCATAAATTCATCAAATACCGCTAAAAGGCTTGGACTCACGGATTCTTCCGGTTCCTCGAAATGCTGAGAGTGAAAGTTGTAGGGAGAATTAAAGTGTTGTCCTTCATAATACGGGGAGGTTTGAGGTTGGTAATTATGGAGAAAATTTGGGTTAGGGTACCAAGTATTTTGGGGATAGTCATTATAAAGGTAATTTGGATTATACATCAAGTTAAGCGCAAGAGACTTATCCTAAAGTTCTTTCAATTTTTAAATTTTTAAATTTTTTCGAAAGTTAAAAGTTCTTATTTTTTTTCGAAATTTAAACATTTACTGTAGTTTTAGCTTATTGTTGTTATTTGATCTTTTCTGTCAAGTGGTTTATCTACAGGGTGCGTTGACATTGCATGCGTAGATTACTTACACCAGAGAACAGACCAGATCCTGAGATAGAAAGAACATTCAGAATTCGTAGGAAGAATACAAGAGGCAATCAGAGGCAAGACACTGGTGTTGGTTTGGTTTTTGAAGACACAAGTGAACAAATTCAATTTTCTGGCTCTAGTTCAGAAGAAGAAGTAACCATGGCTGATCCTGAAGAACAACCAGCTGCAAGAGGGCAGAACCCTCCTATTGAACCGCAAAATCCTGACATTATTGGTATTGCCAATGATAGAGGGAGGAGCATAAGAGATTATGCAGTGTTTGATCATAATTCTATGAACACTAACATAGTTAGAGAGGAGATTACCACTGCTGCGTTCGAGTTCAAGCCTATGATGTTCCAAACGTTGCAAACTATTGGACAATTTAGTGGAGTTGCTACTGATGATCCTCACTTGCACCTTAGACAATTCTTGGAGGTTGCGAGTAACTTTAAAATTCCTGGAATTACTGATGACGCTTTCAAGTTGAGACTCTTTCCTTACTCATTAAGGGATAGAGCAAAGAGTTGGCTTAACTCTCTAGAGCCTAATTCCATTACCACTTGGAATACTCTAGTAGAGAAGTTTTTAGCCAAATACTTTCCTCCTGTCAAGAATGCAAAAATGAGGAATGAAATCACTTCATTCAGACAAGGAGAAGATGAGACTTTGTTTGATGCATGGGAGAGATTCAAAGAGATGCTGAGACAATGTCCACACCATGGTATTCCTGTGTGTATCCAACTTGAGACATTCTATAATGGGTTGGTACCTGCTTCAAGGAATATGCTAGATGCATCTGCTGGTGGATCCCTATTGTCAAAGTCTTATACTGATGGTTTTGAACTGATTGAGAGCATTACTGCTAACACATATCAGTGGCCAACTGTGAGGGCTAACCCTCAACCAACTAAGAAGGCTGCTGGTATGCATGAAGTCAGTGAAACTACTGCACTAGCTGCTCAGATAGCTTCTATGCATACCATGTTGAAAAATTTGCTTACTGCTCCAGAGAAGCCTGCTATTGAGACTGCTAAAGCATTGACTAGTGGAGCTGAAGCTTCATGTGTGTATTGTGCTGGTTCTCATTTGTTTGAAGACTGTCCTGCAAATCCTGCAAGTGTAAACTATGTGGCTAGGAACAACAACCCATATAGCAACACTTACAATCCTAATTGGAAGAACCATCCAAATTTTTCCTGGTCTAACAATCAACAGAAGGCAACACCTCCAGTTGCCAACACTAATCAACTGGAAGGTATTTTGAAAGCATTTATGCAAGAGACCAAGAGTTTTGCTGCTGAGACAAAAAATCAAATTACTGCCCAAGGGGTTAGTATAAAGAATTTGGAGACTCAAATGGGGCAGATTGCTACTGCCTTAACTTTAAGAGCTAGTGGTTCACTTCCAAGTACCACTGAATCACCTGCTTCTACTTCAAAAGATAAAGGGAAAGAAACTTGCAAAGTTATTTCATTAAGAAGTGGAACAGAGTATGAAGGCCCCAAGATGCCTAAATTGGCTTTAGAAGGCAAGACACAAGTTGCCTCTGCACCTGTGAATGACGATATTCAACAGGCAAGCCAGAAGTTACCTACTGAAGTTATAACCAAACAGAAGACTGAAGTACCACAGAAGAAGACGAGGCCTGATAAGACTATGGCTGACATTGATATGACATTACCTCCAGATCCTTGTCCTATTGATGTTCAGAAGCTAATGAATGAGAGACCACCTCCTCCATTTTCTCAAAGGCTGAGAAAAGCTAAAGAGGTACAACAGTACAACAAGTTCATTGAGATGATGAAGTAACTACATATCAACATACCACTCGTTGAGGCAATTCAGCAGATGCCTAATTACTCAAAGTTCATGAAGGATGTACTAACAAAGAAGAAGAGGATTGGTGAGTTCGAGACTGTGGCACTTACACAAGAGTGTAGCCAAATGGTTCAGGGTAAGTTACCACCAAAATTGAAAGATCCTGGTATCTTTACTATACCCTGCACCATTGGAGATGTACATGTAGGTCAAGCTCTATGTGACCTAGGAGCAAGCATCAATCTGATGCCCTTATCTGTTTTCAACAAATTGGGTATTGGTGCTGCTAGACCAACAACCATTACTCTTCAACTAGCTGACAGAAGCATATGCTACCCACAAGGGAAGATTGAAGATGTGCTGGTTAGGGTTGACAAATTTGTCTTCCCTGCTGATTTTATCATTATGGATTTCACTGCTGATGAAGATACTCCCATACTTTTGGGAAGACCATTCCTTGCTACTGGAAGAACATTGATTGATGTAGAGAAAGGAGAAGTAACCATGAGAGTTAACAACCAAGAAGTCAAGTTCAACATTCTCAATGCTATGAAGTTTCCTACTGAGAAGTTAGAGGTTGTATCACAACTGCAAAGTTGGGATTCTCTGGTACACAAGCAATTCATGAAAGATTCTAATCATTTGAAGAAGATTCATTTTTCTCATGAAGACAAGGAATTGGTAGATGATGAAGTTACAAAGGAAAAGTCCATTATCAAATGGGCTGGAAGATATGAAGTATTAGAAATACCACCTGATGCTAAGAAGGAGAACATTCCTTCAGTTTTAAAGCCACCTGCTTTAGAATTGAAACAATTACCTTCACATTTGAAGTATGCATTTCTGGAGACAAGTCAGGAGTTGCCTGTTATCATTTCTGCTGATTTGACTGTTAAACAAGAAGAGAGCCTAATATTGTTGCTGAGAAGATACAAGAGAGCCATAGCTTGGCAAATGGCTGATATCAAGGGTATAAGTCCCACTGTTTGTATGCACAGAATCTTACTTGAAGAAAATTCCAAGAACAGTGTGGAATGTCAAAGAAGGCTGAACCCCATTATGAAAGAGGTAGTGAAGAAGGAGATAATCAAGTGGTTAGATGCTGGTATTGTTTATCCTATCTCTGATGGTGTGTGGGTTAGTCCTGTTCAATATGTTCCTAAGAAGGGAGGCATGACAATAGTTGCCAATGAGAAGAACGAGTTAATCCCCACCAGAGCTGTAATAGGGTGGGGGATATGTATGGACTATAGAAAGCTTAACAAAGCCACAAGGAAAGATCATTTTCCTCTGCCATTCATTGATCATATGTTGGATAGATTGGCAGGCAAGGAGTTCTATTGTTTCCTTGATGGATATTCTGGATATAATCAGATAGCTATAGCTCCTGAAGATCAAGAGAAGACTACTTTCACATGTCCCTATAGTACCTTTGCCTTTAGGAGGATGCCATTTGGATTGAGTAATGCCCCTGCTACTTTTCAGAGATGTATGATGGCATTATTCTCTGATTTGATTGAATCTGCTATAGAAGTATTCATGGATGATTTTTCTGTCTTTGGAGAGTCGTTTCAAGGATGCTTGGATAACTTGGAATTGGTTTTGACAAGGTGTGAAGAGAGTAATCTGGTGCTGAACTGGGAGAAATGTCACTTCATGGTAAAGGAAGGAATTGTGTTGGGTCATAGGATTTCTAAGAAAGGATTAGAAGTGGATAAAGCTAAAGTGGAAGTGATTGAGAAGTTGCCTCCACCAACAAATGTTAAAGGAGTCAGAAGTTTTCTAGGACATGCTGGATTCTATAGAAGGTTTATTAAGGATTTCTCTAAGATTACAAAGCCTTGATGTGCCATTTCAATTTTCTGAGGAATGTCACAAGGCCTTTGAAACATTGAAGACTGCTCTGATCACAACACCTATGATTGTAGCTCCTGACTGGACAAAACCATTTGAACTAATGTGTGATGCTAGTGATTTTGCTATTGGAGCTGTGTTGGGTCAGAGGCATGACAAAGCTTTCCATTCTATCTACTACGCCAGCAAAACATTGACAGAAACTCAGCTGAACTACACTACTACAGAGAAGGAGTTATTGGCAGTTGTGTATGCCTTTGACAAATTCAGATCATATCTTGTTGGTACAAAGGTGGTGGTGTACACAGATCATTCAGCTATCAAGTACCTACTTACAAAGAAGGATGCTAAACCAAGGCTTATCAGATGGGTATTGCTGCTGCAAGAATTTGATCTAGAGATTAGAGACAAGAAGGGTGTTGAAAATCAGGTTGCTGATCATCTGTCTAGACTACCTGAAGAAGTGCAAATACATGACAAGTATGTAATTAAAGAGCAATTTCCTGATGAACAACTTTTAATGATAACTAATGATAAGACACCTTGGTATGCTGATATCGTAAATTATTTGGTTGGAAAACACTTACCCCCTGATTTTAATTATCAACAAAAGAAAAGATTTTTGTCTCAATTGAAAAATTATTTTTGGGATGAACCATTTTTGTACAAAAAGTGTGCTGACCAAATAATGAGAAGATGTGTAGCAGAGAAGAGGCAAGACAGATCTTATCACATTGCCATGCTTCACCTTATGGTGGACATTTTGCAAGTGTGAGAACTGCTGCCAAAGTTCTTCAGTGTGGCTATTATTGGCCATCATTGTTTAAAGATGCTTATAATTTTGTGAAACAATGTGATAGATGTCAGAGAACTGGAAATGTGTCTAATAGACAAGAGATGCCTCTTACAAACATTTTAGAAATTGAATTATTTGATGTTTGGGGTATTGATTTTATGGGACCATTTCCTCAGTCCTTTGGTAATCTATACATCTTAGTTGTTGTAGACTATGTGTCTAAATGGGTGGAGGCAATTGCTAGTCCCACCAATGATGCTAGAGTGGTAACCAACTTTTTAAAGAAAAACATCTTCACTAGATTTGGCACTCCAAGAGCAATCATCAGTGATGAAGGCTCACATTTTTGTAACAAAATTTTTGAGGAGTTGCTGGCCAAATATGGTGTAAGACATAGAGTTGCCACTACTTATCATCCACAGACAAGTGGGCAAGCAGAGTTATCAAACAGAGAGATCAAAAGGATTTTAGAAAAAATGGTTAATCCATCAAGGAAAGACTGGTCTAAACTGTTAGATGATGCTCTGTGGGCCTATCGAAGTGCTTTAAAAACACCTTTGGGAATGTCCCCATTCAGATTAGTTTTTGGAAAGGCTTGCCACTTACCAATAGAGCTTCAATGCAAAACCTTTTGGGCTACTAAGAAACTTAATTTTGATTTTAAAGCTTCTGGTAAGGCAAGACTTTTGCAACTATCTGAGTTGGAGGAACATAGGTTGTTTTCTTATGAAAATGCTGAAATGTACAAGGAAAGAACTAAAGCCTGGCATGACAAAAAGATTCAAAAAAGAGAGTTGGTAGAGGGTCAGTATGTGTTGCTCTACAACTCTAGGCTTAAGTTGTTTCCTAGTAAACTAAAATCAAGATGGTCAGGACCATTCAAACTTTTGAAAATTTATCCTTATGGTGCTGTTGACCTTCTTGATGAAACAAGTGGTAAAGAATTTAAAGTAAATGGTCAGAGAGTTAAAAGCTATTGGGGTGATGACTCAAGGAAGAGAGTCACCACCACCCTTGATGATTCTTAATCATGATTTTACAAGTCAGGCTGAGGACTTTCTGAAACCAAGCGCTTGATGGGAGGCAACCCAGCATTCTAATAAATTTTTGTTGTTTTTAGTTTTGTTAATTTCATGTAATGTGTGAAAATAGATTGCTGTTGGGAGGCAAGGCACTAGTTATCTCTAGTTGCCTTTGTCTAGTTGGCTGAGTGATGATAGATGCGGTGACTGGCACCATTCTTAAGCTCTATGCCAACCAGGTGAACCAAAGAAGAAGATTGAAGTAAATGTGGACTTAACTAAGTCCTGAGGAAAAGGCATGCCAGAGGTTATCAACGGGAAGCTGGAATGATGAGCCAGTAATTATCAGAAGTTACCACGTGGCATTTGGCAGACGAAGTGAAAACACGCGCTGAACTAGCCGTTGCATTGATTTCGCGTGTAAACCATTTTTCCAACGGTTAAACCCACATCATCCGCCATCACTCATCATTATCCCAACGTCCATAAAACTTTTCCATATCTTTTCCATTAATATCCCTAACAAAAATATAACCACTCATTACCTTCTATATAAACCAACCCTTATCACTCATAAACCCTTTACACCGCAAATTTCTTAACCTAATATTCTCTATACTTTCTGCAAACAAGTTCTACATACCCTTACCTTTCAAAACACCCCATCGTTTCATCAATCCTTATCACGCAATCATGTCAACTGGAAAGAGGCAAGTGATCATTGCTGCCATGCCTGAAGATGAAGAAGATTATGATCTGTTTGTTAATAGCGATGCTGCTGAACGCTATGAGATCTTCAACTCTAAACAAATCCATACTAAACGTGGATTCATATTCAACGCTGATTTTGAGCGTTTAGAGATTAGAGAAGACCTTGAGATGATCATCCATTCTCTCAAGTGGCAGAAGTTTGTTGCACATCCCTCAAGTTACAACACTCAACTGGTGAAAGAGTTTTACTCTAATCTTACCAACATTCACCAAAAGAGAAGAGAAGTTATGGTGAGAGGCAAAGCAATCCTCTACTCAGAGGCGAACATTAACTGGTTGTATGGCATTGACGTATCAGAGGATGCCTATTCTGCTACCCTCGAATCCATGGATGAAGAACGATTGGAAGAGATCATGCGGAGTCTCACTATTCCTGGAACTGAATGGAATCTAGGAGTAGGTGAGAATGAGAAGACTGTTCAGCGGATGAACCTGAAGCTTGTACCAAAGGTTTGGTACCAATTTCTGAAGCACAGCATCATCCCAACAACTCACAATGACACTGTGAGTAAAGTAAGACTAGTACTGCTGCACTGCATCATTGAGAAGCAGCCAATCAATGTTGGGAGGATCATATCTGATGAGATCCAGAAGTGTTCAACTAGGGAAGGTATTCTATACTTCCCTTGTCTCATCACTGCGCTGTGAGAGAAGAATGTGGTTCCCCATAGACAGGGAGATGAAGTGAAGAAG